>BOPP01000017.1:9185416-9222557 GCA_017312745.1 Gryllus bimaculatus
TCCGCTCGTCCGCTCGTCCGCTCGTCCGCTCGTCCGCTCGTCCGCTCGTCCGCTCGTCCGCTCGTCCGTTCGTTCGCTCTTTCGCTCGTTCGCTCGTCCATTCGTCCGCTCGTTCGCTCGTCCGCTCGTTCGTTCGTCCGCTCGTCCACTCGCCCGCTCCCCGCCCACTCGCCGGCCCGTCCACCCACCCACTCACTCCCCGACCGCTCCCTCACCAGAATATCCACCCGCCTCTCTCCCGGTTACCTGTCCGCGTGTCTTCCTACCCACCCGCTGCTGGCCCGTGCCCGCCCGCAAACGCCGCGCGACCAGCGGCGGCACATCCATCTCTGTCCGGCAGGCGGCGCGCGAGGAGCGACGAACGAAGGCACGGAGGAGGAGATGGCAGGTGGCGGAGGCAAGGAGGCGGGGGCTATTATGCTGTTGCGTTAATATATACGCAGGGTAAGCTCATGTTCAGGGCATCGCTGGATGGGGACCTTCAATATTTATTAAAACTCTTTATATTGGGAAAACGTGTAAATTACTTTCTAAATGTTAAAAGTAGATTAATATTGACCTTATAAGTAGATTAATATTGAAATTGTAAAGGCAGTAGTTAATTGTCACATATATTTTGAAACATATGTTCAATGTAATTTGAGAGATCCATAGTTTGGTCATGTTAAGGGGCCCTAAAAAAATTAATCCGGTCCTGTGGGCAATGGAAATGGTGAACGAGCCAGGCAGGCGTGATGGAGGAATTTGAATCAATGGCGGACGAGTGACGGTGGAACGGTAAAAGAGGAGATAGTGTAGATGCGGCGACAGGGAGAGTCAGTGGTGGGTGGAGATGGCAGCGGCAATGGAGGTGGGTGAGGAGGCAGAGGCGGTAAACAGACCATGCGATTGAAGGGGAGAATGCGGCGAAGGAATCTGCGACGGATGGAAAAAAACAAATCAGAGGAGGCCAGGGAACGAAAAACGGGCGGTGGAGGCGACAGAGACGGTTAAGCTCGAGGCCAAGAGAGAGCAATGGAGCTTATAGAAAGGCGTCTACGATGGAAGGAGCGGTGGGGTGAAGGTGACGCAATGAACGCGTTGGCGGCGATAAAAGAAAAGGGGGAGTCATAGGCGGACGAAAATATGGCAGGACAACTGGGGTGGAATTAGCGTCATGGAGTAAGCAAGAGCCATAGGTGGCGAAGGTGGGGGCGATGGATGAGTCAGCGGAGGATGGAGAAAGTTTGCGGCGGTGGTGATAAACAAATGGTGGAGGAGCCGGAAGTGTCAGGTCTCGGGCTACTGTGGTGAAGCGGGGCGAAGGAGACGGAGAAAAACACCGTCGTGGGAAAAAAAGGTGGAACTTTTGGGTCAGAAGCCCACAGCAATAACTTTTTTGGATACAACAGCGATAGCTTTCTCCCGATTACCCCCCAAAAAAATAGAATACGTCGGAGAAAATGACGTTTAAGGTTTCAAGTACGTTTGCTTGTCTTTTCAATTGACAATGAATTGATTAACATGCCGTAGAAGTCTGTTTGTTTGGCAGAATGCGAATTCCTCTTTATGTATTTATTATTTTCAAATAAAAAACAAAACAAAACAAAACAAAACACGGTCTGTTGTTGGAATCGGAACTCTTAAAATTGACATATAGTTTTAATCACTCGATTAAAAATAACATTATGGAACCGTATCGTATATTGGACAAATGTTAGAATTAAAAGTTTTCCGATGCATTCATTTATCGTGTATGGTTTATATTAACATATCAATGTTTTTAAATACGAAAAATAAATGCAGTGTGATACTTATTTGTTAAATTGAAAACAAAATATATTTAAACAAGAAAAATAATGGAATTGATTTCAATATTTATCTGGCGAAGAATATAGTATCGCTACAAAGACCAGGCAGAAAAGGATATTAGATGACGATGTCAGTCTCGGAAGGAACGACAAGGAAGGAATAACAGTAGATATTGGTCAAGTTGAGGCTACAAAAAAGCGAGGAAGGAAGCGGATTCCGGGATATGCGGGCGCACTGATACGCTGTCAGTGAAGAGGTGATAGCAGGCACGGGGCGGATTGGAGGGCGAAGGGCGTTGGTGGAGTGGTGAAGGCCAGAGATCGAAGACGGCAAGGGCTGGAGGCGAGGGATAACAGAGACAGCGTCTGCGGTGGCGTTGGGGACAGTGAAGGAGAACGTGGGCGGTATGGCGGCGAGGACCGAAGGTAGGAACGATGAAGGGCGGGGTGCAAAAGTATCACCAAGGAATGTATCAGCGGCTTAGGCAATGTCAGGTTCGGGTCGGTATGGTGAGGATTCGAGTAGGGAGTGGGAGGTCGAGGACTGACGTCTCTCTGAAACACCAGTCACGTTTTCTCCGAAGAATACCTGGCGATTTCCGGAGCAATACCTTGAAAACCGATCACAATAGATCTTTCCTTCTCCATTCTTGCCCATTCTACTTCCCTTCCAAATATACATGTTCACACACACTCTTATGTGCAATACACTACCACGCATGTAGAAAGACCAGTCGGGAGCTTTGAGCTTGTCACATCTGGGCGGTGCCTCGCTAGGGGAGATACCTGGAGCGGAAAATAAGCACAGCAAGCAGACGTGTAGGTCGTAGTCGAATCTCACACGTTCAAGCAGAGTTGGCAGTCTGAGACCTCCTGGCTAAAACATGCACTACACTTACGAATCGCAACAGGAGCCCTCAAAAATATGGAATAATCAATAAATGAATCTGCGGAGTAGTGACAACGGCAGGTAAGGCGCGGCAGGGGCGATGGTTCATCCCGCTACTCGCCCACTCCGCGTCGGTGGGCGTACGGTGGTAGTGGCCATTGCGTGGCAGGGATCGCATTTCTCACCAGACCCGCGCGTCATTCTAGTGAGCCGCTCGCCGAGAGGCTTGTGGCCTTGCTTCCTTTATTACGGGCTGATCCGTCTCCCTGTCCAGTTGCTTTGTTAAAATGCCAGTGATTCATGAGGGAATGCGCAAAATTAGCTACCCTTCTGTAGTTTTCACAACTGTTAGGCTGAAGGTCGTTTGTTCAATGTTGAATGAATATAACTCGAGATGAAAATGCATATTTCATTGTAACTGTTCCTCACTGACGAATGCGATTAGTTACCTATGTGGAGATGATTACGAACATTAACAACTACAAAATCTTCAAGATATTTAATCTAAAGACAACATGAACTTTGCAAGCAAATATAATACAGTTTATATACTCATTACGCATAAGATGATCAAGTTTTAAAACATACTACATTAACATGCGACTGAACATTATATTAAAATTAAATAATTTCATAGCATCAATTGTGTTTATAATTAATATATTGTCATTAATATCAGACATGAGTAACTGCTGGAGTTGTGCAACAGTACCCTGTGCTAAGAATCACGAGATTCATTCAGCACATGTCATCATGTGGTAGTATGGTAAGTTACTACCGTACTAATGACAAAGTGCATCAGTACCATTTTGACCGGGATGAACTGACTACCAATGTAAGCTATAGGTTTCCCCACATTCTTTTTCATTTATATTTTTTACATTAAACAGTACACAAGCAAAGACTATTTTAAAATATGAAGAATTTTTTTATACACTGAATGCAACTCCGATAAATGTATTACTATACAAAATACTGTTTGTGAAACCTTTTCTTTCTATATTCGCGTATCTTTCAGGCGCTACGCGCGCTATCTGGCGGAGAGCGCGCAATTCAAACATGCACAATCTCCATGTCGGACATTCCCGTAACACAGGAATGTTTTTAATCTTCTTATTTCACTGAACGAATTCTCCAGACGTGAATTGCAATAGCAACCGTACCACAGGCGAAAGCCCACAGAGTTCCCGTGCATGTCTGATTGATTACCTGTCAGGCGGGGCGTCGTGGGTGGCCTTTCATTTACGGCACGGGATTGCCAGCACCCACGCCTTGCACTTGTATTTTTTTAAATACTTTTTAAATAATTAGAATAGATGAATTTTTAAATATAATTTTTTGTTTGTGTTCTGTATTTTCTTGTTTCAGCTATTGTTGTTCCAAAAACAGCTCATACTTTTAATAAAGAATATGGTGAACCAACATTTAATTTTTCACAGTATTGTTACTTTTTGTCTTTCAATGCAGCCTGAAGGTGGGGATGGTTCCCCCAAACTTCGCTTTTAGCAAGTAAGGCGTTTATTTAAGTTCTCATATATAATTTCTTAATAAATTACTACTTAGTTATTATGATGTTGAATGTAGCTAATTTATTAAATTTAATCTGTCTGCCAAGTATGAACAATTCAACGGGAAAAAACAAATATAAATTTAAACCATATACATGCAAGACTGACATGCAATGATGGATTAAAAACGCGTGTCTTCCCCTCCCTCGCCACTCCGCACCGCCGCTGCCCGTCGCCACGTGACTGATACCTGCCCGACAGGCCGCCTCGTCAGTGGAGCCGGGCCGCCGAGACCTTTCCGCTTGACTTGCCCCGGGCGCGTCGCTTCGCCCGCTACAGAGCCTTTTGCGCTCGGAGATGCGGGGCTGTTGACGGGAGCGGAGGAGAAGAGCGCAAAGAGAATAAGCATGTGCGTGCGGTCTCCCGGTAAAAGAACCCGCGAGAATGTTTAAAACACATTTCATATTAATTTTATTATTTAGCGAAAACCAATAGGCAATATATTTAAAAACATTTTAAAATGACAAGTTGTATTTTCTTTTAGTTTTATTTTGATTACATATCCTCTCTGTATAAAGTATGCTAAAGTGTCGTGTTTTGTACATTTTTTTGAGAATCTATCGCCACAAAATTTTAATTGTGCAATTTCTGGAGAGGTAATTTCTTCTCAACCCTGCTTTAAATAGATTTAAAGCGCAAAAATCTGTATGTGTAATGAATAATTGAAATTTCCCCACTTTTCAGGGCACTACTTTTTAAATTTGCACAGTTGTGTAAAATCGAAATTTTGTAATAAATCGGTGAAATTTGGTAAACAACACCACAATATTAGTAACTTCTCATCACAAAACCGATGTAATTATTGTGATCAGCTATGAGATGAGTTGATGAAAAGTGCCATGAATTAGAATTAACCATTTATTCATTGCGCTTACAGAAATAATTGCTCAGAGATAATCATCTAGTTTAAAGAGCAGGCGTACATTTATTCCGCAACACACTTTCCAACTTTATCCTACAACACACGTGCCCATCGTACATTACTCCGAAATGCTACATCATGAGGTCAGATTTTTGTTCTCCAAAGGGGTCACGATTAATACTTTGAAGCCTTAATCTGCCAAATGATAACTTTTGGACCTTTATTACATCATTTAAAGCCGGACTCACCCCCCCTCATATCGTAGCTAACGTGTTTGAAACGTGTGAAGTTGGGTTGATAAAAAAGCACTTTTCATTCTGAAAACAATGATTTGCAAATGTGAAATGTTCGCGCAAGGTCCATCCAGCTGTTCAGTATGGTCATGCTTAGGCCCCATAACACACCAATCCGTCCCTGGCTGAGAGCTTGATTAATCGACGGCCGACGGAGAGACACCCCAACTCTTCGTCGCGAAACCTAATGATTTACTCAATCACATGAGTTGTATAACATGTAAAAGTAAAGATATCGGAGAAAATCAACGATTTAGTGTAAAGGGAATGAGGCCTTTTGGCATAGTTGCGGGCATCTTTAGTACCGCACGTGGATTGCGGAAAAGCATTAAATTAATATTGTTCAGTCCGTATCAGTACACCATTCAAAGCCACCTCTATTTACTACCTCCACATGATGAGAAGTATTTTCGATATGATTAAAAAACTATTGGTTGTATATTACAACGTCACATTTACGAAAATCAAGTACTTAAAAGCATTCCTAGAGAAAATAAATGCAATAATACTAACAATTTACATTTTCACCATCATTGATAATACATTTATTTCCAATGCAAAAAATAATATGAACGATTTGCATTACAAATATGATGAATGAAAAAGTCATGAAATCAATGCACTTGCAAAGCATAAAACGTTTGTTACTTTTAAGAGTGGATAAAATAGGCGTTCGTTGCGTCTGAGAGGTCGGGGGAGGTAGTTAAGGTTCGTAGCCCGCCCAGCTCACCCCAGCGCCGAGCTCAGCTCCTCGAGGGCCACTCGCAATTTTCGGGCCCCGGCGCGGCCGGCGGGTGGCGCCTCGGGACGTCTTAATCCGCCTGCGAGCGGCGCGCGCCGGGCCAAGGGGGCGCCAGTCAGCTGCGGTAGCGGCGGCGGGGGCGGCGGCGCGTTCTCAGCGGCGAAGGAGGAGCTTCGCGTGACGCGCGGGCGACGCGCTGGGGGAAGGATGGGGGAAGGAGAAGAGCAGATGCGGTGCGGGGGCGGGACAGGCGTAATCCCAGGCGTCACGTGGACGGTGCGCGAAATTCGAGCCAACACCTGCCGCTCCCACACCCTGCCTCTGCCTCTGGTTGGGCTCTAGTTTTCTTCTGTTCTGCTCTCTTTTTCATTTTATGAGTTTCTGTTAGCCTCCCCCCCCCGCCCACTGCTCCTTCTATGTGTCTTCGTCGTTTTTTTTCTTCGTATTTTGGCTACATTTGTTTCCTTACATTTCTTTTTCTTCTGTCTGAGCCTGTTTTCCTCCCATAGCGTCATTCCGAAGACTCATCTCCTATGTTCTCTTCTGTCTCCGTGCTTCCTTCTAATGACTTCGTTTGTTACCCCTCTTTTTCTTCCGTCTCCGTTTGTTTCCTTCTATTTCTTTCGCTTCTGACTCAATATTTCCCTACACTCATCCGTGTTCATTTGTATATTTTTCTCCAATTTCCATTCTTCTTTTTCTCAATTTCCTTGCGTTGTAAAAAAATGTACCACGATGAGAAGAAATGCCCGCTGTTCAAAGAGAGGTGTGCTGTCAATCACTGCCTTTATACACTCCAACAGTTAAATTTGCTTCTAGATTGTCACTAATATCTATGCCCTATGCTCACAGAGTTTTTCTTTGGAGAAAAAAAACTGACAATTACCGTTTATTTTCTCCACTTTTATATTTGATTTTTTTTATTGATATTCATATGCATTCTTTATGAAACCTACCTGATTGCATTGTATTATTAATGACTTCACGCAAATTTGAATTTTAGTATTAATTGATCGATGCTAACTTTCTCTCAAGAATCACTGTTCACATTATTTATCACAATATAGGCAGATACTCCAATCAATTCGTTTGAAATTAGTTAAATATTTTCAAAACAACACGGAAATGGATGTGAAGCGTAAGTATCTATAATTCCATAAAACAAAAAAGTGTCTTAAGAAAATATATCGAATCATTCAGTTTATCATTCTGACCTGTTTATCAAGAGAAATTTTAGTCCATTGGATTTTGGAAAGCATAATATTAACACTAAGCATAGTTTATATACGTATGAAAATAGGTATCTACTCAAGAGAGTAATTAATAACAGTCTCGTGTAGTGTACAACTATTCAGGTGCTTTATGGGCAGCGAGTCTCGATCAATCTCGGCATATTCTGTCTGCCAGCTTTTCCTGGCCTCTCACCGCTGGCATCCTCAGCGTCCACCCGGCGTTTCAGTTACGTTAGAGAGCAGCCACCGCCGCCAACTACACAGTCGCTACGGACATCCAGAGTCGCGTCCAGGCTTCACTCATAGACGCACAAGCTATTTGGAGCAGCGGTAAAATGGAACACTCTGCTCTTTTCGTTTGTGGGGCACTTAGTGGAGCACTTACTCGTCTGCGTGGTTATTACGTGAAAAGTTACACTTCAAAGAGGGTTTTAGTACGTCCATTGCAGAGGTGAGCACAGCATTTGCGAAACTTCTGACGGTGTATGACAGACATTTTGTGCTATGAGAATGTAAACGGCTTTATTCTCACAGGTCATAACGGAAAGAGTATCAGTCAAATTATATCACAAACGTAATAGGCATTTTATCATTTCTTCAATACAATCAAAGGACATTTTCAGATTCCAACGCAATGCACGCATTAAACATGAAAAAAATAATTTTACATATATTTTCTGATCTGAACACAGCTATTTCTTACGAATAATTATAATTTAAGGTACATAATAACAATAATAATAATAAATTGAAGTAATATTTTAAAATTATTTTACTTCAAAGAAATAAAGTTAACCATAGGGACAAAAAATAATTTAAAAATCAATTAGTTCACTATATTTTTGTCAGTGATTCCATATAAAAACTTCTTTCAGGTTCACAAGATGGAGCGCTCTCAGAACAGAAGACGAAGGAAACTGAGAAAGACGACAATGTATAATGCGAAGAAAGGCAGACTTGCAAGAGTTCATTACAATAAAGCTTCTTAAACTTTACTCTTCAGAGATCTTTCTTCATTCTTTAAAAATCACTTTGGGAATTACGTTATTATACAAATTAATTATTTTCCTTTGTCAGTAGGTCAAGATGTCGAAAGCCTTTTTCGTTCATTTTAAGAAGCAAAATCTCCCGTTAAAAGCTCTAACCACTTTCTCTTAGTAACCCAGATGTATTTCTGCACTAATGCTAAAGAATACACAGTCAATATGCATTATATTTTTTAATACTGTATGCAATAATATTTTCGGGAGCGACCTTGCAGTTTATGGCCCGCTCAGAAGAAAAGTACCGTTTGTGCAAAAAGGGTCAAGTTCAAGATGACAATTGCTCAGTTCCTCTCATTTATATAAATACCTTACAAAATAAAAATATGCAACTAAAAATTTGAGTAAACAAATGCTAACAAAGTACCCCCACTTCTTAATAGTTCAAAATGTACATGGATACAAATACTTTTCTAGAGATTTTCATTTCTTTCCACACGTGTTTAAGAAACCTCAGGAATGACCTCATGCAAAGCCCCTGGGTCCTATTTCCCGATCGACAGACACTATCAAACAGTTACTTCACTCACTAAGCAATAAATGACCAGCGATGTCCCCTGAAATAGGGCCACTGCCGTGACACGTCCAACTCACTTGAAGTTTCCGAATATCAAAGATGCGGTTCTTGCTACCCCTGGAGCGAAAGGGCGCACCGCTTCTCGCTTCCTCTTTAGTAAACTCTGTGATAGCAGCAGTGAAATGCTCTTTATCCGTTCGCAACTAAGGTTAGGGTAAATTACATGGAATTTTACAAGTTTTAAACTTCCAGGATCGATTTGATTAGTTTTAAAAAGTTTCAATTTAGAAAAAAATGTAATGCGTTGTAACTCTATGATGTATATTTTACAGGCTCTGTGGTACTCCATACTGAGTTCCCTTATCATGTACACTTAGGTTATTCTGATTATTTTGGCAATAACAGTCAATACGTTTCACTTCCAAAGATTTATTTCATGTATCTTGGAAGTAGAGGGGCGCCTCACCGCGAACTTTTCGAATAAAATAATATCCTGATCGAATTCTTTTTGCCATTGTAGAATCACGATCATTGATGAATAATAAATAAAATTGACTCGCGGGATTGGTCAGTGTAAAGATGTGTTAAAGAAACAATTAGTTGTGCGAACATTTAGAAATATATAATTTCATTAGGGCGAAAGGAAAAAAAATGAACAGAGCATGAGGACAACAAGCATTTCAATAAATTGACTAATTAATTAATCGACACTCCACAAAACAACATTTATAAACTAAGACAAATTTGTGTTTTATTTGACTTGGTCTAAAAATGTCTTTAATATTCTTTTTGATTTTTAATCGACTTTTCGACTAATAAAGCGCGTACATTTTTTTCTAAGTAATGAAATCTTTGCATTTCGAATAGTGGACTTTTGAATCAATGATATTCGATTGTTTCACTATTTTTGTGAATGATGGCGGTGGGTTTGGGGACACCGCGACCGGTGGCATTGGCGGTAGGTGAGGGTAGTAGACGTGGGCGAAGTGCAGTGGCTTGTGTCTTGGAAGAGGATGGCGAAGAGGGTGACCTTGATGGAAACTATAGGAGGTAGAGGGAAGGGACGAGAACATCAATACGACGAGGGCGACATATGCATTCTTGGCTAACCAGGATGAGCCGCGTCTCGGTCAATTGTACTAACGTTTCGGCCATCTTGCTGTGGCCTTCTTCAGAACTATACTCAAGAAGGCCACAGCAAGATGTCCGAAACGTCAGTACAATTGACCGAGACGCGGCGCATCCCGGATAGCCAAGAATGCAGTGACTACGGTCGCGGAAGCCTACGTACGCTTAGAGCGAGATATGATGGTGGTTGTAAAGGTGACACAGACAGTGATGGTGACAAGGACGGGGTTGGTGACGGGGTTGGTGACGGAGTTGGGTGACGGAGTTGGTGACGGTCAGTTGGGTTGACGGAGTAGTGGGGTTGGTGACGGGTGCGATGTTTTGGTGCGGGGTATGGAGGTGACGGGGGTGTGGTGACGGGGTTGGTGACGGGGTTGGTGGAGCGGTGGCGGGTGCGACATAGGACGGTGTGGGGATCGGTAACGGCGACAAACGTCGGGCGCAGGGGAGGTCTGGTGAGTGTGAAACGGTGCACTCGCAGGCTCACCTGCGGGCAGCGGGTGATCGGTCAGGCGATAAGGAACAGTTGGTTAGCGAGCGAGTCGATGGCAAAGGGCATGGAGTTGCTCTGAGCTGGCTAGGGCGTAGCCTCGAGGCGGCGAGCCGCAGTGCTTTCTTTGGGCGGGGTTGGCGGCGCCGCGCTGACGTAGCCTGGAACGTGACGCGCGTGCGGCCGCGTGCACTGCGCCGTGCGCGTGGGCGATGAGTGGGCGAGCTGCGGCGGTGCACGCGCGCTGCTGGTGTGGGCTCTGCGCGGTTAATTGATTGGAGCCTCCTGAGCTGGACAACTGGAGGGCTCTGTGAGAACGAGTACAAGTGGTGAGAGGTAGCAGTGCGCATTTGTTTTGTACTTGCATGCAAAGGAAGGGCGATGACATCAATTATTCTGAATATTTAAAATTAATAATGCTAAACCGTTCTTGGAAGAATAATTTGAATGTTTCTGGAATATATTGTCTTTACGGCATCACGCTTTTACTTTTGAATTCTACCATTCAAAACTATTTTTATAACGTTTACTTTTATAAAAATAAATTAAATACAATAGAAATAAAGAAAATAATATATTTTTCAGTAGTGTACGATATTAGGCTAGAACGAATTATTCAGAAATTTGCATGTCATTTTCATGTATGAATGTCTCATATCAAATTACCAACTATCAATCTAATTACCTACTATACTTCACAACAACCTTCACAACAATTTAGAAATCCACAATGATACTAACTATATACTTCCTTTGCATTTAGAGGTTCTACAGATTAATATTTTTATAAACCATGTCTGAAACTGTAATCATATTTTTGTAAATATGTTAGTATTCAAAGTCTTTAATTGCTGACGGAAACAGTATCTTAGGTTGGGGGTGAATTTGAGTTCGCCCCCCCTCAACATTTTTGAAATAATCTTTTTTTGACATTGTCGAAACGAAGTTTATAAAGGGAATGCTTCTTGGAGATGATAAAGGGAATGCGTCTTGCAAATGACATGCAATTAATAGAGGCATGGTAGGCAGGGTAGTTGAATAAATGGAGCAATATTACAAAAACGTCTTCACTTTGAGGTGAGGGATGGTCTGCACGGTCCCTTTCAGGAGCCGCCACCGCCAGAAAACATATTCTTATTGATTGTGTGTAACAAGATATTTACATTTCAGACGGGTCCTTTTTGTACACACTTTCTCCCACTCCTCGAACGCAATCGCAGCGGGAGGAGCAAGTACGTCGAAAAGCGCGAATAATCCGCCCATTCTCCGCTATTCAATCCACGACGCGAACTTCGCGGAGCGGTGCGCGCTCGCCTTTCGCCGCGAAATCCCGGAGGCGCGCCCACACCCACGCCCGCGCCCACGCCCACCGGCTATTGTTGGGCGCTCCCCAGGGCTCTGTCAACGGGCGCCGGCGGGGACGCGAGGTCACGGACTTTCCGGCGCTGCCGGGGCTTTCTTTGCCGTTCAAACACGCATTAGGGTCAGACGTGCGACCTCGCGGCGGGCGCCGGGGCAGGGGGTGGGCGGGGGCGGGCGGCGCGGTTCCTGCTTCCGACGCTGCGCCGCGCGTCCGTGGCCTTGCGCTGGCGACGCCTCGGCATTCGCGCCGCTTGGCCCCGCGGCGCCACGTCGGGATGGGTCTACGTAGGTCGTAGGTCGTCGCTACGCGCGGTTGTCTCCCGCTGAGGAGGCTCAGGGTATCAACTGATGTCCCTGCAGGGCCTCTGGCCAAGAGGTCTTACGGTTCGATTCCAGACGGTGGTAGAACTTTAAACATTACCTAAGCAGCTACGTTGAATTCAGTAGCTGACTGAAGAGGAGCTTCTAGCTGCTGACTGCTTTGATGAAAACCAGGTATATACCGAAGCAGAATCCTAACAAACGGGCTAAGAAACACGTGCCCCTCTGCGCTGGTGGGATGGGGAAAACCTTGTAAGCCGGCATGCTGGTCGTCACTGGATCTCACCTACTAGTGAGTGAGAGAAGAACACCAACACCTCCCGTGATAAAACATGAACTATACTGATGGGAATAATGATCTTAGCAGTTAATACGCCATGAAAAATCAATCACCATTCGACATTTATATCGGTTTGCTCTTATTTAATCCCTCCTCTTGCATTTTTCTTTTTCTTTCTTTAATTCTCATTATTGTGTCTTGTCTAGCAACCCCTTTATCCTGTTTATGTTAAACCCTACATAGCCTTCTTTACTACATTTTTCATACCACTCAATTACTGCCCATTGTAAAGTTATCTACGGTATTGAAAATTTTAAATGGTTTAAACTATACAAGGTTTAATGCATTATTTAAAAGTAAATTCCTTATATGATCAATAACCCTTGTGTTTGCAATTCACACAGATTTTTATAATATCACAGAAAATAATTTAGAAGGCGCGTGTAACATGAAAGTAACATGCAAGTAGTTCGCAGATATACTTTTGAATCAGGTCCGAGTTTATTGTGCAACACAACAAGTTTACGAGGTTACCGACCTGACTCATACAATACTCATTCCAGGACTTTTCCTACTACACACTACAATCACGAACATATTTATTTCATGAAGCTTCAACACTTTAATTGCTATTACTTCGAAACATCGACTAATTCTGCAATGAGTGAACAGTTTACATACAGTATATAAGCACTAGATACATACATGTTGATTCCGGTCTTCCCCTTAATGTCAAACTATATGTGACTCACTAATAAGAACACGAGTCACGGACATGTCAGATGTCAACCTTCCCTTTCTAAACCCTGACCAGAAGTTCAAGCGGGCTTTTACATTGGTATTGCTAACGTAGTAATTTCTGAATGGTAAAGCAGTCAAACTTGCGTCTATTCAACTACCTTACAATGTGTTTCCAATTTTTTCCATGCGTTGAAAAACGTCACTATAGTGCCTGCAAGAGAGCACAGGTTAAAAACTAAGGGTTCTTGTGTTTAAAACATCATTTGGAGATACATGGAATTATTTTAATCATGATTTCTTTTCTTTTCATTTCTTATTTAACGACGTCTAGAGTGGGACCTTTCAATTGGAAGGAGGCTGCCTTTTGTAGAAGCCCATGTAACTTCTGGTTCGTGACTGAATCCTATAGACAACAAATGCACATATAGCAGAGCCGAATGAGCCGGATTTTCATCCATTTGCTTTATACAATAATCAAGCTGACCGCATGTTAGAAGCAAACACTGACTCCAGAAACTGGTCAAATAAAATATATTGTTTTAAAATACTAATATTAATTCTTATAAACTTTATATATCTTTAAATTATTGTCTAAAAAAATAAATAGCCTTCCATTACGTCATATTTCACAGACAACCATCAGTTGAATTTAAATTGTTAATATATGTGTGACTATGAAATTCTCCCTCCTGCGCTTCCCCATCCGCGTTCGGGGGAATAGCTCGCTCACGCAGGCGTTCGCCCTCCACACGGAGGCGCGCGCACCGGTAACCTCTGTATCTTCCGCCGGAAAGTAGGCGGCGGCTGTCCGGAACGCACAGTAAAAACGAAAGCCCCGGCGCAATCAAAAGGTTCGCGAGAAAAGAAAAGCGGAACACAAAGGAGCGGGCGGGCTGGGCGAGGGGGCGGGGAGGGGGAGGGGTCGGGGGGCAAGGGGGCGTGCGGGGCGTGCGGATGGGCGGGAGGGCCCGGGGCGGGGCGTAGGGGAAGCGGGGAGGGGGGGAGGGGGCGGGGAGGGGGCGGGGGAGGCGGGGGTATAGGCGGGCGGAGGCGGGGTATGGCGGGCGGGGAGGCGGCGGAGGCGGGGGTGGGAGGCGGGCGGGTAGGGGAGCGGGAGCGGGAGGGGAGGGGGGAGCGGGCGGGCGGGAGCGGGCGAGGCGGGTGGGGAGCCGGGCGGGCGGGGAGGGGCGGGCGCGTACGCCACCGCTTCTGGGCTGAGGAAAGTGCTATGGCGGCGGTGGCGCCGGTATGCGCGATGCGCTGGCGGTACAAAGGAGACTTGCGCATCTGCGTACGCAGCGCGACTCGCGGCCGGTCAGAGGTCGGAAAAAGCCCCAGCCACCCCCCCCCTTCAGGGCGAATCCGTTAGTAATGTACCTTTTTTGTGGGGAGAGTTAAATAGCTCTTGACATGGTACGAAGGGATAGAGGTTGAGATGGAGTGTTTGTTCACGATCTCGGAGATGCTGCGTCCAAGAGTTGCCGATTTCACTATCATGTACAGCTTGTCCCCCTCTCTGTCTCTCTTCTTTCTCTTCCGGATTTTCCTCTTCCTTTTCGTTTATTCTTCCTCTCTCTTATTTTCCCTTCCATTTTTCTCCGTAAATTGATGTTCGTCCCTAAGCCACCATCTGATTGAGGTTTACTGGGTTTACTCAATCGTTTAAGGTGTATGCCGGGGTGGTCTCTATATTTATACTCCCAGACGTAAATGTACAGCTTGTCCTCACCTCTTAAAATGTTACTACTCTGTATGTAAAATCATTGGTTAGGCGGAAGAGTAGGTCCTATGATCTGAGCCTCTCCATTAATAAAGGCATTAATTATTATTATTATTATTATTATGCAATAATATACCATGTAGGCAAGGAAGGGTGAAGTATTCTGGTTAGAACATTACAAATTCCTCTACGGCGACTGCGAAGGAGTGATGGCAAAGTGAATTCTGGTACGCAAATATGGAGCACGACTCTTCGGAACTCAAATATAATAAATAATTTGCTTAGAAAAATCATTACACATGAAACAATCATTTTTTTACAATACAATTTTTAAACTGACATTTATTTGTTGTATATTGTGAACATCTGAATCACCAGAATGCAATACACAATAATACACGGGGTACGAGGTGCATTTTTGCTACTCCGTTGAAAATTATCCAAATGCCCCGATTCATTTGACTAACAATGAAATGCGCCCATTCTCACGGCTCGTGACCCACTGTGCAAGGCTGGGAATTGGCTTTCTTCGCGTTGTGAGGGTTCAGGAGCTGCGTTCGGAGTGATCTTCTACCTTTTGTCCTTTTCGGTCAATGTTTCTGGAACTACTTTCAGCCTAAAATATTTAACATAAAGAAGATGTTAAATATTTTTTTTCCTACAGTGCGAATCATATGCACAAAACCTTGTTTATTATTGCCCCATTTTAAGTTAATTATTTTTGTTTTTTCATTTATGTGACGAACAACTATTGAAAACAATTGTCTTCATTTCTAAAATTTCTCTAGACATTAATCTAATTACGTAAGTACAAGACACCATATGGTTTTGTTTATTCTAACTTGGAAATAGTCTAAATGGTACGAAGTAATACCATCCACTATTCATAATTTTTGTACGTAATAATTTCCACATAAGTCAATATTATTACGATGAAATTCAGTACTGTCCGTTCTATAAATCTGAGGCAACTTCCTTGTTTTTGCCATGCTAATTAATTTTTCTTCAGTGCCCATTTCTGTCTCTCCAATGCAAGCAAGGTTTAACCTTTGGGACGACGCTTTGGATGATTCTCGAAATACTAAATTTTTATGGAAACGTCGGTTGCGTGATGGCTCGCTGCGAAGTCCATCACCTGGACATCGCTGGTGTCACCTGCACGCGCTGCCTGCGGGCGGCAGAGAGAAACCGACAGTGATTTTTTCATTTTTTTTCAGCTAAATATGCTACTTTCATCCACTGCATATGAAGAGGATTTTCAGTTCTTGTTATTTTGTCACTCCTAAATATTGTAAGGGAACATTCCAGTTGATAATTTAAGAAATACCTTTAAAAATTGACGGTATCTCTCTAAGAATGTTTACGTTGAATTCGACATTTACAGAGATCAATCACTACGATGATATAAAATAGCCTTACGTATCTTGAAAACTAACCAATCTTTACAGATTTTCTCTGCATCATTGAATGACATTCCATTTTTAATATTATATTTGTACATATTTTACTTACTACATTAATTTTCAGCCGCATAAACAACGAATGATTAGTGACTGACTGTATGTATGTATGTATGTATGTATATATATATATATATATATATATATATATATAAAATTCAGTTACATTAATAAAACCAATGTAGGCTTTCACGCTCGATGATATTATTAAGATATATTAATAAATTAATCCTTTTGGGCTGGAAATTCAATTATCTTTGTTCAGTGACATTTTATTATTATTATATTATTTTATTATTATATATATTATATAATATTATTATTCATGCATTATCATCATCATCATTATCTAAATTCGCGAATGTTCGAACTCACATCAATGTTGAAAACAACGGATTCGTTTCTTCAATGGCACTGCGAGCAAATAAGAACCTTATCGCGCGAAAAGCTATAAGTTTGGGGCGTTCTCAGTTCATCGGTTCCCGCCCGTCCGCTCGCCCAGGGCGCAAGGCGCGGCGGCGGGCGCGGGCGCGGGCGCTCCCTAACTCACGATAAGAGCGTCCGGCAGACAGGCCCTACAGGCAGAGGGCATTAACGAGATTACTCGGGGCGGACAGTCGAAAAAATGAAAGACGATAAGCACGCAGCCACCGGACTGTTGAGCCTCGCTCGCATAGGGGGAAAGGCACAGGAGCTGGCGGAGGCCGGTGGAAAGATAAGCGGTAGAAAGAAAATTCAGCTGGCGATATTAATTTCATAATTAATCGTTCTATTGCGAAGTAGCTATGTTAAATAAAATATCAAATTTTTATTTCGAAATCAATAAGCCTTTTCAAACAGAATGTAATAAAAATAATTTTCAATTTAAAAATAAACGTAGGCTCGATTTGAATTTTTTGATCACCAAATGCATTTGCATATCTAAAAATTGTTAATTCGGATTCTGAAAAGTATGAAACGTAGTATATTATTCTGATTATGTTTATTATTACAAGGGGTGAAACTGCATTGTTTCCAACAGAAAGGGAACACTAAGGGGAAGAATGAATATTATCTGCACACGAAAAAGTAATGTCAGCTCCAATTGGATCATTTCACAGAGTATCCGGAGTGACATAACTAAGAAATGTAATGTATAACTGATGAGATAATACGTAAGTAATAAAAAAGTAATGCAATTCAACCTTATCAATTGCACTTTTAATATTATCTTAGTACGTTTCAGAATTGTTATTATTCACTGGTTACTTCGAATAAGAAGAAAGTAATATCTATGAAATTCTCAATTTTGAGTTCATACTATTTAACTTTCGTTATAAACGCCAATATTTTAAGGTTACCCTTTCTCACAAAATACAAAATATACAAATTCCCTTAATTCAGGAGCAACCCATTGGGAAGGCAATAATTAAGGATAATTCTGTTCCCGATAGAAGTAATTTAACATGATTTATTGAATTTCTTAAATTTCCTATTAAAGGCATAACATGATGAGCGCATCATTACTGAGTGTTGTCGAGGAGGGCTTTTATGTCCTTCTTATTCCTAGATTGGTGATTAGGGTAGAAGCTTTCCACTACGTTGAACTACGTCAAGGGAGATCTGGAAATCATTAATGGTGACGAATGGGTATGGATGGGATGACGGTCCAGATGTGATAGTGCTGGTATGAGATGCCAATGACGCGCCACTCACATGGTGAAAACATTCATTCCTCACGCAGGACTTGAGTACTCAGCCTCCGGCTTTCCTTGGTGGTCGCGAATACCAGCTTATTCGCCTTTGTGGTCGGTTGATTAACTATAAAATATTGCATTTGTACAATTAAACAATATATAATGATAGGGACAATGAAGTTCCCTTTGCCTTCTGACAGTTTTAATTAGATTTTATGGAAAAAATTCCTTTCTTCTAGACACTAATATGACCGTGTAACAACGAACACCTATAAAGGTGATTTTGGCGGTTGGTGACATCAGAGACTTCATTCGTTTATTGTAGAGCAATTACCCTGCCTTTAGGCTGTTTAGAATCCCAACAACGTTTTATTAGCAGCTCAATAGTAGTTAATCATATGAAGCAGAACTAGGAGGCAGTTATGCAAAAACGATGAAACTGACCGATAATTTGTATAAGAAACGTTCGAATCTTTCGAGGATTATTGACGTTTGAGACATTTCAGTTATCCCGTCTCTTTTCAAATACTTTCCGTTCATTGAGTTTTTTGCTGGTGGGGCCAAATTTTTCATGTTTGTTGCCAAACAGTTACCTTAACAAGTGGCTATTTAAAATTCCGAGAGCGTTTTACTAACAGATCATACGAAACAGAACCAAGGCGCAGATATGCAAAACCAGCCGAAACTGTCATTGACAATTTCTTTTAGAACTACACAAACCCTTTTCCGGAAAACTGCGAGGGCGATCGCCGAGGGCGGGGCGGATCGCGGAGGCGGCCCCGATAATGGGGATTGCGCGTCTGTCGCGGGAGTGAAATATTAGCGGGAGCGGGCCAACTCGTCATCGTGGAGGGACGTTGTCGCGCCCCCAGCTCGGGCGGGCGGCCTGCGGCGACGGCGGCCCGCTAATGGATTAATAATGGCCCCGGGCGAGCGTCTGGGCGTGTCAAACCGCCCTCAACCGCCCTCCGCCGCCCTGCGTCGCCCGCCATCGCCCACCAGCGACAGACTCGCGCTGCGCAGTGGGATGAAGTCATAGAGGGGCCCCTAAATTATACTAATAAAAAAAGTAATATACTCTTATGGTTGTTTGAGGGTGTTAAGTGAAATCGGTCTCATCTTCGGAAAGTTTCGTTTTTGACAAAACTTGGGCATTTTGTTCTGCTTTTGGGCGCGCAGTTCAAACGTTCAAGTTGTGGAGTAGATGAGACGGGTAGCTTTAAGTGTTGGCATGGCGCCTCAGACACCTACGGGAAGGATCGCAATTGCGCAGCGAGAAGAAGGAAAACCACGCAACCACTGGGCCAATACTCACCTCACCCCACTTCAACCACTTACCGCAGCGCTGTTGCAGTACATGTGCTTGTGCGGCCCAAAGTAAGTGAAATGCTCACCCGGAAGTAGCGAAGAGGTCGAGTTTTTTTGAATACAAAATCACGGAAAATTATTGCATAAAATTTCGTCAATTAACAATAAAAGACTTCATATTTTTAGTCGAATTATTCAAGAACACCAGTATATTTTATTAGGGGAAAATATCATATTTTTGGAGAATATTTTTACATGTCAGAGGAAAGTAACTTAACCAAATATATATCGTTTGAAAAAATGTGGTGACGATTGTACATATTTGTGTTCTAGAAGTTCTATTTTCATAAGAACTCGATTTGAAATTAGATTATTGAAAATGAGCATTCACGATTTAATGAACATTTGAGAGCTTGCCTTTGAATTGTTGTTATTGAAATATCACATTATTTGAAATTATTTTAACTACTACATCGTGTAAACAGAAAAAGAAAATTGTGAGGGATAATTCTTTAAAAATGTCTTCCACGAAGAGCAGCAACTATCAAAGCACTACCCGAAAAAAAGAGGGCTCGCCAATGTTAGATACTGATGCACCAATTTCTTCATACTTAATCAATCGTATCGAAATGTGCCATTCATGACCATATACATTATTCAATGGAAAGCTACAGTGTTAATAAAATACTAATGGAGTGAGAATTCAACCAGGAAGATTCAAACCACTAATCCTGAATCTTTAATGCTCTAGTATAGGCTATATTCGTATTACAAACGTGATATACAAGGTTAACATTTTTCGTACGGATCCTAATTATCACAAAGGTGTAAACTGTGTAATAATAATAATAATAATAATAATAGTAATAATAATAATAGTAATAATAATAATATACAATGTAATGTGAAGCAACTAACTTAACAGAGACAATAGGAGATACATTAATCAACAGATTATATGTTTTCGTGAATATAATTCAATAAATGAATTTATTGTATAACCCCAATATTAGAGGGAACATTTGAGGTAACAGATTTCGCTCGTTCATATTTATAGTGACTATGGAATATTATATTACATATTATTAGTGACTTTCGCCCATTGTGGTCGAGCGTACGCTGACCGCGCCAGCTCGATCGACTCGTTCGCTGTGACAGGCGTTTGTTCACCCAATTACTCGAATTAGTCGGTTACGGAAGAATCGGTTGCGTTCTGATGAAATTAAAAAGGCTAACGCGCAATGTTCCCTCTGTGTACGAATACGTCACTTTGCGTGACGAAAGTTTTCATAAATTCAAGGCTAGTATCGGTCTAAATGTTAGCAAAATACCACTAATCTTGTTATTAGGTTTGACTACCAGTCTTTGTTTGTGTGAAATATCATCAGTGTTCTTGAAAATACGTATAAACGTCTTCAAATGTCATTATTATTATTTGTAGGCGCTTTATATATTTGCGTATTGCTTTTGTTTCTGACTTTTGATTCGTTTTTTTTTTGTTTTCTTAGATATTGTCTCTTTTATATAGATTATATTTTTAATAAGTCATCGCACCCCTTTAATGCCATTGAAAGTTTTTCAACTGTTTTATTTCCATAGCCACTTGCAGTTGACGAATAGTGTCTACATTTTCTTTTTATCATTACTTACTACCTTTACAAAGTTACGATTTGGGTAATTCCTTCTCACATATGCGCACTGGCTCTTTAAAATAAGGACATGCGGCATACTATTGAAAAAAACAACGTTCACAAAGAAAATGCGAGCGAGGAGATGAATGCGTGCCATATCGAAACTTTTCTCCATCTTACCCTTGTGAAAACAGAATTTGGATATTGTAGTGGTTTGGAGGAAATGTAACAATTTATGTATTACGTATTATTTTAGTTTTTACAAATGTCAATAATACATTAGGGCTATTCATGAATGATGATGAAGTGATGTCCAGGGCCTTCAGGAGTATGAGTGAGCAACGTTGCAATGTTGTCACACCACGCTCACACACATAACCCAGGGGTAATTGTATATTCATCATCCATTTTCCCACCTATTAAATTCAAGTAACAAGGTTACCAGACATTTTTTTCCAAAAGCAGGACATTTTACTTAAAAATGAGGACATTTCAATGAAAAGATGGAATTTTACATTTTTATTCTCCACGTTGTGTAGACAATGTACTCAACAATTCTAAACCACTAATACTCTTTAAAAAGCACATTAGACTTGCGTCATTAAAAATGGAAGCTTCCGATTGGATAACTTCGCCCCCGCATTGGCCTTCATTATCCAGCAAAGAATAAGCATAAATACGTTTTATATCACAATAAGCCTAATTATCTATTATGCAGACCATTTGTTTGAATAAAAATGTAGAATGACACGAAGTCCCTTTAATTAATTAAATTACTTTAAAATTATGCCAGTATTATTTTCAATTCAACGGGAGAAAAAAAAGGATATTCCAGGCAAGGCAATGAGACTAACCTAACGACTGATGTGGCTGTACTTAACTGCCCTAGACTAGGTAAAACTTTTGGCGGCTTAGGGTACATTTGATTTGAAACAATTTGTTTTCCTACAAATAGTGTCCATGCAAGTCGACCAGGGTATGTGTGTTGCTGGAGATCGGTGCCCAACATAACGCATAATCGCTTTGACAAAGCTTTTGCATATTTAGCTGAAGTGATATTTTTTTTCAAAAGGAATGAGGTAGTTAGGAGAGACATTACGAATCTCTCTCGCCACCTGCACCAATCTTAACCATCGTTGCAATATCACTAACTTTTCTTCTAGCGTGTATTGTCCAAGTTAGAGCATAAAAGTTTCTATTCAGGAAAATTATTTGGCAATCTTTAAGACGAACTATTTCTTGAAAATTAGTGCATTTACTACAACATCGTGTAGTAACTACAACTGCGTATTCGTATAGCGTCAATGTTTTAGTAAATGCAATAGTTTTCAAGAAATGACGCGTCTTAAATATGGCCCAGGTAATTGACACACAAACATATCCATCCAAACAGACATCGCGGTACGAAAGAAACACTATCCCTCTTTGGCACCCTCTAAACGGTTTGTACCACCAACATCTTTACTTCGAATTTTGGGACCTATTTCAACACAATGTTTCCTCAACATTACGCACAGCCGGGGAAAAGTAAAACCTAACACAACACTTGTGGGAATTGGGTGAGAATAAAAAATAATAGCATGCATATTTAATCTAATCCTTGCTGAATGTTACAGATGAGATTATTTAACTTGGGTGAATGTGAAAATTGCATCACAACAATTCGTTGTCAGTTTCAGTCCATGCCTCAAATTGGAGTGGCTCTTTAATGGGGAAAGCTCGCAAGCGAATTGCTGGTAATAACCATGATCGCTCCCAATCTAGTGGCAGAATCGTCGATATCTGATTCAACAGCACGCGCTCGCCTCATTTCTGAGGAACTGCCCTTCTGTTCACCTAGACCATGTCACGAAGCGGATCACAGGCTAAATGGAAGGCGCGAATTAACTGATACGATACGATGAAGGATTCGATGAAGAACCTTTTTCAGTGCACTACATCCGTATGAGATTAGAACGTTGATGACTTACTCCACATCAACTCGTAAGCTTTATCTTCACTACGACAATTAGTGTAGTTAATGACTAGGTCATTAGTTTTACGAGTATATTTTTTGGTAACGACATTTTAAGCCTTATTAGCAAAGTAGTGGAAAGTGAATTGTGATTAAACATTTCTATAGAGTCTGGAATTGTCTGCCATGGCAAAACATAAACGTAGACATTTCTTCAAATTCTTTTTTTCATACTAGAGATATTTTTTTATACTAGAGAATTTTTTTATATTCTTCAAGAAACACTATCGAAACTGGATACCAATGAACAAATATGTTTGTATAAATATAGTTCGAAAATTCATATCGCTTAATTTGGCACGCAACTATTTTCATTTCTAGTCGGGAAGCTGCTACACTCTTAATGCAATTTGATGAGAATGTGACGCTGATATTGTTATGACCAGAAGTGTATTCTAAACTGAAAAATCTAAAAAGAAATTCAAAATCGTTTCCAATGCAAACGGGAAAAACTAAATATTTCATTTAGAGATGAACACTAGCGAAACGAACTATAGTAAACAAAAGTTTAGTCGTACTATAGTAGACAAAAAGTGTAATAGTATTTAAAGATGAAATTATTTGGAGTCAAACATTTGTTATTGCGGATAGTATTATAATGCGACTTCTTTTTGTGCTGGACAATGTGTGTCTGGAATACTCAGTAATTTTAATCAAAGATCGTAACATAGAGGAAGAGAAGCTTAATATAGATTACTTGTACAGTGGCCATTAATTCAAGAACTAATTATCAACCCACATACGATTACCCATTGACAGAAAGCTAAGGATGTATTATCCTGAGGGGATTACAACGAGGAACGCGAGGTTTATATGATATTAACAATGCGCTTTGCATATAAGCGTACGTAGATATGTCAACAATTTCCGTTTGCACATTTCTGTAGTGATGCTTTGTAGCAACATGCGAGAAATAAATGATGCATTACTAAAAAGGCAATAAATAAGTAATAAATAAATAAATAAATAAATAGGCAACTATTCTTTTTTTACTAAAGACTGAATTTCTTCAAACGATAAATAAACGTATAACACACCAGGAAAGAGCAAAATTCCCTGATTTCGAGCCCAGTTCCTATTGCGGGTCCTAGGGCTTTGATTGCCATGGAGCTGCTGCCAAAAGAAACTGTACACATGTTGTAGGTCTTAGTTCCTTACATGACAAAGACTAGTCCGGTTCTGGAGTCGCAATCTTCAATTGATGCTGTAGTGAATGTGTAACTAGCAAAAGCTTTTTAAGCTATCATTTTCAATTAACTGACTTTGTCTTTATATCGAAGACACTTTGAACTTTTGTATTTTTTTGAAGAAAGTCTTGCAAGCTGTGGTTAGAGTAATATAGTAGAATGTATCTGCATATTTTTAAAAAAAATCATACACATACAAAAGTCTACAAACCAGCAATACTGAAATTAATCAATAATCAGAGGTAGACCTGATTATTTTCTAAAATTCCTGAAACGGCATGACTGTCAGAATGCGAGTATCCCTACCTATATGCAATAGAAGCTGTCCACCAAAATTCTTTCTGGACAGAAAATTGCCATTATCATGAATCATTAAAAAATATAGAATAAAATGTAGAAGGGCAATTTCGGCATTTTTACTATATGTCATCATCACCTTCAAATCCAATCCTGGAAGCAGCCCTGAAGGACATCTAATTCGGGGCCCCTTGCATATTCATTCGTCAAAACCGCATCCGCATTGGGGCGCGGG
Source organism: Gryllus bimaculatus (assembly GCA_017312745.1). Lineage (NCBI taxonomy): Eukaryota > Metazoa > Arthropoda > Insecta > Orthoptera > Gryllidae > Gryllus > Gryllus bimaculatus. Next base: position 9,210,203 of record BOPP01000017.1, read on the forward strand.
CGCCCTTGCGAAGGAGGCAGTCGCCCGGACGAAGGTCGCAACGGCGCACCCAAGCGGCGGCGCCCGACAACCGAAGGCTCGCGCTCCGCCAGAGCGAGAAGACGCCGCGCCGCGCCGCGGGAGCAAAGCGACGGGACGGGGGCGGAGCGCGCGCCGCCTCACCGGCCGCCGCGCGCGGGGGAGGCAGCCAGATAATGAATGTAAATTTCAGTTACATGCTCCTCCGCGGTGGCGGGGAATCCGCCTGCAAATAATTACGGTCGCCAGGACATCCTCTCGGCTGGCGGGCGGGGGAGCGCATGCGAAGACGGGTGGGCGGGGGAGGTGGAGATGGGGTGGTGTGGGGGAAGGGGCCCGCGAGGATAGGGGACAGAGCGGAAGCTGGGAATGGGATGATGCATACGGGGACGGTGCGAAGGCGAGAAAGGGCGCGGTGCGAGAAGGGGGGGCAGGTGCGAGGCGGGTAAGAGCGGGATGAATCGGGGGTGGGGTAGAGCGAAAACTAAGGAGGAAGGCAGAGCGTGGGTGTGGGACGACTCATGTGGGGGAAGCGGTGCGCGGAGAGCGGGTTAGGGCGTTGCGAGAAGGGGGGCAGGTAGAGTAGGGATGGGGGCGGTGCGAGACTAAGTGAGGGGGCAGATGGGAAGCTAGGTGGGCACGATGCATGTGGGGGAGCAGTACGAGGCGAGTAAGGGCGGGGTGTGAGAAGGGGTGGGTGAAGGTGGGGGGTGGGGTGAGTTGGAGAGGAGTGGAGTGAGTTAGGGTGGAGCGAGGTAGTCGGAGGTGGGGCCGTGCGAGACTAAGTGAGGGGGCAGAACGTGAACTAGGTGGGAAATGCATGCGGGGCGGTACGAAGCGAATAAAATGCCGGTGCAAGATGGAGCGGGAAGGTCCAAGGGGGGGGGGCGGTTGGATGTTGGGAGTGACAGGGAATATCGTGCGAGGGAAGGGATCGTACTGTAAGAACGGCGCAGGGGTAATATCCGCGATGCAAAACGATGGCGGTGGCGGTTGCAATGGCGGTTGCGGTTGCTTGGGCGTGGGTGATGGCGCTAGCATTGGAAATCGGCTTAGCGCAACCTTCCGTACGTTATTGTGGTGCAGCTCGAGTAATCACTTGTCGCCTTTCCCACAATTGCCTTTGCATCTGATATTGATGATGTTCATTACTTTCTAGTCATGTAAAATCTCGAAAATAAAAGTTACCTTAGCTCAGTTTTGACTTTGCAGACAAAGGGAGAATATATCCGGAAATGGGAGATATTTGGGATAAATCGTAGGAAAAACTTGAAGAAACATCATTAACGATTTACAATTAAATTACGGTTTACAAAATTGATCAGATGATCACAAGCTTATTAGCATTCGAGTTTTTTGAATCACAGATACCTGATTCAGCAGGCCTACGAATTTTTAACAATGTTCGCCTGGAGAGGGAATTATTATACAAAATATACAAGTAAACACTTCCAATAGCTTAGTTCTTAAAGAAGAAATGTACTCGTAGAATGTTGTTCTCCAGATATTGGAGAGTTCCGCAAAGGTGGGCTTCTAGAAAATAGGCATTATTTATTTGGTAATGGCGCGGTGCTGAGTAGTCAAAAGAGAAAGTAAAAAAGACAAAGAAACGTATCCTTAATTGATGGATGCGAGTTGCTTCTGAGATATTAAGGAGTAGCAGAAGAAGGCGGTAATAATTCGGTGTAAATACGCGCAGTTGCGTTGGATGCTCGGGCGTAATCACTTGGATACAACACATCGCGTTGATCTCCACTCGCAGAGAAATGAAAACCAGTTCCGTCTGCTTGTACATCCAATATCTAAATTTTTTGTCATGACTTTTACATGCAATGTAAATCCTTTTTCATTGCAACAACTATTTTGTGATATTCGGAAAAAGTGTAATGAAAATTCGTAATGAGTAGGTCACATGAAGTGAAAATTCGGTCTGTTTCCAATATCCGTCCCGTGAAGCACAAAAATATCGTTTCAGACGTAGTCATAAGGAGAAAATAGCTATAGGAACAGCTGCCGTTCACACTTTCGACCAAGTAACAGTTACTTCAAACACAATAAATCATCGCTGTTGTAATATACTCGTATGAGCAGTACATTGGTGTAAACGTCTTATGAACAATAAAAAAAACGTATTCATGTTTCAATTTTTGATTTACGACATTGATAGTTTAGCTAATACGAGCAGTAGTAAATAATCATAAAATCTGTACTATAAAATCACACGGAATGTTTGTAAAGAAAACTTTACGGTAATAGTCCTCATTGTCCTATATACTGCCGGGACGTAATATTGAACATATTTTTCATAATATAATTAATAAAATATGGAATTTCATAGAATAGCAAACACAAAGAGCTTTTAAATAAATTTCGCCAGTATTTCATAACGGAGCATGTTTGTGATAAGTAAACCACTTCTTACGACTTTTAGCTTAATATATTTATAATATTAACGTATTAGAACTTACATGTTAGTATTTTTCAGTATGAAATTGACATTTGTTTCCATTTTTACATTTGAAATTCGTATTCCATTTATTCATTATCACTGAAGAGATGATAATTATAATCGAAAGGGCTTCATTGCAGAGACAGAGAATTAATTTTTTTACTTTAATATTAATTTAGTATGATTTATTAAACAAAAATTCTTAAGGGGGGTGGAGATAAGTTATTGTTACCGGTAACTAATCGATATCAATAAGAGACGAATCCGAGACTGGAAATGTGATTCAAAAATTGACGAATAATGTATTATTCCTGTGATGTCCCGTTTCTTTCTCCTCCATTACCGTGTTTAGAAAAAGCAGTGTAGAAGCAACACCATGTGCCTTAGATTATTAAAGAAGAAATTATTAAAATTGTTTATAGAAAATATAAAGTACATGCATTTGTTTTAATAATAATGAAAGGAATAACATTCATTCTCTCATCTTCAGAAATTTGAAATTTTTAAATATAACAATTAATCAGGTGAAATATTTTAGCACTATTATTAATATTCATAGGTACACGAAAAAAATTACATGACGACTTCTTAGTGCGCCAATCGTAGATACACAATTACAATGTTTCGATCCATCAACTTAAGAACACATACAATTCCAATACATTATTAAAACATCAATGTTTGTACAATACATTATCAAAATTGCTCTCCTTTTTCATTGTATCTCATAAGAGTAATTTTAAGCATGGGAATACACAACGAATGCAGGAACCACTCATAAAATCTACCTCTATCTCTCGACGCAATGAAACTCATTCAGGGAAGGAATAGTACACCATATATTTTTCGTTAACATCCGTATTAAAGGTATGAGTACTATCAGGATTCTCATCCGATTTCCAAACGACCTTTTCGAACCCTCGTAAAGCGCGGCCGTTGCGTGTGAATCGCCAGGGAGGAAGAAAAAAAACGAGTGAGAGAGCGCATGGCCCAGGGGGAGATATCGGAAAAATAAATGGCGGGGATGTTTCCCATAAAGCTTCATCTCTACGGCCCGACCAACGACCCTCTCGAGTGCACGGTCGCTGCGGCGTCCTGGCCGCTGATTGGCGGTCGAAAGTCCAGTCCCACCTACTGTGCTCCGGGTCACGATTTCGAAGTCATTGCGATGGCTCGTGCGTTGCAATGGCTTATTGCATTTTCCTCTAGGGCTAGGAGCTGGTTGTCGCTGTGGCAATAGTTATTTATGCATTGGTCGAAAAAAAAGTAATGGAAAAAATTCTATAGATAAGATGCATTGTACTGCAATTAACTATATGGTGGCAGTTATTTACAAAATAAATTAATAGCACTATAATAATAATAATAATAATAATAATAATAATAATAATAATAATAATAATAAACTTAATATTACACACGACAGAGCCACACTATAATACACCAGCACTGCATACTGTTGAAAATCACTGCATTGCTCTTCACTGCCCCACTTTTCACTTCGACGCAATGCACAACACCTTCCTGAACTGCCCAATACTTTAAATTGCCCAAGTTTGAACTTACTGCGAGCAAGATTTACAAGTTACTTACTTTATAGGTACTAAATTAATTCTAAGATATTTATACGACTGTGGACATGGCGAGGAATAGACTTACGAACTAAGAACTACTTACGACTTAAGAACTACGAAAGAAAATTTCCTTAAATCTGTTCTTTTCTTGTTTTCCAAGTTTTGTATTCGTGGTCCCTCTATCGAAAAACGTTTGTTTCACTACTCAATTCTGAATTTCTTGCGAAGCCGGTTGGACTACGTAAGATTTACAAGAAGCGCAGTCTCGCTTTCATTCTTTTTGTTTGGAGCTGCTTCCCCGATTTTTTAATGTGTTTCTCCCGAACGTTAGCTTGAAAGTTTTCTTTTGAATTCTTTACAGATTGTAAGTCAATATGGGTCCGAACAAGTTATTCCGTGTTGCATATTAAAATGGAGAAGAGATGTGTATGCCAATTCTTTCGTTATTACCGTACATTATTTTTTAAATGATCGCATTTCCAAATGTATTGATTTACCTTTCCTTGGTTTTACTTAACATATCTCTCAAGTAAAAAAAACTATTTTTTATTTAATAAATATGTGGTAATACGTTTTAACATGCCATGGAAGAGAAACTCCCGATATTATATACAGCCACGTTATGTTAGTTTAAATTATGATTGGGAATGAAGTTTATTAAGATTTGAGGAAATCATAATTGTGTTTCTGTAGCGTATGGTGAGGTATACGCCCCACTGGAGTGAAAAAAGATCTGGCTTCAGCTACTTGGCTGTCCGGGAGACGCCGCCTGCTAGGCACAGGTGCCAACGATTCCGCCGTCATTCTGCAAACTCTCCCAGACAGCCACGTAGCTACTGACTCCGACAGAGGGAGACTACGGTCTCAGCACTGGCTTCAGCTGAAAAACTCCATAAGAGAAGAAAAATAATGAAAAGTATTCGCCACAAAGTACTCCAGATGCAATACATTCCTTTAAAAGTAAAATTTCATATTTCGTAAGAGGACTGTTGTATTCTTATACCCCTAGTAAGAAGCTTTTCCAAGTTTTCCATTCATCGCGGAAAATTTCCTACCGCGGAATAGATAAAACACACAAGTTTACAACAAGAGATTGAAAAACTATCTAGTGGTAATTTTCCAAATTCAGGACTCAATTAATCTTTATACGTTTCATAACGAAAATTGTTTGAGTGGGACATCACAATGGCTTCAGAGCAAACAAACAATATATGTTTCTTTGCAAGATAACAACAGCTACCTTCACTAACAATAAATTTGCATTTCAAAAAGTTAGAATCTAAACTATTATTTGGACACTGATCACTTCACAATTATTATCTTGTAAAATGACCTCGAACAGACGTCGTAGGCACTTAATCGAAGTGCTCGACAGCAATGGCGCGTCTCCCGGTATGTGCGCATTAAGTCGCCTTGGTGACGCAGACGTCTCGTCTGGCGCATGTCCCGTCGTCACGGCCCGCGCGCGTCGCGTCGTGAGCGCCGTCACCGCCGCGCCAGACGCCAAGCGACAGCCCCCGTCACAGCCCCGCGAACGCCAAGCGACGGCCAAGCAGTCGCCGGCGATGGCCGCTGATGGCACGGAATCGGAGGCAGAGTTGGGCGAATGCAGGGGCGAAACGTCAACCGTAAAGGGCGATGCGAAGAGTGGCGGGACGAAAGCGAGGGGGGAGGGGGCGCAAATTGGGCGGAGGTAGGAATGAGGAGGGGCGGGAGCGGGAAAATTGTTAATTTAAAAATATAATTTACGTGTGAACAATCTGAAGAGTAGTGATGTAAGCTTTTTCAAAACACATGTACACAATTATCTGAAGTATTTGTTAAAAAATTTAAGGTCACTTTTCAACTGTTAAGTCTCATAGCCACCAATGTGATTTCTAACATTAGGATAACTGTAAGAGAACACAAAAGGCCATGACCGCAAACAAACATCCGTGCCCGAGTCGGAATTTGAATCCGCGACCTTTCGAGCTGAGATAGCCACGGCTTTTCAGCCTTATCGACTTCGGCTGTCCAGGTCGGTTAGCTGAAGTAATTATTTCTAAAAAAAAAGAAAATCAAGCATACAATTGGAATTAAAAACTAGGAATTTTAGGTGGCAGATTAATATTGTTTATTCATATTGACATTTGTTTTTTCCCCTAGTTCTGTCACATTTAAAAAAACTAGTTATCAGAAAATTACCTTTATTACACAGAATGCGGTGGCTCAGCAGAAACGTCTCTGCAGCAACTTTCAACGTTCCTAGGATTCTCTGCACTAGTTACATATCTTGGTACAAATCAACGGTCTAGAGCGTTCCAACTACTGGTTGGTTTGTCAATGGTTTCCAGAAGTTATCCCTTTCTACGAATGTCGTAGGAATACGCTAACAAACGCCACGCAGGACCCATCTAGCTGAGGATATATCAATATAGGAATGTACGACATGTCGAAATGTAGGTCCGCGCCGGATCTCAGATTCCAACTAGGGAGAAGCACTGCCACTTCCTGGAATATACCTTGCTCAATATGTACAGGGTTAATCATATAAATAGTTGAAGGGCTCGAAAACAATTAATACTCACTGACTCATCCATCCTTCATTACATTTATTTCGCCCAACGCAATACTTCCATTCCCACTACCCAAACGCGTACACAAAATCAAGAGGGGAGGAGGGCAACTACGTTTCAGGGTCCCCTTTCCCATTAAACTTGTATATGAAATTTTACCAGTAAATTAGCAAATGAATAAAACCTATTAAGAGAAAAAAGAAACATATAATATCCATTACACTATTAACAAATACAATTACGTTAAACCTTCCACTCGGTTGCCAGACAGCTTGCAGAGGCCAATGCCGTGTACATACTTATTTCCAAAATTGCCAAGTTAAAAAAAAAGGATGAAAATGAAGGATTGAACAAATTTACGGAAAAAAGAAAATATTTTATTTCGTAAGGCAAGGGTGCCAACCCCTGCGCGCACGCTCATGCCACCTCCGCTTCGTGCCCCCGCCGCGCCGCAGTGCCTGCGGCGTGCGCTTTGGCTGGCGCTCTGACCGTCGCGCTCCACTGCTCGCGAGCGGCCGGCCGACCGGCTGGCTGGCTGGCTGTCGAGCCCCCGGCGTGGCACGTCTGTTCCAGTTTATAGGCACGGAGTCGCCCGCAGCGCCGCCCGCCGCCGCCACGCGGCCCTGGCGCGCCCGCCAGCGCGACGCGCGACGCCGCCGCCATAAACGTATTTATGGAGTTTACCCAGCGATGAAATGGTAATGAAAAACTAGGCTACTCGCGCAGGAAGCGGCGTCGTTGGGGAGATGACGGGGCTGGAAGTTATGCGGAGAACACGCGTGTTGGGCAAAAAAATCAAGAGCGGTTCAATGCTTGCTTTCAAAGTCGGGAGAACATTTTATAAGCATACCTTCATATTTTTTGCATTTGCATATTTTGTCTGCAAATTCTTCTAGTCAAATTGGGTGTTTGATATATATTGCACAAAATAATTGTTCCAATGACACATCCTCAACATTTTCAGATGACTGCAAAGCGGCGTTCTCCCGATGACTGTAGTGTTTGTATGACGTCGTGTGAAGTAGATGACACACATTATACATTGCAAAACGAACGAATCGAATCAAATCACTCCTAAACAATGGATCTTTTAAGTGCTTTTGCGAATTTCAGTATTGATCAAGATAATCTCTGCAGAGTCCACGATGCAGTGTACTCTGGACCCCTCCTCTCGAAGTATTGAAACAAATCCGATGAACAAAACCGCTTTCAAGAAAACCATTCTACAACGGCATCCATGAATACAATATCCAGTTTTCACAATGGATAAAAAGAATTTGTGGTACAACTGTTCGGTAGAGTACGCATCCTCAGACCTTTCTCAAAATTAAGTTTGTGAATTAAAACGAATTGATTTATGAAATGTAATAAATTGATGTAAAGAATGTTGATGATATAATTAATGATGATGAATGTGTTTGATGTAATGAAACACACTGGATATTTACCAACTGTTAGTAGTGTCCTATTTCCAACATCTCATCATTTCTAACATCTCATCTCTCTCCCTCTCTCTCCAACGAATACGATAGTAAAACTCGCCCACCCACCTAAAGCGCATTTCCGGAAAGTCCGCCGGAGCGAGTGCAGTTGCACCCATCACGTCCTCCCAATTTACGAACCGGGACGCGGCGTCGGGCGTCGCCGTGGAGGGGGAGGGGGGCGCTGTCGTCGTCGCGGAAAGCGTCGCGACGACAGCGCCTCCCGCGGGGCGCCAAGTTCCCCGACGCGCGGGCGCCGAAGCGTCGGCGCCGCCGCCGCCATAAACGGCTCGTGCGAGCACCAAATTGCACCGTTTACGGCCGCGCGTATTTTTGAGCCCGGGACGGGGCGCGGGGCGTCCACCTGCTGCGTTGTGACGTTGGCACGTGCTGCGCGCCATCTCCCCGGAAACAATTTCCGCTGCGAATAAATCAGGCGGCTTTTGTTCGCGTTCCTGCAATGGAAGGACTGCCGGGAGGCATATGGTGAAGCACTGCGTATTCGTGATTTGTTTGAGAGCAGAGATTCGTATCTGCGAATTATAAGCTTAAAATTAATTTGTATCTGTTTGCGGAATATTTATTTCTTGTTTTTATGTAATTGTTTTTCATATTTTTTAAATATTTTTTGAACAATCGGCAAATCAGAATTTGTCTATGGATGTAGCAGCTGTAATGTCCATGCTAAGTGACATTTTCTTAAAAAATATATTATTTATAATTCTGAATTTAAATGCTATTTTAGCGTATTCATTTGAGATATTGAATGACTTTCTTGACTACAGAAAATTTGCAAACACTGTTTTCTTCTGGAAGGATGACGAAGTGCCAAAAGCTCCTTCTGTGGGTGAGTCATTGTTTATAAATAATTGACAAATTCGTATTAAATACATGAAATCAGTTTAAATCACTTCCGGAGCTTTTCAGCTTGTAGGTATTATGTCCTGCTCCTCTCTGCTTTGTTCATGTATTTCACAAGCAGACGCTCTCGCAAGTTTCAGAATTCATATTCTGCGTCTATTTCACACCCGATGGTATACAAAAAATACTGAAACATTGAAAACATTTTGCATTTGGCAGACGAACGATGTTAAGTTGTATGAAGCCGTTTACTTCGCAGCCAATAAAAATATTATATATCTGGACAGTCTTGTAAACTATCGTTTGGAAATGTTTACTAGAAAAAATACTGCTTATAGTAGTAGGTTTTGGTTATAGTAGCAACACCACACTGGACTTGAAACTGTACAAGATAAATCCCGAAGACACCGAACTCTCGGAAACTTTTTGATCAAATACCTCAAAAATAACGATTTTATGGACGTGTCGCTTTCTTGTGCCCCCATGATTTGTGTTCACGTGTCAACGAGCTTCTGACTAAAGTTAGAAAGAGCTATTTCGCGGACTTAAATTACAAAATACTTGTTAATTTGGCTGAAGAAATAATATTAAATATATTTGAATTTTTTATATCATTTTTCATGTGTACTTCATTACGACTTTTTTTATTTTTATCATCAATATATGTGTTTTATTTTAATTTATTTTTGTTATCCACACGTTAGAAAATCATATTCCGCCATTCCTACGCACGGGCGATATCAACTCGGCGTTCCCAGAACTTATGGCGCCATTGTCCGAATATTTCGAAATTACACTACAGCTGGGGCACGTTTTCGTGAAGTTGGCGTGGCTTTTATAAATACTCGTTTAGAATTGATGTGAGGCTATATTTTTTTACTACTGTTTACTTAAAAAAACATAACGAAGATTTATAGTCAGCAGGTAGCATACGGTAGTATGCTATTAATGTATGTAGCGCTTTGCATACTTAAGCAATGTGTGTACGTTTCTTAGTCCTGCATACCAAAGAATCCTGCGTAATAATAGAGTTTAAATGCATTTTAAAAGCTACAATTCACAGCAGTGTTCAAATAAACGATTTTCTCCCCGTCAACATTAATTTCTCACATTTTCATGTATACCAAACTGAAGGTAAATATTACTTTTCCTTGAAGAGTCGTGAAAAATTAGGTAAACGAGTGGAATTAAACCCGCACTTTAGAAACATGAAAACAATGCCAGTTTGTTGGTTTACTGCCATCCACAAAATATTTAAGAACGGGGTATAATTTCTTACTGAAAATATACACGAATGTTCCTACTATTGTTTAGTTTCGTAAAAAAAGTGTACATTGTACTTATATTTTGAAAAGTTTAAATTAGCAACAACACGATACAAAGGCACAAAATTATTTAATGATATAAATTGAGTTTTTGTGGCATCGTAACACGTATATACAATATTTAATAGCAATTTCTGAACGTGTATACATGTGTAGACAAGATTTAGTAGCAATTGTTGAACTCTTTATGAGTCCTCTTAGATGTATGGCTGCCACGTTTGGCGTATCCATATAACAGTACTTCCACAGAATAACCAGGAAACAATTACCAGTACAAACAAATGACAGGCAAGAGGCATGACGGGTGGGGTTCGTTCCGGCAGCTGCGATCAGTAACTGCAAGACAGCAAAGGTCGGAGATCTCGGAAGTACAAGTGAAACGTGTCACACGCTGGGAGTAAAAGACAGACGTAGACTGTCTGCTAATGCGAGATAATGTAAGAATACTCTCTTGTTTTCCCAATTCGTGCAATTTATTTCAAATACTTCTAATTTATTTGTCCGTCAGAGGTAATGAAATGGCACAAAATGCAAATTGTGATTTTGCAAATCAACATCACTTTTATATTCAAATAGCCATTCAAAAACATTAACAATTTCATTGATTACTATTTTCAGTAACATTAATACCCATGTTTTTCATCTTTTACATTCTACATTTAGCCCCAAATTTGAAATAAATTTTTTTATATACACGAGAATAGGTTATGTGATAAAATGAAATTTCATTAACTGTTGTTTTAAATAACATTTTTCCCTATGAGAAGCATTTATACCATTAAAATTTCATTTATTAATGGAAACGGAACTATAATTTGCCTCAACATTAGACACTACATTCAACTAATGTATAAACGTAAGGTCGGTTTCACGTCGTATTTGCATTTTGCAAGTCATTGGATAACTTGCAATAACATCATGGAGAATAAATAATAAATGAAATTTCACTGAAAAAACGAAGGTCAAATATAAATTGATATACATGTTTCAGAAGATGTTTATGAAACCGTGTTTATTACGTGTCAACCTCCTTAATTCCTTTAACTCCACGTTGCGGCTGGAGTTGACGTTTTCACGAGTGGGGCGTTGACTGAACAGAAGCGAGCGTCTAACTCGCCCGACCCGGCAGCACTCACCGCCCAGACGCGCGACGTCTCCAGGAAACTAATTGCGTGTCAAAAATGAGTCGCCGGAAGGGAGTTGAACCGGCGTCCTCGCGAAACGCGCACGTTCGAGTTAACCCTCCATCCTCCCCCTCCCTTCCGCCACCGCTAATACAATTTCACATGGCGAGCGCACGGGGCGCAGCGCTGCGGTCGCCGCCCCGCGCCCCTGCGAATGCAAATCGCGCGGGACGCTCTCTGAATTTCATCTTCTGTCGGTTCCGCGGACGCGACGGCCGGGCGCCACGGAGGGACCGGCGGTGGCGACGGCGGCGGCGGTGCTGGTGGAGACGGCGTCTACGGCAACAGCGTCTACGGTGGCGGCAGGGGTGGCGGTGCATACGACGAAGGCGGCAGGGGTGGTGTGGTGGTGGTGGTGGCAGTGAGAGCGGTGGCGACGTCAGCGGCGACGGGGGTGGTGGAGGAGCGAAAGGTGAGGGAGATATAGCTTAGGGGGAAGTCTAAAATTGCAAAATGTCCATACATTTTAAACACAAAAACACATGAAGAAACTGTCAAACCACCCTTGAAAAGTGGCCAATTTCGACTCGAAGTCCCCATAAAAACCCTTAAAAATGCGTCAAAAAACCATAAACCTATCGAAAACAGTTAAAAACGCTGAAAAGCATACGATACCGAGAAAATGCAAGCAATTCAGAGTAGATTTCCTCTTCCAAAGCTTCTTCCTAAAAATACAGAAATAATTTTAGAAATTCAAAAAGGAACAGAAAATGTATGTAGAAGTAAAATTTACAGAAAAAATGGATAAGAAGATACAAAACAATTTGTTGGCTCTTCTGTACTCTTTAGGCTGGTGCAGCCTACGAGTGTGGTGTTTTAGCGGACGGGGGCGAGCTGCAGGGAGAATGTCAGAGAGGCGTCGAGAGCGAACGCGGCGGCGGTGGAGCACACGCCGGAGCGAGAAGCGC
>BOPP01000017.1:9236597-9298459 GCA_017312745.1 Gryllus bimaculatus
AGAGGGGGTCTAGTCGCATCGAGCGTACGCTTCTCAATCAAGACTCGAACAAGGCGCGCACCGGCATTCCTAATGAAAATTCCTCCCCGGGCAAGCGTCTTGTATCTGGGATTATCTCCCGGCCAGATGGAAACACGCCGACGACTCGGATGTCAATTCCAGAAGATATTACTGAAGTGCAATATATATTTTTTTCATTTCTTGGGAGAAATACTTTCGTGGTAATTCGGTATCAATTTCAATCAACTAGAAAGTTAATCCGCTGATATTTCGAGAAGAAAGAACGATAGTATTTAAATTTTGTTTCATACTTTGGAAAATATATTGTCGCGTGATTTGATTCCAATTTTAATTAATTGCCAAGTTAATTTATTGCTCTTAAATTAATTTTCCTTTTTTTCACTCTACCGGTAATCAAAATTCATCATGTTTAATGGATTAAGTTTAAATGGAAATGTATCTATTAAAATTGAGTTCGGTGTTTTCTGCTTATTGCGGAAAATGTAACATTTGAAGTTACTTTTTTAAAGTGAAAATGGCACATTTAATGCAATTTTTTTAGTATTTAGCCACAAGGAACGGCCGCGATGTAAAAATAAAAAAAAAAATAATGGAATCGTATGCATATGACGGGTACATCAATTACGGCTGGTAAATACACAAGACTGGGACATATAAAACTCGTTTCTAAAACTACCAAAAGGAAGTCTAATGAACTCACAACGCACACCATTTTTTGATGTGATACGACAATGATAATCAATTTATAAATTAGTAGTATATAATAAGAGTCACTAGATGTCATCGGACAATATTGTTGTTTCAATGAAGTGTTATGTATTTGAGCCCTCGGTGGCTCGTTGGCTAGCGTGATTTAGGCTATCCACGACGCAGTCCCGGATTCGATTCCTAGCCGCGGCAAAAGTATAATTGTGCGCGATAAAATCATCCGATGATTTTTGGGTTACACATTATCGATATCCATGTTTTACTTTTGGGCGTTGAAGTTTCGAAACACGGATATTTGTGGGCGGCGTATCATCCCTAGTAGCAAGGCCGGTGGTCGCGGCGCGGAAGGGGCGTGGCCCCATGCATTTCAATGGGCGCGAGGCCTTCGCCTCCCCCCTTCCCGCGCTGTTTATGCAACGGCCACACCGCAGCGGACGCCGATCGGCATCGGCGAGCGGCGATCCGACGGGGTGCGCGACGGGACGCAGGATGGGGGTGGGGGCAAGAGACGTGAAGATGTGTGGCGGTGGAGATGGGAGATGGGGCTGTCAAGCGGAAAGACAGGCGATACGGGCGGGAGTTAGGGAGAGGTGCCGGGCGCAGAGACGAGAGTGAGGCTGACGGAGACACGGAGCTGAAGGATGTGAAGGATTGGAGATACAGGACATGCTCTGGTTTCCCGACATGTGAGGTAATTAAGACATTGTAAGTGTAAGAGTTTGTAAGAAAGGGGGAGAGGGAAGGACAAAGAAAAGGAAAGAAAGAATCGCACGGGGGCCGTGGCCCGTTTGTTAGGGTACTCCTCCAGCATTCGCCTGGCATTGGTCGGAGAAACCAATTAGAGCAACTGTCCGCTGCGATTCTCCTCCAGGCAGCTGCTGGATTTGACGTAGCTACCTAGCTACCGTCGTACTCCTTCCGGAGAAGGACACGAATTATGCGCGAGTGACGGAGATTACAGCAGCGAGGTGTGGAGACGCCCGTGCGGGGGAGTAAGGGACCCCCGAAGGCGAGGGCGCCGCGGGAGGTGTGAGGAGGACACGGTGGAGGGGGACGCCATGGCGGATGGAAGTGTGGGAGGAGTTGCGCCATGTCGCGCTTGGCTGCGCCACTGATGCTATCAGCTTCGTGCGCCACGCCCCCGCTGTTACCTTGTCCCATCTGTCGCCCCACTCCTTTTCTTTTCTACGGCCAAACGCCAGCGCCTTCTGTCGATCGATTCCCATAAATCAGCAAAGGTAAGTAGTTGTGCAAGGGGTCACTTCTTGATAAGGGAATCCAGCAGAAACAAATTAACGAGTGAATGCTAGATGTTTCATTGCATCCTATCCATCATTCCTATCGACTCGCTTGCAATGTGCAAAAGGATGCACCAAGAAGTCACTACCTTCAAAGAAACTGTTCTCATTTTTGAATTTTTTTGTGAATGGCATGAGGTTTAGTAAATCACAAATTTTCTGGCAAATAATCTTTCATGATGTGTCTGAAATCTTGCAGGAATATTTTAGAGACGACTCTTGTTCTAGAGAAGTGGTGTTCTTGGCATGTGGACTAGCAATATAACTGGGATGTGATGAGCGAGCAGGGAGAAAATCAAACATTTCATATTGAAAAACGTAGAGATGCAATCGCCAAAGTATCTTCAGACCCTATGCGATGCGGAATGAAAATATAATATGCGGGGTTCCTGGAAGTAGGTTAGCGTATTCATATACTCTTTGGGGATGCTTATAAAGAAAAATTTGAAGAAAATATGTGGAGTTAAAAAGAAACAAAGTATTGTGCCGAGAAAACTCTAGGGAATCTTGTTGACAGAATAAGGAGCATGACGTTACGAAGAAAATATTGCTCTGGGCCAAAGGATATGAGTGCCCTAGAAATGAAAAAAATATTTTCTTGTGGTTTTCATTTCTTTGTCATCCTAATCCAGCTCCGTGTTGCGGACCTCTTTTCTCCTGTTTTACGTTTAAGTAATTTCCTTCTTTATCACTTTTAATATTCCTTTATCATGATTTTCTCTTTTTCATATTCCTACATTCTCGTACATTTCTTAAAATCTTACCATTTCTTTAAATCATTACACTGACCATCAAAAAAGTTAGATAATATTTATTTTGACAATAATAAATAAGGAATTAGTAAATATTTGTACTTTCATTTTAAAAAGTTTAAATATGCACGAATCAAGAGTTTGGGTAAATGACTTCCATCTCGATCGAGCTTTTTGTCCAGTTTCCCTGATCCATTGAGGAAACACTGAGATGGGTCCTTGTTTTGCTTCAGGACATGAATGTACTCGTAGCTTCGCTATCGTCTCCGTCTCCTCTAGTTGTGATCGGAGAAGGGTCGAGGATATGGGTTGTTAATTAAACTGATGCCTTATTTTAGTTCATTTAGAATTAGTTTCTTTGGAATTCTATAAAACCAAATCTGGAGTTCGTTTACAGATGCCAAATATTTTTCAGTAGCTTAGTTAGGGAAAATATCCAGTTTTCAAATGTTGCTAATATGTCTTAGCAAATACTTTTATCCATTATTTACTTACGTAAAGTAAAAAGGGTGGAGAAGTGATTTTGGAGCTCAAAATGACATGCGCTGTTTACACTTTTCTCCCATACGTCACATATAGTTTTTTTTAATTTGACGAAAATAAATTTAAAAAAATAAAATAAAAGCTTCCGTGACCCCGCTTTGCCCACCAGAAATTCCATATGGCCTGGGCGGGGGTCGAACCCCAGTCGCGGTGGTACGAGCGCGTGCAACCTGTCCGCTAAGCTACGGGTCGCATCGGGGGCGTTATTCAAAGACATCTTCGTTTGTAGCAGTCATTCGGCTTTGTGGGTTACTCTGCCTCGGCGCACCCTCGTTGGCGCTCGCTTCCGGCGGCGCGCGCCGTGGAGAGCGGGGGGTGAGAGCGACAGTGTCCTTCCGCCCGCAGCCAAGGAGCGCTGCGTGACAGACGCCGCACCGTGCTGCGGACGCGCTCTAGTACTCGCTTGAAAATGAATCGCCCGCGGAAATGAACGACTGCTTCAAATTTTACGAAATTATCCTTTGAGAAAGTTTATTTTCCAGAGAAATGACTATTACCACTGTAGTATTTTATTTTTCACAGAATTTTTTCTTTATTTTATTGACTGATACTTTTACATAAATTCTGTCACGTTTCAGCAAAGGATTGACTACATATTTAATATGTACAGAATTTGTAGAAATTTTTTGTTACAAACAAAAACTTAATTTAAAAAAATTAAAAATTTACTTAAAAAATATGTATACGTTCACGCATTGACTTCAAAAATATGTTTACGTTCCAAAGATTTTCTGCAATATGTTTATTGTTCATATTGCCAGTGTAGTCATTGATTTACAGCGGCTCATTCCGGGAACGCATTTACTATCCTAATATTTATGTGCTGTAATGCGGCGGATGCGCTTCCATGATTTATTTCCCGGGAGAGACTCTCTCTCTTTCTCTTTGTGCTTCCCAACGCTTCCACCATTATTTGATCAGTTATGATACTTCCAACGCTGCTAAATTTTTTTCTGAAATTAGTTAAACATATTTAATATAGGATAAAAATTAATTATAGAAATATCACTAGTAAATGGTTGGTAGTATATGGTTGTAGGGAAAGAAAAAAAAGCCTTAAATGTGAGTTGGCTTTTCAAATGATCATATAATGTTTGAAACACGTGTAATGAGGCATGGTTAGGAAATACGTGCCTCATTAGTGGCAGAGAAGTAATTTTATTCTGAATGCAGTATCAACCATTTGATTTAAGCAATACTGAAATGGCATGGTAGTCTTTGAGAGCAAGAGCTACGAACATATCAAGTAACACAATAAAATGGAGAACAAGAAGAAGAAGAAGAAGGTTAGTTTTATATCACTAAGCAAATACTAATTTATGGAGGCATTGATTGAAATTTAATGCTGGGAGCAACTAAGCACATTGTTTGATCCTTGAATATCAAACGTCAACACCCAGAAAAAACAATGTTGTTTTGCATTCACACACCTCTACACGAACGTTGATTCAGTATACTACATTTCCACATTTCTTGCCAGTCATACATAATATTGCTTATCATGAATTTAAAGATTGGAAATTATAATACAATTTTATTTAAATAACATGAAATGGAAACACGTCGCACGGAGTTAAATTAGGATGCTTGATTGAGGAGGAATCTAATTTTCTTCCAAAACTTCCGCCTGATAAAGGCAATATGTGGTTCGACCCAGTTTCTATTCTTTCAATTGTCTCTTTGTCTCTTCTCATCATCAATCCTTATTTGGCCGACAGAAGCTCCAATCGCTCTTGCAAAGAATTTGGAAAAAACTTACAGACAACAGTTCTTCATACATTGTAAAATAGGTTTATTGGATGATTTCCATCCTGGGATAAAAAATACATTACGATTTGGTATTCAGAATTTCAATTTGCATTTCCTCTGCACCATGCGCTCGTATCTCGAATGCTGCCTGCAACTCTTTCTCCCAAATGGAATCAAGATACAATGCTAATCTGACGATTCGTTGAGAGAACACAGCCTTTTTTCAAACGCAGGGTGCGAAAAGAATTCAGCGCACAAAATTAGGAAACGATAAGCGAAAAATTGGCAATGAAATGGGGATTTTTCAACTGCACAAACAAAAGCGAATGTGATTGGCGCGTCCGAAGCGAGTTCCGCGACCCGATGGATCGACGGATTCGCCGATGGCGATTTCCGGAAAAAAGGTTTCCCGTCTATCTGTTTGATGAGGCGCAATCACCTGGGAGAATCACGCGATGAAAACGTATGGCTTATTGACTTTTTGCGTACTGCGGTTCACTTTTCCTATTGGTGTATTTTTTCTTCCTATGAGTTAACTAATTTTAATTAACATATCGATGTGATTTGGCTTTTTGCTGTTTTAATTTTATTAATTTCAAATCTATAAAAGTTAAACTCTTGTACTTGAGGTATGACAAGTTACTTTTATATTCAATTTCTTTTCTACTGTGATATTAAGAAGGAAAAGTTTGCAATTTTGAAATTACAATTTGACAATAAGACAGAAAATTACTTTGTTAAAGGTTATTTAACTAGTTAATATTACTTAGTCTAAAGGTTATCGTCCCGCTGGGAATGAATAATTTGTTGAATGATGGATGAATATTCTGAGAAGCCATCTAGTGATTTCTCAATGCCTTCCATATCATAATGTCAAAGTGGGAACACCTTAATAGTCATTGAATTTCATATATTTTTTATGTAGCCGGTGTACCTCGGAACTAAATAATCAACAATGTTCTTTTCATGTATTCATTTCTCCTAAATTATTCTTGAACTGAAACAAAAACCATAGTTCTGCAACGCAAATTCAAAGCATTTCAAGAGAGATTTCTCTACCGCAACTCTAATTAGGCGTTGAACAGAAGAGTGAAATTTGAAGAAACGGTCGATCATTACATAATGAAATATGAAAATAATTTTCTTGTATAAGCGAGAGCCATCTTGAGTTAGGACGCGTTTGCCCACTTCGCGGTGTTCTTAACACCAACAAAATATATCACAAACGAGGGAAATATTACGGTAATTTAAACAACAGAAATAAGCACATTAGGCCACTATTTTCAGAGAAAACGCAGATAATTTCTGATTTGAGTACGTTTAACATTAAACTAGAGCCAAATAATTAATATACTAATTTTTTCATACGTATATTAATTTCTTATTGTAACTTCCTGTGAAGCAGGCCTTTGAATTTTTGCAGAACAATTCTTGCTCCAATGGATAAGAAAATGAAATGCACATCACAAGTAAAGGAGATTTTAGGGAACTTATATGATGGCGTACAGTATACCTGTGTCAAAGAATTATAGAAAATAGAGATAGCATGTTGGAAATAGATAATTTCATCAATGAGTATACGGAAAGTGGATGAGTATACGAATAAATTGGGAAAGGTTCAGTAAGATATTGGTAGGAAGTACAGGGCACTGTTACTCACTAACTAATATCTACGAATTTTTGTTTTCATTTGTTGAGAGAAATGTAAAGCGGTATATAATACATCGAATAAATTAAACTTTCGGAACAAAATTTACTTCTGTACAAGTAAATGGGTTTTAGGGAATATACTTTGAATTAAAACGAAATAAATGTATAGAACAATCGGAATATCAATTTTGAAAGACTTTAGCGAACACTGAGAGGTGAAGAGAACTGCATATCCGTTTTAGTGAGGTATATCGACAAGACCACGCGCAGAAGAGGATGCGGAAACGGACTCGTCTCGAAAACCTCCGCGCAGAAGGGATGTCGGCGACGACGAAGGGCGATGGCAACCTGGGCGGCGGCGGCGGCGTACACGTGGGCAACGGCGGTGACGATGGCGGCGGACTTAGCGTTGATGTTGGCAATGGCAAAGGGGCATGCGATGGCTGTGGCGTTTTGAGTAACGGATTGACGTAGCGGTGGTGGTGACGAATTAAGACGCACAACAGGGACGAGAAAGGGGCAGGGAATAGCTAAGCGAGGCCGCGACGGCGGGGGGCGCGACCAATCGCGCAGGGGCAGAGCTTGAGGGGCAGGCGGAGAGTGGTGGGGGGCCGATGGAGATCGGTGGCTTGTTGTTGGATGGCGCGTGGGACGAGGCGGATAGTGGGCAATGCAGAGGTGGGCCGTTTGAGGACGAAATTCAGAGTGGTAATGGGGAGTCGGCGTCGGAAGATGGGACAGGCGGACGGGACGGGATCGGAAAGACGAAGTCGGGGAGGGGGGGACTAGGCGGGGCGGGGTGGGCCGGGCCGGGGCGAGGGGTGAAGGGGCTTGTGCGGGCCGAGGTGAGGAGGGGCGGGGCGGGCGAGGAGCGGGAGGGGGGGTGATGGAGGCGAGGCGGGGGCGTGGCAAAGCGGGACGGGGCGGGGCGGGGCTATGCGGGAGAGGCGAGGCGGGGCGGGTTGGGGCGGGGGGCGAGGCGGGTGAGCCGGGACGAGGCGCGGCGGGCGAGACGGAGCCGGGCAGGGCGAGCGGATGCGAATGCGGGTGGAGACAGACGCGAGCGTGCAGCAAAAGTCCCTCGCATTTGTCTTATTAACTCGCTCCGCCCGAGCGCTTCGCCGAGTGTCGTCCCTCAGCGGGATTCGCGTCACGAAGACGCGCTCGCCCGCTGCCGCGCTGGCGTCTCTGCTTTCTGCTCCGCAATAGGCTCTCCTCGGCTGATGTGAAGGAGAGGCGAGGTTATTCCAACATTTCCTTCTTGTGCACCTCGCTGCACTTTCACTACGTTTAATTGAATTTATTACTACCACCGTACTTGTTCACTAATCATTTAATTGTATTTATTACTTACTAGAACCTACAAAGAAAATAGCGAAGTACAAAAAAATTTGCTCAATACTTCGGTATTATTAATGACTGTAACTATTCTATATCTGAACAGGGGTAGAGGTGTGGATACGTAGGAATGCGTTGTTATAACGAATATCTCTTTGTTTCATTTATAAAGTAATTCAAATTTTAGAAGTAGTTTGAGATAGTTGTACACATATTTTTATGATAAATGTTTGTGTGCTTCAGTAATGAACAGAAAAAAGGTATTTATTGAATGTAGCTGTCAATAAATTAAAATCCGCATGATCATTCTATCAACAGATTTTTCGAATTTCCATTTGCCCTGGTTACCGTCTCATTTACAATTTACTTTAATTTTATCACATTGAAGGCCGCAATTACACATGTTGTAATAGTGAACAATATAAGTAAAGTAAATTTTAGGATATTTGGTAGATACTAAGCATTCGTCATGTGAAGAACGCAATATAAATTCATAAGATATAATATATTACTTTTACTTGAGAATTTCTTTAACTTCGACAATGTTTTTTTCTGATAGGACTTTTTTCAGCCGGCAGACTGTTATCTTTTACACCCCGATGGAACGCATATTCGACTTTACACTAGACACCAACACACCTAAGGGCTCCTCTGATCTGGGATCAGAAGAACGCAAGACTGCGACACCGCATACACGATACACAAGAGAAAAACTACTGTGCCAAAAGCGAGACTTGCACCAAAGAACCTTCGAACCGAAGCTCTGAGTCGGTACACGCTCTTAGCCACCTGGGCCATCGAGCTCAGCCAATCAATGTTAAATTGTTTAAATAAAGAGTTATCTTTAACTGCGTCATAAATTCTGTTTAACCAGAAGCTCAAGAAACGCACAATCGGAAAGACACAGTGTCTTGATCCTCCCCTCGTTGTCAAGCTCCCCTCGTTGTCTAACCTGTGTTCGTAGCAGCGGGTTTCGTGAGATGCACGCACGTCGTGGGAGGAGCGGTGCGGTGCTGAACGAGTCCGCTGGGAGCGCGAACGGGTCCGTGGCGCCCGTCGCACCAGCGCAGTGCAGCTCCACGCGGATGTGGGGCGAAGTGATAAACTTCGCTGAAGAGTCACGGGCTTCTCATGAAGTAAACTTCTCATCTGCATTTTGCGGGTAGTCTGTTAATATGGATACTTGTGAAACTGACGAGATGGATGTGAGTTGCATGGAGTTGATGTGACTAGCTTACGGTTGTCTATAATCTCACATGTCAACCCCGATAGCCGAGACCGCTAAGGAATTTGAAACAACGAACCGTACAAGTTCAGTCATCTCACAATCTATCTCGGTCAGCCAGACTATACAATCCAATTTTACTCTCATTTAACCATTATTATTTTAGTCGAGACCTCCATCGATATTTCGAAAAGATCACATTACTCTTTTTTGTGTGAAAATGAGTTAAGCTCTCAATTTTATACGTAATATGTTTTTAATTTTGATTCAGTTAAAACGCTACTCATATAATGTTTCTCTGTATAAGGTACTAATTCATTTTTCTTTGATTATAGCAAAACAGACAAACAAACGTTTATTCAAGAACACGTGCAAACATTTCACTTCTCTTCTAAACGTCAACTACTGTTTCTACGTTTTTTTTACTACATATGCGCGACTGAAAGCCCTCTGGTCTGCCTTTACTTTCTCTTAAATAACCTTCCACCCAGAATTAACATAACGCAAAGAAATGAAGAAAATCGATTTAGGTCGACGATCAACTTACAGCGACCCCAAACCGATACTCCTTTCACGATTCGTTCCTTATGAGCGACTCGACGAGCGCAGTCCATTTCCTGGACACATTACTGTAATCGGGGCTCCGCGTCTTATATAAACCGGAGAGCGCTGAATGGCGATGGAGGTCAGCCCTTGGGTAAACCCGGGCGAGACGACCCTCTCCGAGGAGCGGAGTAAAGAGAGAAGTATCGAGGCGAGGCGAGGCGAGGCGAGGCGCTGTGTCGCCGCGCCAGGAAGAGCTTTGCGAAGGCCAGGAACCGGAGCTCGTCGCTTCGCAGAGCAGAGCGGCGCGCCCGCTCGACGAGAATTCTCCGGATCACAGGCTCCGGGAATCGGGTCCTGGGAACGGTCGTTATTTATCAAGTGTTTGCTCTTCTGGAAGAAACTTGGGGTGTCTTTTCAGACTACTTTTCGAAATATTTTAGTTTCTGTGATGGTTAGAAGCTTGATACAATTCGTTGTAAACTTTCCCGATATAGCTCGTGGCATGAACTGAAACCAGTGCAGTGTCTCAGAAGGGTGTTCCTAGGGTTCGGAAGTCGATGGTGGCAGATGTTGCAATAAGGCCTAATTCAAAAGTCTAAAAGAAAATTATAGCGGTCGGCTGCTGTGGTCGGTAGAATTCTATAATATTTCTGATCAATAACGACAAAGGGCTGGAGCAGTACTTCAACAAACGGGTCACGGAGCGTGTGCGATCTTTCCTTCCTCATCCTTGACTCTTCTTCACACTTCACACGCTCTTGCGCTACAGTACACTACCAATACACTGGGAGGCAAGACAGGGGTTAGAGCTGCTCCCGACTGAGGAGGTACCTGAGATACCTGCAGGGAAAACCCTCCGTACGTGTAAGTTGGCGCAGGATCTTCCATTACATCCAGAGAGGGAGGAACACTGTCACCTCCCGACTTATTGCACGCACTGTACTTAACGACCAAAGCAATAGAAACATCTCGGTAACACGAATTTATCAATCAATTCGTTTTAAATTGTAAAGTACCAAAGTCTCTTATATTCACAGACACACACACAGATGCGAACACGCATACACACGCCTAATTGTCTCAATGAATCTCTGTAGTTTAGATATCCAGATTTAAAGTAATTCTTTATTCTCCATTGTAGAGTTCATATAAGGTTTCTACGGGTATGAAGCTCATTCCACTTTTGTGATTAGAAGTGCGGGGCATCGAGTAATTATAAATTATTTTCAGATAGCAAGTACTTTTATTCATTTGAATTAGTAGTGTCCATTTAAATGCGTTCATAATATTTAATTTTCTAATATTCAACAGAAAATAAAACAATGATTTACAATTTTCTAATTCAAGCTAGCATTTCACCGTTCACTCTGTTTTAAAAAGTGTATAGAATAAAAAATACGTAAGAATTTAGATCGTAGACATAGGTTTCTTCCTAAAAGCATAATCTATCCTTCTCATCTCTGCGATCTTGCTTTTTATCTATTATCCTCCCGTTCGAGTCTCAACATCGTTAGATGCAAGAAGAGTGGGGGATGATTTCGATGCTAGGACTATTATATTAAATCTGAAGCTCGCTTTTCGTTTCAAAATATTTTCTTTAAACAGGAGCGAACAATTATTGTTATGAGATTTTACCAACAACGCTCGTTGCTATCTTTTAGTCTTAATTCAACCAATGTTGGTGAAGGAGTGGGATAGGGATCCCAGAGCTCAAGAAACTTGCGTCTATAATAAGGTATGTTATGTAGAAAATTTTGATGTATTGATATGCTCTTGTACTAACCACTCATTTCACGAAGCAGTTCCCAGATTTCGGGAAAAGAAATGGTGTGCTGAAATACTTCATCGAAATCTTCGGTAAGAATAGTTGTAAGGAGCCGCATATTAAACTCATTTTATAATTTTACAATACATATGTTTCAAACGAATATTCCTTAGAATGTATCAGGTATAATAACCACAGAACAATTGAATTGTTTACTTTCAAACACTGATGTCAAGGAAGTTATCACCAGTGAGATTTGGCGGCACGTTTGATACACGAAAGAATGAGAGAGGATCTTACGTGTGATACTATGTGACAGAGCTTAGAAATAATCGAAGTACTTTTGTTGCAGTTAAATTTGTTATAATTCTACATACTTTTTTTACACATCCTATTTTTTTTGCAGAATTAAAATATTTCAAATTCTTTGACGATTGCGCTGCATAGATTTCGACAGCACTATTGCTGATCGAAAATAGAGCGTTCTGATTGTTTCCTTCCGCGAGACTAAATGCGCCAATAAGCACCTGACTGCATAAAAAAGAAGCGAGCCGTGTTACTACCACCGGTAGGGAATCTTGACATCCCCGATGTAGAATCCCTTCCTATTCAGAACTTCCACGAAAGCACAAAGCATTTCCATGACAAGGAACTGAACTGGTAAAGCAAACTTACTCTAAAGAGCGAGCGCTCGCAGTCACAGCCACCGACGTTCTTTGCGACTATTACCTTAAGTCTACTCTCATTATACAGCATGATCCCAATGTCAATTCCACGTAATGGACTATCTCACTCTAATTAACGAGAAGACGCTAACGACATTCAGTTTGTTTTGAATGCTTTTGAAACCAGTCGTACACGTTTTCAAAATGTTCCTTGCGAAGAGAAAGAACCCGATGAAACGAGTTTTCCATACATTTTGTCCAATTTTGCTTCAATTATTCCTTTTTTAAAAATGTCTCTTCAATGTTGTAGTTGTAGGAAGACACCAAAACAATAAAATTTAGATTTTTAAGGAAAGTGAAATATTTGCCATTTTTTAATGTTCTTTACCCTATTCCAGGAAAACGTTTAATAAAAGATTTGGAACCATTTTAAGAATTTTTTGAAAATGTTGATGCTTCTTCTAAAGTACCCACAGAATCAAAATATCTATTTCAAACTCGCAAGGTCTTGAGTACCTTCAGAACTATTAGCGAATATCAATTTTAGAGACAATTATCTGTGAGGTTTAGATGCTAGTTTTGATTACAGACATATGTTTTGTCGTCAATCAATTTTTCGGTTCCAAGGACTCAACAAAACGAAACTTTGGCCACAAAATGTTATAGGAAGTAATTTACTATATATGTGAAGAAGATTTATCCATGTTTTCTATACCTGATTCCCACAATACGAATTTTTCTGTAAAAAATCGTCGCATCGATGTTTGACGCATTATTACAATAATTTTTCTTTATTATGCAAGTACGTAGGAAGAAGAGTAAATAAAAGAGTTTAAATTGGTAGAAAACCCCTAGACAGAGCGTATTTGCTCTCAAGCATTAATAGTTCGCACCGAAATGAGAGCGGCACCGCGCGAGATTCAGCGGGTCGCAAATGTCTGTTGCATCTCAAAGAGCGACGGCTGGAATACGCGGGACCCTGCTGGGTCTCGAGATGCGAGAAGTTGCAGAGGCGACGGAGACAGAGGGGGTGGGAGCTGCAAAGGACGCAGGGACTGCACGATAGAGGGAAGCGTTGCGGTGATGGACATGCGTTCAGAGGAGAGACGCCAGAGGCATCAAACAGCAAAGCGGGAAAGGGCAGGGAAGGACTACGGCGACAGCAGGAAGAATTAGGTATTTGTGATCGCGTTGTCGACCCGGCCGGGAACAGATACTGTGAGAGAGGACACAGAACTGGAGGACGAGATTTTGCGAGCTATGGAGTGAAGGGAGTGAGATAAGAACAGAGTCTGTGAACATGATGGTGTTAATGTTCATGCAAACGATTACAGCATCACCGACTATCACAAAGAAGTTGGTGGAAGAGATAGTTTTGGCGGTGGAATTTGTTGTAATAATAGTTAGTGCTGTAAAAATGGTAGAGGCGGTAGGCATGGGACTGAAGTGAGTGAACTTTTTGGGCCGGAACAAAGTCATTTCTATGACCGTTTAAATAAAAACTCAGACACAGGTGAAAACAAACAAATTGGAGAATCAGTAACGTTCGCGACAGAGTCAGAATCAGAGGCACCCGTTGCGACAAGAGTGAGCTAAGTGCAAAAGCAGGCCTTAAACTTGAAGGCGTATGTGATGGCAATAGCGATAGGAAAGGAGATTTGATAGGTGATTCCGGGTGCGTCAACGGCCAAGGTAATTAATCCCGAAAGTGGCGTGGTCGTTTCCCCCGGGAGGTGGCGGTGATTTTCCCCCCGCTGAAAGACGAGCCCTTCCGTCAGTTTTCTCCAACCAGGTATCTCACACCACCGGAGCACTGCTCAAGCCGGAACGAGCTCTAAGCTTCCTGCCAGTCTTCCGACATGTGTGGTAGTGTAGTGTAGTGTGTGTAAGCAAGGAGTAGGGGATAAGAAATACGAAGTAAAGATCGCGAGCGCTATTTGTTAGGGTACTTCTCTACGGAGAAGCTGCAGAAAACAACCGATCAGAGCAGTCAGCCGCACGAATTCTCCCCCAGCCAGCGACCTAATTCGAACAAGCTATCTCACTAGTGTCGAAAATCCTTCCACCGTTGGGACTCGAACCTAGGACCTCCCGGACACAGGCACGGCAGTGACATCAATTGCTGCCCTGAGCCACCTCTCCCGAGAGGAGAGGAGGAGGCGGAGGGGACTGGCGGAGGGGGTGGCCGGGAGCAGGGCCCGCGCAGCGCGACCCGGCCGCGCGTGGGCGAAGGCAGCGAGAGGGAGAGGCCGTGGCAACCGGCGGAGTCGCCCCGCGGGACACGCGAATCGCTGCGAAGCCAATTGGGATTCCACTTCGATCACTTACCGTCTGTAGCTATCTGCCTGGTTCCCTTAGGAAACACTGCCTTGGGCGGATCAACTCGGAGTTAGGTCCACTTGGCGCTTCAACTAGTAGTCAGTATCTGAGCAAGCACAGGGCTTCGGATTCTCTCGGGAAGTGTTTGCATTAGTTGGTAATGAACCTACAATATCTCTAACTGGCAGATTTAAACCCAAACATGCTCGCCTCAATTGAGAAAACTAAATAGTTACGAAATATAAGTAATTAACAGGTTTAAGAACACTTATTAATTTTAATGTAAGATATGTGAGGTAATGAAATGACACCGTAAGTACTTCACAACAAATTAGATGATAAAAATGTTGAAATTCTGAAGATGTATTACAGTAAGAATTATAGTGTCATAGAGATGAATTAAGTATAAGACATCTACGAGAACATATATTTTACAATATTCACTTTTGTTTCCCCAAATAAAATTTTACAAAACCAAGATAAGATTCATGAATAATTATGTGCTGTAATATTCCAGGAGCTTATATTAATCATTGTAACTAGTTTCGTAATGAGTGTTATTAGAACACAAGTGTTATAATATTCCATAGTAACGTAATATAGAGTTGTTTTAATGTAAAAAACATCGTACAATTTTCGAATTTGTAACAAGTTATTACAATACTCGATTCGTGTGATACTTCTTCCATTGTAATAAGATGCCTTACGATAATTAATTCGCAAATTACTCACTTTTAGTTCATTAAAAACAATAAATTTTAAAATACCATCACAGTTCCTTCGTTACTCCATAGACGTGAAAGCTGGGTACTCATACAAAGAACATTGACATGAATAGGAAACGATAAAACTCATTTTCCCCGAAGAATAAAAGGGTTTACGGTAAACAGAAAGAAGAAATGATGAAATAAGGAAAGAAGTGCAAAGATTATTGTCAACAATTAGGTCTGAAATGTCATGTTGTGAGCGAAGATGGTTATAGCATAATTAAAGAAAGAATGAGCAATAATAATATACTTCTGAAGGCAGATTTTTTATTACTCACTAAGAGGAAGACTAAAGAAAATATGGAGATACATTGTTTTAGGCAACAGATAGTAGTCTAAGAGTTGAAGTGTAGAAGAAGAGTAAAACTATGTAACTCTCAGCCATCATTGTCAAATTTCATTTTTTTGCAATTTAGTTTCTCCAAGACGTTTGGAGTTTATATGAAAAATACAATAATACTACTTAATAATAATAATAATAATAATAATAATAATAAAATAATAATAATAAAAAATGATTATTCCTAATTACCCACAAGTAATACATAAGCACCGCCAGGGAGGTCATTGCGTAATAGCATCTCAAATAGAGCGCGGGCCCCACCCCACCCCCCCCCGGCGCCGCTCGCGGGTGCGCGAGGGAGGCGCCGTTAATTAGGCGCGGGCGCCCGGCTCGACGGAAGGGCGGAAGGCCGTCGATGGCGGCGCTAACGAGGTGACGCGCACGCGGGGGCGGCGCGCAGGCGATCGCCCGCGGCGCGCTGTTTATTTTCCATCCGGGCGCAGACGGCGGCGCGCCTGCGGCGGGCGGCGACGGCGCGCGCGGCCGCCGCAGCGGACGCGCGGTGGCGGTGGTAATCGCTTTGAGGGCACCACACTGGCCAAAGCTTGCGCGTGAGGAAGAGGATAAAGTAATGAATGCGCCAGCTTGGGCTGCCCGGTGGTTGGCTGGCGCTTGGGGGCAGCCCGTATCGGGAGGAATCAGGGCTACGACAATCCCGCGGGCTTGGGGAACTAGCGTTTTGCTGGGTGGGCGCAAGTATTCTCCAGTATCTAATGATCACCTATTAACCCTGATCCATCCGAAATCCGTGCTCGTGCGCTGGAGAGAGTCGGTCTGAGGACTTGACGAGTCGGGAACTCTGGTGGCGGTATTGAGGGAACTGGTTCTCTACTCCCGTGAAAAGTTAGAAACACCGAAATACATACGTTTCCTCGCCGAAATAAGTTCAAAGACAAAGAAGATCCAAAGGGATACCGTGGCGTGAAGGTAGGGGGGTAAAATGCGCGCCTTGGGCTGGGGAGGGCAGCCTGAGGATCTGTGGTAGCTGCAAGATGCCCTGGATGATAGCCGAATAAGTAGATGGGTAAAGACCTTCTCAGATTTTCTATGCAAAACAACAAAAGTCCTTACTGTCTGGGTTCACAGGATGTGGGTTCAAGTCGCATCTTGAAAATGTGAAATTCCATATTTGATCTGAGAGATACAATTCCATTTTAAATAGAAATGAAATCCATTCTGCCTTTGCTATTGCAACTATATATTATGTACTTGGAAAAAGACTAAATAGTTGCTTTACTCTTTTTTGCATTTCCACAGTTCACTAATGGAAATATTTATAACATAATCATGTTATTATCAGCGGTATCACCTTCATCATCATCATCATCAAAACTCTAAACTTAATATACTTAATAAATATACCTAACTCCATGGAATAAATACTGAAAGCATGCGTTTATGAATCTTTTTATTATATGCTAAAATAATACAATTTTTAATCTCACGCATTGGAAGTTTTTGTACTGAATGCATCAACACATCCTTAAGGGTAGAAATAGCATTTTTACAATGAAAAAATACGAGCAGAAACATAACTGCAGTGATATGTTGTGCAAACTACGTTTTGGATGATGAAATAAAATATTACCAAAGGAGATGTATCTTACAATGAACATAACACTCAACCGAAGTCGAAACAAACAAAAACAGAGATATATTTATTTAAAGCATAAACATAATATTTTCATTGTTTTTCGCTCAATGCGTCATCTTTGAAATCACACAATGCACAATAAGCGCGCTTTTGGTCTCAATGTGCCCCACTGTGCGTTGGCGCCGACAGCAGCGGCCTCTTTCTGTTCGGATGAGCCAGCTCAGACGCCCCCCCCCCCTTCCGCCTTTTACTCCCGCATCCGCCCCCCACCGTTCCCTTTCCCCTTCCCCCTTAGCACCCCCACGCCAGAGCACTCTCCTGCCTCACACGACGTGGACCTTGCTGGCCAAGGTCCAGTTGGAGACGGAACCGCCTATGACGAGTTGAAGGGCGGCAAACATCCTCTGTATCTTCTTGTACTGACAGTGCCAGGCTGGCCATTTGCATGGAAATGGGCCTAGCGTTATTCTGGTGAATTTGATACCGAAATTAATGGAAAATGTGACATTTTTTAAAAGGTTTCTAATTTCGCGATATATCATAATCGACACCAAGTCAGTGGTTTTCTGGTTTATGTAATCAACTACATTGCAAGCCTAATCTTAACACTATGTTTCCATTGTTAATATTATTTTATATATGAATACTGGAAATTTGTTTTCTGTGTTCACTGCAAAACACTTCTTTTGTTGGATTGGAAATAAATTTGTTGCTGTTGCCTGTTTTCTAATAGACAGATTTTATTTATGATATTGTGATATATTTTCTCCATATTTATTATTTTATTTATTTATTTTACACTAGCAATTTCTTCAAATATATGAATAACATATTTGGTAATTTGATTTAATTGTTTCTGAAAAATAGCAGAACGAATCTCTCATGACTGGCAATATTGGGATACGATATTATGTACGACTGTTCAAATCTCATTGGGTCGTCGTGTTGATTCGGACCTCCAACTCGTACCGACGCGTCGGCCGCACTTTCAGTTTATGCGGAAACCTGCATCATGCTTCATGAACACGCTCTTGTCGCAAAGCAACAACTGCAGTCAGAGTAATCGAGAGCGAACAGGATGAAATCGGTTGGAAGTGCAAGCGCTAGCAGGGCAGATCATGGAGTTATATTCCACAGGTCAATTATCTGAAACGCCAATTACGCCAATGGAAAAGATCAATTCACGCAGTTATATCATGCGTTATCAAGGACAGAAGAGTTCATAAATATCTTCTGATGGTTATATTCCATAAAGAGAATGGGAATGGAAATAAATACATCTTTGAAAGTAACTGGAATGAAAAACGTTTTTCGTGTGATAAATATACTCATGAATATTCAGATTGGGGAAATGGAAGCTATTTGTAAAACTGAAACGAGTTTCATAGCAATCAGTTCAAATAATAACTGTATTCATGTTCAGCTAATGAAAGTCAGCAGATAATAATGTCAATTTTGCTGATAAAATATCTGCACAATTGCACAATAATAGAAACATATTATTTTATAAATATGTGAAATATTATTCTATACTTTTATAGTGACACTTGTTACCCTTTAACTTAATTTAACAATTTGATGACACAATTCTTTAATCCAATAATAGAGACTATTTTAAAGAGAGTGATTCTTAATAATGTTTAAATAATGTAAAAACTTTGGTCTGGATCACGACAACGTAGCGGTTGGTGCAAGGTAGTGAGTTTTAGCTTATTTTAAAATTTAGCAGCTGCACCCCGCCTCAACAAACATTTGCATTATTTTTTAGAATGAATTAGTCTGAATAAAAGAGAAGTGAGAAATACAATTACGAAGAGAAATATTCATAAGAAAATAAAAGAATTCTGAAAAAAAAACACACGAAAAAAAACTTAATATACCCAGGGAGCAACGCATTGCGGTATTCC
The DNA here is from genome assembly GCA_017312745.1 of Gryllus bimaculatus. Taxonomy (NCBI): domain Eukaryota; kingdom Metazoa; phylum Arthropoda; class Insecta; order Orthoptera; family Gryllidae; genus Gryllus; species Gryllus bimaculatus. The sequence continues at coordinate 9,255,788 of BOPP01000017.1, forward strand.
GCCCACAATGCAAAATGCCATTGATCTGACGAGAAGCTGCGACCAGCAAAGTGCACAAGCACAAGCCAGACCTGTTAAAATCAATTATCCGTCTCGGGTTGGGCAACTTTCGTTATAAATTGCCATGCAATTCTCGCGGCGAAGTCTTTAATTACCGCGCGACGACATGCAACAAATATTTCGCAGCTCGTTAAAGAGCCTGTAAAACCGAGGGTCCGACGCGGTTAGACCGGGGAGAGCGTGGTTTTTTTGCGGAGCTTCTGTCTAACACACATTGTCGCCGTTACCTCTGCGTTCGAACGCGAAAAACCTGTTAGAGATTTCCGAGACCTGTGAGGTAACCAGGCAATATTACTTAATGTAATCACAAGAATATAACATAATATATAGCTGAAACGAATAAATTTAAAAGAAAAATTGTCGTACCCATTGAAATTTCATTAAGTGGCCCCTAACTAACTACTAAAATATGTTTTATAGCAATTCAATAACCTCTTTGAACATCTTCAATTTGTCGCCTCCGGGGCTGAAATTATTTCAAAATGTTTCGAAAAACCTCGGCATGATAGATCTAAACTATTACCTTGTGTATTTCCAAATAAAATTTACTTTTATCCATTGAATATGAATAAATTATAAGATATTTAACTTGAAATATCTTTATAAAGGATGCGTTGTATAATATTAAAATAAGTATTGAGCTTTCAACCAAGCGTATCCGTTTATTGTGAATGAATCTTTACACAATTATCATTACATTTAACAACTTCACACCACCACTTAACCACTTATTCACATTCAAAAATTTCGCCGACAAAAGAGCAATTTCCGACTAAAAGCACAGGTCCCACGCTTCCACCCTCTCTTCCCATGTCCCGATTCTCACCGTTAGTTCCTTCCCCTTAAAACAACAGCTGACTTCACTATCCTGCCCATCTCGCAGTTAGGTTTAACAGTCTCTTGATCGTTACCATGTTTCAGCAACTTTATGAGTCAACCTTTTTATCCAAATGGTTGTAATATCATTTGAAATAAACGTTAGGAAATCTAAAATATAAAAATAAATATTTACTCGTAAGTCTATGTTAGTTGTAAAATCTTTCTCATTTAAATATTTATGTTTTGATATGATGTGCATGTATGAGTAAGTTTACCTAAAACCGTATGACAATGTGAAACATAATTCTCCCCAACGTTCACGATAAAGGTACAATATGAATATACAATGTAGAAAATACTACATTCCAAATGGTGTTATTGATGAAGTGACAAATACAGATTACGTTTCCAAAAAAATAAAAATAGAGTACTATTCACAAAATATTAATACAAACATTTATGTTTTCTCAAAATACACATAATAATACAAACATTTATGTTTTTGCACAATTCACACGATATGTTACGATAGCACTGTCACCCTATTTTGAGTTCCTGCTATTCCAAGCCCCACGCATTGCGATTGCCGTCGCTTCTAGCCCCTCCCTTGCCGACGAGAGACGCGACCTCTAATTGGACGCAAGGACAACCGTGTTCCGGCGACGCCATTAAAGCTCCTGGCTTTCACGTCAAATAATCAAAGCCACTCGGGCGATCGTCCCCATGCCCGCATTGCAGCTCTCGCTCTGGCCCCGGCTCACTCCACCCCTTCACCTCGCGTCCCCGCTTCCCCGCACCGCCTCCCCGCCCCGCGGCCTCGAAAAACAAGCCCCGGCGGTGCTGCAGCGCGCGCGCCCTCTGTTAGTGCCCTGCGGGCCGGATTTGACGTGGGACCGAGAGCGGGGGAACAGCGTGTAATTGGTGTCGATGGTTCCTCTTAGGACGAGTCCGGAGAAAAAACTCGACGTTAAACAGGAAAATTTGCGTTTGGATCTGCAGCACTAATATCGGTAGCGACGTGCGTAAGAAACGATTTACCTTCCGATTGATTGATTGAATGATTGTTTGTGATTCCGGACACGTCAACTACTAGAGTAAGAAATCCAGTAAGTGTAGTGCATGTTTTTGCTCGGGAGGGTCGGTGGTCTTTCATCCGCTGCATGGTGGGATCCGGTGCCGACCTACCGACGGCAATAAGGTTTTCCCCAACCAGGTACTTCCCACCAACAGGGCACCGTCCAGCCGGGGCAAGCTCTAAGCTCCCGACCGGTCTCCCGGCATGTGTGGTAGTGTAGTGAATGTTTACTGTGTGAAGAGACTGCATGGGATGAGGATAGGGCAAGGAAGAGGAAGGTAAGATGACGCGTGGCCTGTGGCCGGATTGTTAGGGTATTGATCCGGCATTCTCGGAGAAACCGCGAAAAACTACCGATCAGAGCAACCGCTTGCTAGAATTCTCCTCCAGACAGCGACTGAATTCAACCCAGATGACAAGCTAGTGTCGAAAATCCTGCCACCGTCAAGACTCGCACCTAGGGCCTCCCGGTCAGAGGGACTGCAGTGACATCAGTTGATGCACTGAGCCATCTCTCCGGGTACTTACCGTCCGAGCGTTCCAGTGATTCCGACAAGGTGCTTGAAATTCACTTGCTTTATTTTACATGTTTGTGGTGCCTGCCTGCATCGAATTCTTAGGACGACAGCTCTCATCAAAGTTTTCCCGGATTTTCCTCATTTTTTCAGACGAATGTCGAAGCATCATCGTCATCATCATTAATAACTACATTTCGGAATTGGGGTGCGGTGAGGGAGTATTGTTCGTACTTAGCTCTTCCTCGTTATAACCGGCGGGGGAGCCTAGAAATTAATGCTCGGGACTAGCTAGAAAGAATAACGAAGAAGGGTAAGAAAGAAGAGGCATTGACGCGAGACCATTAGGGGTTGAAGTGAAGGAATCATTATCGTTCTTTCCTAAACTATGCCAGAGAAAAACTCCATGTAAAACAGGAAAATCTATTTTCAATCTGTTATCTTCATCGTTGGGTGTTAGGTAATGAGATAACGTTTATGGAATTGAAGTTCTTTTTGCGTAAATAAAGACATTTACTCCCTGTTTGCATTCCAGGTGTTTCTTAGTCCAAATTAACCTGCTGAGTCTCCTCGTTTTATAAAGAAATCTCAATTACTTGCGAAATATTTTATGCACTTATAAAGTCGCTGAAGGAATATTAAAATAGACTAATAAAACAAGACAGTCCGAGAGATATTAAAACTTTCTATTTTTGCATAAAGCAAAGAACGCAAATTTAATTAAAATAACTCTGAAGAGTAGCGATGAAATACACGAAAACTACTATATATTTCATAAGTGTAACAGTTGTAAACTAGTGAACGTACGAATACTGTTACTTTAAAAAATTCAAACATATCGGTTTTCTTTACTGTATATCACCAAAAATTTTTACTTTCCAATAAAAATTTTCTGTCAAGAAATTTATGACAGTTCTCACAAAATAAAGGAAGCACAAAACAAATTACAACAATTATCATTACGATTTCATCCGCATTATCATGAGCTACGTTATTATACGAAAAAATAGGTAAAAAAAGGTTCAAAGGTACACTATAAAACAAGTTTTCACATTACTATTGTACTTACAACGTGCTATAGTCTCTCAACAAGTGATGTAGTGCCAGACACCATTAGCGCCCAGTAATTAAAACGAGGCGCCTCCATAAACCTTATTTCGACCGAGAACTTCACTTCATTTGCTTCACTTACGAGTTCTCACAAGAAAGAGAGAAAAGGGAGGAGACAGAAGAACTCTAGACGAGAGGCGAGCTAATGTGAACTCTTTTAGAGGTCTGCAGTTCGTTCCGTCTCCGTCTGCAGCGTCGGTTTCTGCCCGCGTTCTTTTGTTAAACTGCGTGGCACGCGCTCTTCAGCAGACGGAGACGCGTTCGTCTTGCTCGAGGAGGATAATCTGCTATTTGTTTCGCAGTTTTGCTTCATGCTTTGTGTTTTCTTTTGTGGAGCAAAAGCGAATATTTTCCACTCAGAGTTACGGAGTTAACGTTGCGAGAAGGAAAAATATAAGAGTAAACTATTTAATTCTCTGCGACTCTTCATCGCCTGGAAATTAAATGTTAAAACTGTTACATGTTCGAGGGAAAAGCATTGAAAATCTTCAAGTAGAGGAAGTCGCAAGGAACTTGAAACATGATTAACAGACATGCATTTATATACAAAAGTGAAAATATACGCAAAAATACAATTTTCCGCTAAAAGATTATTCTCCATATGTGAAGAGAAGAGTTGCCAAGAATCATAGCGTAAAATACTTATCAATGTTCGTTGTCATAATTGTGGAAATAAAATTTTAATAAAGTAAAATGTTTGTGGGTTGTAAAACGGAACAAAGAAAATGTAAATAGTGAAAAAAGTGTAAAGCAAAGAAAAAATGGGCAGCGAAACCTAACGCTACTACAAAAAGAAAGTAAGATTAGATTTATTAGATTTATTTATATTAGGAAAGTAAGTAAGGTTGTAATTCAGCACACTGATTAAAGATTGAGATGCATCTTTGCTCATCGCATACGAAGTGAGTTCTTCAAATGATAGAAACATTTATTGAGATTCAAGAACGTACACTATATAACAGCAATCATGACAATGAGTCACGATTTAGCTTGATAAGAAATGAAGTATCATTACACATAGTATTATTACAGAGGGAAAGTGGAATATACTTGTACATCAATGAAATGACGTATGTGACATCTTAAACAAGAAAACTTGAAAACAAACTTGAAAAACTAGAAATCCAAAGATCTCTTTATTGCATTGCGAAATTAGTGCTGAATTTATAGTGGGTATAACAATCTCTCCGTGGGTTTTCAAGCAGTCTAATTCATCCCATCCTTTAGGTAACGTAATGTGTAGCACAGTTTCCGTCTCCATTTATGATAAAACTGCCCCTGGTTGGTTGGATAGCTTGGATACTCATTCACTGATTTGCGGAACGATTATCACTCTCATTTGTTCAATCAAACCGCTCCTGGAGAAATGAAGGGGTAAAAAATGGTAATGTTAATAACAGTGATACAACAGAATTACGGATTCATTAACACTTCTTTTCCCAACAAAATACTAGGAGTAGTTATGTTCAGAACTGAAATTCAAGTAGGTCTATTAAGCAAGTGACAGCAAGTCGTAAGCACTCTAGAAGAAGGCTTTATTCCGCGTATGATGAGATACAAAATGGAACGTTATAATTTCAAAGCGCTTTATAAAACCTTTACAACAATAACGAAAGAGAACAATATACATTATTGCAAAAGTGATACAATACTTCTTGACAAACTGTACTTTCTTGAATTTGTAATTCAATGACTGAACAATTATCTTATAATGTCATCTGAACGGATGATAAAATACAATGATTTATTATGGAAAGTGTCCCCCTTCCTTATCCCCACAGTGTACAAACTTAAAGAAACCACTCATTATCTGTTCTTTTGTCAAAACTACGAAGCAAAACTGCCCATCAACCATCCCCGCACTCCTCACGAAAGAAAATAACTCTCTCACCAATAATTCCATGAACTTCTCGACGCTCCCTTACCAACCGGGCCCGACCGCATCAAAAAAAAACGTTTTCCGCATTATTCCTCAGCGCCACCCCCTCCACCCACTCGTCCTAGTCTCACGCGTGCCCTGCTCCACCTGCAGCTCCAGCCGCACGCGGAGTCGAAAAGTTGCGTTCCGGGAGGCGAATCAATATGCATGAGAAGGCCTGCCGAGTCAGAGGTCGGGATGCGCTCTCCGCGCGCCGCTGACCCTCCCGAAGGTTCCATTAACCCTCGCGATGCAGCCCGCACGGCGAACGCCATCGCCCGCGCATGCGCCGGACATCCCGAGGCAACAAAGGCGAAGCGCCGCCCGCAATCCCCAGCCGCGCCGCCGCCGCCGCGCAGTGGTTCGGATTGAATGAAAAGTAGGGAAAACGAAAACTTTATTGATATGGCAATACAAACCAACCAAACAGAGGAATCAAATACTATAAATACTTATAACAACCAGTGTTCGTTGCAGTTATTCACGACACTATGTTATGCCAATAAACTGCAAATGTCAACCGAGCTTCTATTAAATTGGGTGTAGGTTTAGTTATTTATTTTTGTATATTTATGTTCTTCCTTCCTTTAACTTCCTTCCTTAAAAATGATATTGTGTATATCATTTTTGGCTTCGTCATTCTGAAGTAATCTTATAAATACACTTTCATTTGTACCTAAAGAGGGAGACAGAAAAGTCCCCGACATATCGATTTTCACAGGATAAAATGGTGATTTTAACTATTTTTGATATATTTATTGTGGTTGTCCTCATTAAAAAGGAACTTAACAATATTTTATAAAACAATATTATAATAGTGACAAACAACTAAAAAAACCTTTTCGTAATATTGAACTGATATGCCAATACAACCCAACCAAACAGAGGAATCAAATACTATAAATACTTATAACAACCGATGTTCGTTGCAGTTATTCGCGTACCTACGCCATGCCGATAAACGGCTAATACCAACCGAGCTTTTATTGAATTGGATGTAGGTTTAGTTGTTTATTTTTTTATGTTCTTCCTTCCGTTAACGAATATTGTGCATATCATTTTTGGCTTCGACACGTTGAACTAATTTATAAATACATTTTCAGTTGTACCTGGTGAGGAGGTCAGCAAAGTCTTCGAAACTTTGTCGGATTTCACAGAATAAAATCATGGTATAAAACCTTTCGGATGTATTTATTGTGCTTGTTCTAATTAAAAAGGGTCTGAATATTTTAAAAATACAATATTATAATAGTAACAACTAAATTAAACCTCTATCTTATTAAATACCAGCCGAGTCTTATTTGTTTTACCGGCCTAAAATTTTCGCAATATCTTCTTTTTATCAGAAAAATCAAATAATAATTATTACTTCTTGGAATAAAAGGATTCAAACGCCTTCAACTCCTTTCTTTCCATTGTTCTTAACGGACGGCGGACTGTTAAATTCATAGCAGACGCCGGACGTTAAGAGTGGCTTTCGGTTTCTCTATTGTGTTGCGCTAAGTCGATAGTATAACAGTACAATACTTCAAAAACGATTTTACTAGTCGCCGACCGTTCAGAACAAGCCAAAAAACTGAGTTGTAGAAGAAAATGCACGCGTACTTTCGTTCAAAACAAAATGTATATATTTTTTATTTGATTTTACTTATACGAAAATAATATTACAAAGATGACTCAATGTCACTCAGTGCCCATATAACTTAAATATTGCAATGAATTAGAAACGTCGCCTATCGTCAAGGGATTCAAATTTCAACCATGTTCTTAATTTTCTCTATTTCAATCAAACAAATTTAATTGTAACAGACTGGTATTTGAATATGGTTTCAAAGCCACCTAGCAAGTTTTCGAAGTCGATGAATTCAAACATGATATCAATATTTAAAATTACATGAATTAAACTGATATGTGACATTTATAAGCTGTTGAATGTATCACTAGTTTATTACGAAAGTAATATTTAGAGATATAAATATTACATAATAACATAATAAATACATTATAATATTATATACATCTTTATCTTCTGTGAGTATTAACTTTTAAGTTTACACCAGTATATACTTCCCTTATTGTAAACACAGAATTGAATATGTTATCTTTTATCAATACATTTATGGGAACTTTGGAAAGAAAATGAATTCAATTAGTAACATATAATGGCGTTTGTCCCACATTCACATATGATAAACACGTCTCACAATTGACAACGAAATGGGTTCTCAGATGCTCTCTCAAAATGCATTCATTGGTAAAATATTATTCTTTAGCGATAACATTCAATTTATTCCCACCCTATACAAATATTAATTTTTTTAAATATTATGTAGTCGTCGAATCATATCCCAACCATGCTAGTTCCGAAATTCCGTCGACATAGCTGTGCAATCAGGGACAGATAAACCATGGAATTGGAGCGAAACATCACCTCGTCCCAGTTAACGTTTCGGCCGCTTTTCATTGAACTTGCGCCATTGTGTGCCTCGATCATCGCTGTGGGCCATCGCCGTCAGAGGTCGCTCTCTCCGCGGATCTTTCGTTTCCTTCATCTCCGTGCGCTGGAGGGGCGGGCGTTCATCGGCACCTGAGAATTCGCTTCGCGGTCCGTGCGTTTGATCGCTCCACAAAGGAAACTGCTAAAGAGCTCTGACGGGTGCTCGGAAGTAGGTCTCGTGTGCATGAAGTGTTGAGGAAAATCATTTTGTTCTCGAGTAAAGGAACATAACAGTCCCTTCATTTCTGCGTGTTTGTTGGGTTCAACACATTCCGAGAATTATGTATAATATAACTTAATATTTGTTGAATATAGCTTCAGGTCAAAACTTAAAAGTACTGTCGGTTTTCTAAGTAGTGTTCGTTCTCTTTTCAATAACTATTGATAACAGAATTTTAACGAACTAAATGATCCGTTGGCGTACGTTAAGGCTAGCCTGTGAAGACGCCAATTACACCTTTTCATGTGATTCAAGCTTTTATCATGGTTGTGAAATGATTTAAATGTTTTACAGTTGGGTGTCCAGAAAACAAACCAAAATGAAAAACGTTTTATACAATTCAAGACAAATTTCAAAAGTTTTTGTGGCAGATATTCAATCACGGAAGCAGGTGAATAAATAGACAAGAGTTATTTTCGACTTATGAGTAGGCTCTCAACACTTTAATCCTACAGACAACAGTATTTTTGTAAAGCCCAACAAACTTGATAGTTGACTTCCGTATATTAATTTCAATCAAGTTACAAACTACTTTTCCAAGAGGTACAGTGCAATTAAATAGATATTTATTTTCTGCAATAAATGACAATTAAAAATGTTTAGAATATCAATGTATGGTGTTCGTCTGTAGTTTTTTTTATCGACGTCTTGGAATGTATTTATTATAGACCAACTTAAAAATTATCGAGGATTTGCTAGTTGTAAATATTTAGATTTCCCTAAAATCGTTTCACATCAATGATGAATGCCAAGAAACATTTCGATTTTCATTATTTTTTATAATGTATTTATTAATTTAAATTTAATTAAATGGCATTTCAATTTTGTGACAGCCTTAAGAGAATTACTTACGTATTTTCAGGAATTAAAAAAATTAACCGTCAGATCGTCTATTCACGTCCAATCGTCTATTCCTCGCCATATCAATGTTTAGTGCCTTTTAAGCCAATTGTCTAATTTTAGAAAAAAATAGAATAATATTAGATTTTTTGCGAAACGACATCCCTGTACACAATGCCTCAATTCTCCCCGTACTGGCTGATTAAACCGAGTTAATCGGTAAAGATGTAAATTTTTCCACATCTACCTAGAAAACCTTTAAATACATGGTACCGCTGTCTCACCCACCTTGACGCATTCTGAATCCTCCCCGATGACCCTGCCCCATGATTTTCTCCCATGCTCTTGCCGTAGCTTTCGAATCCCACTCTTATTCCGCCGCCGCCGTCGCAGCTCTTCTCACTCCACTTGCCTCCCGCGCCGTCTGCCTCGACTGGCGGGCGAGAGCGACGCGTGGCTCACTGCAGAGATGCCATCGGCCCATTGTCTCCCGACGCACAGTAAACTTCCTCGCCCCCCTCCCTTCCTTTCATCCGCACCGCCTTGCGCTAGGCAGCCCGCGCGACGCGCAAGCGGCGGCGTTAAATGCATTCATAACACACGCCCTCCTTCTTCGAAGCGGGAAACTCGAGGGGGGTGTCATTTTCGCCGGCCTTTGTGTGAGTGAAATTCACAGCCACTTTCAGTTCCTGTCGACGCCATGGTTCCGGAACGGCTGATATTCCTGTGCTCTTTTCACGGTCCCAATGCATCTTTTGTTTCGCTGTAGGTCAGGGTTATTTTGTCGATGGATTCACAGTTTTAGCCGAACTGATAAAATCCAATTCTGTTTTATGGTAAAATTCTAATATTAATTTAGAGCGATCAATTTTACCGCTCGTGAATGATATATGAGGGCATTTAAATTGAGAAATACAATTATCTGACAAGTTAGATTAAATTGTAATTAAATTAATTTGAATTGATAACTATAAACATAAGTCAAACAATATATTCATATTTATACAAATAAATTCATAAATGCTGTCATCAGCTCTCATGACTTAGAAGAACAGCAGATGGGTGTCTTTTATGTTCAATGTACCAGTACATCTCCTGTACCTCATCATTACCTAGCGACAAGGTAAGACTTTATTTTCACACTCAAGTTCAAAAAAGGAAAAAAATATGTCAAAATATATTAGTATACTTTTACCCTTAAACTTACCCAAAATGTTTGAAGAAAGGTTTAAAAACGAAAAATATTCAAATTTATAATGAATCTATAAGTATTAAATAATATTTTTGCATTAGTTCTTTGTTCAGTTTCTGGACACCCATTTATTTTTTCTTGAATTTTATCTGACTGAAAGAAATTATGCAAAGTAAGAGAACAAATTAGTCTTTCACAGTGTACCTGCGTATTTTTTTAAGATTTACGAGTCTATCACTTTGAATATTCTTTTGGACTGTTGCGCGAAGGAACAAAAAATGTTCACGATATTTTCACCGTTATCTTTTTTGGTCTTCCTCGGAGAAATTAAAGACTATTTTAACACTGAAAAACTTGCATTATTGGAAAAAGTATGAGACAAAGTAGGTTAGTTTGAAGTCGTCATACTCAGAGTAAATGATGCCATAATTATTTCTGTTCGAGCCACCAGAAGCCATTGAAAGTTCCCAACGTTAATGGAAAATATATTCTTATTAATTAACCACAACTTCACTGTTGTTACCATTTCATTCAATGCATATTCTACTCGTTCATTTCTTCGTAATTTTCACATTCTATCAGTACTTTTTCCTTGTCCTGTTTACAGGCATTGATAAAGTTTTTCACGCTTCCATTAAAATTAAACCGAAAATATACCATCATGATCACGACCCGTCCATAAGGTCATGAAATTGCTTTACATTTATTTGCAAAAAAGGTGATGGCTCAAACAATACAATATTTTTAATCCATCAAAATTTATATTTTCAATATATGTCTACCAAATAGTACCCACAATAATAGAGAATATAATATTTAAGAATACCAATTATTCTTAAGCCATCAAGTACTTTCTCGTTGTTATCAACGTCGTGTACTTCAAATTTAAGCGCACACGACGATGAAAAAATATATTCTTTGTGACGAAAACAAATTAAAGCTAATAGATATAAAATAATACCCATTATTCATGATTTTGCACATTTCTTTGGATTACGCTACAAAAACATTCCACAGTGAATTCAATTATTGGCATTAATTGGCATGTTTTGTGCATTTCATCAGGTCCTGGCTTAGCCCCTTCTCCCAGCCTCGATCTCTTGGGGGACGCGCGTTACGTGACCGCGTCGTTGCCCCATCCGCCATCCGCGCCCGTCGTCGCCTCCGTCACCGCCACCGCCACCGCCGGATCGCCAGCGTGCGTCAGCGAATCGCCACCTCACGCTGCGCAGCCCGCACGCGGCTAACGGTTGTTCAAGGCTGCCCAGTCGCCCGCCGCAGAGCAGCGCAGTGTCTCGCCATCTCCACTCCCGCCATCGCCATCGCCACTGTTGCGCCGCTGCTATCGTAACTTCATCCGCAAAGTTCCATTGTCGATAATATTATTTCGCAATGGGAATGAAAAGAGAGTTGATTTGTTTTCATTACAGCGGATTCACTGCAAGCGCCAGAGAACTCTACTTTGATTTATTTATAATTGAGGTTTAATCAGTGTCATCCAATAGAGAGCTTGAACGTCACCAAAGTGACGTCATTGTAGCATTGAAGCTCCCGGTTGGATAACACCATAACAGCTGACTTGCGTCTAGTGCCACTACCAATAAATTGTGGTGTATATTCCGCTGCCCAGCTAGGTCTAAATTCAGAGGTTATGTAAGTTTCGATTACATGTCCTTCCACGGTTCCTTATCAGTGCAGTGAGCTGCAACCTGCTTGCTGCAGCATCCTAACCGACTGGTCGGTGATGAACAGAATACTCATCGAATTTCCATTCCCATTCAAAGCAACACCTAACACTCATTGTCTCTGTTGCATTCAGTCATCAATACAATATGTTTAACTATAGTTTTAGATGAACGTAATGTTCATCTTTCTATTGTAGCCGTTTATGACTTTGAGTCGGTGCCACGGATGTTTTCATCTTGAGATTGTGAAAAAGTAGATACAAGTAAGCAATGACATAGATTTTCTAATAATCCCAATCATCATTCATCATTTCCCCGAAGAAATCAAATTCCAGTTCTCAAATACATGGTTGCAAACATACTGTTAAGAATACGGCCCGAAAAGACTGGATATTAAAAAACACATTCAAAGAAACGAATTACATTTTAGAACTCTCTCACCCTCCCTTTTGATAACTCTAGTTTAAGCATCTTGTCAGAGATATCACCCTCACGGCCATCACTGTGATAATTTCTGTATCGTTACTATCACCATTGCCACCATCATCAAAACTACTTCACCGCCCAGGAGGCGGAACCTGTGCAACCTTCTCCGCCAACAGCTTATAAAGAGACCATTGAAGCAGCTAAGGAAAGAGAACGTTTTTGCATTTGCGAGCGAGGCAGCCAAGTCAAGAGATTAGCATAACGATGTCGACGGCCTTAATGGATTTCTCGTTAGGAGAATCATTATTCCAAGCAAAGATTTTAACATTTTAATTTTGCTCAGAAGCAGTTGTTATTAACCAACGGAAGTGTTCTAGTCCATTGCAGCTTTCGAAATTCAAGATGAACTATTTTCCAAAAAATATCACAAACATTACTGAGTCTCCAAAATGTCATGAATATTATTTTTAATTGTTCAATTTCAAACACGTTGAACGGAGAAATATTTGAGTTACACTTATACTTCAACATTGAACGTTTAAGTTGCTTATAAACACCTTATTTCATACGGTTGAAGATAAACAATTGGACTAATGAGACTGCGACATTTTTAGCCCCATTTGATCAAAATTAAGCGCACGGCTATGTTTGGCAATCGCTCTATGGTAAGAGGGGTAGTTTGAATGCAACATGGTATGTGTGTATCTGCTAATTATAGCTCGGAAGGTTCATATAAACAACTAATTATCCAATAATGTTATCGACTGAACCACTTGATGCTTCAAAATTGTTTAATTAAGCCCAATAGTTAATTATTAACATCCCATAAGAGTTATGGCACTGAAAGAAAAAAGAACGAGAGCCAAATTGGAGCAAAAATAAAAATTACTCGCAGAATATGATAAAAATCTTAATTTGTAATTATCGTGTACTTTAACAACATAAAAAATATTTACATTTTTTAAGCGTCAAAGTGATGACTGTAGTGTTAATTCCATTACAATGAAACTGTAGGGGAGAGGTCATCCAAACACTGAATGACTCGCCAACTTCACCCTTTGCACGCTTTCACCCTTTCCAAAAGTTACTCGTTACAAAACCTCTGGTGGTTGACCCAAAACGTGATGTCTGGTTTGGGTGGTATTTAAGTAATTTCTCCGGACAGTAAGTGAATCGAAACAATAATGTACACAGAGTTCATACATTTAATAGATAAATTGTTGGCACTCATGTGACACTTATGCAACACAAATTAAGCTAAGGAACCGTTGATCGTTAAATAACATCTTGGGTCTTGATTATCCCCTTTTGAACAATTATTGAGAATAAACTAAAAAAAATTAACTCGTTAATACTCGAAATTCCAAAAGTGACACTTTCAACTAATTTTTCAAAACAGTTACTGAATGTATGATGAAAATATGTTACAATCTCAGCCAGCTGAAAATGAGCAACTGATTTAATAAAAAAATTAATATCATTAACAGGTAAGATTGTGAGAGCTGACAATCTAAATCGCAGTTGATCACAAAGAGAAGAAATAGCAGGCAGTATCAAACAACATGAATAGTAATCTCGCGTAGGCAGTTGGGCGAAATGATTATGCACATGAGCCAGGGACACAGAATGGGCGGAGCTCTGCTCCAGAGAGTCCGAAGACATCCATGGCCCAGGGTCAGCCGCCCAACATTGTCGTGCTGCATAGTAGTGGAACCAACGTTTTAGAAGACTTTAAGAATAAGGCGTCTGCTATTATGGACTGTCTTGTGCTTGATTAACGAGAGTAATAATTTGGATAAAGATTCAATTATCAACAATCAAGTTGTTAAATTTCACATGACAAACATCCATGACTAAAGTCTGAAAGAAATTGAGGACAATTTGGGCATCCATGTCAATCTCAAGGTGATATTGTGTCCTGATTTTGTGGATATTTTTACTCGTATTAGAAGTTAAGCTTGAGGTAAGAAAACCAAAACAAAACTCCTTAAAAACTCACTTGACGTGATTCTCGGGAAGTACAAGCAGAAAAATAGCATTCTTCTGCCAAGCACAAAAACGACTTCCGGGCTTAAACGGAATATCTGTCCTTCATCCAGGCTTTCGAGGCAGGATCATAACTCTAAATTATGTAAGTTAGTTATGCTAATTCTCCAGACATTAAAAGATATTCAAAATAAAACAGTAGTGCAAAATAGTTTCAAAATATTATTTCAAAGATGAAGTCCGTGTAACACAAAAATTCAGAACAGCAACTGCCATCCTGAACGGATTCTATTCTTGTCTCATCAATAGTACCGTCATGACAGTCAGTAAAGTATTTGAAAACAATTGATCCCAATTATTGGGCGATATTTTTCTCGTGTAGCTGGAAAAAAGTGGAAGTTCTAGGAGTAAAATAGTCAACTCAATTTCCTTTGAACATATATTGACGAAAACGGAAGTAAAGACGAGAGGAAGTCCAACTTAGGTGTCTCATCTGGAAACCAACATTATGGTAATCAATTATATATAAAACAAAATTGTTAAGATTTCAAAACCTCGTATCTCAAAAATACTATTTTCAGTTATACATTTCCAGATGTAAAATAAAACGCGCTGCACACGATGCAAAAGCCCGAATCTCAAAATCTGGTCTCTTGCCATAGAAGTGAATAATCAGAACGTTGTAACTTATGACGTTCAAATATTAAGCTTCTTAAGCAAGCTTTTTTCTCTTTTGCTAACAGCATTTGTTTTTGAGATACTTGGATTTACTCTTAACGACAACGTGTTATCACAATGAACAAACTTAGTTATATTTCGTCGGTGAAAACTAAATAATTTCAAAAAGTTAAATGAATAAAGTAAAACGCAAGCGCGTTTTCTAGTAATTTGTTATCTTTTGCTTGTATAAATCACATGCTTCAATTGAAAAAACACGCCTCGACGACTGCACGCGACCTAACAGCAAGCGAAAGCAATCCCCCGAATTCCCAGTGGGGCTGCGCGTGTCCTCTCCGGGCGGCGCCGTCCGCTGGGGCGGCGCAAGGAAGAGCAAGGGGGCGGGGCGTGCGGCGCGGCGACCTTGCACGTGGGCCGCTGCCTCCCGGAGCGACAAGGCTGCCCCGCCCACGGGACGCAGCTTCGCGGCCGCCCAACCCACCTCTTGCAAACACCCCGCACGCCACGCCGCGACGCTCCAAGAGGCTGGCGGGACGCGCCGCTCCCCGCTCCTCTTCCACCCAACCTGCATCTCTGCCCCGAGCCGCTCGCTCCCCTCCGCTTCTCCCCGCCCCCTTCCACCAACCTGCGTTGCCCAATCCGCACCGCTCCGCCCACGCTCCACTCCTTGCCGCTCCGCCCCACCCTGCCACCGTTTCTGCCTCTCGCCACGCTCCGCCACCTTCTTTCGCAACCGCACACCTCTCCTTCGCGCAGCACTGCTAATGTTCTGTCCCTGCACTTCCTGCTAACGTTTTGTCCCAGTCCGGCCCGTCCCATTCTACTCCGTCCCGCTCCACACCGTGCCGCCCTGTCCCGCCCCACTTCCGTTTCTGTCCCCTCCGCTCCGTCCGGCCACGTACGTCCCTTCCTACCCCAATTCACTCCCTCTCGTTTCCCCGCTCCGTTCCCGCTTCCGTTCCCTTCTGTCCCATCCCATCCCGTTCCACCCCGCCCCGCGCCGCCCCATCCCATTGCGATGCAGCTCGGACGGAGGGGGACTGCACACAACCTCTGGTGACGTCAGGAGTTCGCATACTCTGGCGTTTGTTTGCTGCGGCTTTACCTCGCGTACATTTATTAGTTATATTATTTTGACTTTTTAAAATTGATTCTTTCAATTTGTTTATCTTCATTCCATAATATTTTACATATTCTCTCCTTCCTGTTGTCATTCTTGCTTTCTCTTCGTCCACTTTTTTATTCTTCAGATTTACTCTACTTCACTCATCTTTTTTCCATATATTTTCTCAATCGTAAAATCCAACTCCAAACTTTTCCTTACATCAATTGAAAAAACAATGACTCACAACTGCAATAGTTTCTTTTATGTACTCCCTATTCATCTTTTTTCTGGCTAAATACATTGTGTAATGACGAATGCGTTTGCTTTTCATTTAATATCAAACTCATAGTCTTTAAATTCTCTATTATAAACACAGCATATTCTATTTACAGAGGTCAATGTTGTTTACATTTTATTTATAAAGGCAATAGTTTGTTTAGAGAGGTATATTCATATTTCCAACGTTTGTTTCTTTCTTGAACTTGGCAATCTAGTTTTGGTATACTATTTTCTCTATAAAATTGACTGGAAATCAGTGGAATCAATTCCGAAGATAATCACAAGGTCAAATACGCCTCTAACAGTTTACTTTCATGTCTTTACACAAAACGAATGCTGAGTTTCGTCGGCAAGTGTTTTGCACTTGATCAGACAAGATCATTAAAGTGTTCATTAATTTTGAATAGCGGGGTAGTAATACAGGAGCGAGTTACTTAATGTTTTTATGCAAAAATCGCGGTAAGTAAGAGTCGAGGAAAACAGCAATATAAAGAAGTCGTTAGAGGCGGATGTGAGTGGGCTGATCATCTGTGGAAGTCTGCCAGAATTTTCCAGATAAATATAGAGACGTAATAAAAAAACTGTTGGCAGCTGGATAAACATTAACAATAATAATAACAATAATAATAATGATAATAATAATGATAATAATAATAATAATAATAATAATAATAATAATAATAATAATAATAATAATAATAATAATAATAATAATAATACGAAATGACAAAGAGTGATGAATTATATCAGAAGCATATCAGTTATATCATTACTTTAGAATGGTGATATTATATTTGAAGCACCCAATTTTCTCTTTCAGTATGTTAGAAAATTATTGTCAATGACAGAAAGTCAGAAGTAGAGTCTTATTTTAGTACACCATGCTAGCAGTAGACTGGATGATATGTTGATGATAAGAAGGATGCCGAAATATACATTTCAACACTTTGGCGGGGGTCAATCAGTTTTCCGTTTTTGCATCGATTTGCCATTTCCCATCTAGTCCTCTCGTAGAAGCGAGTAACGGGCGTATATTGCCACTGCTTACTTTACGATCCCCGCGAGGAAACAATCCATTAGCGCGTGTGCGCTCCGCTCCGCATGCGCCCTTGCGGCGTGTGTGGTGGGCGCCGCGCGGTGGGCGGGGCGCGGCGATCGGCGTCGGCCGCGTGCGTAGGAATGTCCGGCATGAGGGCGGCCTCGCTCCGCTCCATAGGTCACGTGCCGCAATGCTTTTGCGCGCCCCTCCGCGCGCTGGAGTGTAGCTCCGCCCCACCGCCCGCCCGCCCTTCCGCCCCTCGCCCGCTCTGCCGGCGGACCCTCGTCGGCTCTCTCACCCCATGTCCCACCCGATCTTCTACCCGGTCTCCCATCCCCTCTCTCACCCACTCTCCCACCCCCTCACTCACTCTGCCAACCGTTCTCCCATCCACTCTCATTTTCTCTTCCATTCGCTGCCCCATCCATTCTTCTACGCGGTCTCCCACCCGCTCTCTCACTTGCTCTCCCACCCACTCTTCCACCCGCTTTCTCACCCGCGATCCCTCCCACTCTTCCACCCGCTCTTCCAACCGCTCTCCCACCCGCTCTTCCATCCACTCTTCCATCCTCTCTCCCAACAAATGTCCCACACCATCTCTCACTCTGCCAACCGCTCTCCCATCCACTCTCCCATTTTCTCTTCCATTAACTGTCCCATTCGCTCTTCTACCTGGTCTCTCATCCCCTCTCCTACCTGCTCTCTCCACCCTTCTGCCCACCCAATCCCCAACCTGCTTTCCTACTTTACCTCACGCTTCCCAATCCTTCTAGCTTGTTCATTCTCCCTCTGCACTGTTCTCCCTCATGATCGCCTACTTCATGGCCCGCTGATACGTTTGTCCGCCCGTTCTTTCACCCACCCGTACACTGCCCCACCCATATGTGCGCCCGTCTGTACACTCACCCTGTCTATAAATTGACCCCACAGTCATCACACGTCCAGTCACCCACCCCTTGTATGCCTTATATATCAGGCCACTCAATGGCGTCTCCTATCTTCGATCGTCAGTGTCTCAGTTCTCTCGCTCACTCACCATCGTCCACAAAAACCACAAATTCATCTTTCCTCTCCAACATATGTCCGCACTCAGCAAATCACTTTGCAATTCGTCATTACCAACTTGCACCGACAAATCATGATGCTGATATCCTCGCTCATCAACTTTCGCCCACCCATACCCTCATGCTTTCATCTACTCGCTCACCTCCTAGATATGGGAACTCTCTTGCCTGATTCCGTCGCGCGAGTACCAATCCTCTTGCCTGCTCACCGACATACCAACCCGGTCGTCACTTCCTCGCCTGCCCGCTCACCTCGCTCGGGCGAGGGCGAGACGGAGCCGTTTCTGCCCGCCCCGCCCTTGGCCAGCCAACGCACCGGCCACTCGCTCCGTGGGCGACACACGGGGAGCGGCCGGCTCAGCGGAAGAAATCGCGGAGGCGCTGTGGCAACGCGAGCACGCGCTCGTAAGGGAAAGGTCGACCGGTCGACTTGCATGAGGACGCAGGTTTCAAAAGACTTTGTGCGCTGTCGTTAATGTTTTGTTAAAGAAATGCATCAATGGTTAATGCGGTCGTCATAGCAGAATTGGAGGCTGCAGCTGGTCTAATGTGTTTCTACATTTATTAAAAAAGTTCCTAAATATAATGTTGAGTAAAAAAGAGTTAGTAATGATTATTAATTTTATTATTCAAATCATTTTTGTACTAAAAACAATATAATTTTGCTTCGCAAGTTGCTAATATTTGAACACACCGAGATCATATCCAGGCACGTTCTGTTATCGAGACAAATACTTAAATAAACTTTTCATTTAAAAAAAAAAGCTTTTGTTTTTCTTCTTGTACTTTAATCTTTTACGTTGATCTCTGTTAAAATAGTATTTTATTATTTACTACAGTTTTCTTTGATTAATTTTATTAATATTTTAATTATCTTCATTTATTTAATTTTTTATAATAAATAATGCTTTTCCGCTAAGTTTATAATTTCAACGTTTCCCCTTTCGATCGGAATGTTATGCAAAATTACTACCCTATCTACCTATCAGCAGTCACTAGTATCTTACGTTCGTTATTTCCTGTTATTTTTTATTGTAAAAAAATTCATTTATTCCTTTCAAAACAAAGGCATGAGACAAAACAGACAGGTCAGTGAGGAAACGCCTTCGCTTGAGAGGTCTACATTAATAGAGGTAATGCAATATTAACTCACTACTGTCAGTATTCTAGACTGTTTAACTTTGTTTTATCAGTTATAATTAAATCATTTAATAATTATAATTAAATGAGCATTTTATAATTAAATTTGTTAACAATGTGTCATCTAATGTTGAATCATTAAAACTATATATATGTTATAATTATATACACATTTTATAATTTTAAATGTACATGATTTTCAGTATACAGTATACATACAGTATTCAGTATACATAGAGAAAGAAATCTGAAGAGGTTTCGAAACGTTAGTTAATAAATGTTACAATAAAACAACTTAACATCAACAAATCCTGCACCGTTCTCCTCATAATTTAACTCACCACTCTTCTCAACTGCAATGAACGCCTCTCTCTTACCTAAAACAAAACAAAAGAAATTAACGTTAAGATGGAAGCAACCTCTTCAGACACAGTAACAGTATGGAAATTCACCATGCATTTCTCCAATAAAAATGCAAAATTGATAGTTATTTCACACAAGCAACATCTAGTCAAAGCAATTAAATATAACTAAGTACTCGACAAAGTATTTTTATTTAATTTTCTGCCTTGTGAAAAAAGGTAACTGGAAACAACTTTCCGCTTAATGATACACAGAAAAGGGATAGAATTGTTCTAGCGTATTAGCAATCAAACTTTTCTAATTACAACTTTAACTACGATTCTGACCGCTAAACACGTAGCTCTAATTTATTCCTAGAAACGCAATACGCCCACTTCCAATGCTTATAATAATATAGCGCAGCGATTTTTGAAAATAAAATTAGAATAAAAATATAAAAAATTATATCATGTTACACACACACACACACACACACACACACACACACACAACATATATAGTATATATATATATATAATATATATATATATATATATATATATATATATATACAGAAGAGAGAGAGAGAGAGAGAGAGTGAGAGGAGAGAGAGAGAGAGAGTAGAAAAACATGTTCAATTTCGTCAAAAAACTAAGTCACAGATAATGAAATTAATAAGAACAACATTTGCATTGGCAAAATTTGGTGTGTCTTTTTTAGCGTATGAACGATTTCACATACAAACATCTCCTAGCCGGAAGGCAAGCGCTTCGCCAAGCGCCAAACCGCATTTCCTCGAGACTCCCAACGAAAGCGGCGAAAAACTTCCCGCGGCGATTTCGCGACCGAGCAGCCAATAGCAGGGTCTTCCGACGTATCGCGAGGCTCGTCGCACGCGCTAGTCGAACGGGCATCCGATCGGAGGCTGCTTCCGCCACGCGCCTCGGCGGTTTAATTCCGTCGCGCAAGACCGGCGGCAGCGGCGAGAAGGCAACGCCGATGAAATGACGAGCGGGCGAGGAAACGTTGCGTCGAGTGTACATTCCGGAATGGGGGGGGGGAGAGAAAGACGACGGCAGCGGGAGAAGGCGACGATGAAGGACAGTCGAAGAGATACGAGGCTGGCTGACTGGGCGCACGAGTGTTGCGGACGTGTACGTGGCGACGCAGAAGTAGTAGGTGGTGGGCGGACAGCTGTTTTGCGGGGCCAAATGGATGGCGAAGAGACCACAGGGTAGTAAACGAACAGAGTTGACGGAAAGGCAAGGACAAAGGCGCTGCCGTGGAGCAGAGGGCGGCGACGAAGCAACGATGAACAGGCGACGCGATTGGTTTGCAAAGGATGTGCGGGCCCCACAGGCGATGTATTCAGAACTGAAGAAAATAGGTAGGATAAGAGATGAAACAGTAGTCGCAGGCGAATGGAGATGTATTAAGATGAAAATGTAAGATAATTTAGGGTCATCCGATACACTAGTAATGACTTTGAAGATTAACTATTATTTACTGTAATGTCTAATAGTCTAGACGTGGGCTCCTGATCAGCGTGCTCGCTTCCACTACGCGGCCCAGGTTCGCATTCCCAGTCCAGGCAGGATTATAGTGTACGCTTCCCCTTGCAATTGCCAGTATAAAATGTAGTTGGCAAATGTGACGATGAGAAAATTCACTTCTTAGCGTTGAGAAGACCAGGAATAAGGCGTGCGGATGTCCAAACGTGCTAACCAGACATACCCCCCCCCCAATGGACGTGCAGCCAGAGACGTCGCCGTAGCTCCGAGCTTGGCCGTTCACGAGCTGACGCCCCAAGTACATACATACATGATGTCGAATAACTGTCCAATTGGATTCCTTGAAGAGAAAACGTACTTCTGATTAAAATATTGAGAGTAGAACACAAAGAAAAGGCTCAAACATATAGAGAAAGAGCGGGTGTGATACAAACATATTAGAAAGAGGAATATATACAGAAAAGACAAATTTGAGTGAAAGCGAGATTAACAGTCTCCCAGTGTGACAGATATACGGGAAACTCGTGAAGACGAAACGGAATGCGAGAGAGACTGTTTTAGTGCTTGCAAGAGTGGAGTGTCATGCGAAGACGGTGGGCAAAAGCCACGGAGGATGATACGAAGACCAAAGAAGTTTAAGAAATTAAGTACGATGCGCGCATAAAGACGAAAACAAGACGACAATAAGCGGCGAGAGCTTCACGGGAGACATCGGAGATGACAACACAGAACTCTCAGGCGAAGCGTCTGCGGAGAATGTGACAGTCGCTACGAAGGGGGCGCGGCGAGGGCGGCGGCCGAGGCGTTGCGGCGACCCGGGCGACCTGGGCGGCGGCGCCGCGCGCGTGAGATCGGCAGAGGAGGCGTGCGCCCGGCAGGGAAAGCGTCCCGTCGCGCGGCACCTGGGCTCTCCGGCGGCTTTCGGCTCCCGAGAGATGGTGCCATGCCGCCACGTGCGCTCTTCACGCCGTGAAATCTTCCACGACACGTTGATCTTTTTCAGGTGGCCAAATCTTCCATGAAGCGTCGATATTCAGTCGCAGAAATCTGCCACGTCAGATTTCTCAAACTGACGTCTGACACGACGAGTTGCTCTACTTCGTAGATCGCGAAATCTTCCATGTAGCTTCGATCTTCTTCAGTTCGGGAAATCTGACACGACCCATCTCTCATCTTCAGAGTGCGAAATCTTCCCCCATACGTCGCTTTTCTTCAGATGGTGAAATACTTACTGATACGTCGATCATTTTCAGATGGCGAAATCTTCCATGACGCGACAATCTTCTTCAGTTTGTAAAATGTGACACGACGCATCGCTCTTCTTCAGAGCACAAAAACTTCCAAGAAGCGTCGATCTTCTTCAGTTTCAGAATTTTTGATACTAGTCGATCTCTTTCACGTCGTGCTATTTTCCATGACGCGTCGATCTCCTTCAGTTCCAGAAATTTGAACGGCGCGTCGATCATTAGATAGTGTTATCTTCTATGACGCGTTCATCTTCTTCAGTCCAAAAAATGTGCCACGATGCGTCGCTCTTCTTCAGACCGCGAAATCTTCCCCGAGGCGTCGCTCTTCTTCAGAACGCTAAATCTTTAATGACGCTACGCGCCAATATTCTGCAGTTCGGGAAATTTTCCAAAACGCATCGCTCTGCCACAGACTACAAAATCTTGCATGGCGCGTTTCATTTCTTCAGTTCCCGAAATATTCCATTAGTCATCTAGGGTTTTTTAATACGGAGATCTTGTTTAGAGTTTTCAATACACAGGATTAATTTATCAGGTGCTGAATAGTGTAAAGTCTGAAAAGATCGTAAATAGCAATGTTTTAAAATTAAAATAATATGATGATAACTGTGACCCCACAGTCAGGAATATTAGTCAGATTCTAGGGATAGTAATGTTCAAAAAGTCAACCAAACATGACCACAATCTCTCACATGTGCTGGAATTCTTTGATTGGATTGTACGATGAGCCAGTTACTTCACCCTTTTATTGTCATTGGCACATACAAATCAATTCATCCAATGAATTACGTAACATAGTTATTGATTATTGACAATTATCTATACTGCCTATTATTACCCTTTATTATCTACCGTCTATTTATAGATATTTTTTTTAGAATTTAACATTACGACATAAAAACATTTAAATTTTTAAAGATAATAGTTTCCTATTTATTTCTCATAAATCCTATTCCTTTCTCATAAATCCCCACAATAAATATTTACATCATACGTATCCGTAGCTTTTTTTAAACATACGTTTTGGCGACACTGACAGCGCTCTGCTTTATTATTTTTCTCAAAGGTTCTCTGGTCCTATGACTCGCTTTGACCCCGATGCAAGTTTCTCATCAACTTGAACTTCATAAATCATTTGAAGACACAAAATTGAATAAACAATTTTAATCTAGTATGTTTCATCACTACATACAGTATTCATCAACTAAATAATTGTATGCAGGTATGTCTCAACACTCGAAAATTACAAACGTTTCTAACATTTTTGAAGCGTTAAGGCTATTCAAGCATTTACATAATACTCTAATAGATCATCACATGCGGCCGGTACAAACATTTTTGGCGTGACAAATGACACTCATTACACGTTATTATTGAGGCTTCACTGTGCCTCTCTACCTTAAATTGCCACATTATTCATGAGACTTGTTCCTTTTTTCTCCACAATGAATGAAAACCATTGTTTTTCACTTTAAACAATAAATAATGAAATGAAATTTTAAACTTCCCTCGAAATATATTTTCGTGCATTCCTTTTGCTGTCATAGCTATCATTCATCCATTATTGTCCAGCACTCTTTTCTGAATGAAATATCTCTTTTATTTCCAACAGCTACCAATAGAAAAGTTCTATATCCGAGTCTGAATGTTTTGTTCGGTTCTTACAAGTAGGGAGGTCAATTGATAGGTTGATTGATTAGATTTTCCGAGCACGTCATCTGCTAAGGTAATTAGTTCCGCACGTGTAGTGCATGTTTTATTGCAGGAGGTGGCGGTAATCTTTCGCTGGGTGGTGACGTTGGCTTGCGGATAATTTATTTCAGTGAGAAGAGATGGGTCTTCCAAATCCCTATCTTGATTATGATAACTATTATGGTTTTATCAAAAGAACCAGTTCCAGTCAAAGTGCGGCTTTTCGTAGACCTTGGCAACACTTATAGCCATGGTGCTTGAAGGGCGCCTGTTTAGGAACATGTATCGTACGTACAATAGGAATCTTCGTGATTACGTGAAAACCCGATACCGAATATCGCACGCATATTCTTATGCAGACGGTTCGCTTTATCTTCCAGCACCGGTGCGGGCGAGACGTGTGCGGTATATTTTCTGGAACCTGGAGACGGAAACCTCTCAGAGAGAAGACAGATGCATTCATCTCCAGAGCGAATCAATCTTCAAAGCTCGGGCTACTGATGGATGGCCAGTGGCCGCAGCGAGCGGGAGGAGAGAAAAACGCGGCTGGCTCCTCGGGCGCCGCGGCGCATCGCGGAACCGTCGACTTCTCGGCGGCCGCGCTCGCTGCCAAGGAAAACACACAAAGGGCGCAGCTTGTGAAAGATGGAGGTGTAGTGCAGTGGGAGGGAAGGCGTTGAATGAATGGTTATGTATACAATGTAAATAAAGTATGAATGATGCGCGAATGTGAAAAAAAGAAAATTAACCAAGACTATGCAAAATAACAGAACATAAACTAGTATAAACTAGTATTCAGATGTCAATATTCTTAATACATACGATAGTTTCGATT
The DNA here is from genome assembly GCA_017312745.1 of Gryllus bimaculatus. Lineage (NCBI taxonomy): Eukaryota > Metazoa > Arthropoda > Insecta > Orthoptera > Gryllidae > Gryllus > Gryllus bimaculatus. The sequence goes on from BOPP01000017.1 coordinate 9,281,063, forward strand.
GCGTAACGTTCCTCATCTGAGCTGAAAATATGTACAAGAAATTTCTACAAAACTAATGTTATGGGTAAGCAAAGTAGATGATTCATATCTGAGTCGGCTGCGCCCCTCCACTCTTTCGAACGTCTTTCTGTCCTCTCAAACGTCTGGCACTTCCGAGAAACCGCAGAATTTCTTTTTACGCCCAGATGCTGCAAGGTATGTATGATCCAGTTTGCTTGCACGTCTGTCAGAGTACTTAACATTTTATTTTTGTAATAATTTCTTCTTCATATTTTCAGCTCTGATAATGATCGTTACGTGATCGAAAAAATATTAAGTACTAAAAATTAAGATACCTGGTCATTGTTTCTCAATTTATTACAAGGTATCTACCTTAACTACAATCATATTAAAACTGTAAAATTAAACTAAAATTAATTTATATTTAGTTAAATATTACGAAAATCTCCCCTCTAGCTACTTAAGTCGCCAGTCGATCTATGTAGCCAGTCCATAAAAATAAATTTCCTTTTCTCACAGAGGTGTTGTGGCGTGGAAATTTCAGTGTCCTGAATTTGGGTAGGGTAACGCACCAACATCAACATTTGTTAGATATGTTTGTGTTTGAAATGTTTGGTTCCATCCAGTAAAAATGTTTACCTAGTAACGGACGAAACATAAGTGAGTTGATGAGTTCCTTCTTCTCTCTAAAGATCTGTAATAGAGCGCGATGTTTATAATGGTTTTCTAGTGATGTGTGCAGGAGTCATTTGTCAATTTTTGTTGAAAGAGTGAACGCCACGTCTACATATTCGATATATTTTGTAGCTACATCATTCAATGGAGAGGCACCGCATTCATTGCAATAGTGATATGCGTTAATGCACAAAATACTTGAGCGCCAGCTGTCCACAGCAATATTCAAGCTAAATCCATTTACTTATTTTTTCCTTGTCGTCATGGTTATTATTGTCTAATGTCTTTGTAATTTGTCTATTGACCTACTCCTGGCATGGCTAGATCAATTTGGCGATTACTGAAAGCAATATCGCAAAAATAGTTCCAGTGAAATGTAAAGTAGAAATGTTGTTAAAATACTAGTTATAACTTTCGTAATTTCCATAAATTTCTAAGCTTCGTAATTTAATGGCGAGGAACCATATTAATTGCGACGGAACTGTACGTTCATTCATAAACTCTTTGAGCACGGACTGACCACAGCAACCCAAATTCAACCCATTTAGTGATTACTACACCAAAGGTTCTCTTGTCATGGGTCTGACAAAACGAACGAGGGAGAGCCATTGAAAAGATGAACAGTATAGATAGCCATGAGGGGAGGCCAACAAACGCATGGACCTACTGCCAAATAAAAAAGCTTGCAAAAATCTTCAAATTACGTAACATGAAATGAGAAATGTTTGGTCCATGTTAATACAACGTTGTTGAATGATTTGTTTGTGAGATCAAAGATTTTTCCTCAAGCTACTTCACAAATCAAACATTTTCAACACTTCTTTTCACGTGAAAATGCTTTCAAAACTGTACTTGTGGAACTAGAACCTGCATAATATTTCAAAACCAGTGACGTAAGCTCTCTCAGGCATTGAATGGGGCTCCGCATAACTCCCAAAGAAACAAGTGGCGACCCCTCTCTCATTTCTGTCGGGGACGTGCAGTCCACGAGAATATATAGTTTGGAAACTTTGTAGAGCAAACGTTGAAAAATTATCCACTAAAAATATATATTTTCGCTAGTTCTCAACCGCACAAATTAATATTTTAGATATTATTTGAAATAAAATCGATCAAGCAGTTTTCCCTCAAGTTCATCCTTGTTATCCTCTTTATCCGTATATCCTCTAGGTCATCCTATTTATTTCCACATACGTGCCATTACTTTAAAACATTTAAAGACGTCAAGGAGACATTTTTATAGTATTATGAATTGCTCATTGTTCATTCATGTCAATTGTTTTTCTAATGTAAACCGCAATGGGTTGCGTATTGTTCATATAAAGCTATTCCAAATGACCGGCAGAGATGGGAATCAACTGATGTCACTGCAGTCCCTGTGAACGGGAGGTCCTAGACTCAAGTACCGACGGTGGCAGGATTATCGACATTAGCTTGTTAGCTAGATCGAATTCGGTCGCTCTCTGGAGGAGAATTCTAGCGGCCGGCTGCTCTGATCTGTAGTTTTACGTCGTTTCTCCAATCAACACCAGAAGAATGCCGGAGCAGTACTCTAACAAACGGGCCACGGACTGCGCGCGATCTTATCTCCCTTTCGTTGTCCTATTCTCACCCCTTACCCACACACTTACACTAACAGGTACTGTACAAGCACACACGCTGGGAGACCGGTCGGGAGCTAAGAGCTTGTCACGGCTGGGGCGGTGCCCCGCTGAAGGGAGATACCTGGTTGGGGAAAACACGGCTAGCCGACGGTTGATCGGCGCCGGATCACGCCATCCAGCGGGGAAATATCCCCACCACCTCCCATGCTAAAACATGCACTGCACTTAAGGGTCTAATGCCTGGTAGTTGATGTGCCCGGAATCGCTAAATCAATCAATCAATATTCCAAATGCTGTTAACGTTTTTAAATATACAGAGTAATAAATGTGACATATTGTATATTCACTAACATTAATGTAATAAATGGAAATGAAAGAAACTTTTGAATCATCAATTAAATATGCATACGATATGAGGTAGCCATATTGGGTGTAGTTGGTCTACGTAGGATAGCCATAATAATGTAGTTTTTATTATCTTAAAATCATTTTTATTGTGTACTCAACTGTGTGTAAGTAACATTGCTCTGCCACTAGATTGCAAAACTAGAGCTAGCTGCCCGAATAATAAATGTTTGTCTATCTACATTCCTATCCATAAATCTTTAAGCACCTAATCTTTCTCAGTGGCTCATGGCGTGGCTGTTGATTCGCCTTGGATGAAAAGCGGAGAAGGAGCGCGCCTCGTGCCGGAGCGGGAGCGTCTGCGCGGGGGCGAGAGGTCGGCGGCCGCGGGTCGCGACCTGGTGGAGGGCGGGGCCCCGGGACGTGGAGGAGCTCACGCAGAGCTTTGCTGAAGGCCGGCGCGGCGTGCGCGGAACCGTCGCTTTCCGCTGCCGGCTGCGCGCGCAATACGACCGCTATTCCGCTCCCGCCTCCTGCCCCGCCCCGCCTCCCGCCCGGCGCCGCCCTCGCCGCCCCTCGCCTCGCTCCCCGCCGCCGCACCCTCCCCGCCCCGCTCGCCTCGCCCCCCCGCCTTTCGCCTCAGCCCGCCCGCCTCCTCGCCCGCCCCGCCTCCTCGCCCGCCCCCGCCCCGTCCTCGCCCGCCCCCGCCTCCTCGCCCGCCCCGCCTCTCGCCCCCCCGCCTCCTCGCCCGCCCCCACCTCCTCGCCCGCCCCCCTCCTCGCCCGCCCCCGCCTCCCTCGCCCGCCCCCGCCTACTCCTCTTGCAGCCCAGGTCTGCCGCGAGGTACTTCTTTTCTCACTCTTCAGCATCTCCGCTATTTAAGATTTCACTTCGCTCCGTACTCATCTTGCCCGATCTCTTCGATTTTTCTTTCGTGCTCTCTCCTCTCCACCACTGTTTCTACTTCTTTATCCTCTCCACCGCTTTTGCTACTGTTATCACGAAATACTTTTCTCACCTCTTCATTCTCTTTCTCTTTCGTTTCATTTCCCATCTCGCTCCATGGCCAGTTTCTCGCTTCCTCACACTTCTTCCTCCGTCTCTCCGTTCCTCTCATTCCATTATCCTCCTTCTTGGATGTTCCTATCGTTGTTTATAACTTTGTTTGTGTTAATCCTTCTTTATAAAATTCATTTCGTAATTGCTTAAAAATTATTGCAACGTTTGAATGCGTAATAATGAGAAGACCGACACGACTGAGCGACATGTAGCGTTCTTCCTGAGGGTTAGTCATATAAATCTGCAGTTCATAATTTTTTTTAAATGTTGGCAAACGTATTTCGCCCGAAGATATTTACACTTTTCTGAAGCTGAATCTGTGTAATAAAGAATACCATCATATAAGTTATCTACTCACATCACTGTGCGTGCTATCATTTAAAAGAAAAACCCTTAAGTTAAATGAGAGAAAAACGGAAATGTCACGAAAAGCTGATAGTTCATCCATAAATTCATGACCATCACCAATTAAATCAGAGAAAACGAAAATATTCGACGTCTTTGAGCTTCAAAATTTGAAGAGCAAGCAAAAATATCTAAGATTCTACTCTACAGACCTCACACGGATCACGGACAACGAACATTTATGCATAGAGAGTTGTGTATATATTTGAGGAACAGTTTCCCACCGTTAACTCAAAACCGGCAAAATGTGTCATGAAACCTTTTTGCACCATTTGAATTCGTTGATCATTATTTCTCATACGTTTTGGAAGAGACCCTTCCTAAGGTGCACCGAGTGTACTCCGGGCGCGTCTTCGCCGTGAGGCCAGGCGGTGCGAGACGCTGTCAGCTGCCAGGCGGAGGAGGCGCCGCGGCGGCGGCAGCTCGCGCGCCCTTCCCGGCCAGCAAATTATTACGAAAACGAGTTGGGACGCGCGCATTTCCCCTGCGTTCAACGACGCTGCGCCCCATCACACTTATTTCCCCGCGCTAGACGTACAGCGGAAAGGACACTGGCGTCGATACCGTCTCGGTTTTCGATGCTTTACACAAATATTTTGTTGCGTTAAGGCGGCACTACAATTTTTACACAATCGCGAAATGAAAGAAGTATAAAAGAAAAAGAATTTCAATTAAGGTGGTAAACAAATTTAAAAATTACGATTCAAAGTAAATAAGTTAAGCAGTCAGAAAACTAAACGGCTATAAACAAAAAAAATCGAATAAAAAGTAATCAGCTTCAAGAAAATAATACATGTAATTAAATTACACGAGAATACAAATGCTTAACTGTTCATTTCCTTGTGTTTTAGGGGAAACGTTCAAAGCCTACCGCCGCGAAACGTCTAATTGCAAACACAGGAGGGGTCAGAATTTTCTTCTAGACGAAATCGCCACTCTAAATGATCTCTATTTACTCTAACGACGTTTCTAGGCATGAATTAAAATATGTTTCATTTATTTACTACGTATTTCTAAGAATAATACTTTAGTAGCAAATTTAGTAACCATAGCAGTAGCAAAATTTGATCATTCAAAAAGTTGATGGATAAGTTTTGAAATTTTAGGATGAGATGCATTAACTTCTCCTCTCATCTTCGTTTTCCCGTTCATTCTCTCCACTCTCTCCTTACCTTCTTCTCATTCTCCCTCCCTTTTTCTTCTTCCCCTCTGTCGTTTCTCTCTCACTCTCTCTCTCTCTCGCTCTTCCTACCTCTTCCTCTAACCACTCCCTCCCCTCTCCCATTCGGCAGCTAAACCCTTCGTCTCGACCCCATTCGGCGCCACTCCGCGCGCAATCGCCAGCGTTGCCCCTGGAATTTATTCATGATATTGGAGCGCCTCCAGACCGCCTCCAGACGACGGTCCGCCCCGCGGCATAAAATATGAGCGACGCGTCCCGCTGATTGAATCGGGCCGAAAGCCCCGCCCTCGCGCCGGACCGCCCTCGCGACGCCGCGTCGCCCGCGCGATTTGCTGCGTCATTTCCTCGCCAGCCGGTCCCGGGCCAATTGTGCCTTAAATTAAAAGGGAATTCGGGTTACCTTTTCTTCTGCCGCTGTCATCTGTGCCACCGCCGCCGCCTCGGTGCGATGGTGTGAAGAGAGGCTCCCGGGTGACGAAAGTCGGGAGGCCGTATTTTTAAATTCCGACCAGCCAGCCGGAATAATGAAATTGGCCGAGTAAATCGGAGCGCCTGGCGGAGAGAAAGCGCGTCGCTTCCTGAAGGAAGCCGCTGGACGATTCGGGCAGGTCGCGAGCTAATTTTTCGTTTTCATCGCAGTCAAAGAATAGCGAGGATATTGCAATTATGGAAGTATTGAAAAAACAATAATGTAGAGATTTCGAATTTTCCGAATCGATAATCTTTAATAATAGGTGATTTTTAATTTATAATTCCCGGTATTTAAGTCAAACAGAAATGAAATAGCTGGAACTTTAAAAAATCTTAACCTTATAACATTTATTCATGAAATTTTCTAATTTGCTTTTTATTTCTTTTGGAATGATAACATCTGTTCTGTGAAATTCTTTTGTTTCCACATTTTGATTGAATCATCCACAACACGTCCATCCAAAATCCTAATCTCTCCCTGAACCTCCTACACACAACCCGTGCACTTCGAAAGTTCCTAGAGAATGATGACTCATTGCTCAAGACAGCGGCGTTAAATCGTTTCCTAAATAAAGTGAAGTAACCATTCAAATTAGAATCGACATGGTTTTGCCACTCAGGGAGTGTAAAACATTGTGCTTTTGGTCTTGGTTGATGGACAGCAGCGCAAATGAACCAAGTGCTCTGGTCAACGATGTGGAGTCGACCGCAACCTTTTACTTGGTGGACACAAACGCGTCTTCCTCTGTTCATTCAATGGAGGGAAAATTACAAGCATATTTCGGCTTCTGTTGAGATCCATGATTTACCGACCCTGCACGACATGTTGCTCCATCGGTTGAAGTACTAGAACGACTTAAAATGAACGCCTGTGTTAAATGTGTCGATTGCTGGGCGACAAGTGTCAATCAAAAATTGCGAAAACAGTGGAAGTAACAAACAATCAGTTAATTAGTCTTTTATCAATAACGGAAACTCTAATGAACAAATCTCAACTCTAATACCCATTATACAATCATCCCCACTCTCTGTCTTGATAACAAAGGTTGGTGGAAGGGAACATTTATTCACGATTTTAGTAACTTAGTAATTTATCCCGTGTCGTACGTTTTCGGGAGCTTGTACAATGCCAGCAGTTCCGAAGCTCAACATCGCTAATAATAATAATAATAATAATAATAATAATAATAATAATGATGATGATGATGATGATGATGATGAAGTATGTGTGGTGAAAGACAGAAGAAACGGAGGAAACCGGAGAAAATCAGTCACCTACTTGCTTTATCAACTACAAATTCCGTATGGATCGGACGGTGATCAAATTCCAACTCCTGCAGGGGAAGGCGAACAGTCTTATAGTCTACCGCCCCATGGGTCGCCCCCGTGACCTACTATCAGTACCCTAGGCGGGCACCCGAGCCGTAAGGTACCTACCAACCCTTCCGAAAAACCAATCGCATAGCACTGCTTCCCACGATCAAACGGTAGCGCCAACGTGCGGGATTCTGGGCGCTTCATTAGGAGCTTAAGCCCGAGAGGTCGAGGAGAGCACTCGCTACGCGGGCACCAATTAAAACAGACAGCTCCCTCTGCTGCTTCTACGCTTTGACTCCTGCGCTCGGCGCGCTACCTGCCGAGAGCCACTGCAGTGCTCCTTCGCGTGGGGGTGGATTGCGGTGGGGCTGCGGAGCCCTCCGCGGCCAAGGCTCTTGAGCGCGGGGGCAGATGGGCGCTTGGGAGAAGCGCCTCGGCGCGCGGTCCGGGGTATAAAGGGGGCGGCGTATCTGATGAAGAGGGCGCTGGGGCAGTCGGAACGCGCCAGCGACCGATGGAGGAAGAGGAGGAGAGGGGTATAATGACTTCGATGAACCGAGAAGCGAATGTTGCAAAATAGAAAATAGTTATGTAAAACGAAAATTGATTTACGCGTATCGTGCCTCGGTGGGCGAGTGGTTAGCGTATTGGCCTCTGAACCTTCAGTGAGCGGGTTCGATTCCGACTGAGGCATGTGGATTTCCGATGGACGGGAATTCTCACAGTGACCATTTTAATTTACCTGCACTTACATTGTTCACGGAAAAATGAAAGTAAACCAACACTTTGGTTTCAAATATTGCTTATAATTTTACAGTACCCACTGAAAAACAAAAAATAGCAATTCTTGATGGAAAATAGAAATTTTCAAGGCTTTTCGAAAGCCATGAATAAATTATAAATATAAATTTTCATAAATTTCAAATTAAAATGTATTATCACAGCCTTTGTGGCACTAGCCAGAGTCGCGCAGAGCTTAACCAATATTTTTGTTTCCGGTTGAAAGTATTCCTTCTATGCGAAGCTTTCTCCGCCTTAGAACTCAGAATGTTTAGACAAAAGGATCACCAGCATTCCTAACTCACGAACTAGTCGAGTCTACTAGTTCCAAGAAACCAAACTTACTAGTCCGCAATATACTGATACAAATATCGCTCAAAGAGACATTTGCTTATATTAATAAATTTCAACACAAAAGAGTTTAATAAGTTGCGCAGAAAGAAGTGATCTGAACATATATTCGATACAAAACATCAGCCCAAAAAATAAAGACCACAGAAGTTTAGCACCAATAAAACAAAAAACCCACGAGGTAGAATGGAGAATCAAATGACTCCAAAGTAGAAATGGACTCCTCTCCGCAGGAGAGAAAATGACTCCACAGCCGAGAGCGATGACTTCATAGGTCTTGACAGCGTAAGCACGTCCCACGAACCCACATCAAACGCAAACGAACACAAGAACCGAGGCCCGAAAATCACAGTATCCTACGAGGCGTGTTGGAGGCGACGGGACGGTAGCGGTGGTGGCGTCGGGTGGGCAGGTCAGTCCAGAATCCTTCAAGAGGACACAAACGCCGAGCAAACTAATACCCGCGCGGCTCGGGGCTCCGCTTCCGATCCGATTACCGGCCGGGCGGGCGCGGAAGCATATACCTGCGAAGAGCGCCGCTGCGATACACGCGGCCGCTGCCGCCCTCGCCCCGGCCGCGGCCCCACTGCCCGCGAGCGTTGTTTGCGCGGGCGCAATCACGGCGCAATTTGTCGCAGGAAGGAGGACGCGCACTTCGCATTCAATTTCCGGGATCGCCCCCCTCCCCCTCCCCCCCTCTGCTCCGCGCTGGGTTCGGCGCCCCGCGCGACCCGCATCGCCTGCGAACGAATCGCATGCGAACGAATCGCGCGGATCGGGGAACCGAATCGCTGCGCGTTCCGCCGGATGAGAGTTCGTAAAACGTTTTGTATACGGTGGTGAGGGGAGAGGTGTTTTTTTCGATCGAGATGATTGGAATTGTTGGGAGAGAGGAAGTATTGTGTTATGTAAGTTCTGAGCGTGGATATTTTATGATGTGTTTTGGGTATCTCAAGTCCAATATTTTACGGTGTGTTACTATCATCAATTCAGGTAGCATTTTGGCTTGCGACAGTTTTCGCGAAATTCTGACACCCTATTTCCTGGTTTGGGTTGTTGGGAATATTCTTCATGACATAACATATTGTGGAAGACAAGTCATATTTATTGTATTTGACAGAGAAGAGAGTGACTAACAGATTTGTCTATTCAATTTTTTACGACCAATAAACAATGAAAATAAATAGAGATTATTGCTTCCTTTCAGCTCATATTGGCCCTAAGAAATTTGACACAAATTGTATGGTTTATTCTGAAATAAATTATATGATACGCATATTTGTAAAGAAGTACACAATACTTGTATGGTGTGGATTCTTCTGATTAATTCACTATAAAACAGTTTCAAATACACGTTATATATTCATCCATATCATCTACAGATTTCACCTGTTTCGACTTCCCGATAAGGGAGTATTTTGTAGAATTTTGTAGACCGATAAGTGTTCTCGCATAGTTTAAACAATTCAAAAATAATGCATTTTAAACTTACATGTGTCGTCGCGTACGTTGTAAACGCAAGAAACGTTTTACATAATCCAATAAATAAATATTATTTGTTCAAAGATATGTTATATTTTGTATCTCAATTTAACTCGCCTCACCATGACACCGTACGATTAAATGATAATTACTGCACCTTACGACGTAAATGATAGTAACCTACGGATAGAGTACGTCTATAATCATCGCTAATAAATATTTCCCATACAAGAACCGTTAATGTTCACCCTTCTTCGGGATACTTTCTGGCAGCTGCAACACCAGATCCGGCTACACGTGCTCCGCAGGGCGTTGGCAGCTGGCGCCGAGCAACTGCGGGCGCATAACGCAATATCGGCCACTTAGCGGGCGCCGGTTGTCAACGTAATTCCCCCGATATCCAATTCGCGCGATTGTTTGCAGCGCGCCAAACCCTCGTCTGCGCGGGGCCATCGATCCTTCGCGGGGCGACGTCCTTCGCGGCGCCTCTTCCTGCGTTGGTGCGCCGCCCGGGGCAGAACCCCTTGGGGGGCGTGGCCCCGAGCGCAGGCACAGGGGTTCCCTCTGCGCCGCTTTTGCGTTGTCCCTCGATGGCTTCATAAAAATGGCAACTTTTCAAATTCACTCTGAGTAACTCGCCCGTTGAGAATCGTAATGGGGAATATACATGTCGATTTGTGAATTCCCATCAATAATTCCAATTTCCAAATCTAAAAATGGAGACTGTCATGGATAATAGGTTTAAAAGTTATTTTTTGTACAGAATGTTAAATAAAAAAATGTAGTTGGACAATTATTTTATTAAGGAAATTGAATTCCCTTCAGGGTTGAAACTTAAGTAAAAGTTGTTCATAAAACATACATTGAATGGTGATAGGAAGCTTTTATGACAATAAATAAATTTAACCTTAAATCGATCATTTTTGTATTAACGTAATTCATTTAAGTACCTTAAACTGACTTGACGTACACGGTAATGTAAATTTTGCGCTTTTTAAGGTTCACAAACGTCTTCATTTTCCTACTGATAATAAATAACTTGGTAATTTCAATTATTACTGTCGTTCAATCGTTGAAGTTTCATCCTCTCAACATTTAGCACAAGAAGTACGTTCGGGACTCGCATCCTTTGTTTTCTGGTCGTCATGTTGGATTACTAGTATAGCCAATATAGGACGAGTGTACACACGTTAACTCCCGCGTGTCGTCACCAAACACGGCTACGAAAAGTTCTAATACGCAAATCAACTGGCAATATTTAGCCGGCACGTTCTTTCCGGCAACGTAGAGCCCCAGTGTACCCTAACTAGCGTAAAGGTGTCTGCAAGAACCAGAAACAAATTTACCGGAAGAATCGCGGAAACGAATAGCCGGGGTAAAGCCGGCTTTAGGCGGAAGAGGTCCTCGCGCCCAAGGCCAGACGCCATCTCCCCGCGCGCCGGTAAATGCGCTGGGAGGTCGAAAGGGCGCTTTCCATTGGCAGGAAACTCCCAAGCGAAGGCGCGCAGTCGAACTTGAACTCCAGGAAGGAAGAAGATTCGAGTGCCGGATGCCTTCTGACACGTGTCCTCCGCGCGCAAGCGGGCGGCCTCGCCCCCCTCCCACCCCCGGCGCCGCTCCCCCCCCCGCCACGCGGCGCGCGTTCCACCCCGCCGCGCATGCATTATGCATGAGGGAGGAGGCGTGCCTGTCTGCGACGCCCGCCGCTCCGCCGCAAACCCTGCGTTGCAGACGCCGCGCCCCGCCCTGTCTACCCGCCGCCCCGCCCACCCGCGCCCCGTCCAGGACTGCCGCGCCAATACGCCCGTAATAGACGCTCTGCCAATGTTGTCTCGTCCTCTTGGTCGTCTCGCCAGTGCCCCGCCGCAGCTGTGATCATCTCCCAGTCCATTACTGGTTCGCTGATAGCCTCACGGCTACCTTGACCTCGTCTCCCCGTCTCCGCCCTTCGGTTTTCGCCCATGGAGTTTTTCTTTTGCTGCCTTTGATTCTGAGTCGCAGCTATACGACGTGAAAGGTTCACAGCCATCGCCACGTGTGTCCCTTTCCCTGTTTCTCTTTTGTTCTCCGACTGTCACCGTAACTCTGTCACCATTTCTCCTCCGCTGAGCAATCATTCTTCCTTCTTTCATTTTTCCTTTCATATTTAGCCACCATTATCACCCTTTATGTCTCTCTTCTATCAAAAAGAGAAAAAAACAGTCCAGTTCTTTGTCTGTGCTTCCACACTCTGCCATCCATCTCACTCTTTGCCAGATGATTTCTGTTCACTGCTTCCTCCCAGCCCTCCACCGTCAATCTATTACTTTTCTCTTTGCCGCCTTGTTGGGGACGTTTTCAGTCATAAGACTGTAGCCTTACACGTACTGCTGCCTTTGTTGAAACAGAAACTTCTAACACTGAATTCCTTCAGAGTGTACAAGTTTTCTTTAAAATGCCTTAGTTTCCCCGTTCGTGGTTTGATGCGGTTGTGACCTAATTACTAACGGCACATTTAACAATTCATTAAGAGTTTCACGAAGGCGTGTAGGAGGAGAAATTTTAATGACATCAGCCAACGCTACTGTTTACGCAAGAACTTATTAGGAACACACATTAAGAAGGGCTATTGTGTTTCTTTGAAACATGGTAACAGCTGAGGAAATAAATAGTATAACAAACTTAACTTCATTCACGGAACCACACTAACCACAATAATAATATCAACAATAATAATATCAGTAATAATAAGGCACAATATGAGATATAGGGAAGTTTCCTCCACTGGCAGATCTGTAATGCCCTTGAAGTTCAAAACACATGTTCCAATTGGTACCAACTTTTACCAAACACCCAATACACCCTGACGTCTGTTGGACAGTGTACAATACTGTATGACCAACACATTCAAACTGATGGCACGATGGTGGCTAACAAGTCGCCTATTATTATCCGGGATTGGAAAAAAAACTTGTAATGTTGCTGTGTCAGGCCATCAAAACTTCGTAAACACAGGGGCAGAGAAACACCTTAAATACAAGAGTTTGGAAATCGAGATCAGGCGAATATGGGTCGTAAAAGCACGTGTAGTCCCGATAGTTATCAGAGCTCTGAAATTTGTTCCCCAAAATTTGTGTAAGAACTTAGCTAAACTCCCAGGTCATGCAAACGACTGGGAAGTGCAAGACTGCTTCATTGGGAACAGCCCATATTAGTATTGAGGAGGCATCAACAGCGCCTTAGAAAAGAGGTTGCAACCCTGAGTAGACTTTATAATCAACCGACTAATAGCATCTTTATTCGTGTGTTGGAGGAATAACAACAACAATAATAATAATATTAATAATAATAATATTATTAATAGTACTATTAATAGTAATAAAAAACCTTTATAAAATCTCACCATAGCATATGATTTGAAGAGAATTATTAAGGGTATACCAATATTATTAGCATTTTAAAATGAAAATATTGAAAAAAACTAAAATGTTTTTATCGGATATTCATTAAAATCTAAATCATAATTGAAAACAAAAAATATATACTCTGAATATCAGTTACTACTGTATAATTCTTGGAGAATAAATTGGTGAACAGTTCTAATATGATGTTCTATACATTGCAGTACTTCAGTACTGTAGGAAGTAGTATAAAAAGTGAATGTTTAACACACGTCATAAATTGGCCTCTGTGAATTTTCTATTTGCTCTTTTAACTTCTATGCATTTTGAGCTTGGCACTTCTCCATTCGCCTGGAAGCGTTTCCTTTTATTTTCATTTCGATCGAACAAATGAATATTAATGCCGTAAACGAACGTTTGCTTTTACTTTCAGGAGAATATGCAAATTGAATGCAAGTGCACTGCGCACAGGGTAGTACTAAATCTTCAGCCCTCGAAACCGGTCATCCTCTTTTTGTTTTTGTTTTTGTTGTTGTTGTTGTTGTTGCTTTTAATGGAAGGAAAGATTGATTTATAATTTCGTGTTTCCGGGCGCGTCAACTGCTATTGTTATTAGTCCCGTTAGTGTATTGCATGACCTTTATCACGGAAAATGGCACCTATCTTCCCCTGGTGGTTGGTGAGACCCAGCGCAAACTTACACGTGGGCTTGCAGTTTTCTTCATCGAGGTATCTCCCACCAGCAGATACCGTTTCAGCAGGGACAAGCTCTAAGCTCCCGACTGGTGTCCCAATGTGTGGTAGTGTAGTGCATTTAAGTGTAAGTGTTGAAGTAGGGGTGACAATAGCACAGGGAAGATTGCGCGTGATCCGTGGGCCGTTTGTTAGGGTACAGCTTCGTTATTCGTTTGGAGAAATCACGGAACAGTACCAATTAAAAGCAGCCTGCCGCTTTGATTCTCCCCAGCTAGCGATTGATTTCGATCCAGCTAGGTGCGGTGCTGCGAAGAGTACCCAGGAGTGGTTAAGAAACTTAAGTTGAGGCGAGGCGGGACGGGGCAAAAGTCGGTAAAGGGCCTAAAACGTAACATTCCTTGTTCCGCGCGGCGGTAACACGTGTGCGGCGGTATTACGTGTGTTGCAGATTGCCTTTTTTCCGAGAAATTTCTTTGTAGTATTATTTACATAAGTTCACATCTTTCGTCTTGGGGAGCAATTTTCTGTTTAAAAGCAACAAATTTTCAGAAAAGAAACAACCAACTGATTAACGTGTTACAGATTGCATGTGAATAATAAATGTATGTCTACTCAAATTTGAATCGCGACCAACGATAAGCCCGTGTTATCTTAAAATATTCGTTTTACATTTAAAACAAAAAAATCAGACAAATGAAGCTTCAAACATTCTTTCCTTCACATCCCGTGGGAAGTGAAAGTGCACGACTAAGAAACCTATATAATGACCATTGAAAAACAATTGGATTCATTAAGAAAAACGGAATAAGCATTTCGCGCCTTCCACATCACGAGAAAGAAGTAAACGAAGAGAAAAGAGGAGGACTGGGAAACGGAAGCGACGGAGGACGACAAGGAGAACGAAGAGGAGGACGACGAGGAGGACGACGAGGAGGACGACGAGGAGGACGACGAGGAGGACGTCGAGGAGGACGTCGAGGAGGACGACGAGGAGGACGACGAGGAGGACGAGGAGGAGGACGAAGAGGAGGACGACGAGGAGGACGTCGAGGAGGACGAAGAGGAGGACGACGAGGAGGACGTCGAGGAGGACGTCGAGGAGGACGACGAGGAGGACGTCGAGGAGGACGACGAGGAGGACGACGAGGAGGACGTTGAAGAGGACGACGAGCAGGACGAAGAGGACGACGAGGAGAACGAAGAGGAGGACGAAGAGGAGGACGAAGAGGAGGACGAAGAGGAGGACGACGAGGAGGACGACGAGCAGGACGACGAGGAGGACGACGAGGAGGACGACGAGGAGGACGACGAGGAGGACGACGAGGAGGACGACGAGCAGGACGAAGAGGAGGACGAAGAGGTGGACGAAAAGGAGGACGAAGAGGAGGACGAAGAGGAGGACGAAGAGGAGGACGAAGAGGAGGAGGAAAAGGAGGACGAAGAGGAGGAACAAATGCCGAGGAGGCAGCGGAGAACAAGGAGCAGGACGATGTAGAGGTTCAGATAAAGCAGGAGGAGAGCCAGGAGGAGCAGAGAAGTCCCACAACAAAAGATTCTCGTCTGTTGCAGAATCTGTCATACAAAAACCCCCCTTGACCCGGAACGCGGCACACGTGACGCCGCGCAGCACGTGCGCGAGGGGACGGGGCGGCCGTCCGCGGCCGGGCGAGTGCGCGCCGCGAAAATCTGTCTCGTAACGACGCGGAGCCGCCCCGCACCGTCGGCGGCGTGTTTGCCGAGCAAATACCGCGTGCGAGGCAGCGCGCCTCGTAATGGCGAGTATACAAAGTCCCGCGACGCGCCGTGCACCTCGCTGCGCCAGATTATTACCGCCTGCCGACGAGTGCCTCGCGCCTCCGTATGCAAAAGCCGATCACGCCCCGGGCGACGCGCCGGCTCAATTACGCTCGTGACGCCCTGCGCCGCAGCGGATCGGGGCGAGAGGGCGCGGCGAGGAGCAGGAAAGAGTGTCATTTCGGAATATCTCACGCACGTGCGGGAACGCGTGGCGCCGCGCCGCTCTGCTGCGGTTGGAAACGTATGGAAACTTTCCCAGGGCGTTATAGCGTCCTTCGTTAGCTCCCTTTTCCACGAGACCGTCCGCACAACCGCAGCGGACCCCCGCGGCGCCTGCAGTGCGCGACGGCGACGACGGAAGGCTCGATGTGGATTCCACACGGGGGGGGGGGGATTTGTAAGCTATGAAACAGCAGCCACTGAGAAGGTAAAGGACGTCAGCCATCTGAAAGCGAAAATAGCATTACCACCTCTTGAACGCACATTGTCCGTTCTGGCATTGTTTAACGCATAATTTCCTTTGATTTCATAAATAACATAAAACACTTGCTGTAATTCTTTCATAATACAATAGCGAATAATGTAAAGAAATTTACCATATTGCAACGCAGTCATCATGTGGGTTTTTTTTCTTTTTCTGCTATGGCAATAAAAACAAGCAAAGAATTCATCCAAATGGCCAATCATTATGTAATAAAATTTGTTAATCAACAATAAATAATATTGGTAAATTAATAAAAAAACACTGAATAAAAATTTTAAGAAGACACTGCACATCGGTAAAAATCTGGAGAATAAGGAAATAAATTGACTTAATGGAACAATCAGAAACGAAATATTAAAATTCAAAAAAAACAAGAATCACAACGCATCATGTAATTGTGGTTCACCCATATCATTATGTTGAACGGCATGTAAGCGACGGTGGTAGTAAATAGAAATGAGAAGAAGAAACTTGGGGAACCCGCGGCGTTCACTGCTACGATGGTTTAGCTAGCTGCTACGGTGCTTGTTTGTTTTGAATCGTCTCTCGGTTTGCCACGGCTGCTGAGGCGCTATCGGACTCGCATCCTTCGTGGTCGAAGAAACACGTCGAGTATGATTGTTAGATTTCAACCCTTTCTCGAGACAATGAATCGTTCTTTTACGCTTTGTCATCGCATCTTAAGCAGAAATTATTCTTGGAGAGTCAGATGCCAAAGACGTTTTGAATGTAATAAAGGGATTATCTTGGAATAGGTTGTTGTTCTGATGATATCAAACGGCCAGTTAACTCCGAATTTAAATTAAATGACGTCATGGGTACAGAGGTATAACCGTGGAAGAGTGCTCTAAAAAATACTGGTGTGGAAGTTTTGAAAGAGTATTCATTATTGGAGATGGAACATATTTTGATTTCGTTTAATTATGTCGTGCGATAGAGGCAAAATGTGTTTTTTAAAACCATGAAAAGTCATATATATAATTTTTCAGATTCTTACAAATAGTCAGATTCACATTTTCAAAAAATAATGACACTATTCATTATTAAAGATTTGTTTAGATAAAATTGCTTCCTCAGAACTGAAAAAGCTTCCACTTGAATCAAACTCAACCCCCGGACTCAAATGTTATAAGAAACAAAACTTCAGTTCAAGAATACAAGTCCACCAAGAAGTAGTTAGCAAACTCTTCCTGGCGAGAAACCCTGTTTTGATGCGTTTGCGAGGCAAACGCGCTGAATGTGTGCGATACAGAGGAATATCTCCATTTTACAAGTAAACTGCTATTACGCAACGTGGTTAACGCCTACAACCCAAAAATTATCTTGGTGTAATCCTCTCGAGGCAACAAATTATTGGCATATCGGCAT
>BOPP01000017.1:9318748-9332470 GCA_017312745.1 Gryllus bimaculatus
GTGGCATGGCGTGGCGTGGCGATTTGCGCTCGCCCGCAGGCTCGCCCGATCTTCTGCGAAATGAAGCGCGTAATCCTCTGAGGGCGCGGCGCCCTCGTCACCGCCCTTGTCATCCCCCCTCCCCCACTCGCCACCCGCCGGTGCTCCCTTTGGCGGGAGGGCGTTCCGGCGCGGCGGCGGCGGCGACACTGGTCTCAGCGTATTAGGGGACAAACGGGCAATAGCGCGTTCAGACGTGTCCGCTGTGGAAGCTGCCATTTGGGGCAAAACCAAAATAGCAGATCGATTTACATTGTGCGTTTTTAAATTTTGGAAGGAATGCACGCTTTTTTTAATATTTAAAATGGTTTATAAGTGTTATTTGTTGTCAGAAGATATTAAAATTTGGAATTGTATTATTATGATAGGTGGAAAATGTAGCTAATATATTTATGTCATTTTATATTTAACCTGTTTCTATAGTAATGGCGAATAAATGTAAAATTATGTAATATTTTCAATGTATCAAAATTGAATTATATTAATAATGTGACTTACAGATTGTACAGTATAAGCTTCTGTTAGTATCTCCAAAATTGTTAAATGAATAGTAGCAAAATATAAAATCGGGAGACGCTGACATTTCCAAATAAGCTAAATTATATAATGATTTTCATCTTTCATGTTTGGTCGAAAGTCTTCAATATAGTAAATTTTAATACACATTTTAAATTTCCAAGTCGACGACCTAAATTCAGTAAGACGGTCTACAGTTATTCACGTCCCAGCTGCCCCTTCGTGTACAATTACCTGTCCAGTAATACATCAGAGAGCGTCGGCAGGAGTGTGATGCGAACTCACATAAGCGGGCTACTGGATGATATCGCTGAATGTTCTTTTCCATAGAGAAGGGTCGCGATGTCTAGGATATTTTAGAATGTCGGACAATAGGGGGTTTTGACGTCACGATGCAGTTTTGTAATCAGCGTCAGGACAAAAAGCACAGAGAAAGGTTACCACATTTGTGAAATGTCGCTGCGGAAGCAAAGAAGATGGTGACGCTAGAAAAGGCGGGACGACAGGGGCGCGTCAATACTATGCAGACTAAGCACACGCTTATGGTTCCGGTAGACAGAGTACCCCAATATTTTTGAAACATATTACATTAGTTCATAAATATGTCGAAAAATCAATATTATTTTTTGAGTCGCAAGTACTGTAGTGTATTTTGATATTCATTCTCATTACATTTGTTCAATATTTCAATATGACAGGGAATCTCATAGTTTAGTCATGTCCCTTAAAAAAATATTCCAACTCTGTAGTACAGGCAGTTGTCAGAGAAGGGAAAGATAGATAGATAGATAGATAGATAGACATAGAGAGAGGGGGGAAGAGAAAGCGGGGGGAGGAGATATCAGGTGATATGAACATTCACAAGGAGACTTCTCAAGTTGTAACTGCACATGACAGAGTGAGTGTTTCTCCTGTTGGGGCAACGTGCGGTGTTTAATTGCTAGAGTCTAGGGAAAGTAACAGTTTTCATTATTTCCTAGCAGAAAAAATAGAAAGCTGATCGACGGAAAGGAAACTACTGAGCAATTCGCAATGTGTTCTGTGTATTGTTATGAGTGTATTCACGAATCATAAAAAAATTGTTTTACACATACATACACCGTGGAATATTTAATATCAATGATCCTGATTGCCACTCGCGCTTACTATTGATCCTCCTTATTTCCACGAAGTACATTATCGCTCACAACTACCCGTTCTCATCCATTGGCTCGAGCGTAAAGCCCATTCATTCCCTGACCCACTCTCGTCGACACACATTTACATGTAAAAAAGGATTCGTTATATCCCCACATTAGCCATTAATGCGACGACCATGATAGACAATCTTCGGTAAAGACGAAATTGCCATGCCTGTTATTTTGTATTCATTAAAACTCTCATTTGCATACTTTATTCATTACGCAGGCAGCGCTCCCCGAGGGAGCAGATCAATACAGCGGGGATCGGTGATATACGCCGGGAGGGTGGGCCAGTGTTCGGGGAGGGAGAAGGTCGGAGAATAACATGTTCCTACAGGTATCGCCACCTGTGTATGAGCGTCCGATTCGCCCTGAAAGTCAGAAAGCATAGACTGGAAAGTTCTATCAGATTCTTGAATTTCCTGAATAAGAGAATTTTGGGGGAAAAGTTGTGATTGATTGTTCTCTGGGCACAGAAAACGCTTTTCGGGGCAAATTCTCGTATGTCTATCAGGTTGAATGAAACAAACTCATTTATCAGAAGAAAGAAAATATCAAGAATGTTCACGTTCAAAGAAACACATTTGAAGCAACCAGTCTTCGAAGAACATAATAACTCGTAATTCTGAATACTTCCCATGCACGTCATTCATAGACTGAAAGAAAAACGACATGATAATTTTTCCCGTCCTAACATTCTTCGGAACAATTGGAATATATTAGCATCTAATATTTCCTATTATTATTTAGCTAATCGACATACCCTTATACTAGTAAGACCTAGAATAATAATGTCATGAACTATCGCATCAAACGTTGAAATAAATTTTGATCGCTAATGGCAATTCGGAACAAAAATCATAAAAAGAAAATAAAGCTGATTATGACTAAAGATACAGTCATAGACACGGATGAGGCATTTACAGGAAAATTTAGACAATCAAAAATGAAAGAATATTTCTTTCATGTTATTGATTCATTGGTAAAATTAAAAAAAAAAAAATAAAAATAAAAAAAAAATAAAAAAAAAATAATAATAATAATAATAATAATAATAATAATAATCGAAATGTATTAAATATTTAACCCTTTTTATAGTTTTCCGAAATTATAATGGAGCGTGCAGTTACAAAAATAAGCCAATAAGTCAAAAAACGGTATTTCCTCTTTCCCCCTGCACACGGTGAAGTTGTCCGATAGTACCACGCGAATCCTTCCCAAACGCGCGCTCCCGCGTCGTAAGGGGAACGTGAATAAAATATGGCGCCGCCTTATTCGCGTGTTTGTTTTAGTCTGTTGGCGCAAGGGCGTTGTAAGTCTTCATTTACATTTCCCAAAATATTTCCCCCGGCCGGCGCCGCGCGGTACGCGGAACGAGCAGCCGGGGCTTTTTGCAGCGCAGCGAGAGCGACGCGCGCCGAGCAGCGTACTAATGTCGCTCTTAATCTCCCGGAAACAGAGATTGTTCGCCGGCGGCATTAGCATGCGAATGACGGGAAATTCTCGACGTATTAGCGACTTAATCGAGTGTGGTCTCTCACTCCCGCACCTCCTCCGCGCTGAGCGGCGCGACGGCAATTTAAGAAGCGCGTTCGCTAATAAGCGAAAAGTTGAGAGGAAGCGGATTTATGACTGTCGTTAGCTGTTGTGGGTTTCTTCTGGGTGCGACTGGTAGTGCGACTGAAAATTAAATATTTCTCTCTGACGAGCTGGGGATGAAAGTAATTTGGGACGAGAGATGTATTTTATCGAAAGAGAAACTAGGCAAGTAAAAGTGATTTGGGATAATTGGTATGCAATATAAAAAGGGAGAATATTGGATAAGCAATCAATATGTATAACTGTTTGACGGAAGTTTGTAGAGGAAACAGTTTTCACAAAACAGCACTGGTTCAGAGGATTGTTAAAGAACGTTGCTATCTTTATTCTATAACTTGCTCTCAGAAGATTCTGTATATTCACAACAAAGTTAAAAAACAAAAATGATGAATGAATTGAAATGTATTAACTGTACGTATTAATAATAAATATATCTTAGTTTTTATAACTTACGTATAACCTCATTCCATCAACATATTTGTGATGCACTATCATTGAGGGGGTAGGGGACTGAAAAAAAACATTTCTGTGTTGAAGTCGAATGTTGTGACGGGAACGATGCATAGAGGAAGCGGAAATGAGAAGATGGATGAAGAGTAAAACAAATGATAAACAAAATTAAATAATTTTATAGATTGATGAACTTAGAAAATCGACGTAAGAAGAAAGACAACAAGAAAATAAACAAATGAAATGAAAAGCACACAAACCATAAATTAATCAAACTATAAAAATAAATGATACATGAGCAGAAAAATAATAAAAACGTAAGAAATATAGAACTAAGGTTCATCCACCTCAAAACAACCATCAAATACGCAGAAAGTTTCGCTCCGGAAAAGGAAAAAAAAGCGACCGAACAGCGAAGAGTCTGCGGAAATGCTCGAAGGCATAAACTCATCTGAGATAGGAATTACAGCGAGGGAGGCGGCACCTCGACGTCCGCTTACACAACCCAGGCGCAGTTCGCGTCTCGTGACCTAAAAATACAGAAAAGGGGCGGGGCCGAAGGAGGAGCGGCGCGACGCCTTACATCAGCGCCTCCGGCGGTCAAAGACGCTGTCAACTGGACTCCGCCGACGCCTCCGGGCCCCGCACACACGCCGGGCCGCCTGCGGATACAGTGGATACGAAAATACAGACAGTTCAACGAAAGTTGGGCATCCGCCATTTTTATATGAATACTTCGCACTGAACGAGAAAAAAATTGTATCCGTTTATGAGAAAATCTTTCTTTCAAAATTAATTTTATTTCACGCAAGATTACACAAAAAAACTCAATTTAAAAAAATGTTCATGGCCTTATTTAAAGATATACATATGCTGAAAATTTGTTATGAAATAAATTTCTATCGTCAATAGGTATCCCTATCCTGCTCCTGTAGTTGTTGGAACACGCTCAAAATGTTGACTCGTTCATAATTTTCTAAAATTAAGAAAATTCAACGAAAATTAAATCTGCGCTTACTTTGACAATTAACAATACAATTTGAGGTCATTTTGATAAAAGTTTGAAAATGTTGTTGAGACTTCATGTAAAGTACTACCACAAATCAAAATACCAGTTTCACATTCAAGAGGCTGCTTTATCACCCAGATCTACCGGAGAATTCATTTTTTAAATGAAAATCCTACCTCTGATTTAGCTGCTAACTTTGTTTACGGACGATCGGACGGACGGACAGTCATTGTGCCAAAAACCAATTTTTCGGTATCAAAGACCCACAAAAGTGGATTCTCTCTACACAACGTATTAGAGGAAATTATTTACTACATATAGGAGTACAAATTATCCATTTGATCGATGTCGAAAAATGGTCATTTTTCGTCGCAAAATTACAATACTTTTTCGATGATACAACGTAAGGTATATGCGAGAACATATGAAGTCAAACACGATCACAATCCGTGAGTGCGCATTTCACGCGCTGGCTCTGGTATATACAAAATTTTTCCGCGGAGGTCTGTCTATAAACGTCCGGAGGCCAAGAATATTATTAGGAACCATTCAGACAGCTAGGTGTGTTTTGGGGATGCCTGTGCATGGGTGGACCCAAATGCCCGCAGAGTGAGGAGGCGGCGCAGACAGCAATGGGTGCGGTGGCAGGCCCTCCGTAGTCCTATCGCTCTGCGTCGAATTGTCCGAATCGAAGGTATTTGCGATCGCCAGCAGAGATCTTCGACAGGTGGTGAAGAACGGTAATGAATAAGTGTACACTTAGGATTGTTCAGAATGAAAGTTACACATTTCTATGACATGTAGAAATGTCAAAGATCATTTTTGCCCATAAACATGTAACGGGTAATCTCATGAAATGAAGTAACACTAGTGACATTTTTGTCAGTGTGACCCTCATTCGAAGGCAACATCCTGCACCGTTTGCTGGCAAGTACATGAATTTTCAGTTAACAACCTGCCCATTGGCAATGACTGAGTTATTTTGTCTTCTCAGCTTTCACTGCATCAGAATGTTCATCGTTGTTACGCAAATAAATGATATTATGTAAATGATAAATGAAACAATGTTCATCGTTGTTACAGATATGTAATCTCACGGACACCACTTCGATACATTATTTGTAGCTTTCAGTCACATATTTGAGACATCGGTTTTAATATTGTGAGGAGATTTTCAGATTAATAGCCAGTTTTCACCGAACATAACATTACTTCGCGTGAGGACAGACTTGACGTCAACACTGGAGTTCCTCGTATGTTATTACAAATACGGGAGATAGTGCGAGATTTCCACCATGATCTGTCAAAGTGAGTCACAGCGTGCGGTGTCTGTATCCTCATGCATCTTGCGTACAGCGGTGCAGGGTTCAGCCGCTGGGCGTTGGGAAAGAACGGTTGTGTTGGCGGAGGGGGCTTGCCTCAGCGCCGTGCGTCACCCTGTCTCGCTGGTTCTGCGCGTGTCACGCCGCGGGCCTTTCCGCTTACACGTGTTTCTCCCTTCCCCCTCCGCGCCTCCGCCCCGCTCCAGACCGCTCCCGCAACACGGCGATGTTAGGCAGCAAATACAGAATATGCTTCAAGGTGAGATTATAATAAAATCATTGTCCTTGTATGTAATTCCGATAGTCATCGTAAGAGAAAAGAATAAAACGATATTATATTGTCTTGACGCTTGAAAGTTAAACAACGTAATTACTCCTCGATATAAAACACAATCAAAACTAGATGACGGAGTGTAATGGGGTAATAAAATTTGTATTAAATTATGTGTTGGACGACGTCATACAAGAATTTACAAGAACCCGTCAGTTCCCTCTCACTTTCCTTCGTCTCACATCGTCACCGAATTCTCTTCAGCTCTCTTCCACAATTCTCCTCTCTCTTTCTTAATTACCAAGCGCTCACATTTCTCAACTTCCTAGTTCACCACTCTGTCTTTAAGTTATGGCTTTCCATTTTCTTCTCTTCCGCACAATTTTATTCCCTATTTTCTCAACCCTCTTCCCTCATCCTTATTTCTTCTCTCCTGCTCGGATTCTCCATTCCATCACTGTTGCACGACGGAATGTGTTCATGACTTATGCAACGCCGGTTTCTACTAGTTGATTTCCGGTTGCTGACACAGAGGAATGGAGCAACGTAAACCATTTCTACATTCGTTGTATCTATTATTGGGTTTCTCAACAAAGATTTGCCAGCTTTTCGATTATTGCTACTGATGGGATGTTCCTAGAATCAATATTTTTGTACTCTAGAAAATACAGGATGTAACTGGAAAAATATATTCCTCTAGCCATTTTATTACAATAAATTAAGTATTCGTGAGTTGAGATCAGTACCAATCTAATATTACAGTTCTTAATAATATTATCAATATTATTATTATTATTATTATTATTATTATTATTATTGCTGTCTCAATGCTCTTTGAAGAGATATTCCTCGTTCCATACATTAAATACTGACACACTTTCTTTGGTAATATGATAATTCCCAGATACCAAACAAAAAGAAGAAGAAGAAAAAAGAAAGCAAAAAGCAAAAGTTCTCCCATGAGCATCGTGTATTCTGCCCCGCGGCAATTCGGACAGGGTTCTGAGTTGATAACTGTCACCTACGTCAACTATATTTTCATATTTTAAAGATTTAATTTGAGGAGAAAAACAAACAGATCCGCGTGGCAATATGTACTGTAATAACATAAAAATCCTAAATAAGTTACATTTGAAGGTATTTACCCATCCATTTCAATGAACACATCTTAACTTAACACATCATCCTTAATAAAGGAAGTAATTACATAAATAACTACTCTTTACATTTTCAAGAGAACTATTTATTTATAAGAATGGTGTAATACTGTTTTAGGATATTCCGAGATATACATATTACATACTATTATTTGTGGGTAAAGTTTAATAAAAAGGACACCACCATTAATTGTAAAAACGGAAGGTAAAAATATATTACAATACGTGTGTCACATCATCACTGGATATCGGGAACTCAGAAAGATTCATTAATAGCTTCGTTTAGTTTCGAGTTTTGTGGAACCGAAACCATGGAAATAACAATTTCACTGCAATAAAAACAGTGCTCAGGGAGATACGACAAAACACAACGTAAAACGAGACGTTTCTGGACAGAAAATTGAGGCGCCGAACCACGCCCGTCTTCGGAAACTTCTTGCGACCTTCCGCTGCCGCTGTGTGGCAGAGCTAACTTGGAGAGGGAAGGGGGTGGGGAGGGGAGGGGAGCGCTGCGGCTGGGAGCGTCCGCCCCCGGAAATCTGATCCCGTGGCCACGAGAGGAGCGGTCGCCCTGGACTTGGCGATTCCGCAACCTCCTGGCGGGGCAGCAGGGGGGGGGAAGTCGCGCGGGGGGGGGAGGATGATTCAAGAACACACTGGGCGATTCAGCGTAGGGCGAATTGACGTCTGATCTGTTGGGGCGCGGTTATCCAATCGGGAGCTTCGATTTCAAGAAATGAGTCGTAATGAAGTTGACGATTGCATAACCGCGTCCCAGCTGATCAAACGTCAATTCGCCCGATGTTTAAATCGAAGAATGGAAAATGTATCAGTGGCGCATCTAGCCAGTCGGGACGGAAGAACTACCTGCGGCGCCGAGACGCTAAGGGGCAAGGCCATTTTTTTTAGAAACAACGAAACGTTCTAAAAGTTTTGATGATTTTTGTGTGCTTCTTTTCCGTATAGAATTTTTAGAAAATTAAAGTCCGAGTAAGAAAGGGACAAGGAAGAGAACCGACAGTTGACAATGGGAATCTTGACTCTTATTAAGGGTGTATGTATTCAGAAAAATATTTTAGAGATAAAAATAAATGCACAGAAGTTTCTAAGATTGTGATGTATAATGATGGTGTTCATAATGAAGGATGCCTTTATGAAGAAAAGAAGCACACTTATCACAGAAAAATCTACTAAATAAG
Organism: Gryllus bimaculatus; assembly: GCA_017312745.1. NCBI lineage: Eukaryota > Metazoa > Arthropoda > Insecta > Orthoptera > Gryllidae > Gryllus > Gryllus bimaculatus. Next base: position 9,327,492 of record BOPP01000017.1, read on the forward strand.
ATTAATGGAGTAGGAAAAAATATACAAAAAAGAGGAAGGAAAAGAAATTCTTTGAATATTTCACTATTTCAATATATTAACATTCAAAACCACAACAAAAATTAATAAAATAAGATGCCCAGTGATATCATAGAATTTACCAGAAAAGACGAATAATTTTGTAACCCACAAAATTCATCCATTTTACTGTTTATTTGAGCCACATATGAAATAGAAATGGAAGTGTGTGAAGAGGAAGCATTCATGTTTGAACAGTTTGGAAGCGCGTTTCTCTCATTTTTTACACAATGTAAATAAGCCCACAATAAATAAGGTGCACAAGAATTGCTCTTCAGTTTTAACGAGTAAAAAAGTGACAATTTCACAGAAAAAATTGTGCCAATAGTAAACATATTTGCACCTCTCTGGAAATTATTTGCGAAACCAGTTTGAAGTGCATTTCTCTCTATCCATTTGTAGAACGCCGACGCACAATTTAATTCAAGACACATAACTATCACCAAAGTAACAACCATTTTACTTTTCTTCACACTCATGTTCGTTTCGAAGCCTTCCAACAAATATACAGGGGTCCTTTCGTGTACTGTTTTTTTTTTTTGCGTACGTCATGGCTTTTTATCACACACGTGCATGTTCTGAGAATGTCACTATATTGACGGCATGTTTTTGAGATTTTTTGTTGTATTTTTTTTCTTTTTGAGTCTTTGACACAGAAGAGAAACGACCAATGAGAACAATGCACATTTTATATTTTTACATTTTGTACAAAATAAAAGGCTCAACAAAAGCATGAAATGGCGGTCCTGTAAAATGTCCATAAAACATGAAATAGTAGTTTAACCACACGTTCTCGCTCCGACAAACCTTGCACATTCAATCGAGGTACCAAGTCGACAAATTTAATACTCCATATAAATCGACAATTCTTTCCAGACCATTACACATAAAAGGTATTATTATTTTTCTAGATGATAGAAAATGGAATGGAAGGCGAAATAGGAAGCGATGTAATCGCCACAAAGCGCTCAGCGCAATCAAATTGTGAGCATCGCTATATACTGAGCGTCTTTCTCTGCAACGATGCACTTAGTGGACGCGTTTTATACCTACTTCGCGTCTTTGCAATCTTCTTAGCAGAAGCTCGATGCCCTGACATCCTATGACAAAATGCTTTAATGGCAAATAAGAGGCTTATAGCCTATTTTCAGAATGAAAGCTGAAATATAAGAACCCCAAAATCTTTAACACGCGCGAATCTTGGGTTCTTTTATCTCACGATATTAAATAATTCATTAGCTTATAGGCATTTTTCTACGTACACCATGTATAATTTTGGTAGTATCTTTACTATGTAGTCTGCAAATGAATAGTCTAAAAAAAAGGTGTGAGATTAAGTCCTTGCGAATGTACGTCGCATGTACGTCGGAATGATATGGATGCACGAATCTAATTTTATTCGTGTTTTCGCTATTATTATCATGACAATAAAAATTAAAGATGCATCTTCACAAATAAAATGATAATATGTGATGTGTAACGGAGTGTCTCTGACTTCTTCACATTCACTCATTCAATATAAACCCCCATACATTGTAGACGAGATACTGAACCAACTCCAGAAGGAACAGATACTATCCACTTCTTTAAAAAATGCTCCCTTGTTCCACGCGTTCTTTATCGCCTTCATCGCAGGCAGGTCTCCGCGGCAACGTCTGCTCAATTGCTCCCCAGGGAGCGCGCGGGCCGGCGAGCGCATAGTCCGCCACGCGTGGCAGGCTCCCGTCCGCTCCGCCCGCTCCGCTCCGCCCGGCTGCGCCCGTTCAGCTCTGCCCCGCCGCCGCCGCCCGCTCCGCCTCCGCCCGCACTTGCCCCGCATGCACTACCGGCCGCACATGCCGCACCGCACCGCCAACCCCGCCTTTGCGCCACCCCGCCCCCACAAGCCCTCCCGCGTGCACAATGGAACGTCGCCGTCGCGTGGAGACGACATGGAAACGGAGTCTCGTAGCACAAACGGTGGTGGAACAGACGGTGCAAATCTTGGAGACGCTTCGGATAGTGAAAATTATAAAAATGCGGAGAATGGTAAGAATGACAGGAATGGTGATAGTGATGGAAAGGGCACGGACTTTAATGTAATTATTAAAATATTTTACAATTAACAATACAATTAACATTTTTTGTTTCATTTGTAAGAAAAATGGAAATTATTTACAATTTCCGAGAATGTTGAAAATTGTTCGATTCAAGCATTTTTAAATTTTAGAATACCAAATGTCACCGATAATGTCTTCAAATGGATTCATAATGGCTGAGAGAACGTTTTAGATCTATAGATGCAACGTAACACGAGACCGGGCCACACAATACGAGTTTTATACGAAATGTGTACGTACTACATTCGAAGTCGTATCATGTACCCAATGAGGAAGCTGGGGCGAGGGAAATCATCTATCCCCAATCTAATATTTTTTTGTTTTGGAATTGAACTGAATTTATTGAAAACAATTACCACATTTTGATAACATGACATTCCAAAAAGAGTACGAGCATTTCCATTACCCTCAAGCGGACGGCATTTAATGAAAAGGCTCTGAATTCCTCACCCTGACAGGGTGTATTTTTCTCGGCGGGATACAGAAAGCGAGATGAGACAGTGAATTGCAAGAAATGTTTCTCAATTTTCGATGGAGTTCCACATGGGGACTACGGAGCGTGGGGAAACGCGAGGTTGCGATTACATTATTCGCCCATCCTTGATTCCTAATACGCGATTTCTGATAAGCAGGGGAATAACTTTGACCATTCACCACGAAGGTTGGGAAAACACAAAATTCAGAATTTAATTGATTTGTTCAACAGAAAGAATTCATACACTGGAAAACTCGGCTATGACATTGTTTCGTTCGCTAATTCTGACTCCATTTCAACGAAAAATATATCCAAAAGAAACAAAATTTGTAAAATTTTATTTGTAACAAAATACGTAAAAACCATTTTAATTAATTAAAAATGCCTCGAAAACCCCACAAATATTATTGAAGATAGATATTATTTACCTGTAAAACTAAGCATTATATGTAAGTTCGTTCCCTAGTGATGAGGATGGTGGAAAGTCGAGATAGAAATAGGAACTGTGAGATTGAGGTTGGTATGGACGGTGATGATTATGAGAAGTATCAGTGATGACGAAGGTGGTTAAGGTTCTGGCAGTTGAAATAAACCGTGTTAGTTGAAAGGAAACGTGGGAAGATTTATATAAAAGGAGGGATGGACAAACTCCGGGTGCAACTATGGACTCTGAGAAGTTGCCGCCAGATGCAAGTGCTTAAAGACGGATGGATTTGAGACCGCGCAGCGTGGAGTTGGTGGCGATGGCGGCGAAGGATGAAACTGTGCAGCTCTTGGGCATGACGGAGACGGTGGAAATAGCAAAATGCTGGGAATGGTAAGAATAGGAATGGGTAGAAGGATGATGGTGGAGAGGATGGTGGAAGCAGAAGAGATGGAAATTGGAAGGACTATAAGAATGACGAATGAGAAGGAAATTGAAATTTATGTGGGTGGTGATACTGAACAAATGGCCGGTCCGGATGATATAACCCATAGTGGTAGTAGCGACAACAGTAATAATACAAGTGGTATTATCTGTGGAGTGTGAAGTAGTATTCGTTAAGAGAAAACCTACGAAGATTCATGCGAAGGTAGAGGGAGGGACAGAATTTGTTAGTAGTGTCGATGACGCAGTACAGAGAAAGGAACGAGCGGTGAAATAAAACGGAGAGAGTGAAAACAGAAAGGCGGCAATAGTGGTAGTGATAGACGGTAGCTGGCATTTCCAACCAAAGTAACGGTATCGGGAAGCGTATTATCAGGTCTGTAGAGGACAGTCAGCGGTGTCGCCAGTGACTTCAGAAGCAAGAGACTCAGAAGCAAAGCCAGAGTAGAAACGGCGAAGGTTCCTCTGCGTTGGAGATAACACATAACACCTTCAGCGGCTACAGCATCTGCCACCTGTGCGAATGGAGTTGACTGGCGGAGTCTACAATGGAAGAGGAGACGCGCCGGCAGCAGGGGAGGCGGCGGCGGCGGCGGCGGAATTCTCAGAAAGTGAAGCCCGGCGCGAGACCGTGGATTAGGTGCCCTGGAACGTGAATATTACGTCCCGGTTCCACGCTACGCGGACCCATGCTGTTCGCTGGCAGTGACGTCACTATATGTATCGCTGACTCTGCGAGCGACTTGCTTTCGCTTTCAAATTCTCTATTATATTTCACGACCACGAAATTCAATTTCCTTGCATAATGCCACTTGTAAGTAATATTCCATTGTGTCTTTTCGTCATGAATGCTTTTTGTCACCATGTTGAAATGGTGATTAATTTCGGGAGGCAAGAACAACATTAGCGTTTTCGAGAAGGTACATTTCTTCTTATGACATTTTGAAGAGGGCCGTTTGCCTACTTCACAGCAGTTTTTTAATAAATTCTAAGTTTCGATAATAAATTCTAAGTGCAGAAGCACGTGAAGGATGCACCGGAAAAGAAAAAAATATACTTTTTTCTAATATAAAGATGAAACTCGCAAATTTGTGAAACTATGTAATTAGAATGCAAATAACGACAGCCTTTATTGATTAGAAAAGAGATAAATATCTTCCAGAACCTGCTACAGTTCAGGAGTTTGGGAAATATTTCCGAGTACGCAAATGGCCACCTGAATCAATAATCACAATTTTTGCCTAGGAAAAAGGCGGATTTTTGCAAGTGATGTCCAGATTATACGCAGACTGCGACGATATTCAAATATCACACAACACACATTCTACGAGAATCCGCACAATTCCACAAAATTCAATCACCCCTTCAATGACGAGAACTCCCAGCCTGAGATCCGCCACTTACACGGAATCTACATCTCATCCGACAAACCGCGCCAAGCACCTACCTCGTAAAGCGCTTGCATTCACACCTGAGCAGC
>BOPP01000017.1:9341800-9399186 GCA_017312745.1 Gryllus bimaculatus
ACACTTATAACCACCCATCGACTCCCTTCTCGCCGTGATCCTAGAGCAGCGGATAACGGACGGAAATACTATATATAGCGGTGCTGCTCCTTCGCATCTACACGCCACACAAGGCTATAAACACACAGTAATAATTAGTTATTAACAAAAACAGGTCATATGCTCTACGCTTAGACTTTCCGTTATCTTGTGCTCACATGTGGAATATTGAATTTACATCTTTACTTGGAATTAATGTCTGTAGTCTATACAACACTATACAAAAATAGCAAACTCGCGGTGATTTCAGAAAAAGGCAAAAACTACATTTTTTTTCCGCCACCACTTCAAACATTGACAATTTATCTCAAAGTAGGTTTTGCAACTTGGGGGCGTTGGGTCAGGTTCTCGCAAAAACTACAAATTAAGGGCACATAAGTTTTTGGATGGAAATTTATATTTAATTTTAACGAGTATACGGGAGTACAATTAACACACAGTGGTATGTTTCAAGTATACGGATTGAAATATAATTACTATATTCACATTAAGGGCAAAACAATTATTGTACAATTCTCGAGACGAATATCACTATAAGTCTGATATAGTTAGAGATTAATTTGCGACATAGTAAGAGGAATTAAATCCATTAAACACACTACTCTAGCGTCGAATTCGGAAGTGCTACGATTGTAAATCGAGGAGAAAAGATTATTGGTACATATCTGGAGATATATTAGAACGATTACATTTCAAAAAAAGAAATACTTTAACTCTACAGATAAATAATTATGCACCTTCACTTTATTATTAATTTAATAAACGAGTATTACTACAACCTTATTACTACAACATTAGCCGCTAAGAAATTACCAAATTTAAAAATAAAATAAAAAAACACATCATTCAGATATAAGCAGTGATAAGCATTTGTGAGCCAACCTTCGGTTAATCAAAAAAATTCTACGGCGTTAGCTAATGAATTTTTTCTGTTGGTTTTTGGAACGGTAGACATAGCGCTTTAAGGTGTAGAAATGGGCGCCGGTGCGCGCGATAGCCCATCGGAAGCCGTGTTGTGGACTTGCCGTGGACCATTAAGCCTTGCCTCTAATTTGGTTGCGGAATTCCATACACTCCGGCCCGCAACATAGCCCTGCCTGAGCCCCGGCGACCTCCTCTTGCAGGGGATTGCAGGGGGGCCGGCGAAGTCAGCGTGGCAACCGCCTTAACCGCCATGGCGCTTCACAGGGCAGAGCGAGTGGAATCAAGTACCGAAGTCAATTAATATAATTATTTTCATTGCCCAAAACTCAAAACCCTGTGATGACCTACTTGAAGAAAGTAATCGTCACATCGCAATGACCCTACCCTCTTAACTCGGATTATGTGTTTTCCAATGTCTACAGTTCTGTAAGAATGTGAAGTCACAAATTGTGTAATAGAGTGTAATCCAGATAAAAATGCGTAAAAAATCTATTAAAATTAAATTTTAGTGACTTAAGTTTAATATATTATACTAATACACAATATTATATATAACAAAACAACTTTCAGCAATATTTACATGACTCTAATTTAGAGAGATAGATACATAATTACAAATCTGACATATTCACCGATCCAATTGTCAACATTCCATTACTAAAATCGAGCAGAAATGTCGCACTGGAAACCACACTCCACCCATTTGGCGGCTCGTTTCAACTCCTGACGGCAAACTGCGTAATCCCGCGAACCGCCAGCCGGCTCCTACGCCCGGAATGAAGCTGTCCGGCCATCGCGCACTGAAGAAACCGCTCGCGAAATAACTCTGCCGGCACCTGCAACCTTCGCCGACTGCACCTTTTACAAGACTGGCACTGGGGTGGGGTTCAGCGACATCAGCGGCAAGTGTGTCGAGAGACGGTGTTTTCCGATGTGGAGATGCTGGTACAGTGATGAGAGGATTTTTGGCGGTGTGTGTCTGCCGAGGCCGGATCTGAAGTCTTGTGGAAGTGGTGATGGCTGGATTTGATAATAATAAAATTACTTTTATTTAATGAGGACTTTATCTTATCTGGGACATTCACTTAGGTAAAAATGAAATGTAATATCAGAACAATGTCGAGTTACACTTGTAACAAAGCGATGGGTAAAAAACGGAACGAATAAATAGTGCGGAACGCTTAACTATACTCATGTAACACAACCTGGGAAACACGGGCTTGGAAACATTCTGTGCAATCCCAATACGGCCGTGGCGAACTGACACGAAAGTTGCCTCAGATCTGGCTTCTCAACTATCTGACTTGGACTCGGGATTAGACTAAAAATACGTATGACGAAAGCAAACAGTGCACTCAACAAGAAACCGGGCCTCCTAGCGACGGTGACAATTGAAGTCCCGGCAGCACATTCTTTCTGGTCATTTCTTTCACATAGTTGTTGTGCGCGCCTGCTCCACAAGAAAGAAGGAGAACGTTTGACCTCTTTGTAATGATGCTATTCTCCTTTCTGTCACTGACAAACTTTTTTGCTTGAAAACAGAATCTTCCGACATACATTTGTAACATTACCATTCGTAAAATAGTGTATATGTCTAACTTGCTGAAGAATAATAAATATACACCAAAGAACACTTGGAAGCACAATGGCCTTTGATAATAAATTCTGATGTCAAATAATTGTAAATATAAGTTAACATTACCTTGAGATTAGAATAATTCTATCAAAATGAAAGTCACGAAGAGATATTTTAAAAATCATTCACCAAATGAACTCTAACATAAAATAGAAATTTAGAGGGAGACTTTTTATTAATCAGGCGGAAATTTCGTTTCTAAATCCCGGGTCCCATGCACTTTTTGTAAATGTGAAAGGACATAATAAAACTTAAATGCCAATTTCTGCGGAAAAATCTCTGGATTACACAGTCGCTTAACTTTTTGGTATTTAACATTCAATTAAAATAAATGTCGAACGTTTAGATCGTGGCAGAGATTGTTGCTAGCCCCCACGCACAACCCTTAGGCATTCTTCCAATACGTATGAGCGCAGTGTTTATTGCATAATCAAGTAACTTTCTTTGATTTTTTATTATAGTTAAGAATTTATTTAGGGAATGGAATATTACGGACAACCTAATAATTACTAACAGGAATTAATTTCTTATAAATTGAAAAGTATAAATAAATATTAAATAAATAGTCAAAAATTTAGAATAATCGGGACATACATAAAAATAACAGAATGACACATAAGGAAACTACATTCTCTGTCCAAGTATTCTTCGTATACTGTTACAACGCTTTTTGCGCATTGTTGCGTTAATGTTAAATGGCAATCTTTTGGTTCAAGAGTCCAAAGTTCTTACCGATGCAAGAAAAGTAAATACCGCAGAATTTATTTTGGGTTTTATTAATATTATTCAGATCCCATATTATGGTTAAATAGCATGGAATTTGCACAAGTTAATTTGTTTTACACTTTTGTATGTTAATATTAATGTAGTAGTTTTCCTACAATTTGCGATTTTTCTATATATATAAATGTAATGGTGTTTCTCCTGTTACAGGTAAGGAAACTGTCACCGTAGAAGTAGTGTAGCGTGTCCAGGTCAAGTCGCTCTTGGCTGCACAACAAAAGTCTCAGTCCAAAAAAAACCGTAGTTTCTTTGCGAACTAACATCTTACATAAAAATATAACAGAAATTGAAGGGTAAAAAATCTCTGTAAAAAATTTACAATTATCTATAAGTTTTTAAAACGTACTCAAAAGAAAATTGGCATTACCAAAAATTAATCTACAAAAGATTATTGAATTAGAAAATCACAACTTTATAAATCAATGTTCCAATAACTTCAGTAGAAAAATGCAAATAAACGAACTTCACAATGGAATTCCAAATCAATAAAATGAAAAGGAATTTTCGAAATGTATTTATTATTGAACTCGCTAGAAAACAAATATGCGGCGTAAACATTACTGGACGGCATTAAATAAATCACACCTTTATGACTTTATGAACCGACATACGTGTAAAATCTCACGAAAAACGAAGAATCTCGTACAGCCGGATGTCGGGGTTGTGAAAAACACGCTACACCCAATTGATCAACTTACAACGGGCGTAACTAGCGTAATCACCTATGCACATGCCTCTTCCGGCTCACACTCTAACATACCTCAACGCCTTGAGCCCAGCTGCGGAGGAAAATTTATAACCCAGCAACGAATATTCCCAATCCGTAAACTCAAACTCCCTAATTCATCCGACATCATTCATTCATCAAATGACATCGTAATTGGGAAAGGGAAAAGTTAGTCACAGAAAGGAAAACCGATAACAAGGCTTATCATTATAACATAAACAAAGATTATACAACCGTAGTTGCTTTTATACTTAGCTGGCTCATTAATACGGCACATGGATAAAGGGGTAAATGCTAATAATCCCACTTTCAATAGATACGTCCACCCCGGACAAAACTTCAAACTAATAATCTAATATTTTACTTGGGCCCGGAACCATATGGTATTAACCGTCTAGTTGTGTCAACTCTCCGATGTCAACATATGTATATATCGCTGTATCGGTAGTGGGTTATTCCAGCAGCACGACAAGCCATCGGATCAAAACTGTGAGACAGCACACACTCTAGATCACACCAACAGTCATTCGTTCTATCACACATACTGGCAACTTGGACACCCTCACTTGGGACACCTTCCGCCCCCCCCAACGCAAATCGCCACTTCGCCCGCCCCCCTCACGGCCCGCTTTTCACTCCCCTCCCGGGCCCCCCGGCCCCTCGCACCTGCCCGGCGCCCTTAGCGGGCGCCAAACCTCCGTCGATTCGCCGCTCGCTCCCCGCCAGCCCACGGCCGACCTGGCGGCCGTACGCTACACCGGGGCGGGGCGATCGAGCGAAAATATTTACGTTGCGGGCGGGGAGCGGAAAGCGTCGTCCAAATGAGGGCTGTCCAAACGCTTCAGCTAAGTTGTGAAAGACGAACAAATGACTCGTTTGGCTCGTGAATCTAGAAGTGTGTGATTGTTCACAAAATACTTGGATCGATGGCTCGCTCCTGCCTGCCTGAAGATGATACACTAACGATAACAGCAATAACAATATTTACCATCGAGAGTTGACACCAACTAGAACGAGTTTAATACCACTATGGTTCGCGCAAAATAAATTCATTTTAGATATAAAAGTAGTTTGAAGTTTTGTCGCGGTGATATCTATGAAAAGTAGGATAATTATTAGCATTTACAAGTTTATCTGTGCGTATAATGAGCCAGCTAAGCTAATAAAAAACAACGTCGGTGTATAATATATGCAGTTTATGTTATTTAAAGATAAAGCTTTTATCGTTTTCCTTTCCTAGACTAACTTTTCCCTTAATCACTTACAGCATTACCATTTGAATGAAATGAAAATGAATGTCGACTGAAAATTAGACGTAGAGTTAATACGGATTCGGGGAAAATACTTCGTTGCTCAGAGGTTATTAAACATCTTTCCTCGCAACGCCTGGCTACCCAAAGCGCGTTGAGGTATGTTCAGAGTGTGCAGGCACGGGCAGAGGCATGTGCACCATACGGTGCATACTCTAGTTACGCCCGTTGTAAATTATTGAATCAGATTGGAAGTGTAGCGTGTTTTCACAACAATCCGGCTAGTACGGATTTTCGTGTTTCGTGAGATTTTACACGTATGTCGGTTCATAAACGCATAAAGGTGTGATTTATTTATGCGCTCTCCACGTAATGTTTCACGCAGCAAAATATTTGTTGTTCTAGCGAGTTCAAACCTAATAAATACATTTTCGAAAATTCCTTTTCATTTAATTTGAATTTGGAAACTTCCATTGTGAAGTTCGTTTATTTGCATTTTTCTACATAAGTTTATTTGCATTTATAACGTGTGTTTTCTACAATCAAATAATCTTTTGTAGATAAATTTTGGTTAATGCCAAATATATTTCTTCTTGCAAGTACGTAGTGTAAAAAACTTAATAAGAAATAATTTGTAAATATTTTTACAAGAGTATTATTTCAACCCCTTCAAAATTTCATGTATATTTTTATGTAGATGATATATCGCAACAGAAACAATACTGTTTTTTCTGACCTGAGAACTTTTGTTGTGACGAGCCAACGAGCGACTTGACTGGAGCACGCATACAACTACTTCTACGGTGAAAGTTCCTTACCTGTAACAGAGAAAACACCATTACATTTATTATAATAGAAAATCGACAAAATGTAGGAAAATACTATACATTAATATTAACAATAAACAAAGGTAAACAACATTAAAATTGTTGCAAAATTACAATGCTATTTAACCAATAACTATAGGATCTGAATACATGATTAATAAAAACAAAATAAATTCTGGGTATTTATTTTCTTGCACTCGTTAAAGAACTATGACTCTTGAAACAAGAATTGCCATTTAACATTAACGCAACAATGCGAATAACGCGTTCGTAAAATAAGTATACCGCAAGACTACTTTGGACAGGAGAATGGTAGTTTCCTTATGTGTCAATTCAATGTTAATATTTTATGTATGCTCGATTTATTCTACAAATTTTTGACATATTTATTTACAAATATTTATTTAATACTTTTCATTTATAAGATTAAATTACCATGTTAAAAGTAAATTACTTCAGGTTCGTCGATAAAAAATAATTCCACTTCTAAAATAAAATTCACATTAACTAAATAATAAAAAAAATAAAAAGAAAGTACTCTGAATTACTAGCAAATAAAAACACTGCCGCTCCAATTACGTAATGGAGAAGAAATGCTAAAGGATTGTGCTGTGGGGGGCTAGCACCAATCTCTGCCAACGATTAACGTCGCATTTATTTTAATTGAATGTAAATACAAAAAGATTAAGCGCCTGTGTAATCCGCAGAGATTGTTTCCGCAGGAAATTGGACATTTAAGTTTATCTAATGGTCCTTTCACTTTACAAACAGTTCCATGGACTGCGGGATATCTGAAACGAATTTCCGCATGCTTAATAAAAAAGTCTCTCTAAATTTCTATTTTATGTTAGAAGTTCATTCATAGGTGAAATGCATTTTTACAAACTATATCCTCTTCGTAAAACCTTTCAATTTTGATAGATTATTCCTAATTCATCAGGTAAAAACTGTTAACTATATAATTTACAAAATTTATTTGACAATACAAGAACTAATTAGTATCAAGGCAATTGTGCTTCCAAGTTGCTTCTAAATATTAGTGTATACTTTATTATTCTTTCAGCAAGTTCAGACATATACACTATTTTAAACGAATGGTAATTATTACAAATGTATGCTCCGGAAGGTATTCTGTTTTCAAGCAAAAAAACGTACTGTACAGTGACAGAAGACGAATAGCAATCATACAAAGATGTCAACACGTTCTCCTTTTTCTTGTGGAGCAGGCGCCGCACACAACTATTGTGAAAGAAACTTGACCAGAGAAGAATGTTGCTGCGGGACTTCAAATGTCGTCGCTAAGAGAGGCGGTTTCTCTGCTGAGTGCACTGTTGCCTTTCGTCATACGTATTTTATGTCAACTCACCGAAGTCAAGATCAGAATCGTGCACGCAAGCAAAAGAATCTGAGGCGACTCTTACGATAGTCAGTTCGCCAAGGAACAGTATTGACTCTGCACAGAATGATTTCCAAGCAGTGTTTCAGAGAAATGCCTGATTCACATGAACGTAAGTAATAGGTTTCCGCACTATTTAATTCGTTCCGTTTTTTACCACTCCGCCTTTGTAACAAGTGTAAAAACATCGACATTTCTGATATTAACATTTCATTTTTACCTAAGCTGAATGTCCCGAGATAAAATAAAGTCACTTCATTAAAAATTAAGTAATTATTATTATTAACTCCAACTCCACCGCCATCGACACCTCCACAGCCATTCATATCCGGCACTCGCGACCACCCACCGCCAAAAATCCCTCCTTCATCACTGATACCAGCATCTCCACATCGGAAACACCCGTCTCTTCGACACAACTGCCGCTGATGTCGCTGCAACAGTCGCACAGTCTTGTAAAAGGTGAGTCGGCGAGGTGCGGTGCGGCAAGAGTATTTCAGCAAGAAGCGCGTTTCTCAGCTGCCGCGACTGGCGACACGCCTTCATTCACGGGGCGTAGGAAGCGAGCTGCGCAGGGGTTCAGCAGAATCTGACGGAGTCCTTGCTGTCAAGAGATGAAGCAGCGCAATGGGGAGAGTGATGGTTCCAGGCGAACTATTTCTGCTCGATATTTAGATAATGGAATGTTGAATTGGCATCGAGTGAAACAGATTTGTAATTAAATGTATCTCATCTCCTTAAATTGAGTCATGTAAAATATGCCTAGAAAGTATGTTAATATATTATAATACATAACATATTTGTATATTATAATATATTAAAATATAATACACTAACATATTATTAATTTTAAAATAGATTTCTTACGATTTTTATCTGGATTAAACCTCTATTAACACAATTTGTGACTTCACATTCTTACACAGAACTGTAGTACATTGGAACAACACATAATCCGAGTTAAAAGAGGGTAGGGTTCATTGCAGAATTTGCACAGAATACTCTTCTCTCCACAGTAGGTCACACAGGGTTTTGAACAGTTTTCGGGGCAAATGAAATAAATATATAAATTATTGAACTTCCCACAGGGTACCTGAAATACCTCACTCGCTCCTGCCTGATGAAAGCGCCAGAAGCGAGTTCAGGCGCGTTCCGCACCGCTGCCTCTCAGCCTGCATCCCCTGCAGAGGAAGGTCGCCGGGGGCTCAGGCAGGCTCAAGTTGCGGGCGGAGTGTAATGGAGAATTCGCCACAAATTTAGAGGACAAGGCCTTAATGGAGTCCACGGGCAACGTCAACACGGCCTTCGATGGAGCCTTACTCCGACGCCGCCACCGCCGCCGCCATCTTCTCACCCCAATCGTAAGGCGTTGGTCTCCGTTCAACAAAAGAAATTCATTGCTACAGCTTTGATTTTGATTACGAAAAATAGGTTGGATCAACAAAAATCGCATCAATAATCACTGCTTATACTCTGATGAAAAATTTGTTTTTCAATTACAATTGTTATTTATTATTTGCGTCCAAAATTTACTTAGAAGGACTCCAAAATAGTGTAAGTAATAGTGTAAGTAAATAGTAGTTTATTAATTACATTAATAAATAAGTGAAGGATGATATAAATTCATTTATCTATGCACCTAAGGAAAAGTTAAGTATTTCATTTTTTGAAATGATAATATATTTATATACGTTGATCAATTTTAGTATTATTAAGGATTCGAATCGTGCGTATGAATTTATTTTGAAATTACAAAATTATAGACAAAGGCAAGTCATCATTGTGTCTGATAATAATTTCATTAATGTGAAGTATAATTTAACTCTACTTGACATCAAAACTCCGTCAGTGTTATGGCTCCGATGAAGTTATATGATACATCCACTTCTGTGCCATAGTGGTATGAGCGACGGCAAGTTCACTCTGAGAATGTGAGTTTGGAAGTGGGAGCGGAAAAAAGTTTGCTTTTAAAAACACGTTTGCAAATTTATGTAGTATAATATAGCGGATCAGTTAGAAATAATGCGAGAAAATATGTGCTTTTGTACCAACATTCGTTTACTTTTGCAAGGCTAGAAGGGAGTCAATGGGTGCATGGGCCTCTGAGATAGCGGTTTCCGAGATGAAATCGCTGTCTCGGATGATAGGCGCGCCTCATCTGCTGCCGTAACTTAGTTACGCGCAAGTTGGCGAGTCGGCGGCTTCTGCGGCGACCTCGGCCGACCGCCGCGCTGCGCAAAATGGCGCCGCTAAGATCTCGGTAACCGGACACGCCACGCCACGCCGCGCCACGCCACGCCACTCCAGACGACCTTCACTTACGGCACTCCGCGGACGACCTTCACTTACGGTATTTGCGAAATCGAATGGCGACACGGCAGGCAGGAAGGAAGTAATGCATCTCGGTACCTTCCGGATAAGAAGGCCGTTGCGATGGTTTCCTCAGTTACTCTTATTGAATCTACAATAAAAAGATAAATCTTTGGTTGTGCAACTGACATATTATCTCCACTATTTTTCTGTCTCTTGAAGAAAAAAGTTTTATTTCAGTCGTGGAGTAGTACGAAATATTTATATTTAATAAACTCTTTAAATTAAAATTACATTTTTACATCCCAAACTACAATCAGTAGGATAATATTAAAATTTTACATTAACTTGTAAATTTATTTTTGGTGCATAATTATTTATCAAATGGTTCAATTATTATGCGAATGACACTACAATAATACTAAAATATATTTTCACAATGAAAATATTATTCTAGTGTTCTTAACAAAACATAAAACATTTCGGTGTCTCATCTCAAAATGGTTTAATGATTTGAGGTTCTTTTAAATGAATTTGTTTGATTGCTAAAACGTAATTTAAAGTGTTGGGAATTAATAAACATTGAAGAAAGTAGCGTAAGACAATGTACAGAAGGTAGAGACACAAAGAGAAATTTACTCGGCGACTCTATACAAACTACAATATTACATTGGCAAATCCATTCCGCCAATTCACTTCTCTCCTGGCATACTGGCCTGACCAGTCGTACGACGTGCTACCCACCAAGCACAAGGAAAAGTCCACGCAGCGATCGCAATCGCAGTGGAGAGACCTGCTTGGACGACTGCCCCGTTTAGGTGGCCGCAGCGCGTTCGGAAAAACACGAAGGCAAAACAACAAACGACGACTCAAGGGGCGGCAACGGCGGCGGCGGCGCAGCCGAGCGCAGCAGCGGACACGGAGGGGGAAGTGGATGAAGAATCGTCGATGACGAAGGCGATTGTTTGTTCAGTTATTGCTGGTCGTGGTGGTGCTGGTAAGTGTGGTGTTGGTGATGCTGTCGGTGATAGTACTGTCGTCGGTGATGGCCACGGAGAAGTTGGCGACTGGGGTGAAGGTGACTGAGGCAGCGGCAAAGTGAAGGAGGCGGTGAAAGTGATCACGGGTGAGGTAATGCTGACGTTGGATGCGGTGGCGATTGTGGCAATAACGGTGGTAGTGGTAGTTCTAGAGTTAGTGCCAGAGATAGTGTAGGGGTAGGGTGTTTTCAAAGTCAGTGCTAGGGTTAGTGATAGCAGTGGCGGCTGTGGTAGCGGTGGCAACAATGGCGACGTTGGTGAGGCTGGTGACGTAGTGAAATATAGGAGAAACAGCGGTGGCTGTGGTATCTGCGAGCGGATGTCGGCGACGATATGGGGGGTGACGGCGGCAACGGCGTTCGGGAAAAACGTGGCCCCGGCGGCCGGTTTGCAACGGCGCGCTGGCGCAGACGGGCAGGCGCAAGGCCGTCTGAAGGAAGCCCGAGTCGTCGCGACGAGTGCCCAGAGGTGGGGCCAAGTCGTCGGGCTAGGCGCCTCGCCACTGAACCTGCGGCGCGGACTGCATGCGTTGCCTTTTGCAGCAAACACGCGAGTGGAGCACAGAATGTGTACCACTAGGCATGGACATCAAAGCAGAAAGCAAAGCAAAGGACTTCAGATAAATCCATAATGCATAATATAAACCAAATAATACTCTATTTGTAAGAGCTTGAGCAGTATGCGATCGCATCTGCCTTAACCAGGGCGACAAACCCATGAATCCTATGATACATATTTATCTTATGTCACAAAACTGTGTTAACTTTCGTAAATATCAATTATCATCCTTCAGTAAATAAGGTACTTTATGAGTTTGCTTTCATGTGAGAAAAAAGCTGAAATTAAAGAACATGAAAGTAATTGTTGCTTCAAATAAATGAATGTTGAAACAAACGTTCCGCACTACCTGAAATAAAAGTTTATAAAATATTTTCTTTTGTAAATCAAAACACATAACTTAAACGTATTATACGAATTATACTCTTCTCCAAATTTTTGCTACATTCTTGTCTGAAATTTTCTCGAATACTCGGTTTATCCTTGTCTAAAGTTGCCTAGAATTAGAACATTTCAACCCTGACCAATCGTGATTTCAATTTAATCAATTGTTAATAGTTTAACATGTTAAAAGATTAGGTTCGAATTTTAGTCTCCCGTCGGGATAAAGACAACAGAGATTTACTAACTCTGAAATACCTTTTTAAATTTTATCACTAAGTTTTGTTACTTGACTAAAATTTAAGGTTAATAGTAATTTCAATGCTTTTGTATGTTGAGGAATCTAATGAGTGTACTATCTTCAGGTTTTGAGTTGGGAAAGTGAGGGCTAAAGTTTCTTCCTCAAACAGCAAACTTTGAAAGGTTTAATTGATTAAACTATTAAAGGAGAGACGAAGAAGAGAAAATTAGACAAACATTTGAACGCAGAAAACAAACAAAAATCACTATTTTTAATGAATACGGCACTTTAAATGAAAGTTACTTAAGTGCTTCAATTATCTCCAGTCAGTTTCAATAAGGCATGATGATTTTCTTCTGGTATACATAACGAAGACGCATTAGAAACTAGTCTTAAGAAAATGTGGTAGTATAATGGAGTGAGTTTAATAAATAAATGACCGTCACAAGCCAAGTTGATGACCGTCTTTTAAAGACAATCGTGCGTAACCACAAATCCCAGCCCATTAAATCTTCAAGTCACCAAAACGTCTTCCAGAATATAGGATCTTTCTTCGTGCGCCAGCTGAACTATTGCGCAAGAACAAAGGCAAACATTGACCGATCTCCCTAATAGAATTCCTGTCGGCTCTCGAGGGGCTCCATGTAAACTCGGCCGCTCGCATCCACTCCTCGCACAGTGGGGCGAAATTACACGACGAAGGCGCCTGTCATATTTACTGTGAGGTCGATGAAAATATTTAAGGAAACCACATATTTTCCTTGATGAGAGCGTTTGAAACCATTAAATTTGTCCCATTTATAGTTATTAACGTCATTAAGCCGATGTAGAGCAAATAACGGATGTAACTGAAGATTGTAAACCAAGGCAATAATCGAGGTTTATTACTACGCGAGTCCTTAATTTGTATTCTCGGCCGTGTGTCACTCAATACTTTCTTACAAACACCTTATTATTATTTAAAAAATCATATAATTAAGAAAAAATGCTGCTGTAAACAAGTACTTGTACACCATCTTTAGCTACATATCATTTGTTTCGATTGTTCTTAACGGACGTCGGACATATAAATTTCAAAACGGACACCGGATATTAAAAGTAGATTTTTGTTCATCTGTCTAGTTGCATATAATAAGAGAGCAGTAACATAACAACAATATTTTAAACGTATAGTTACAGTATTTTCGTCGTTTCCAATCCCGCCAAAAATATAAAAATGTTTACATAACTGAATGTTTAAACTTTAAAGTTTAAAATAATTTATATACCCAAAGTATTAGTGTATAATTATTCTATAATCCTCATTATCAATTTCAGGAAATAAGCCAAAAGACTTTTGCCGAGGATTCTAATGATATCCCCGTTAACCACTGGTTACTTTTATTTCACAGTACCACATGAGGCGGGGCAGGCTGTCTCCACATTTCCTGACCACGAACGAAAGATACAATTTTGACTAGAAAAATTCCGTTCAAAGAGACTTTGTAGGTTTGAGGTTCTTTTGTATGTCTTAAATGCACGACATGGGTTACACTGCTTTACTTCCTTTCCAAAGAAGCGGTGTAAGATATTTTTGCTCTCGAAAACACTACTGCTTCGACCGAGTTTGAAATAACTATCATCGACTTTGCTGCCCAAAAAGCGACACTATCCAACCAAAGCCTCTCTTTAGCAAATATCATACCTAATTTTTTTTTATATTAAAGGTGTATACTTATAATTCTTTTGAGAACCGTTGGCACTTGCCCTGAGCTGTGGGCGAGATTGGGCGCAGTGTGCGCGGGGCGGCGGGCGCGCACGTGGCGCGCCGGGGGCGGCGGGAGGCGGGAGGCGGGCGAGTCAACAACGCCTAACTTCTTCGACGCGCGTCACCGGCGACGGCAGCGGCTGAGCGCGGATGTTTGCTCCCGCGGGCGGGGCGAGATGGATCGGCGGCCCAGCAGGGCACGGCGGCGCCGCACGCCCCAACGCCCGCCGGGAGCGAGGGAGAGACGAAGCGAGAGAGGGAGAGAGAGGGGGGAGGTGTGTGAGAGAGATGGATGAGGAGAGAGGAGAGAAGAGAATTTGGAGAAGAGAAATTACGGATGAGAGATTGAGGGAAGGAAGTTGTAAAGGAAGAGAGGAGAGACATGGAGAGAGAGAGAGAGAGAGAGAGAGAAAGGGAGAAAGAGAAGAGAGGTATGGAGAGAAAGAAGAAAAAGGGAGAGGGAGGGGAGACAGGGAGAGAGAATAAATAAAGGGATACAGAGAGAGAGAACATAAAAGGGGAGAGAGGAGATGGGCAGAAGAGGTAAGGAGAGATAGAGATATATAGATAGATAGAGAGAGAGAGATGTGATTGGGAACGAGAGAGAGAGAGAGGTCAAGGCGAGCAAGAAGAGAGAGGAGTAAAAAAAGAGAACAATAACTGAGAAAATAAGCGAGAAATAGAGGGGCAGAGGAAGACACAGAACGGAAGGCATGAAAAAATGGAGGAAGTCAGAAGGAAAGACAGCGAGAGGTAGAAAGTGACAAGAAATCGGTGTCGACGACGATGCCTGTACATGGCTTACGATTACGATAAAGAATTGTATTACGACAATGTCAGTTTTATATGAATGCGCAATCTGGTAATAATTATTCTTGTGGTAATTATCTCTGACTCTCTAGATTACTCTGAAAACTGTTACATTTACTTAAACGATGACGCTGGTGATTTCAATGCTTACGATTATAGCACTTTAGCAAGTTTACGTGTAACTATTTGTAGCATTGGATGTAGTGCCGGTGAGGGCAACGAGTGGGTTAAGGAAGCAAGAGCTTGAGAGTTAATTTTAAGAATTGCTCATCCGTGTTCTATTTTTATTAAATTATTTTGTCAGAATCAAATAGTTGAAATATAACAAACATACGCAATGAAGTTGATAAAAAGCACAGTGAGGTGATGTCTCAGGAGAAAATATTTGGGGTTTTCGAAACTATACGCATATAACAGTGGATTCTAATGGTATTTCCAATAGTTACGAGACCAGTTTTGGGGATGGAGGTAGTAATAGTGGTTCTCCTACACCGACGTCGTCGTGAAGGTTGTGTTACGTTTTTTAGAACATTTTGTCGAGTTAACATTATCCAACACATTTCAGAGGATTCTGTTTTACGCACCCGAATTTACTATTCGTCAATTTTCATTTGGATTACTTCAATAAAAACGTAACAATATATTTAATAAATTATTTGACTAGATCCCTTCAAAGACCAAACGCAGTTTATTTGCACTCGGTCCTTTCTGAAGGTGCATACGAAAAGAGACTTCCCCCTCCCAAACTCATTTTTCAGGACAACGAGGACTTATCCTTAGCGGAGACTTTCGTATCGCATTCAAAGACAAAGTTTTACGAGTATCTTATTTACCGACTCTCTTGTGAACTAACTTGAAGAAAGTTATACCCGTAGAAAAACATGCGTAGTTTCTGAACATATTTCTTCACGCTTCAAAAATGACGAGGCCCGCTCAGTTAGTCGAGGTCGCTAGGATGAAGAGCCGTAGCTGCCTGAAGGGTCGCGGATTCGAATCCCTCCTGAGACATTGATGTTTGTGTGTGTCCGCATACTAGTTCCTCTACCCCAATATTACTTACAGTGGTTACTATATAACATTAGTAGATGAAAAGCTAACTTAAATATTTTTTTTTAAATGACGAGCTTTAGATGCGACACTTTTCTTAGACAATGACGATATTTTTGGTAGCGCCGGGAGTAATCATAGGCCTTCTGTGAACAAGACAACAGAGAAAACTGCGAAGAAGGCAGCGGCGCTGCAGGTGCAACGACATGGCGAAAATTGATTGGCGGAAGTGATTAAGAGGGTTTGGGGCGGCGAAACCGACTTGGCGACAGTGATGAAGCAGGCGATGAAATCCGTCGCAGGCGTAAAAAGGGAGGCTAAAAGAAACGCCTCGTCGCGAGGAAGAGCAGGTGAAGGAGGTAATGGCGTCGTAAGTGGCGGTAGGTGATGAGCCATGACACTGTCGATGCTCACAATCTAAGCGACGCCTCATCGAAAGTGCATTTTTCAGGCGAAACAACACGATCCCTACAAGACCTTTCTCTCGTGGTAATGGGTTATGCGTCTATGGAAATATTCAAACTTTGAATGCTTCCGTAAGTAATAGGATATCGAATAAAAATGTCTTAGATTGACTAAATTGTTTTGAACTTTTATTTAAGGTCATCTTTAATTTGCTATACATTTCTTTTAATTTTAATTTAAAAACTTAAAAAAGCACTAATTTTCTTGGCATATGTTTACACAACACTTTTTAAACAACATACAATTGTCCACAATCGAGCTTATTGAATGCACTTTCACAATGAATATTATTATTAATGAATATGTAGTAATTAAACGTTTTTTGGAGAACATTACAGCAGCAGGTATTATTTCCAAAAATTTCAACGCTTATGCTTCAAGTCTTGAAGTAATTGTCTTATTTCGGCCCACAATTACTCCTGAGGGAAATTTGCATAGCTTAAACAACAAACACTGGAGCCTCTTCATCGCCTTAAACACTTTTCGTTTCAGCGTCTCGGGGTCACAAAGGATGAATTAAACTCCAGCGGAGGATTACTAATTTCCGCCGCTGCGAACGCTGCCGACCGGGCGAGGCTACTCCCGGTTCCCCTTCCGCCTCCCCCGCCCACCCCTGCGCGCAAAGGAACGCGCGCCCACGCGCCCGCTCGGCTCGGCGCCCGCCTCTCAGCCCCGTCGTCCGGGTTGCCTATCCAACTCTGACAGGCGCGTCGTCTCCGCAGACAAGGAAGAGGTCCTAGCATTAAGCTGTACCTTTCTATGCGAAAGGCGGATTCCCTCGCCCTTCGTTTATAATTGAAAGCCCTGCCTTCTGGAGTGCGAAACAAATAACATATTTTGCAATACTATAAGAAATGTATTAATTTTAAATTAAGATTTGTATTAATGCGTGAGTACAGTAATAGTTTAATGGCTCGAACATTAAAATACAAATTTGCGACAGCAAATAGTGAGGTGTCGTTAGTAGGAATGAAAGTGAAAACTTTCAATGGCAAAGAATTAGTCGTCAAATCAATATTTAAAGAATGAATTGATCACATTTCTTCTCTATATTATTGTATGTAGTCAATGAAACCCATGTTAATTTCAATGCTGTTGTCACATACTAAAGCGTCTAGACCGTTGTTCTCGGTGATAATTAACTTTCAAGAAACTTAAGAATACATTTAATATTATTAAGACATTTAATAGATAAGTCTTAGAAAAATTAAGAGGGGCAGTTACAGAGCTTCACGTTTGCAGACCGGCTTGTATGAACTGTTAATCTTTAAGTAATTTTTAAGAATCGAGTTCAGAAAATGAGTATTGAAGTACATTAATAATTTTGAAAAATTTTAACATCAGCTCAAAAACAGATTATTATTAAAATGTGTATTCTTCAACCATTGACGCTTACGATTTATTAATATACCGTTGCCATCTCTTGTATCCACCCTCTGACCTCAATTTGAACGTCTCCATTTTCCACGCACCGACGCTGGCTCCCTCTCCCGCAAACACAGCGCGAGGTCATCCCCCTTCCTCGAGAACAAGCACCGCTCGGCTCCGTTCCGCACCGCCGCGTCGCGCTGCGCCGCGCCGCGCCGCGTTCCGTAAATAGACGCTCTTTTAACGCGCAGCCAACAAATATCGTCTACATTAATGTACCCGCAATTCCCTCGGCGAACAAGCCCGGCCGAGTAAACGGCCCGCCTAGGAACTGTCTGCGCTCGACGCAGGGAGCGCTGCAGTCGTGTTGCGGCCAGAGGCGTTCCGCTAGACGACGTCTAAATACGGGCGTTATTCAGCCTTACTACGAGCACGAGGGAAGCTCATCATTAAGACTGAGCAAACTGGAGACAATGTAAGCATGAATGTTGTCTACAACGGTAATGGTGGGCTATCAGAGTACTCGAAAAGTCGTGCCCACTAGAATGTGGTACCAGATGTTTGTAATACTTATTACAACCACGGAAATGCGTAATGAAATGTTGGAATATTTATTTACTTTTAAGCATGTAAATATTTAAAATGGGTATTATTAAAGGTTGAACGTTTTGATATTTTTATAGTTCTTAAATTCTTATATAATGAAGCAATTCATGTTTTGACCATTAGAAAATATTAGTGATATGGACAATTAATGAACTTTCATTTTTTTAAATCATTCAAAATACTGATAACCCGTTAATGGCAACACATCCATGTAAAAATAAAATGTATCAAAATAATAGTAAGAAAGTAGCATTGATATATGTAGTTTTGGTTTATAATTAATGTCCTCGTTATACTTGAAAAGAGAAACAAAAAGTTTTACGTATTTTCGAAGTAAAGTTGCTGATATTTGTATTCTACAACAGAGACGCGATTTAGATACGTCTCGTTTTAAGGAGTAATTGCAACCTCTTCATTCTCGTTTCGAAACAAAACCCGCTTTACCGTAAAGGCACGAGAAGCAACCTCTTTCGAAACTCGTCTGTGAGAAATGCAAAATTAATCCCAGACCTCTGAGCGAAGAGGTTTCATCACTTGTTGCAACCCAATTCGTAGATTCCAACGTCCGATCTTTAATGCAACGTCCACGTGATGTACTAATCATCTTCTTTTATGCTCAGTAATTATAGGTAACAGATCAGGTGCAATTATGATAGATTTCTACAAAACACTTGTTCAAAAATAATCTTGCACAAAACCGTTCAACATATTTGCTTTTATAATTTATATGAGGATGTTCATAACAACACCCAACATTTTCACTCCTCATGTGTTTTATTTCAATTTTACAGTAAAAAAATGTACTGTGTGTATCGAAACGTACATCCGCTATGATACAAATATTTTTAAGTGTATTTCCATGTTATAATATTTCAGATATATAATCGGACCAAAAGAAAATCAAACTCAATAAATATTAATTAGAGTACAAATTTGTAGTTTAATGTTCCTATCAAAGACTGACAGACTCTAACAATGTGCGTTGACTGGTAAGTAATACAAATCAAAGAGATCATTGAATACAGATTGAATTAAAACGAAAAAAAATCAAAATTTATTGCGAGATAAGCAGATTTTTTCTTAATACTCATATTGCATACATTTCATTAGACACATGGCAAAAGAGAAAATTCTATTCTCAAAGCACATCAAGTTTTTCGTATTTATCCAAAAAAGTGTTCTAAAGGAAATATTGATTTTAATTATAGACTTCATCGTATAAAATGTAATGGTTTGAAACTACCTAAAGAGAATGTAATGGTACAAGAGTTTCGAAACACCAAATCTAAGGTTCCTCAAAACTGAAGAAAGATGTGACCATTAATTTGTTATGACTATCCCAAAAAAATTTAAATCGAGGGGAATATATCGCAAAGTCAAGCACCAAGTCGTTTCAATCACCCATTGTGTGCATGAAAATGTGTTTGTTTGGAGGGGTTCGATCATCACAGATGTATGGAAACTTAGTTTCCCATGCAGATCATCTGCTCGTACGTGGTGGTTGATACGCTTGTATGTGTGATACAGAATAGTGATCAGAGCAGTTTAAGATTTTGATGGATTTCCGGCATGCGAAAAATCAACCAAACAACTTGGTTGAACGTGATTGTTATTATCGCTTTCTTCTTCTAATCGCGCAAGATGTTTGGTTCTGATCACTTGAGCGTCGTGCCCCCATTGACTTACTGATGTGCACCACGAACCGACGAGAGAATACAACTAGTAGTGATACAAAATAGCACAGACTTTCCTCTATTAGTTTTCTATTTCCTTTGGTCTGAACTAGCTATTCTGTATTGCTACCTACTCTTGCCAGCTGCCATTTATGGACGGCCATAAATGTTTTTGAAATTTTCTCAACTTTTCGGTTTTATAATAGTAGAACCGAAATATTATTTTAAGAATATTAGAAAACAGTATATCCTCGTCCTAAACGACAATTTTCATTGAAGATATGGATAACTTTTTAAGAAAATGGCGAATAAGCGCTTCCGGAAACGCGAAATTTGAAACTCTTTTTCACCGAAAACCATTGGTTTTCTGAAAAACTCCATTAAAAATCATTTGAAGCACATTAACTCATAAATGAAATAATGTTAAAAAAATGCTGTAAGTCTGCATGTTAACAGTGTAAGAGAGCTTTCAAAAAATTTTAGTAATGTTATTTTGGAGGAAAAAAACGAAATGAACTTTACCTCATATTAATGAGTCCAATTTGTACTATATTTTTGAAAAGTTTCAAGGAAAAATTTGGAGTCGTTTTTGAGAAAATGGCGTTTGAGCGTTTCTAAAAATGCGACATTTTGTCCTAGTTCTGACACAAAACGGTGAGTTTTTGAGAAGCATTGCATGCCATTATTTAAAACGCATATGATCATAAATATAATAATGTGAGAAAAATGCTGCTCATATAAACAATAACGACCTGAGAGAAGTCAAAAAATAAATGTTTGTAATTAAAAAAAAAACAAATAGAGGATATGACTTTCATGTCATCTTATAGAGTGTATTTAGCACTATTCCCAGCAAAAGTTTACAGAACAAAATTGGAGCAGTTTTTGAGAAAATCTGGTTTTTGATATTTTTTAAAATTGCACATATTGCTCGCAATATTGCGCAAAAACTACTTTAATTTTCATAAAAATTTACATAATCTTAATGATAAAACTAAATATAGATAATAAATTTTATTTGAAGGAAAAATCTCTATCTTCAACTTAGTAGTTGCAGGAAGAGGCCGAAAAATATTCAAACTCATGCAATTTTCGGAAATTCAGAGTTATCCGTGAAAATCGGACCTATGTCATCTTACTATATTCTTAAAAGAAATATAAAGAACAAATTTGAAACCAATTTTGAGAAAATTTTGAAAATGTCCCAGGTGCTTAATGTAAAGTATCCCCAAAAACTAATGGATGAGTTTCAAAATCGCAATGCTTCGACTCAGACTAAATAGACAGGGCTTTCTTCAGTTAGGAAAATAGTCCTACGCATGGTTTAGGCGCTAGTGTACGAGTACATACATCAGACGGACGTTTTTAAAATAAAATAATCGTTATCATAGGACCCCAAAACGTGCATTTCCGTCGAAATCTCGAAATCGATTTTCCGCCGCATTACATAGCTTTACGTACTACTATATTACTCCGCTTTTCCCTGTACGAGTACTGCGTATATACGTTTCTATACGACAAAGTAAAAAGGTATTTGAGCACTAATTCTTCTACCAACCTTCAACCCTCGTCATGTTACGACATCTTGGAAATTTTCCTTCTACTCGCCTAGTTTGTCAACCTACTTGGAAATAATCCAAAGTTTCATCACGGGACCAAATGAAACAAACACAATTATGTAAGTAACCGGAATCGTTAATGAATTCATCGGAAATGAGCGTGCCAAACAAAGCAAATGCGCCAGAGTACAGTGGCGCCCTAATGAGCGACATCTCGAAACATTGCACATCGAGAATGGGGCATGTCTCATTCTCGAAATAAATCTACAGCCAACGAGTCTAGAAAAACAGAGAGACAGGCATATGAAGGAAT
Source organism: Gryllus bimaculatus (assembly GCA_017312745.1). Taxonomy (NCBI): domain Eukaryota; kingdom Metazoa; phylum Arthropoda; class Insecta; order Orthoptera; family Gryllidae; genus Gryllus; species Gryllus bimaculatus. Next base: position 9,363,501 of record BOPP01000017.1, read on the forward strand.
TACAAGAGTCATATAGATTTAAGAATCAGACATATACAAAGTAAACAGACAAGTCTGAAAAATATATAATGAAAAAGAGGCAATCATATGTATGAACAGAGAGGGACAAGAATATGGGTGGTTAGAATAGAAGAATAAAGAACTAAAGTAGCAAAAAATCTACACTGAAGAACAATACAAATTTTCGAGAGAATAAATGAACTTTAACGGGCGGTTTCCAATCAATGGAGGTTAGCGTGTATTAAGTAAGTACGATACAAAGATTCATTAGGAAAGAGAGTAAAAAGCAATGGTATAAGGAAATATATCTCATAAGGAAAGGAGGAACAGCAAACAATACCAGTGAGCCTGCGATTGGTAGAACGAAAGCAGAGTGAACGACGATAGACATGTATCTTAATTATGGTGTCCGTTCCTCGTGTTGTAGCCTTCCCTGGAATGGATTAGTGATTATGAGTTATATGAACCATGGAGTAGTGATGGAATGTAGAGCAGGGGTAACGGACGACTCCCGGAAAAAACCTGCCGCGACCCCCTTTTATCAAGAATAAATTCCGCCAGGATTTCAACCCTGGTACCCGCAGTTGGAGCAGCGCTATCTGACCCTCACTACTGCTCCCTCAACGACGGGCAGAGCGAGAGAATCGCGTGGGCGGAGACCACCGCGCCGCCGGAAAAACGCACGTCCGTCCTAAATCCCTGCTCCGTCGCCGCCCCCACGCATTGTGCGCGTGCGGGACGTGCGTGTTCTGGGCGCAAGCGGAGGATGCAAATCCACGCCGCCCCACGCGCCTCCCCCGCGCCGCCCCCGCGCCGACCCTTTTTTTAAAATATTTATTTACTGACTGGTCAACCGTACAGATTTTACAGAGATTTGTATTACATATAATACATGTTCAATGTTGTGATTTGAATTTGATTAAAACAGGAGGATTTGTATTAGTTAAATGATTTGCATTTGTGTTCTAGAATTTTAATCAGCGTTCTACGCATCTAAGTGGACATCTTGGATGTACTGAATGAATTTTTATGATTTTTTTCCTCAGCGAAATTTTGGCACAAATTTTGGCACAAATTTTAACACTTCATATTTTTTTGATAACCTTTTGATCTGATTATTAACGGAGGTTTCTGTTTGGAGTTCGTTTCTAATTGTTTATTTGAATCGAGCCAAGAGGCTCTTATGGCATTACTTAAAAATTGCTAATGCTAACTACAACTGCTTCTCTACGCCTATATATTCTCTCCTGCCTAATCACTACTGTTTGCTTGTTTTTTTCCATCACGCACACGTGAACTTGCTTAACAGTGGGGGTTGGTAGTAAACCAATGGATCCTTTGCAAATAAATAGTTTGTGGGCATACACATATGTTTATACAAGTTTTATGCAAGCTTTTCCTTTTTCTCTACTTACAAGAGTTGGATCATGTGGAATGTTTGGCTTTTATAATGAAAGTTTAGTTTATATGTCAATGAAATGAAAATCCAAGTTCACATGTTTACGATTATTACTTCTTTTTTGAGCTTAGAGACAACTTTAGCTCATTGAGATCTCTCGTTCTCGGTAACATCTGGAATGGCGTTCGCAATCTCACCACAGCCTAGCACACCATATAAATCCTCCTTCAGCCAAACCGCCGCTATTCCATCACTCTCACCGCTCCGTTCCCCGTACACCTCCTCCACCCTCGCCCGAACTCCACGCGAGGGCTGTAGCCTCCGCACACCGAGCACCGCAGCCACCGCCGCCACCACATCGCAGTTGCGGAGAACGTTCGGGATCCGTGCGCCCCCTGCTTCCCCCACCTCCGCCGCCGCCGCCGCCGCCAGGTGAAAGCGAGAAATTCCTGCCGCCGCCGCATGTGACGCAAGGCCGCGGTTCTCCGCGCTTGAGAACTGCGAGTGGCGCTGCTGCGGCTGCTGGCGCCCGCGGCACAAAGGGCTCCAACGCACGCCACCAGGCCAAATTCACTATTTACGCGTTTGTGGTCGAGTGATGTGGTTCGATTTTGTTAAGCCATTACAGCGCATCATGTGAAATATCACACGCTAATTTCTGAACAAATCAAATTTGCTTCTCTTGCAATACTTTGCTACTTTTTTTCTTCAATAGATATAGGCATCCTGAACGAAACATATAAGCCATTTTTTTTCGTTCATGAATGACAGAGGTCGATTTATCCGTGTTCGCTAAGGCATTGTATACTCCTGCCCCGGGTGTACACTTGACTTACGTCGGTTCAAATTTTCATCCAAAACCTATATGCCTGTGGTTAAGTTGTGCTTAGAAACATTTCTTTATAGAAAGTTTTGCTATAGAAAAAATGCTCATATTACCATTTGATCTTTGGAGCGCTCTATTAGTAAATATTTAGCAACACAACAATTGGTTAGCATTAAATGTTGCAAAAACATCCTGCCAGAGAGCTCCAACGGCTTCCGTGCGCACACAAACGCGACAACAATGGGCGAGCGTTATGCGCACAAAATTAGTTTCGGCGGTAATGGGTTAAGTTACGATTTTTTCTATTCGTCTTCTATCGAAATGTTGCGCTTCTCTATTCGTCTTATATCAAAATGTTGATGTTTTCTCAAAACATTGTTATTTCAATATTAATATTACATGTCTTTTCAAGAACAATTTCAAACAAATAAATGGTTTAAGTTTGATTTCATGCATGTAATGAACACGAGTTTAACAAACATTTATGGTAAATTCAAATACAAAATATTGTGCAAACACTTTCCAACCAATTGTTCCGTTTTGCAATGACTGCTGTGCAAGCCTGGTATTTGCAATAATGTGTTTGCTTTTCAGAACCACATCGAGAACAGAATACCTACTTTCACTGTATTTACTTATTTCCAGCTTTACTCACGAAATTATTATTTCTAATCTCATAAAATTGTAAAATATTGATGTAACAGCAAATAACACAATGTACTTGCAAAGTTATTCGCACTTCTGGTGTAGATTGTCGGAAAGCAAGATATAAATTGAAGTAACTCTTTATCTTATATTTAAATTGTTTTCAATATTGTTAACAAAATAAAAACGATCGTATTAAACTGACATCAACAAATAATAATTTTCGAAATAACAAGTAGCCTTCCTTTCTTTATGATGGGGTCCACACCCTGTCTCTACAGAAGTATCTCGATTCCGCCGAGCTTGTGCTATGGGGAAGCTCATTTTAAACGTCAACCTATTTTTTCTCACACCTCAATCTAAACACGCCCCCCCCTCTACTACTCTTAGCAGCTACTTACTACCCTGAGAGTAGTAGGCTCTTTAAGCAGTTACGTCACGATCAGATTCAGGCCTCACGAGCATGGTCTCCTCTACGTCTTAAAAACATCATTGCTCTCAGTGCAGTAAATAGCTGCTGAAAGAAGTATAGGAGGCCGTTTTAAGATTGAGACCTGAGTAACAAACCGCTGGCGTTCAAATGAGCTTCCCCCTGGCGCACGCGAGGCTCAATCCAGATCCTCGAGAAGAGATGTGGGTGTCCAGCGCATGCGAGGGCCCACTGCGCGCGAGGGAGAGTGGGGGGAGGGGAGGGGAGGGGAGGGGCCGATGGGTGGCTCGGCCTCTTGCGCGCGCGAAAGGTCATCCGCTGAGCCACCTCCGCCACAGCGGCAGCCGTTACCCGCAGCGGGGTTCGCTCTTTGCCACGCGCCACCGCCGCCGCCGCCGCCGCCGCTTGCGGAAGGCCGAGGCTGACCCACCAGGCGCAGCTGAGCTCCATTCACGAGGGCCACAAAACATCCGCTTGCGAGATTACCGCATCTTTCCCTCATTTTTCTAGGCTTCAATTTTTTATATTAATTTATTATATATTATATTAATTTATTTTATATTATATTAATTTATTTTATATTATTTAAATTTATTATATATTATATTAATTTATTATATATTATATTAATTTATTTTATATTATATTATTTTATTATATTTATTATATATTTTTTATATTATATGTTCTTGTTAAGAGAAGAGCGATTGAGCTGCAATCTTCGTCAGATAGTGCGGAATAATTTCGTTTTAATTTCCAAGAATCATTCTCGATATAGAACTTCAGTATTGCATGGCCTCAAATTTGAGTTCCTCCTCGAATCACTTGATTTTAATTTGTCTCCGCCCTAACAGTTTGACAGTGCACACAATGCATGAACTCTATTCGTCGTTTTGTAACCGATCTCTAAACGCGATAGTTTACACAGTAGAGAATTGTATTGTGAAAGACACGGTGTCCTATAATAAATAAGGCAAATTTTGGAGATATTATAATAATGGAAATGATAATTGATCTAATCTGCACATTTAATGGAAATTAAGATGAATTTTTGTTTTGGCTTGCCTAGTAATTTAGTTTTTATAAAACAGTTCATCAGCTAATAATCATTTACAACAAAATACATTCTTATTAAGTCATTATTACCTATTTTTTATTAACAAACTTCTCACCCAGCAACGCAATTGCGATTCAACGGCCTTTTAAAGTCATAATTAAAGTGGTTGTGTTGATATTTTTCTTTTCCCTTTTGTATGGATTACGAATGCTCTCCAGCGCTCCGCAGAAAAATGACGGAAATAAAAAACAACGAATTCGAAACAACCAAAACAATTAAAATCATTTGAATTCATTAGGTATTACAGAATCGATGCGTAGCAACGTTATTGCTGCTGCCAGCAGAGAGAAGCTTTCAGAATCAAATGATTTCCTGGGGGGACGCAACCCTCATTAATCCACCATGAGCTGCGGTGCCCTTCCGGAATTATGTAGCCCCTGCAGCTCGCAAAATAATGAAAGCAAAGGTAAATACGCGATGGTCGATATGCCGTGCTCCGATCGGCGCCCGGATGAACCGATTGTCGATACGACCCATCACGATCGCGTTTTATGAAATTTCAATTTGACAAACCTCCAGCGCCGGAGCGTCCGCCGCCCGACCTCTCCTCCGAACAAACGCTGCCGGCCAGCTGAAATATACTAATTAAAAATTTACTCGTCATAATTTTGCGATTGAGTATTAGGGCGGCGAAATTCGTTTAATGGAAATAAAAATTACTCAGCGCTATTGACTGTGTATTGTGAATATTTCATTACTGGAAATGGATTTTGAATATTAATTTTTAAGTCTCGATCTTTCCCTCGCAGATTTGCTCAGAATGCCAAACACTACTTTACGAAGTTATTAAATGCAAAGGCTCTTTAAGAGCCAGTCAATCGCAAAAGTTTTAAGTACAATTTCGCAAGGTTGGCGTCTTTGTTCTTGGCTTACGAAATATTTAGAACGAAATACCAAAGACGAACAACAGAGGCAGAAATTCCTTTGAAGTCTGCAGTGAATTCACAGAAGATACATTTTAATAAGAGAAAAATTTGTCTTTTTTTTCGAGACTTTCGTACGTTGAAATTCTAAATGATAAGGGCCATGCGTTAACCAGGGGACAATGTGGCTAGTGTAAGAAGCATATAAAGCTAATAAAGTTACTCCATATCTAATGCACTTACTATAAATAGATCGAATTAATATCGAACATTCCGAAACAACGATGCTGATTACATATGGGCATGGCATATGTGAGTGGGAATTTTTAATGCTCAATAAACGGGGCTAGGCAGCCCGAGGTTCAGGGCGGTGCATGTCCTTCGACGAACTGCAATTGTTATTGAACTGCGTACATGAACACGTGCTTATGGCATTGCTGTTTATTATAGTCGTAGAATACAGGATGCTGGAGTTGAGTTCTGAATCGATTGTAGAGCCGTCAGTCAATCAAGTCTCGTTTGAAAGTGAAGACGGACCTAGCCGACGGTTCATGAATTCGCGACTGGAACCACATTCCGATTTGAATTCTGTACAGTACCAATAATGATTAGCATTCTGGACTTACCCAGACAACCCTCCTTCGAATTGAATATGTCATGATGTCGTCATGTATTACACTTTCCAACTTATTCCCAGTGTCCACATGTCCCCAACAAAATAACTCATTCGTTTTCCATTATCCATATGCACTCCAACCCGGAAGCGAGTCATCTCCCTGTCGATTCGCACATGTCCGGGGACCGCCCCCCTCCCCCGCTGCCGTTCCGCTGGGTCTCCTGCCCCCTCTCCCATGCCTGGGGCGGTCCCTCGCGCCCACACCTCCGCTCGGACCGGATACACGGCCGCGCCCGCACCGGGCTTGTTTCCTGGCGGTACATAATTCATTAACAGCTGCGCCCCCGCGCTCTCGTGTTTATCAACTCGCCACGTGAATTGTTAGCTGGATTGCTCCATGCCAACGCAAAGGGCTGGATACTACATAATATTACTGAATTTTGTAAATACAGAAGGGCATGGTGGATGATTCTGAATACGACTATTCTATAATTCAGAAAGAATTACAGTATAAATTCAAAAAATATTAAAAAGAAGAACTGTATTTATGTACATCAAAACTGTGCGTCGTTCAAATCTCCAGAATCCGCGGTCGGTTTTCCCCTCATATCCTCTTCCGAATGAAACCCCTTTCACTTTTGGCTACCTGAGAGGATACAGTCTGATTGCATCTTGGCTAGAGGTTTTGGGAAGAAGGATGAAACAATGTATTTAAGATTTCATTCACGAGAAACTCAAATAAATGTTCTCGAGAACGAGAGAAATCCTTAAACCTGTCAGAATCATGGGATCTCTGTATGCTATCTAACTGAAATGAAATTATTTTAATTTTGCAAGTTTTAAGGCAAGACCATGCTTTAACCTCCTCCTTAGAGAAGCGTAGAAATATACATTAATTCAGAGACATCCATTTAAAAAAATTAATAATATTCAATACAGTATAGATCCTAAATAACAAGCTTTCTTAAATGTTTCTACGTGACCAATACAACATAAAAGTAATACAAAGTGAACAACGTTAACGAGAGCATTTGCGTAAAGAGAATCGATCTTCGGAGCACAGATATCTCTGCGAGTTATGCCTTATTCCCGCGAGGAAAATCGAACGGGATGCAGTTGGAGTATGCTTTTTGGGGGAGGCATGCAAAAGACGTAGGAAACGTTGACTGCGGGATGCAGTCGGGATATGTCCCAAATCCCCACTCGCGATAAATATGTGCGGGAAATGCTTTCTACTCAAGGATAAGAAATGAAACTAATGGATCCCTGGATGCTGGCTAATCTTAATTTCCAGGATTTCACTGATTTTGTTAGTCGCTATGAGAAGGTTATGACGTCTTTTAGACATCTAAATTTACCCTAACAGGCGTGTCTTTCCCGGACACTAACCGAATCGAATATTATATTGCTATCATATTAATGGCCAATTAGTAAGGACTATTTTGGTAGCTGAGAGGAAATTTCAATATATTTTAATATCAATAAAGAGTCATTTCACTTACACAAGATCCGGATGTAAATGATATGAGCGTATTATATTCTCTTAAAGACATATGTTGTATCCTTTAAAAATCACTTTCCAACCGCTTAGGTTTTCTTTATCATGTGTTTAGGCTTTCTTTAAAATGTAACGAGGTGCGTTTATGAAGGAGCAAGTTGATGGATAATAAAAAGGCAACAAAACTCTCACAAACAGCTCATGCATGTGTTGCATGCGCCTTTTCTCCCTCGAGTGCGAAGTGCTTCCGAGCTGTTAACGCGTTCTGGCTTGCTTCCGGAAGTCTCACGCCACTCTTCTTCCTTATCTGTCACGACTCAGACGATTTCCTCCAAGGTGTCCACCAGGGACAACATGCCGCATAAAAGCTTTCGCCCTAAAATACTATTAGAAATGCGTTCTTGTTTTTAGGGGGGACAGTCATGTCGAAATCGAACGACCGAGCAGGCGGGTTGATTAAAAAGTTAACGTTCTCACAGTATGTGTGTAATACTTATTTTATTATTAAATATAAAATAATATTCAAATTTATACGAAAATGAGTTTTATACTTAATTTGAGAAATTGTTCATGTAACTTGTACGAACTGGTAACGTACTTATAAAATTTAACATATTTTGTTAAAGAAGAAGTTGTTTTTATCAAACTTAGGAAAGGGGTTGAAGTGGAGCGTTCACGTAACAAAGAATTTCAGTGGGAAATGTCTAGTTTATACATCAAAAGCGTGGGAGACAAACAAAAGCAACATTTTGAGGACACATTTTTTCAATAGCCCCCAAAAGAACGATTTATCCCAAAAGCGCCTTCCTTAACAAAAGATGAATTCCTCCAATGTGAGTCGGCGAGCGTTAACGCGTTGCGTAAATGCTCTCTTCGTAAGTGTCCGATTCATCCTAAAGGCGCAAGTAATGCGCATGGCCCCCGACAGTAAAAGGAAACTTTCACCTTTCGCTGCGGTTGTGTGCCTCTTCGCGAACGTGAGCCCTCCGAGCCGGAAGAAACATAAAGTGCAGTCAAACCGTAGCGAAGCGTGCGCCCGCGAGTTAGAGGAATCAGAAAGCGTGATCAACGCACGCAGGAAAAAAAACTCTTGCGCAGGAGTTACTATATCAAAGTATCATCATAACATATCATGACAGTTAAGTCCGTTGCAGATCACATTTGGTCTCACAATCTCGTCATGGGATATCTTCGTACTTTTTCTTCATTAAGGTTTATAATTCTGATATCTGACATATTCAGAGTGTGTTCATGTTGACTTCTTGCACCTTAATGCTATCCTTTTCTTTTCTACATTATTTATTTTTGAATGAAAGTACAATATTACGCCGTGCAGGGGTAAGCATGTAGGGGTGCAATTTAGTTGCCTAATAACTACATATTTTCAAGTAATTTTGAAGGGGTTTCAATTTTATGGAAAGAAATACATAAAACTGTTTGAATTTAGACGAAGTTTCAAATTCTACTTACAATCGGTGTCACTCAAAGCAAAATGACCAAATTTGTACGTCATTGTTTCTTAATTTAAAAAAAAAACTTTTTAATATATTATTAACAAGATACTAAAAGGTCTCAGAAATATTTTATTTACTTAAATTCATCTTTAAATTATAATTTTTGTATCGCACATCATACGGTTTTAAAACATATCGCTATACCTATTACTTAAATTAACGCACATTCATTTGCTACAATAAGATGAATATAGCTGCACAAAGTCGAATAGTTAATTTCAAAGTTGTTTCAACTAGAAAAAAGTTAATCAAAACTGTTCCACCCACTGAAAAACTAGTTTAATGCATTATCCTATTTGTTTACTATAAAATCAACTGTCACTGATGGTATTCTTAAAAAGCCTATAAAACACTTGCGTTTTTTCTTTGCCTCACGTCTTCAGGAGAAGAAGTTTTAATTAGCAAACTTCCAGGGACATGCGTGGTGAGAAAAGCAATGGCGTTAACTGAAAACCTTCAGTCAAAAATGATGAAAGGATTTTTTTTCTTGCATGCTGCAAAACCAAGAATGTTGGTATTTCAAAATCATCATGCAGTATCCCTCGCTCAGGCATTTACTAGTTGTTACAGAATAACACAATTTTTATTAATAATCATTTGACGTAAATAACCTGCACAGATAGTCAAAACGCGTCGTCAAATGTCGTCAAAAATCAAAACTTAATGTCGACAAAAGTCGTCAATCGTCAAAAATTGTATTAGCCTGAGTTCGGACTGCAATCAACAGATTGTGTAACTACACTCAGATCAATCAATTCTTAAATTTTGTGAGTAATATTCAGAAAAATTATTTGCAATATCCATACGTCGTATTATTAAAGTTTGCATATCGATTTTAATGTGTTGCAGTAATGAGTGTGTTAAATGCGAAATGAATAACCTTGCCACAATGGGCTTCTACCTTATGAGCTTCCCGGACGAAACAAGAGAGCTTTCCTGCAACTCGGAAAGGAAAACCTTGAACTTTCGGAGTGTGGGCGAAGTCATAATGGGGCGAAGCTCTCGTCACAGGAGAAGGTCGGCGCACGGATGTCACTCAGAGCCCTCGTTGGGCAACTGCCCGGACACTTGCCGGTCCCCAACTCTGGGCTTGTGCTTCGGCCTTCAGGACCGGCTTTTCCATCCAGGGATAGTAATATGTACGAATGGATAACTCAAACGCATCAGACCATAGCAACAATAACAACACGAATCTTATACTTCTACTAATATATATATATATATATATATATATATATATATATTATATATTATATATTATATATTATATATATTATATATTATATATTATATATTATAATTATGTATATTTTATATTATTTATATTTATATTATTATATTCGTGGCGTCGTTAACACGAGGGTCAGAACCGGTTAGGTCGGTGAAAGTGCGCTGCGGGGAGGAGGAATTGTAGCTGAACTTCCGGGAGGTTTGCCTCCTGGCGGTTGACTCAGGTAGAGCTGCAGAGCAAATAACCTTAGGCTGTTAAAACTCGAGATGCCTACGCGAGCTCTTGCTTACCGACGAGCAGGCGGGGCAATTACTATATATATATATATATATATATATTATATATATATATTATATATATATATATATATTATATATAACTATAAATATCAGTTCTGAAATATAAAATTGATACGGTACATGCTTTAAGAAAATTTATAAATTTGTCGCCAAGCGTAGACACACCATTTTATTCTCATTCAGGTACCGAAAGGAGGTTTGGAAGCTACGCGTAATTACGCTATCTATAAGTTAGTATACTGTATGAATAGACAATTGGAATGAATAGACATAATAATATGTATTCGAAGGCAAAAGTTCTAGTCACATTTATACTTGGTAATTTGAAACAAAACACCTACTACGAAAGAAGCATTGTACAATAATGTTATAATAACACTTTTGTTAGTCCCCTTGGCGCAGGCGGTTAGGCAGGCGTTGTCTGCGCTGAGGAGGCTGCAGGTTCGATCCTGCATAGGCATGGACGTAGTTGTGATTGTCCCTTCACCGCTCATAATCATATTATCCCCTCATAGTTCATAATTCAAAATTAGCAATCGCGTCAAAAACAATGGATACAGCCGAAAAGGCGGTTCCTCATAGCGAGTAAAGACCCAATATCTTTCTGGGATTAATAAGACTTGGTCTGGGCGAATAACGTGTAGCATGGTCCAAATTGAATGATCTTTTCATTCAAAACACTTAATTTTCGTAATAAACACTATTCTTCAAAGCGGTTACGAACGCATGCTGTGGATATTAGATCAACTCTTGTTTCTTCTTATATCATGACGACACAATGGTTTCATTTAGTTCCAGTCTTTGTGTGCAAACTTGCGTGTTTACATACTTTCTAATCCCATTCTGCTCTTCAAGTGCAATAGCATGATGCATCGTTGCAGAAAATCAAGATTTTACAATAGTATACAGGGAGATTCTACATTTACAAGATCGAGCACAAGGCGCTAAGATGATACAGTAAAAGTTTAAACTTATATAAATATTATAAAAAAAGTAAAACGAGTCATATGCAGAAATGGTAGGCTTTATACAGAATTGTATGTAGAAATATAAATGAATGCTACTGATGTTTTAATCTTTCAAGACATGTGTTATTTCACACCATATTGATAATTTTTAAATTTTTAATTCAAGAAATGTATTCCGATGTTTTGTAATTGTATTTAAACGTATTGTATTCAAAAGAGAAGCAAATTTTTCATGTACAAAAAAAAGGATGATAATAGTTGAGAAAATCCCTACAAGAATTTTAAAAAATCCAAATTTGGAAAACAAAAAACTAAAAGTATTGTAGTTAAAAAATTAAACGAGTTTGTCCGAAAATTCAAATCATGCTGCAAGGAAAATTCTTCAATTACATTCGAATAAAAATGATAAATTCTCAAGCCCTATTTTTACAAAAAGTATACGAGTAGATCTTTGTAATAATTTGACACCAAGAATACATATTTTACACATAATAAATATTTTAAAGTAATAATAAATATGTGCATAATATTCTCCACACATCACGAAGAAAATTGAGAATTCGTACCCTTTCGTGTCAGCAGAGGAATTTTATCGCGATTCTTCTGTCCTTCACAAGTCTCCTACACTTCTCAACCAATCTCCCCCGTCTTTCAGCTCGCGTCAAAATGAACACACAAATTTTCCGCCGTTGTGAATCAAAATGAGACGGGCACGACACAACGAGAAACGTTCAACATATTTGTTCCGCGAAGGAAGCTCGGTTAATGGGGTCGAAAATACAAGTCGGTGAAACGATGTGGGGGAGATGTTGTTTTTCTCGACTACTGGCCTCCAAATCCATTCGGCCTGGCCCAGAGAAATACATTTTCATGCAAACGAACAATGGCGCGTGGCGTCTCGAGCGGAGAGGAGCACAGTTTGGCGAAGTCGCAGCGAGCGATTGCGGTCTATTCGCCATTGTTCTTTCTTCTGAGAAACGAGGCCGAGGAACCGTCCGACGCAGAGGCCCTCATGTATAAATATCTCTCAAATTGAAAAGCTTCCTTCGACGCATTCGGCGCCCGTCTAAATGGAAGCTCAGTATCGCTTCTCTTTTTATTGCGACTTCGTTCGACCTTTTTGCTATTTTACTCAATTGTCACGGTTCTTTTCTTTTTGTCATTTCTTCTCCATTTGGCAGGCTATCCGTCTCTCTCTCTCTCTCTCTCTCTCTCTCTCTCTCTCTCTCTTTTGCTCTCTCTCTCGCTCTCTCGCTTTTGTTTCTCTAATGACATTTGTCTCCGATGCGGCGAGGTGACGTCGACTCGCGGGATGCGCAACGCGCAGCGATCGTCGCTTGTCGAAAAACTCGCACTGCGCACTCCCTTGTTGGTTCCGTGTTGATGCAGACAGTTTTGAAAATTCTGCGCTTGGCATGAGATGATAGAGATATTTATTATTTTCGATTGAGTAGAAACAAACTTATACTTTATGTAAAAAGCTTTACAACTATTCATAATTGCCTTGAACTCCGTTTCTTACACTTATTCAACCTGTATGTTAGTTGATTTCAGAAAAAGGACAAGCACGCTGCGATTCAGCGTGTTTAAACTATAATTCTTCTCACATGTACATTTATAAATCTTTTCTATGCTATATCGTTTACATCGTACAAACTAAATGCAGAGAAAACGAATATTACTTACATAAAAACAATATTATTGTTTTCTCTTGTCTAAGATAAATGCCGAATAACATAACTGTAATTACTACCATATTTCATGTTGTTAATACCTTGTATTTGCCATCATACTTTGGAGCGAATTAATCACATAGTTCTCAAATAATATTTATACGCATTATTTTTGCAAAATGCTAATAATTTAGTTCGATAACAAAAATAAATACTACGTAACTTAAGGAAACACCAATATTATAAATATAACACAAAATTCAGTGGTCATACACGAAATCAATAAAGCTTAAGAGTACCGTTTATCTCTAATGAATAATATGCTTTAAAAAACAGAATATCAAAATCGATGGGCATGTTACGATAAACAGATATTTTATATCGGCATTATCTTAACAGTATAGTCAAGAGATATTCCGTCGCAGGACGTATGATAATACTGCAATGAATTTCTCTCTGTAACAATTGTCAACATAATTAATTAACATTGACATAATTAATAATCGAAAGAAATATTACGTTTATAAATAATTATTTAATTTCTGCTTCTTACAAGTTTTAAATCAATATCATACATTTAATAAATTCACTTTCTGTTATAAATCTGCGATTTAAGTATAGTACGTATACAAAACTGAAATGAAATTAAATGAGGTGGTTACACGATTTTAAACATTGTCTCTATCGCATTCATCTACACGGAAGTGCAGTAAAATACACCAAAAAATATATTATTTTAATTTTCAAATCATGCCACACATAACAGACTTCCGTAAAAACAGACCAACTTCCACTAATTCGTTAATTAACAGTAATGAAACGTGTTAGGGATGCATTTAAACTGAATTCCCCTATTCAACAATGCTTCGAAAAGCTCATGAATCTAGTTACGTTGTGACAATGCATGTCTCGCAAGAAGTAGAACAGGTGGCAACACAAAAGCGGTGGACGGGTCTGGAAAACATGCACTCTGCTGCAACCAACATATTGAATTAAATTAAAGTTTTCATAACGAACTTCTGAGCGACAAAATGCTTGATTAAAACTTTATTAATTCAGTTAGTACTTTACTCAAATTAAAATAATAAACACCGGGATTCGAAATATAAAGTTCTCTTTCTCCAACTTCCAAAAATAACGATGTTTCAGGGAAAGCAGTGGAGCGAGCTTTTTCACGGACATTAAGGAGGAAAACGACTGTATTAATTGACTGAATGGGAGCGGAGTCTCTTTTTTCATATTGCTGAAATTAAGCCACGCTTTTATTTGTAAATAAATGATCAAATGAAACTAAAGATGACCAGACGTTTCTTATTACGTTCTTAGATGCGGACTATGGACAGCCAAAAGGTATTAACTTCACATTAAATTGAAAATATATAGATTTTGTCAATCTGTTCTTGTACAATATATACTAGAACAATATATCAAAATAATTATTTTAAATGAAATCGTATGTTTCAAAGAACAGTCATATTAACCACTTCTTAATCGTAGTAGTACATTATAAATGTTAAAATACGATTATGAATGAGGGATGGCAAAGAGCACATAATAAATACAAGTGAATTACAGTTAGGTTTCGCATTACATCAGCAATGGTAAAACCTTAAGTCAAGCAAGTCACCACATTTTACATTCAATACAAGTCACCATATTTTTATTGATCATCCTCTCTTGTTCACATTTTAACCGCCTCACATTATCTCTCTGGCTGGACAATCAACGGACAATCCCAGTCAAAGCATAACGAACGCGCTCTAAATTCCGAGCTGTTATAGCAGCATTCATTCTATGCTTCCTTCATTCTTCACTATATTTTTTCCTTTCTTTATTTCAGCCCTTATCCTACTAGGAAAGCAAATTACCATGCATCTGTTATTATACGGCGATGTTAATAAGAAGGCGCAAGATTAACAATGACGTCTCCGAATTGGCCGCAGTGGGATTTGACGGTCCCCAAAGGATTACATTAACACCCATTAGTAGTCATGGAAACGAATCCTCTTGCCTATGAAGCAAATTCCACAGATTGCAAACAACCCTCTATGCATTTTTGTCTGCAACTACTAGTAGTATTGTATTTTTACATGAAAGAAAATTAATATATCACGATCTGAAAACAAATACATATTCAGATCTGTATAATGCGTTTATATGCATGATGAAGTGAAATGAGTTAACTCATCATTAGAGACTATTTACTAAAGACTTTTTACCAAATTTATGAATGTTAATACGAGAAAAATCTGTACTTAACCAACTTTCCTAAGTAAATTACAAATACTGTATAATAACGGGATTGTTTCATAAACTTAATTCAAATCAAAATCATGCCAACTGCACAATAAATTGTACCTGAATGAAGAATCCAATGATAATTATTGTTAATTTTATGTATATCAGCCGTTTTGTAACGAACATTTCGTAATATTGATGAAATTGCATATACACAAGTATGCTATGCCGTACGGCAAAATGAAATCATTGCGTGATTAATTAAGATGTAATGAAAACGGATAATATAATATATTGAATTTCTCTTGTTTAGAATAATAGCATGACCAAAAATCAAGTTATTAAATTTTAATATCAATTATTGTTTTCTGTGAAGAAGAATTTTATTAATGTATAATTTCACTATTTCTGCATTTGTTGTTGTACCAGTTTAGTAAATGTTCAAAACATGTTAGGTAAAAACTCAATCAACTTAATGAGAAGTGAGAATTTTCTCTAGGACTCTTGAGAGAGATTGCTCGTTTGTGTCGAATAGGTTATAATGTAAAGTCAGAATGCAAATACCGAAACCTATTGAAGTTTTAGAAGAAAAGTGTATCTTAACGAACCTTTACTTTTATTTCTTTAGTAACCTTCAGAAAACTAACTGATCTTAACAAATCTATTCATTAAAATATATTTTTTCTGATAAACGAAATGTTAAAACCATTCGTTATTCTTCTTGCAGATCGGTCGAAAATTATAAAATTGATTACCTCTAAAGAGAGAAGCACATAGTAATTTCATTAATTGACTAATTTAATATGCACTCATTCGTAGTCAAGAGTATGTGATTTTTATGCACCTCTATTTCGCTAATACTTCGTGACGGGTGTTAAGAAACAAAAGACACACATTAACAGACAAGAGACATTAATGCATACGCTGCCATTCCATTTGGCTCCTTTATTACTGACGGATGATCAGTCTCTGATCTAGGCCAGGTAACTCGTCACCATCCAAAAGACTAATCATCTATTTCATAAAGCTTAATGTTAGAATGTGAGAGATTGCCAAGGTCTCCGGTGAGAGACTAAGAAATGAGCAGCCTTAATGTACGAGTAAGCAAAGCATTTACAGCAGAGTGAGGAGTTGATACGCAGGAAGACGAGGAGCGGCTGGGAGCACGACGAAGCAGGGGGTGCGGAGAGAGGTAAAGTGTTGAGGGAATAGACTAAGGAGGCTAATTCATTACTCTGTGGTGAGGGACAAGTGGGGAAGGGCAGGAGGACAGGCAGGTATTGAAGGGCGGGGAGGGGCGGACGTCGAGTACTCTGGGCGGACAGGATGCCAAGGGCCAGAAAGGGCAGAGTTCATGCTAAGAGACCAGCTAAGGTGGGTGGAGATATTCACTGTGACGAGCAGGGTGGCGCCAGTGACGGCAGGAGGTTGGAGCTGGGCGCGGGGGAGGGGGGGGGCAGGGCAAATCTCGCGCTGGCACGTGCAAGGCGCCCCGTCGAGCGGCGGAGGCGACTTTCTTAACGAGCGCTTGTGCGTTGCGCCATTCGCCGCGGCTGCACGTGCGCAATGGCCGCGGGGCGGGGGTGCGCTCAATGGGCAACCGACCCGCCCACACACTGCCCTCCGCGGGGCGCAGTTTACAGCTGGAACATTCCAAGGTCACCCTCGAAATTGCAGGACGCTTTGACGATTGAAGGAGATGGAGGCCAGGAGTTTTCATGTAAACAAAGTTAAGGAATAAGCTGGGAAAATCGTCTGAAAATTATACCCTAAGGTGTATATTTAGCTACTTAAAAACGGTATGTTTGCTTGTGTATGAAAATTACTACATAATTTGATATTCTAATCATGGAAAGTGAATTTTCGGCCACAAAATCATTTTCTATTTCCACTTGAATTTGGTCGTAACAAGGCATTTATTGTATTATAGAATACTACTGGTTAAGAGGAAATCTATTTGAATGTTTCAATGAATTTCTAAAGGCTGCAGTACTACATTAAAGTTTATAATCATACGAATCCAAAATTTAGCTTCGTCGCGAACAAAATACGTTGATATAGTGCACAAAATTTATTAAAAAAACATTTCTTTACAACTTCTCCAAATGTAATATTATTAAGTTATTCTGTTTGTGTGAGTACTGTAATGTGGCTCATGATTATGCACCAACACCTGGAGTTGCGACAATTTCACGTGGGGGTGGGGTGGGGGCGGGGGCACGAGGGGTCCGCTCCAGTGCTCTAGTGCTGCCGCGGGCGCCGCCTGCAATTGCGGCTGCTTTAAGGCACATTCACAGTGCAAACGTAACCATAAGCAGAACGCAAAGACATAAACATTAACATAATTGATAGACTGAAGTATTCACAATGTCTAACATAAACGTAAGCAAAATAAGAATTTCTGTTGGCTGTGAGGCATTCTGGTTTACTATCGATTGGACGTGAGAATTGATTTCGAGGTATGTTCATGACTTTCGACTGTGTTCATGGCCCATGATACATGGCGTTAATTCATCTATCGATTTCGATCGTATTTTAATTCTCGATTTCGAGTTACCGTTCTGTGATTGGTTCATTTCTTACGTCTTACTTAAGCCTAAGCACAGAAGATTGCAACTTTTTAAGTTAACGTCTTACGTATTACGCTTATGCAAACGCATTGCGAATGAGTACGCTAATGGACGTAGTCCTAACTTTCATGTTAACACCAAGCACCTGCTTATGTTTGCATTGGGAATGCGCCTTTACGCCGGCCCCGCCGCCCCCGCTCGCGGATGCATATGTGTCGCCACAACCGGCGCGCCACAGCCGCGTAGTCTGGTAGTCAGCGCGCTACCCGTCCGCTTCTGGGGCGACGCTATTACTTACGCATGAAGGTCCCGCCCTAGTCGGAAATAAGGGAATCTCCAAGCGATGAGGGGGTACTCGCGCTCTGCTCCTCCGTCTGTTGGGGCGATTAGCATTTATGACCGACGCGTTAGCTCTCCAGTCACGGTCTCGTTTTTACTTATCTTTGAGTTGGAGGTTTCCTCAACAGGTTAATTTTTCATTTGTCGGTGATTGCTATGGTCGGCGTTAATTACAAAAATACTTCTACTGCATCATTGTTAAAATACGGACGTTCGCTTTGACTTTGTGAAACTGCAGTCACTTCGCAAATATCACAGTTCACCTTCTCTGCGTTTGCACAAATTCTTAAGACTGTATTTAACTCACTATTATGAGAAAAGTAGACTTTAGAGCTCCTTTATCGCCCATACGTTGGTGTATCCCAATGGTTACATTATTAAAAATATACGAAAAATCTTCATAATTAATAATTAACTATTCAGAAACTGTTAATTGATTGATTACCTAAAAGATAAAGAATCTGACAAGTTTAAAAACGTTTTGAATTCTCTCTTATCAAACATCTTGTTCTTTTAAGACCGCCTATGGATTATTCTGGAAAGTTTGTGAGAGTTGAGATAATATTTTCAATGTAATCTTAAGGTATCCTCGGCGTAAGCAAAAAATCATTCTTTAAAGCAATGATTTTCGATAGCTCAACCGAACCAGTCATCGGGAGTCATCACACTAATCAGATCAGCAATGACCTATATGTAACACGTCACCTAATATCTTGTCTGCCATATAACTGAAGTCCTATTGAAGTGGATATGTCCTTCGAACGTAGCGAATCAGACGCCGTTGACGACTTTGAGACCCGGGAGCGATATCAGTCGCCGACACGCAATTATCGGAGCCCGTCATGGACGTATCGACCTATCGATGCCCCGTCCTACTCAACACGCGCTGACGAGCAGAGCGAGCGGGACAAACCGCGACGTCTCTGGCGACCAATAGGTGCGCGGGCACGCGGGCGGCGAGCAGATCATCTCTAGGCGCTCAGTTTGAGCCACAGATCTGTTTTTTCAGAAGGCTCTTGGATGCAGGTGGGGAGTGGGCGTTACCATGGCGACCTGTCGACGTACGGCGGCTCGACAGATGCTTGAAAACCCTCCTTTCCACTGTCACAAAAATACGACCCGACACGAAGATAATCAATCCTGAACAAGCACGAACATTTTTGTAACAGAAATGCTTTGACCATATTGGAACCGCTGGCACCATTTTGGTTGATTGGTAATTTAGTGCCCAGGCGCATCAACAGCTGTGATCATTAGTTCTCGTAAGAATAGTGCATTTTATATCCCAAGAGGTGACAATGCTCTACTTCTGCTAGATCTTTATATCCATTAGCTTCCGAGATTTAGCCCCCAATTTTTTTCTATCAGAGGGGCATCGATCCAGTCCAAAGAAGTTTTAATGCTCAGACATCAACGTTATAGCCATAACCTAGTTGCCTAGTACTTGGAAGTGTGTGTATGTATGTGTAGGTAGAGAAGAGGAGAGGAAAGAAAGTTTGCGCGCGGTCCATGGAGCATTTCTTATATTACTGCTCCGCCATTCGTCTGCAACTGATCGAATAAATAACCGAAAAGAACCGATCGGAACTAGAATTCCCCTCCGAAGAGCAACCTAGCTATGTGAGCTGGGGTCGAAAATCCGCCATTCCAACCCTAGAGCGCCGTGAGGCACTGCTGTGGAAGAACTAAGACACCCTATCCTATTCTTGAAGAAACTTCAACTCCAAAATCCTGCTACGGTAGATTGCCGCGTAATACCCCATTTTCACGAAAATGCGTCATCGCCGTGCGCGAGCTCAAAAAAAGAGAAATGGGAATTTGCTGGGAGCACGCGCTCGCAAAGGGCGGAGGAGGGAGCGAGGGCAGGGGAGCGCAATCTGACGGACGCTCCAGGACACGCGCCTGAAGGCAGGGGCTCAGCACTGGGACTGACGGCGCCCCGCGGCCTCTCGGCGAGCGGATGTACCGCCTCCCCCTGCCATAGCAGCCCACGCGTAAGCGCCGATCAAACGCGTAACCAACCGCTTCCCCCCCCCCTCGCCTTGAAGCTAGAATTGTGTCCAACTGCCATTTCTGTTCCATTATTTGAATTCAACATGTTGCGGAGAAATATTAACTTTCTCGTATACGTACTTATATACGGAGTACAGCAAAAGTTATGTAATGCTGCTGAAAATCGATTTCGAGATTTCAACGGAAAACTCGTTTGGGGGTCCCCTGGTACCGAAAAATGTTTTCTCTTTTTTCCAAAACGTCCTTTCCCCCGTTTGTCTGTCTGCCCGTCTCCCCGTCTGTCTGTCCGTACGTCCGTCTGTTAGTCTATGAACACCACTAGCGTCTAAAACATACGTACAATTCTTTCCAAAATGGATATTCCTCGGTCAACTGGCTCCATTTGCTGGTCAACTGGCTCCACTTGAGGCGCCGAGATTTTGAAAAACTTTCTTCAAAATTTGCGGTACACACTCCCTGGACATTATCAAAATCTCATAACTCAAAAAAGGCTCACAATTTTTTCTTTAAATTCCTCGTAAAGAAGAGAGTAAAATACACTTATAGAGGCATCATAAATCCGATTTTTTGTCAGTTATATCTAACGATTTCCTTTCATTTATCTAACGCAAACACTGCTCATAATGTCAGATGATAAGTATTAATAATGTGTATTATAAATCGTGTTTTCCAATTTTTCCTGTTTTTTTATTTGTAATAAAATATAAAAATAATCACCCAATGTATGAACAACTTTTACCCCGGTCGGACGTCTACGTCCGAGGATCCGTCTGCCGTCCAAAGCGCGTGGCTCGGCGGGCGCGCTTTCGAAATGCCGCGCGGCGCCGCCCCGCGCGACGCGCGGCGCGCTGCAACCGGTGGCCTAAGGCCGCCTCGCGACAGCGTCAACCGAGCGCCCGGCGGGGGGAGGGGGGGGGCGATCCGGTGCCGCTCTGGCGAGTGTCGATAGCAGCCGTCGAAGCTCCGGTTCAGCGGCGACTGACCAGGCCGCAGATCGCAGGGACACCGATGACGGACAAAGAAGGGGACATACTACAAATGATGTATCGTGCGAGAGTATTAAATGACAGAATTAGCCGAAGGTAAGGGTAGCTAGCGGCTGCAGACATATTTTGTATTTTAAAGGCAACATGCAGTATGTATAAATACTGACTAATATTTACAGTTTGCTTCTTCGTTATTAATTATGACTTCTAAAGAACTATATGTAAAATAACTACCAGCTAAAAAATACACGAATATGAAGCCAGGATAAATGGGAGAAATGTGTGTTTCATGCATGTTACTGTTAATCACCGAACGACGTATAAATGTTTTCCTTTTGTTTCTTTTATATTCCTTTCAGATTTTTATGATAAATACGTTATTGTCAACGATTAACCAAAGTAAATAGCACATTAGCTATGACTACTTCACTTTTTAATCAGGAAAAATCATATTGTTTCTCAATCTATTCAATTGCATACCAATTGTATTCTAAATATTGAATTCAAGGTATAGTTTCAACAGCCAATACTAAAAAAATTCACTCGGAAACTAAAACCTGACACGTCTAACGATGACGAATGTGAAATCCAATAATATTTTAGTGTCTAATAACAGATCACAATAATGGTGCATGAACCACTTTACCAAAACCACACAAATCAAATCTTTGTTTAACGAAGATACTCAACCGTCCTAGATAACAACAAAATTAATTATAGTTAAGTGCATTTAGACGACGATCAATACAATAAATCAAGATCGGCAGGAGGGAAGGAAGATTCGATGTTAGAATCGGTGGTTGCTTCTTAGAGAACTAAGCTGACGTCTTCATTACAAGTTGATCGTCTCGATGCACACGATTCAACTCCTCGCTTCAGCCAGCACCCACTTGCAGCATGGGAGAGCGTCGCGAGGCAGTGAGCCAGGGCGGGGCGGGCCCGGGCCGAGTGGAGAGCGAGCCTAACGCTGTTGTGCTGCTCTAACCGCATTCACAACAGGCGGTGGCGGCGCCGCGGCCACGTAACGCGGCGGGCAGAATAAAATCGGTTATCCCTCCGCGGCGCCGCGCCGCTCCGAGCTCCTCGGGTGCACGCTTTCACTTGATGCGCTGATAGCCACCGCCTCCGCCGCCATCGTCTCCACGGCGGCTACTGCCGCCTCCATCGCCTCCTTCGTCACCGCCACCACCACCCCACCTCATCCCCCAACGCCGTCACCTCCTTCGCTGCCGCCACTACTGCCACCTCCCCGCTACAGTTGAACCGATTGCCCACGCCTTGGTCGCCACTGTTACCGCCCTCTCCGTCACCATCGTCCCCGCCCTTGCTATAGCCGCCGTTACCATCGCCTCCACCTCTACTATCGTCCATCTGGCTTCTCGTCCACCTAACCTTAGCCCGGTGCTACCGTATCCACCTCCACCGCCTGCGCCACCGCTGTCGTCGCCTACCATCACCATCACCAAGACCACCTCCCCTACCGTCACCCCCTCCGCCGCCGTCGCTGTTGCGCAAACGACTCAGGCGCTCTCGCGGAACGAACGGCAGCTGCTGCGGCTGCAACCTCTGAAGGTGAGATGGATCCACGGTGCTCTTCGAATTCCACGGCTGTCGAATTTGAACGATGAACTAGAAAGTACCCTTATGATTCACTCGCGAAGCAACTCTTAAAGAAGTCTGACCTTTTATTACTCTTTTTCGAATTACCCTAACAAATGGGCCAAGAACTACTTCCTTTTCCTAGTCCTATTCACACAACATATATATATATATATATATATATATATATATATATATATATATACACACATACACTTACACTTATGTGCACCGCACTACCACAGATGTCGGGGGACCAATGAGGGCGTCTCCCGGGTTGACTGATGGCCAGCTGATGGCCGAATCCTCGTTGGGGAAAATCCTGAATATCGACGAGGTCGACGCCAAATCACACCAACCAGGAAGGAGGAAGATCACGGCCAATTCCCGTGATAAAACACGCACTATACTTACAGGACTTACAAATATAGCAGTTGAAACGAAATAATCAATTGGTATGTGAACGCATGATATAACAGTCTAATCTATCACAGACTGTGTCCGTGATAAAATCTATCACAGACTGCGTCCACTTGATGCGTTTTTTTTGTTTAATTTCGGGGGCGTCAGAGCTCTTGGGAACACTTGAATGAATGCTGGCAATTGCGCGCGGCTTCCCACAGGAAACAGGAAGATAGTGTGTTTTGTTTTGTTTTTTTCCATTGAGCAAATAGTGTACACCCTTCAAAGTAAAGAATGAAATTTCTACAACACTATTGGCAAGAAGGGTCAAGATTGGAGAATGACCTACATTTTCGTCCATCTTCGTGGCAATTGAACCGTATTAGTGCAGCCTCTCAACTAATAAATATATTATTATTATTATTATTATTATTATTATTATTATTATTATTATTATTATTATTATTTGAATGCTAATCTCTGTAGCATTCAAATTTGTCTTAGCATTTACGACGGTCTCAGGTTCGGTTCATGATGAACTCAAATATTTGCATCGCTCATGATATATCATTTTTAACAGACATTTATATTTATTGTAGCCCTAGTGAAGTCAACAAAGTAAGTTTGAAGTAGTTTTTACATGGTATTCGATGATGTCAAACATGTATTAGAAGTACATGTTAAAAACTTGGGAAAAGTGATGCTATACAACGATGCTTACTACGGCCCTAGGCAGAAAAAAATCGAAATTATTTAGGTATTGACAAGAATAAGGTTGTAATTCGAAAAGGATGTACAATATAATTATGTCGTTTACTTGTCGGTATTGTGTAAAATATCATATAACATTACAATTACAAATTAAAATGTGTTCATCAAATCTAAATTTATTAAAATATTCCTTTTAAAAAAATTTATTCTGTTTTTGTTCTTTAATATGATTATAATAAAATGCGTAAAAAATGTCTTTCTTTCTTGTCCTCGAAACCAGTGAGCAACGAAGAGGTTCAGAGTGAACAGTATGTGAGTCTGTGCGCAGTTACTCTCGGTACAACGCAATTTTTGTCAGTTCTTTTAATTATCATGCTACTCCAATTCAACGGAAAGGAATAAAATAAAATAAAAATTGGTGTTCTCTTTTGGAAACCATAAATTAATGCATTCAGTTGGAAACACTACACAATTATCTTTCTGAACAAAAATGATAACATATTTTTCGTTTTGGTTTAGGGCTGTGAATCTGTGAAGAGAAAAATTTGACCTTAATATCTCTTTTCACATCAATCTATACCCTTTAACTGGTTTGAAATCTGGAAATATCAATTTCACCTTTTTTTTCAAAAATAAAATAAATGGACTAACATGATACAATTGTATCGAGTTTGTTTTGTATCATTTTTTTCGGTTATCTGGTCCACCTCTCCAGCAACGGCAACACTAAAACACTGAATCCTGTGAATGCCCTAATGGAGGTAAATACGCGTTGCGTATCAATTTCATATTCGCCCTCTCTTCCGCTGGCACACGAAGCAGAACCACATCTGCGACGGTCGTAATATTGCCATTCTCCAAGTTCCAATATCGTGCATATAACCTTCCATTTTAACCATGTCTTTTTAATAACTGCTGTTCCCCATAAATCGCTTTCAGTACTGACTCTTGCCTGCTATCCGTCACTTTGAAGAAACCATAAGCAAAGGAAGGAGGAAAACAATAAAAATACTTAGGTAAATATGAAGTCCTTTCAAAACTCAACGATGAAAAATGCGGTACGTTAGAAGGAAAACAAAAGGTGAACAAGTGGTGATTAATAGAAGCAGTAAAAATGGAGATAAAAAGGAAGCCAATTATAAAGAAACAGACACAGCGACAAAAGAGATCAGATCTGAAATATTAGAACAGTAAGATCGCTGTCTGCAAAACGGTCGGAAAGGTGAGAAGCTGCGAATGAATTTGTGTCAGTGGATGGACCCAACAAGAAAGCAAACCGGTGTCAGTGGAAGTGGAAGTGGAAGTGGAAGGCAAAAGCAGCGTCGGAGGCGGAGAGCGAAGCAGAACAAAGGGCCGGGAAGGGAGCGCAAAGTGGATGCAAGCGAGGGGGGAAGCCGCGATCGAACGACGCTGAGAGAGCGCGCCTCCGCGTCACGCAAAAACAACGGAGCGGCGACGGCGGCGGCGGCGGCGGCCGGAGAGGCAAATCACGAATTCATAACGGCCACGCCGCGCCCTCTGTCGCTCGTTGGAGGCTGGAAAGAGCTGGGGTGAAGCCCGGCAAGAGCGGGGCTAAAGATATGGAGGGGCGGAGACTGAGGCGGGGAAGAGCGATTGCAAAGGGAAGGGAGAGACGTGGTTAGAGACGGAAATAAGTAGGAGCTGTGGGGGGTGGGGGTGGTGGGGAAGAGTAGAAGTTGTGGCAGCGAAGGATGGTTGGTAATACAGGTTGGGCAGAGATGGTAGTGGCGAGGAAGGACCTAGTAGTAAGTACAGGAAGCACAGTGCAGAGTACAAGCGCTGCAGGGTGGAAGAAGGGTGGAAATTAGGCCTGTGGAGGCTTGGGAATGGAAACTTGGCAAACTTGGGGACGGAAACTTGAAGGTAGCTGCGAAGCGCGGTAAAGGCGGGGAAGGGCGGAACACGTGAAGCGGAGAGCGGGGGTAACAGAATAGGTGACAGTGGTAGAGGTGGGCCAGCCGATTTTGAGGCGGGAAACAGCGTGGGGGCGAGGAAGGGCGCGGAAAAAAGCGAAAGGGTGGAAAAGAGGCGGAAACTCGCCGGGGCGCCGAAGCACCTGATCGAACGGACTCGCTTCTACGCAGCGCCTGCCGTCCCAAAGTGCGATCCTCTGCGGTTCGCGTGCGCATGCGTAGAGCAAAGGACGAGCACTCCACTGTTGCTAACAACATGCTACGAAGAGCAGTCACTTAAATAAGGCTGTAAATGAAATGAAACTGGATTTATTTTCGAAGAGGACCTCAAACTGTACTCCAAAATTGTAAACGAGAATAATGGAATATCGTACCACCTCACAATTAAACAGTTGTTGAAAAAATTGTTTTAAAAACTCCGATATCAGATCTTTCCTTTTCTTTTTTCGTGTTTACTTTACATTTAGTCCATGACGGTGAAAAATATATAGGTAGTATATTAATCAATATCGTACAACAAAATGGTTCAGTACTCAAGGTTTGTTGCAAACACTGACTAATGAAAATGGTACGACAGAAATTCGATTAAACTCACTGAATATAATGAAGTCGTTTAGGGAAAATTCTATTAATTAAATATTCGACCGTAACGGAAAAATTAAATATATACATATGCAACGGTAACTTTAATTTAGTATGTATACATTAATTTTTTGCCTCTGAAAACTATGATCCACAACTGGATACATTAGAATAGAACGAAACATAAGAATTCCACAGAAATTCTACCCTTAGCTGAAATAAATACAGCCTAAATATAACCTAGCAAAGAACTCGATTTACCGACCAATATAAAGGAATTTCATTACGCTCAAATTATTTAATTAACTACTGTGGATTGCTTTGCGGAACGTGCCTCTACCCTTGAAAATTTTATCGGGCATTCTAAATATTACATTGTGAACGTACCTAGGAATGTAAGTTGTTTACAGTACTACAATTGTCCACCACTACCAGTATACGCAGTTCACTAAAAAACATTTTTTAAACAAATGTAAAAATACCTAACTATTTACACGCTATTGCTAAAGGAAACCAATGATCCGATGGTGAGGTATTGTTGGGACTGCAGTAATTTTAATAAATTAACAAACTTTTAAGAGTCAAGGGAATAATAATTAATTGTCATATTTTTGGGCCCTTTCAAATTTATATAATTTATTATTTATTTAGGTATCTGTTTAATGAATTGACTTATTTCTTTATGATTTTCTTTCTTATTGTTTGTATGCAATGAACAAGCTGTTTAAATAGATTATAAAATTATTATTTTAATTGTTGTTGAACATTCATAACTATTTGTACCAAAACTGATAATGATGGCCAACTCACCGACAGCTGTTCACGGTTCAATTGCTGTGTGATGATTCGTCACAATGTAAACGAAACATAATAAAATTTCGAATAACGTACAAATATACGAGTCGTCAACAATGGGAAATCACAAGGAATTATATGGCGAATTACAAATAATGAGAAAGTAAGGATAAGGTGGTGTTACTAATAGATGGGAAAATAGTGGAATTTGTGGCTATTATAATATCAAATGGCAACGTGATAAATGTCCGTGGCTATTAGTTAAATTACGTAAAAGAACGTAAGAATCAATAGTCGTGGAATAACTACATGAGATGCTTAGACGGGATGAGGCAATCAAGGCGTGCGAAGAAGTGGGAAATCAGCGCAGAAGAAACGTAAATGGGTATTGTGCTGCGCATCTTAGGAGAACAGAAGAATAGTGCGTGTTATGAACAAGAAGACAGAATTTACTCCGACGCGGTGACGATCGGATGGTGGTAGAAGGTTCTCCGAGATAGTAATACTCATATGTATAAATTGGTTGAATTGTTGACAGTATAAATGTCGTAAGTTGGAAAAAGCACAAATCTTGTGTGGAGAAGAAAAGAGTGCCGTGTTGTAATTGGACTAAGCAGAAATGGAATTTATAATGTACTTGAAAGTCGACGGTCAAAAAGGCAGCTGGCTCAAAACAGGAAAATGATAAAACGGGGACATATTAACACGAATGTTGTAAGAAGATTATGTCTTGGTGTTGATTTTAATAATTTTTCAATTCAAGTAGTAAGAGTCAGTGGCAATACATGCAAGGAAAATTCCCGAACGTAAAATAATTAAATAAATATTTCTTATGTAAATGTTTGTAACCGTGAATCCATATGGACGGTCCTGTCAACCCACAAAAAACAAATTTCTCAAGACGTGTAGACCTCTGCATATGAACAGGGAAATGGTTAAATTAAATAAATATATAAAATGTCGAAGGATAAAAGTTAGATGTTAATAGTAAATAAATACCCGGGTAGTACGAGGAAAATCCACCAGAGTTGGTATTTACGAAGTCTACTTAATGGGTGCAACCAGAATTTATGTTCGAGGAGGGAGAGGAGGCAAGAATTTATAGAAAAGGGAATAAGTTTTCAAGTGTTTAGAATATTTACATTACTAATTTAAAATACTTACTCGACTTGCTCGACAGTACTCAATAAAATAAAACATACACATTTTGTGATTCACATCACAAAATTTTATTTCATATACGTTTTTTATGTTTTTTTGTTTTGTTTTGTTTTTCAATTTTCTGTGAGACCAAGTGGTCATGTCTGCCATATCCTGT
This sequence comes from Gryllus bimaculatus, assembly GCA_017312745.1. Taxonomy (NCBI): domain Eukaryota; kingdom Metazoa; phylum Arthropoda; class Insecta; order Orthoptera; family Gryllidae; genus Gryllus; species Gryllus bimaculatus. The sequence continues at coordinate 9,392,067 of BOPP01000017.1, forward strand.
TAATGCCCATGGTCAACTTGCAATGCTAACCTGTTTGGAACCGACACACAGAGGCGAATTATTAACAATATGTGAGGTCTGAAGATAATATATTTTCGACTTCTTCCCGCATTGACACTAACAAAATTCACAGAATAAAAATGCAGAACAGATGTGTCTCTATGAAACAAATATGAATTAAAAAATTAAATTTTGTGAGGATTTTTATCTTACTTTAGAAAAATCATTTACTTGGGTCTGTGGTAGTCAAAATATGCAGCGTTCAACTGTGTTTAATACCAAAGATAAATGGACACGAAAATTATATATAGATTTTCAAAATACTTAAAATTTAGTACACAGAACTGTCGTTTGTGCGCGAGACATTTAGCAAATCAACAATGTTGTATATATTTATGGGACCTCAGTGATACCGAGCCTATAAATTACAACAAACTTCTTTATTATTACACAATTACTTTTTACAGTGGATCAGCGCTTTGAGCAAGTATTACAGAATAAACAATACCTAGCTAAATTTACATTAGCATTACTGAGAGTTAAGAGCCTACCGGTTGGCGTGAATAGAGTGATGATAAATCACGCTTCCAGCGAGTTAGAAAACACCGAAGTCAACAGTCAAAATTGCAAGAGAGTGTAGCTGACTAAATCCGCACCTATCCGACGCACGTTACGCGTGGTTGCGTTAGCCATCGCAGCAAGCGGAGGCGCCCAAAGGCCAACTGCCTCTTGGGTCACTCGCGAAGCGAGGCCCACGAAACCCGGTAGTTCACGCCCAATTGTCGCGTCACTGCAGGTGACAAACACGCGTCTCCGTGCGGGTGGCGCAAGGGTAGCACGCACAGGTGCAAACTTTTTACACAGAAAGAACGAAGTAAGATAACATGTTTGTTGAGGAAATTCCGTTAAATTTCTAATAAAAATAAACTACATAACGTCCTATATACTACTTAACTCGTCTTCAGTAATATTTTTTTATCATTAGCAGTTTTTGCAAAACGAGCCATCATGAACAGATCTGCAACTAATTGCAGGAAATAAAATGAGAGAATTAGTTTTCTGATCCTAATTCATTCCATATTCTTGTTGCTTCTATTTTACTTCATTTTGTAAGATGAATAGTCTGATGTCTAGAAAACTGCTGTTTTATCTGCAATCAATTGAAGGTTGCGTCAGAGATAATCATAACAGAGATAATCACTCTTGGCGGTTTTCACTTTTCTTATTAGTAGCGTAGATTTCCAACAAATGTCTCGGAATTCTTTGTTAACTGTTATTCAGCGGCAAACAAAGTTATAAGACAATGTTCTTCCCCGCATCATTGTGAAGGTTAGAAATATGTTCGATACACAGTTTCAAAATGATCTCCCGTAAAGAAGTGATTTTGTGGCTTATTACTATCTCTGATGCAACCCTTCAATAATGAGAAGTAAATGTTACACAAGAGAAAAAGAAGATAAAAGAATGTCCAATTTTTTTTAATTATTGAAGAATGCCAAAAAAAATAGGAACAAAGATAGATATAGGTGTGAATCGGAACAAGTCACTGGGCAATAAGTTCTGCGAAGACAGCAGAGACCCAAAAATTGCAAGTCACTGAAGCAGACGTTAGCAGCCACTGGGGGCAAAGGGGGCGTCAACGCGGAAGCGCGACCTCGTGTGGCAGAACGAGAAGAGCGCGGCTGGACCGTCGAGACCGCGACGCGACGGTGGGAATGGTACTGGCAGGAAAATCTCGAAGAAAGAGGAATAATGAGGCGCAGGCAGCTCGGACTTAGGTATGTGCTGAAGATGAAATGGAGAGACGTCAGGATTGAAAATGAGATCAACGTGTCGACGGACGAAAGCAACCCCAGAGATTCAGGGACAAGGATGCAACCGAAAGCGAACAGTGCGCAAGGAAGCATCGAAGGCGACATAAATCGAAAATAGTTAATAATTGGTTGATTGTTACTGATTCCGCCAACTACTCAGGTCAGTAAGTAAGTGCAGTGCCTATTTCTGCTCGGGAGGTGGCGGTGGTCTTTTCCCACTGTATGGTGAGATTCGTCGCCGACCTACCGTCGACTAACTAACTGGATTTCCCTAACCAGGTATCTCCCACCAAAGAGCCACCACCCCAGCCGGGACAAGCTTTAAGCTCCCGGCCGGTCTCCCGGCATGTGTGGTAGTGTATTTCATGCTAGTGTAAGTGTGTGTAAGGGATGAGAATAGAAGAATCTTGCTGTGTAACAATGGCTGAGAAGACCGGAATACGGCATGGGGATGTGTACGTGCTAACCACATGTACCCCCTTAACCCATGGCCGCGAGGAAGGGACGTCGCCGGTAGGCTTGAGCCCGTTCACGGGCTGTCGCGCCAACTACGTGCGTGCATACATAGAATTAAAATATGCTTTCATTATTATGCTCGGCAACCGCAGTAAAGAACTAGGGGAGCGGAAGTGTCTGGAAGTCCGGTCGGGGTGGGTCACGGGGTGGGTTGGCGGCGAGCAGAATCGGGAAGGAGGAAAGCGGGAAGGAAAGACGATAGCGGGTGGAGCAGGAGCGCAAGAAGAGACGGAGACACGAAGGGGATGAAGGTAGATGGTGTGGAGGAGAAGCAGCAATGACAGGAAGAATGGCGCGGATAAATGGGAATAAGCGTAATGGAGGCGATATATGTGGAGTCCGGGAAAACGGAGCAAGGAGAGGAGTGTGAGGACACAGAGCCTAGACGCCTTGAGAGGGAGATGCTGCGGCAGAGGTGCGATGTTTAGGCGGACCAGCAGCCCGGCGGGGTGGCGCGGCGACAAGAGACAGCTGTTTCAGCGATGGATGTGACGATGCAACGGATATTCAGGGCTGGGAGACGGAATGGGAGAATGAGGACACGAGGTGGGGATATCTTGACAGGGAGGTGCAGAGTCCAACGGTGCGGCGGGTGAGCAGCACAGCGGGGTGGCGCAGCCACGCGACTACTAAGGGATAGGGCGACTGTGCCGGCGACGGATGTGGAGATGTGACATATTCAAGAAGGGTCGACGGAGCGTGGAGTGGAGAACGAGGAACGAGGTGGGGTCGCCTCGACAGGGAAGTACTGAGGCAGAGGTGCAACGGCACGGCGGGTCAGCAGCACAGCACGGCGCGGCGGGGTGACGCGGCGACAAAGGGCGAGAGCGGCTGCGTCGGGAGCGGGCGTAGGCGGACGGAGGGAGAGGGGGCCGAGGGCGGCGCGGCCGAATAACGAGGGGCGGGGCCGCTGCGAGATCGAGTTACGCCACGCGGAGAATAATTGCGCGCGCGCGCGCGCGGGCGCGCTGAAAGGGCCCGGAGCACTTCGCGTGCTGCCTGCGGCGGAGCGCGGCGGCCTTTGGAGAAGCCCCTAGGCCGCGCGGCGCCGCGGCGCGCCACAGTTCAAACAATGCCACCCGCGCCGCCCAGGGCGCGCTATGCTACTTACCGGCGTAACCGCACACACACAAATGTCTTTAGCATAATGGGTTTTGTCAGGTTCCGCCACACGGAAGGCCGACAAGTAAGGCAAGACACGTCAAATTGAAGCTTTTCCTGGGAACGGGAGGCTTTTAATACAAAATTACTTCCTGTAGTTGAAACAATTACTGACAAAATATATTTTTTCATATTTTTATTAGTCTGAGTGAATCCTTATGTATTATATAGAAACTTCTGTACAATGTGCAAGTTATTACAAAGTAAATTAAAATATTGTAATTTTTTACAAAAAGGAACATGTGAAAGTTTGAAAGACAAACGCGAATTTCATGTCTACTTTCGTTTCAATAATTGGCCATAAATCTTCAATTTTAATACTAAATTTAAATGCGTCGTCTGTTTGATTGTCACGATTCTCCAAAAAGTATTTTCACTTCCGTGCCCATTTAAATAATCGCGGAAAACATTTCGAAGAGAGCGTATTTATGTTTAGTGCATACAAAGCTATTATACCGTACAGTGGGGATAATGCGTTTACAAGCCTCTACTCACCCGGTTTTTCTGAAACCTCACGCTCAAGTCCAGCGAGCTCCCACGAGTGCAGGACGTGCATCCTGCTCGAAATCCCAGGTGTTGAGCCTCGCGTGATGCATGTGCGCGCACATCCTGCCCGCGCAACCGCCCTTGCGCCATCGACTGCGCGCTCCCACGTGCGGCGCGCTCCACTTGCGTCAGTCGCCCGCGCCGGCGCTCGAACCCACGGCCAGCGGGGGCGAAGGGCCGACGCGATGGGTGGGTGGTTGCGGGCGGTCGGAAAGGGGCAGGGCAATAAGGTGAGATGGAAGAACTGGGGGGTAGGTGTACAGGAGATGGGCATGCAAACGACTGAGTTTTGCTCAGAAACAGCTTTGTCTCTGTTTCTGCTGCGATTCTGACCGCGAGGTCCAAGGGTTCGAGTCTTGACAGTCACGGAGTTTCGACTCTAGTTGTATAGCTAGGTTGAATTGTAATGTAGAGAATTTTAGCTGGAGGCTGATCTAAAAGGTAGTTTCCGTGCTTTATCCTTCAACACCAGGTGAATGCCGAAGCAATACGTCAAGTAACGGGTCACGGGCCACCAGCGATCTTTCCTTCTATTTTTTTGTTCTATCCCCTCCCCTTACACACACATTTACACACATTCATTACACAACCACACATGTCGGGAGCCATGAGGTTTTCCCGGCTCGTGGGTACCCTGCTAGGGTGAAATACCTGGAAGGGATACCCTCCGTAAGTCTTTGTGTATGTTGGCTCCGGATATCTTCATGAAGGATAGAGGTAATCACCGCCACCTCCCGTGATAAAACACTGACTACACAACGGGACGTAAGACAGTTGACGTGCCCAGAAACACCAATAAAATCAATCATTAGGTGGTCGAAGACGTACAGAGAGAGATTGGAGATGGCCGAGAAATCGGCCGGAACGAAAGGCGGATGAGAAAAATCGGGGATGGGTGAGGAAAGAATAGTAACAGAATGGATGAGTTTAGGATGTGCGAAAATCGTTAGGTGGGGAATGGACTAACAGGCACGCAACAGGGCAGGGAAAGAGAGACGTCACAGGAGTGTAAAGAATAGGACGCATGTAATGAGCAAAATGGAGCATATGGGCTATAAGGAAACCGAACAAATGCAACTGTTGGTAACTAAACAGATAAAAAGGGCAGAAACGTGTAGGGTCGGAATGAATTTCGACGATAAGGTGGGAAGTGACGTGACGAATGGGTCAACACAAAAGAAGCGAGAGCAAACAAACTGTACGAGAGTAAAGAGGTTGAAGAAACGGGCCTAACAAAGTGAGGAGGAACGGAACCTCAAAGACAACGCCAAGAAACAGGGCGGACGAGTGGGCGCTTATGCAAGCAGACTTTACTCGCGGCTGTACGAAACGTTCGGGCCAAACGGAGTGAAAGGGGGCCCAGTCCGCGTGGCGCGAGGGGTGGCCGAGCCCGCCACAGTGTCCGGACGGGTTTTGAGATCGCGGGCGTGCGGAGGGGCAAACGTCAAGCGGGCTGACGGGAGTCGGGAGAAGGGAGGGAAGAAGGGAGTCGGGTGCGCCGACGCCACCTAATCCCATCCACATTCATTACGCCGGGGCCGCGCGGGCGTTCCGATAACCCGCGTCCCGCCTCCCGCCTCCCCGCCTCCGCGCCTGCCGCCTGCGCCTGCCGCCCTGCCGCCTGCCGCCTGCCGCCCTGCCGCCTGCCCGCCTACACCGCCCTCCCGCCTCCCGCCTCCCGCCTCCCGCCCCGCCCTGCCCGCGGGCTCGCCCGGCCGGGGGGCCTGGGCCTGGTCGGCCGCCCCTCCGGCGTCGGCCGCCCCCCGTCGGGACGCGGGGCCGGCGCGGGCCCGCGTCAGGCGCCGCTCGCGCGCGCTCGGCGGGGCCGCCCGTCGCCTCTCGGCCGTCGTCGCGACTCTGCGCCTCGCGTCGCCTCTCGCCTCTGGGGGCGTCGTCGGGCCTCGGTGGTGCGCCTCGATCGCCTCTCGGCCTGCTTCGCTGCCTGCTCGGCCTCCGTCGGCGGTCTCGCCTCGTCGCGTCTCGCTCATCGCCTTCGAGTTCGCCTCGTCGCGGCTCATCGCCTCTGCGCCCCTGTGCGCCTCCTCGCCTCTCGGCAGCTTCGCGCCCTCTCGCGCGGGGGGCGCCCGCGTCGTCGCCACTCTAGTAGGCCTCGTCGCGCCTCTCGCCTCTCGCCTCTGCGCGCTTGCTTCGGGGAGGCGGGGCCTGCGTGGCTTGCGCCTCGGGGTTGGCCCGGTCCGCGCGTCTCGGGCGCTCTCGGCCTCTCGGCAAACAGTCTCGGCCTGCTCGGGGGCGCGTTGATGTGAAGTAGGGCATCTCAGCCCAGCTTAGAGGGCTCTCGGCCTCCGGGTCCGGGGCGGCGCTCTTCGGGGGGTGCGAGGGGCGCGGCTTGTGATTTCGGGGTCAGATAAATATGCCTGGTAAGCTGGTAAGATGACTCTTAATCGGACTACGTCCTACTGCCGCGTGGGGGCACCATAACCGCGTAAAGATCGGTCATGGCGCGGCAGAGGCCTGGCCTCTGCTCGTCGGGGGCCTGTCGCGGCTCGCTAGGCGAGTTCGCAGCGGTGGTTTGAGTAGTGAGGAAAAAAATGTATAATATCTTTATAGCGATGTGCTGCGCGTCCTTCGCCTCTCGCGCGGGAATAGATAGGTCTCCTGCTCTGCGCGGCAGAATCGGTGAATGGTGCAGAGATGGCGCGACTTTAGGGGTTAGCTCGCTCCAATTGCTCGTCGGTGAATTGGAGCAGTTGAGGACTATTCGCTGGTTAAACAGCCAAGAGCGGACTCGGCTTCAGACTTTTAAAGGAATTGAAATGGTGAGTTCGAGGTAAAAGTTGAATGTCATGCAAGCACGGAAGCATCATCTATCTAGGTAAGCGGCGCGATCTATTCGGGCGCCCAGGACTGTGACGTTGAGATGTGCCATCAACGAGAAAGATTACATCGCGATAAAGGCGGAGCTAGCTCAATCGTTCGGTTACTCGAGCGCTGCGTCGCGCCCTCTCGGCCGCCTCAGGTGCCTCTCGCCATCTCGCCCTGCCGCCTGCCGCACATAGCTGCCGCCTGCCGCCTGCCAAGCCCTCCCGCCTCCCTCCCGCGCTAGTCACCGGCGTAAAGTTAGA
>BOPP01000017.1:9399211-9414974 GCA_017312745.1 Gryllus bimaculatus
CTTCTCCTCCTCCTACGCACTCGCGCGTTCGCAGCGTCCGCTGCCCTCGACCTCCGCGCTGTACGGGCGTCAGTCGCGTGGATCGGTGAATCCTCCTTCTGCACGAGTAAATGCGTCAGTAGATCTCGCGTATGCCCGGCCCCTCCCATTTTTCGAGTACATTCTCGATTTCTTTATCGCTAGAGCCGTTATGAGCTATCAGCAGACCACCCTCACTATTTACTGTTATATGGCTTCACTCTCTTGCAGGGGTATAGTTAGAGTTTCTCTAGATTTCGCTTTTAGAAGAACATTGAGATCATACCAAAATGAGAAATTGACCTGGTTCCAAGAATTTTTGAAAGTTTCAAATTAATGTGGCGTCTACTGTCTTGAAATGTGAAGTTTAAAAAGGTACATGTATCATAGTCTTGTATTCCATTAATATAATTCTGTTCACAGGTTTCCCCATCAATGGCTTTACCACTAAAATTTCTTCATGACAATAACCCACTGCAATCCCAATACATAGGCAATAATAAAAACTAAAAAATACGATTAGAAAAAACAATTGATCAGAATCCACCTTGATGGACTGCATGCTATACCCTGTCTCATCTATATTCTCTTGCTGCCCATTCACAAACATCCCGAAGTTCTCACAAACATTTTAGGTCCATTGATGAAAGGCGTCAAAATCCACTTCAAAAGAGCTCGCGGTCTATAGAGACGATTTGGGGTGGAAGCAATATAATTCAACCGATAGCGCTGATCATGAAAAGGCCAGCACTGTTGAGAGAACTGACCGAAATATCCACAGTAATCGATGTAATTGAGCAGGTCAGTGCATTCAAACTACACAAGCGATTTTATCAATGCAAATACTCTTCGTTATCTCAGTACGAACGCAATGCACATCAAAATGGAATTTATCTGGAAGCAATTGACGAAAAAAGGTTCTGAACTGCATTAATAATCACAAGGAATAATTTCAAAATAAAAAAGAAGTACTTTTCTAATTCATAGTATTCATTCAAGAAAGAAATTTACTTATATTTGTAAATAAACGTTTTGAATAAAAAGGCACTGAACAGATGCCAGAAGCAAACGTTTCAGCAAAATAATGGGCAATTAGGAAGGTTATTTATTCAGATCAACATGTAAAAAGTATTATCATATTATCTACAATTTTCTACAAAAAATACTAAAACTTTCCAAAACTTATAGTAGTAATAACCACTACCAATTTCTTATTAATTTTATTGTTAACTTTTCAAAATTTCATATTCGTTAAAATTCTTAGATGCAAATTTTGTATATTACTTCTACATATACTTTTCATTAATGTTAAGGCGCGCAACGTCGAGTTTTGCCAGTTAAGTCACTTTGCCAACGCCAGGAAAGCAAATGACATCTAATTAAATATAAAGAAAGAAAAGGCAAATCCTGGGCGCCTTAAAAAAAAGACGGATTGAGCAACGTTTAAAGGCCACGCCGGGCCCGGAGCTTGAAGAGAAAAGGAAACGAAGAAATTGTGAGCCTTCTATCCGTCTCTCGCAAACGGCATCCATCCCAGATATTACAACAAATCTCGTTATGCGGCCGTTATACAACAGCGGGGCGGCCGTCACTTTCCTTCAGTAGAGGCGGAACGGTCCCAGGCGGCCGCGACGCAAAAGGCGCCCCTGGCGGACGTGGGCGGGACTCCCGCACTCACCTGAAACAGAAACGCATCGCCTTGCGTAAGCACCAGGAACGTGAGACGCTCCGCGTTCTGAGCGCAACGCGCAACGCTGCGTGACAAAATGGTTTTCCTTTTTGTTTTCGCGGTTTGTTTGTATAAATAATTCACTGTATTAAATTGCATGCAAAGATGAGGTTGTCGTCTCTGAAAATGGAATGAATAAAATAATTTTAAACATGTTGAAAATATTTTTGGTGAAATGAAATGTTGAATCTCTGAAGTTTCTGCAGAAAATTTGCATTGCTTTGAGGAAAGGATAACGCTAACGAATGCATATTTCTTAACGATTCACAAAATTCATTATCTAAACATTATGATTTTCATTTAAATGAACAATCGAGTTTCTCACATTAGCTGATCAGCAAGCCCTTATGCTCCCCATTTGGAGAAAGGAATTTTTTCAAAATCAGATGTCGAAGGACTAATCCTTCATTAACATTCTTATGGCGACAAAATACAATTAATCATCGGGAAGTTTCTTATAGTTTACTTTAACCCTTCAGTGAGTTAACGACTTGGCTCGCACCGCAGGAGTCGCCAGTGGACCACGTGGTTTCTTCCGAGAGGCTACAGGCAGCCTAAGGCCGGCGACAGACTAGAAGGCAGAGAGATGCCGCGCGAGAAATGTGAAAAGAGGTCGATGGGGCTTTGTCCACACACTAGAAATCGGTCAGTCGATGTCTCGAAATGCGTTTACGAGCCACAATCTCCACAATCTGAGAGTCATGATTGCCGAGATTGCCCTGAGATCATCTGCGAGTCCCATTTGTTGATTTACTGAATGCTTATGTGGGATTATAATTCGTCAAAACCTTGTCTTGCCACCATGCTAGTAAATCCTCTGTATAACCATTTTGAATTGCCTGAAGATAAATACATCATTGCACTATATTTAAATAATTATTTATTTATTATAAACAAACTGTTAAAAACTGTATGTGAGGTATGGAGGAGAAGAAAATTTGTGGGTTGTGAAGTTTTGTTACTAGTTGAATTACAAAGTTACTCTAGTTAAAAGTTAAATTAAATGGTAAGTGCTGCAATAATGTATAATAAAATTCACAGTTAATTCACTTCTCAATATTATAACATCACTCAGATGAGTACCGCTGTTTAACCAGAGGGAGCGAACGCCTCAATTTCTATCAACAAATGCAATAACACTTGCTCGCCGACCGACCCCAGCGAGAAACTCTCGCCTCCGAAGAAGCGAACATCCTTTAAACTCCATCCTTTTAAGACATCCTTTAAAACCGAACAGAGCTGCCCAAGTGGTCTGTTCGACATTCTATGCACTGAGCCCATTACACCTCGTTGCAGCCGTACATCGTCGCACGAAAGCATGAGGTGTCCGCCTCCCTCGCCGCCGCTTCGTGTCGCCGCGTGAGAAGACAATCGCCGCGCGCTCGCACGCCGGGGCGGCAGGGCTCGGCGGTGGCGCAAACGCCCTCGGTCCCTCTGGCGACGCGTGCGTGGGAGGATTCGGCCGGAGCATCGCGCCATTCCTCTACAAAAGGCTCGTATCCATCCCGTTTTCCCGTACGAAATGCGAAGCAGAGGAAGAAAGAAAAAGACAAAAGAAAAAATGAAAAAGAAAGAACGAATAAAAGAAAGAAGATAAAAAAGAAGACCAAAGAATGAATACAAAAGAATGAATACAAAGGAAATAATACAAAAGAAATAATACAAAAGAAAGAAGACAAAAGAAAGAAGACAAAAGAAAGAAGAGAAAAACAAGAATACAGGCAGGAGGCAGATGATAGACGAAAGAAGATAGAATAAAGAAAATAGAAGAAACAAGACAGAAGGAAGAGGAAAAAGAGGAAAAAGAAGAAAGAATAAGCAAGAAGCACAGCGAGAACTGTCTCTTCTTTGATACTCAATATTTCCTAATTGTATAAAAAGAGAAAATAGTTTCAGTAACAGCCGAAAATAGTTAAGTATTTTTTTCAGGTCAACCAAACATAGCTGAAATTTAAATGAAAAATATCTTATTAAATACAAACATATAGATATGCTTATTAAAATGTTAATGATATAATTGCCTTAGTGAAATGAAAGTTATGTACACACTCATTTCCTACCTAGAAATCAAAATTATTCATCTACTGCAGGGTCATTAATATGACAAAGAGCAATACTTTCTCTTTACTACCTTAAATGAGGCATGCATAATGCAGCCGGCCGACATTACTGTGATATTGAGTTTGCGGCGCAACGAAGCAACTTTCACTCTATGGTATGAACGAATATCTTGTTTCAAATACTTTTACTTATTTCCGTTCAGAAATACAAATCATTTTATTTTAATATTATAGGATTTTGGGGAGGCTACGGTAAGCCACTAAACAAGCAGATGGAGTAATAAAGTAGTTCATGAAGGCCCATACAGACACATTTACCAAAAGAATTTCTATGAAAGATCTTTTAAACATACGCATAAGTGTTATTATTCTACCTACCAATACTAATTCTACGTACTACAACGGCAAAATTTATTTCATTACGGTAAAATTTAGATTCCATATAATAATAATAATAATAATAATAATAATAATAATAATAATAATAATAATATAATAATTACATTGCCAAAATCAGAATTAGCTCAACGTTACGTTTAGTATTCATAATTTCTATAAGTAAGGAACAATTCAAATTTGAACAAAGATATGATGGTTCAAATAGAAATTCGTTTTGTATTCACGTAGTACATTATTTAACCAGGTGCTGTTGACTACTCACAATCGCAATTAACATATTATTTTTAAGTTGAAAGTTTGAAATTCAACGAAATCACGACTAGCGATCACAAAGAAAATCACCATAAATTATGTCCGTCTGCCCGTCTGACTGCGAGTCCGCTTGTTTGCGAGTGTTTAGAGCGGACGTGGTTTGTTGCGGTTGGCCCCGTTTGGGTGCCATTAGGTGGGGCGCGCCTCTGCGTCAAAGAGACTATCAGCGCCGGGCGGGGACTTCAGAGGCTGCCGAGAGGATTCGGGCGGCGCGAGGGAGGCCTATCTGCATAATGAGATTCTTCGAGGTCCCGGATTACCCCCCACCCCCCTCCCTGTGCGCGGGGCCGATCCGTCAGCGCATCGTTCGCGAACGGCGGCGCGGCGCCCGGGGGGAGGGGGGCAGAACGGTCCCTCAAAAAGCCCGGATTTTCTCTGGCTTAGTTGATCCTGGCAGTGCTCGCCGTTGGCATTCCGTTGACGCGGAGAGATATCTGGAGAGGGACGCTAACGGACGTTATCTGCTAACGGACGTGTTGGTTGGAGCCGGATATCACAATCTAGCTGGGAAGGAACACGTCTGTCTCCCGGAATATAACATGCACTACACTAATGGGACTAATGATCACAGCAGTCGACGTGCTCTAAAAAACAATCAATTCATAGGCGTACTTCGCAAATGAATTTCTTCAAGTTGACGAATAAGATGTTATGATAGTTTTCTTCAATATATATTGCGACTCATCTTAAATGTGGAATCATTACTTTATTCGAGTCAAAAATGGGTTGGCATACAACGTAACCTTCCACATTTAGGTTCTAGAGTTGAAATTTTGGTCACTGTGTAATTTGTCGACGAAATGGATTTGCGGGACCGTTTCCATGCCCTTGTATCCCACCTCACCTCTATCGTCATGCAACGTCATCATTTCACTTGACAGATCCTTATTATATACACTTTCATTTCTGGATTAAAAGTAATTTCATCGCAGGATTAAAAGCTAACTAAGTTACTCGGGTATGGAATATCATTTCCAGTGGTATGCAACAATAATTTCGTTAAAAGTTTCAAACTTTCGTTCGACGACGACGTGATTATACGCCATGAGAAGTTTGTTTTTACATTTTCAGGAGAGAGATGCTGTAATTTGTCGCTCATGATCGTTGATTTTGGCAAATGTTAATTCGTCATTTTTACCAATAGTAATTTCAATGGTTAAGATTTTTTTCCGGAATTCTCCAGTTAGGAAGTATTTGTGCTTCCGCATGGGAAGTTGTTATTTCGCTAAAAACTGTAAAAGTAAACCTAAAAAATTCCAAATGTTAGTTTGATAAAAGACGAACATATGCTAACGTACTGATATTATGCAAAACGTCCAAAATTGCGAATACATTATTGTACTACATGTTTTTCTTGCAACGTTATATTTATAAGATCAAGAGGCCAGCATTCGATCAATTTATGTTGCCTTAGAATAAGAACAGTATTCATTTATTCGTTCGTTTTTGTCATAAACCATAATTTGCAATAAATGATGAAACAAAAAATGACTAATTGTTTGAAAGTTTTACCCTCGTCAGAACTCTGAGAATTTCAGCCATTTCTCAGATCATTTGTGATTTGTAAGTCTTTTACCGCAATGGAGGCCTCTTTACAATAGTGTTTTAGCTGGCCTTCCGAAATTCAATGAGGTACTAGTGCCCTGTCTATCAGTTACAGCGAATATTCATTAACTACGCAATAATGTCGTAAGAATCCTGCTCTTAGAATTGCCGTTGTTTATCTTCGTGAATGTATAAGCGCCAGCGGATGCATCTGCAGATTCCGTCGCAACACCTCAACAACAAAGGATCCGCTTGCCAAATTTCCTCCACGATGCGTCCACCACATCTTCCATGAATCGTAAGATCCATCCCGTCGAAACTGTTTGAGTTACCCGACAGTTGCAGCATTCGGTTTATCTCATTAACCTCATCTGGGGCTGTTTGACCTTTGGACGACCAAGATTGCGTGTGTGCCAGTGACTTCAATGCATGCATCTCCATACTCCGAGGCAGTATGGCCGGTTGGGACAAGGCGACCTCTAAGATTATTTTCCAACAACGCTTGTCGGGTCTCGTACATCTCGGAACGCCTTTGTTCTGGACTAATTTTCGCTCTCATTAGCAGAATCTATTAGAGGTAATACGCATCAAGAGACGTGGAAGGCTTTTATTATCCTCCAAACCGCGACGGTTGTAAAGTATATGATAGGGAGTGCCCGTTCTGAACCACTTTATTACGACGTCTTTGTAGTCTGAAAATAAAGAACCAAACTGCAAAAAGTATATACAATGTTTCACAATGGGCCTAGGTTTTTAACGATGGAAAATATTAACAGAACGAGCCAAGTAACAGAAAATTCTTAGTAACGAGATAATAAACAAACCATGTGCAGTGTACAAAGCGGTGATTTACTTGGCACGCTACGTGGAAGTAGAGGAGATTTTCTTCAGTCAGTTAATTGGGAGAGGCACATCCAAGACGATAATGAATCAAAATATTGTGAGGATAGTATGACATGAACTTCTTGTTAAAGTGGTTAAATTCATCTAATAGGATCGTTTTAAAAAAAATTCGCTTTTGTCGTTCATTTAATGGAAACGTTAGTACGCATATTGCAAAATCCATAAATTCATTAATTACATTTTACGAAATGTAGTTATCGTACCTCTAAAAGTACGTTTTTATATAAACGTAAATACCACGCATTTATATTTTCACAATCTATTGCAAAAATCGTGCAGATCAGCAAAACATTCATTAATTTGCGGAAATTAACTTTCAAGCGTTGTTTGCTAGCACATGAACAGCATAAAAATTAGAACAATGCAAATAGAATTAACTGAAACGAAGTTTTGTGAATGCCGCAACTGTTCATACAATAATTTCTGTTAGTTCGAAACGGTTTATACCATGTTGCATTTGTAAATAATATTCTGGACCGCTTTTTTCGGATTGATGAGTGCAGTTAAACAAATGCGAACAATAAAGTTTGACAAGGAAGAGAAGCATATACATAGCGGGGAAAAAGTCCTAGAGTAGAGTACTTTCAGAAGAAATGGCGAATTGTACGGAATGGATATTAAAAAGGTAAAAACGTGACAAAAGACAGTTGAAGTAGAAATGTCTCAGGTGCCACGGAATTACCAACATGTTGTCAACATGCGTACAGCACTAGGATTGTAAGTAGGAATATAATTGGCAAACTTCAAAATAACAGTTCTAGAATATAAGGTGATGAAAACTGATAAAACCAATACGGGGAAGAAAAAAAACATCATGAATATATGTTGGAGTGGTTTTTTCTCTTATCATTGCGGTGTATGCGCCAGAGACACCCACATGGGACTCCCAAACAAAGATGGGGATAACATATACGTAGAGGATTCGTAGTACTATGATAGGAGGATTATTTCGCTAAAAGGAACTGTAGATATGAAGAGGCCACGGGATAGCATGGACCGCAGCCACGCGACAGAATACATGCAGATAATATGAAGCTTATAAGCATTAGCATAGACACAGGATTATGAACAAAGGGTGCACAGGGAGAAGGCGAGAGACCTTAAGAGAGTGGAAAGGGCGAGACAGATGGAAGTTGAGATGGAACAGGTTCAGAGCGGTTTGCTGCCAGGGATGGCAATACGAAGGCCTGGGAAGAAGACGTCACAAGGGTCGCGTATACAGCTACGAATGCAACTGCCAGGGTGGCCATGGAAGACGGGTCATGGGAGGTGGAGGGAACGGCGGAGAAGGAATGGACGCCGTTAACACGCGCGGTGGTGAGGGGGCAGGCTGGGGCAGCGACGGGCATTTCGTTACCGTAGAGAGAGAGAGGAGAAACGTGCACTGCGGGATCAGGTCAGAATGATTATTTGTTCCCAAGCACGTCAACTGTAATGATCATAAGTCCCGTTAGTGTAGTGAATGTATTATCCCAGGAGCTGGACAAGCTCTAAGCTCTCGCCAAACTACGCATCAGACAAAACGGAATCTATAATTCTCCTCTTGAGAGAGCTGCAGTGTCTGAATTCGACCTAGCTACTTAGCTAGTGCCAAAAAATCGGAGGAACGGAGTGGGTAGACGGGTGTGTACAAACTGGAGAACGGGAGCGAAAAGTGACTATAGGATTTCCAATCAACATGACATTCTTCATTAATGTGTACACAAGGGAAATGAGCGGACAACAGACTGAATCTCTCTTTTGGTGTAAAATGATTGTAAATTTTACGATGGCTGTACCTAGGGATATTTTATTTTAATCGCGGAGGCCCAAGGCTGGAATTTTCGCCATCGACTTGGATATATGCTTTTTTGCAAAGCAAACTTCCTTGTCACATACAACTTTTTCAGACATTGCTTATTTTTCAGCGCATTTTACACTGTTCCATTTGCCCATTTGCTGCAGCTTTTTGTCAACAATTAAAAGAAGAAAGAGATTGCTGAAGACTGATGGTATGCCCGCCAGTATGACAGCTATTCAATGTTCCACGGCGCGGCGACAAGGAGAGGCCCCGAACCTGTCTATAGTTATCGTATTAGCTATAAATTCGGGCAATGGCCTGGCCGGGACCAAGTTAATGTGAAGGCAACACGTACCGACATCGGTGCAAGGCTGGTACCCAGGTAAAGGTCTTTGCCCGAACAGACGACTTGGCAGGAGGGCCCGAGAGAGAGTGGGGGAGCAGAGGCTGAGAGAGCGCGCGGAAAGAGAGAATGTATTGGGGTTGTGCCGGGGGTCGGTCGGGTGGGGCGGGAGAGGGTAGGCGGGGCATGGCGCGGGCCAGGCTGATCATGGCGGGGCGCGGCGGGGCGAGGTGGGGATGGGGCTGGGCGCGGCGGGGCGAGAAGGGGATTGGCGGGGCTGGCGGAGCCGGGGCGGGACGGGGAGAGGGGCGGGACGGGGAGAGCGGGGCGGACGGGGAGAGGGCGGCGGAGAGCGGGGCGGGGACGGGGGAGGGGGCGGGGGGATGGGTGGGTGGGCCACGGCGTGGCGGGGCGGAGGGGGGCGGGAGCGGGGCGGGGCAGGACGGGACGGACGGGACAGACGGGACGGACGGGCGTGGGGCGTGACGGGCGTGACGGACGGGGGTGCGACGGGACGGACGGGGCGGCGCGGGCGGGGCGGGGCGGAGGACGGGACGGACGGGCGAGGCGGGGCAGCGCGACGCGGGCGGGGCGGGGCAGGACGGGCGGGGCGGCGGGCGCGTCGAGCGAGCGCGCGGTGCAGTGCTGCGCGGGCGGAGCGGCATGCGCCAGACAAAGGCGCAGTCGTTAGCCGCTCAGCCTCGATCAATTAGAGCCCCTCTAACGAACCGATTTTGCTCTCACGCGCCGCAACCGCAGTGCCATGCGCCCGGCCCCGCCCCCTCGCCCTCGCCCTCGCCGAGGCGGGCGGTTGCGCTGCCGGCGCTGGGTGCCCCCGCAGGCGGCCCCCGCCGCCCTCCCACGCGCGGTCGCACTTTTGTGCTCCGCTCTCACGAACCAGATGCAACTGCAAGAAGCGCTTGACGGCAATCAACGGGCGGCGCCGTGACGCACACCCAACACACACAAGAGGCTGGCTGCAGAGGAAGAACGTGTACTCGCACACAGATATAACAGTTGTAACAAAAAGTACTTTTAGCAACTTGTTTGCAGGAAGGTTCGTGTATTCACATAGATAAAAAAGAAATAAACAAACAGCTTAATATAAGCGTCACTATAGAGGTCAATACACATATGAATAGTGGATGTAAGTATAGCAAGTAAGAATAATGGATATATGTAGGCAAAATACAGAACAAGTACCAATCGAGGATTAAAAAATGAAAACTTCTCAACGCAGCATTGCGCAAAAATAGAGACTGTAATATTACAATTTAACTTAGTGCTAATATTAGTTTTCTTTAAATAAACAGTATTTGAAAACAAAAAAACCGTTACACTTATGTAAATGAATTAGTAAATAATAATAAATGTATCCTTGTGTAATGTATTTAAATTCGACCATTTGAACAACGTTTATTTTCTTTTGGTTCTTAGCATGATGACGAAAATTTGACGTACCTCATTCTACTTAATCCAAAGAATCAAAGTTCTAATTAGGAAAGCTAAAGTAAAGAGCATACAAATTGCCTCTGCATGTCTCTCAAACTCCCTAAAATAATATTGAACAGCAAATATTAAACGCGATGTACTTCCTAATTCTACAGTAATTCAAAAAATGAAATAAATAAAACAAGGAAAAGGAAAAAAGTCCAATTTACAGAAATAAAAAGGCATTCAAACAAATATTAGAGCCAAACTATTTCTCATCCGCTTGATCGCAGACTCTTGCGTCAGTACGGTTCGTTCTCGAGAGAGCGGTGTTTTGAACGCCTCTGCGATGCTACGTCCGCCGGGCGGAAGAATCAGAACGAATGTATTACGAGGTGAAAGTGATCAGGTGGATTGCGGCCGCAGGTCTGGCAACGCCGCCGTGCACCTTAATCGCTCTGTGCTAACGGGCTAATTGCAGACTACTACAAAAAGGAGTACATCGATGTGAAATGTTCCGCGTCCCTCAATACAGATGAAATAATAGGTTGGACCGCCATTCTAATATCATCCAGTCCTCTATAAGTAGGTTACAATTTCGTCAATGTTTTACGCAGTGGTCGTAATTCAGACAATTCTTGCTTAACATTTCATTTGTTTTTATGATAATACTACTGTTTCTGTCCTCAAAAGCCAATAAATTTATGAATCGCGAATAAAAACAGTAGATAAATCTTCTTACGTATTTTGAGTAAAACCCGCGTATTGTTTGTGCATTTAAAATTTTCAAGAAATAACTGTGCTTTTCGTAACAAAAAGTAAACACGCTCAATTGTTTCATTTAGGAATAGAGATAACGTAATATTTGCTATAAAACATTAGAGACAATTATATCATAATTGTTTTTTCAAATTTTGTAGCCTATTCATATGAAAGGGAGAGAAATGTCTAATGAACACACATTCCTCGCGGGTACGGTTATATTCTCAACTAATAACCGTTCATTATACTAATTAAAAGTTAACGAATATTGAAATTTAGTATCTAATTATCTCTGTCCCAATTACATATTGATGTATTTACCAATTTATTCCGTTCTAACGACGTAAAAAAAGGAAAAAAGAGAAGAAAGTTCTTCCTTGAAATTCTCTGAAGGAAAATTTCCTAAAAAACGTTCGTTCCATGCCCTCGGAATATGATACGGCATTTGGTTACACTAGTGCAAAAACCATTTTAACGTTTATTAATGATTACCACGAAACAAATACCATACATAACGATTAAACACGAACTATGAAACAACTTTACTAAAGGCCTGCAGCAGCTAAAATGCTGCTGAACAAATCTACAAAAATCCTGCAATAAATGCCTGCATGCTGCTCAACAAATCCTCCAATAAATTAAATATGTAAAAATAGTTTTTACGTAAAATTTCAATAACACAATGCCGTGAATACTGTAAGTTATGTAAGTTCACACAACACTTATTTACTTACTAACCAACTAGTTTTCCTTCAAGAGAGAGCGTACCGTTCCTTACACCACACTTGAGTCCGTCTTCTGAAAAACATACACGCACTTCAAGCTCTGGGAGCAACTAACAATATTTATTTACTAGGCTGTCCGGGTGACGCCGCCGTCATGGCGAGGTGCCGACGTTTCAGTCGCCACTCTGCGACCTTCCTCAGGGCGTAATGCATTCTGTCCGACTGCGACCGAAACGTCGGCACCTTCGCCATGGACGCGCGTCATCCGGACAGCCTAGTAAATACTGACTCCGGCCGCGGAAGCCTACGCTCTCAGCAACTAACAAGTGTAGGTGCCAGTAATTGCAGTTAGCATTGTATGAATTTACCTGCAAGAGAGATTAATGTTCTTTCATATTGCATATAATTCATTTTTATTTTCATCGTTTTATTTTCTGAATAACTTATTTTGTCTCTTTCCAAGATTATGCATAATTTGGTACTTGTTTCCGTTAATTGTTTTTCCATTGCGTTTTCTTTTCGCAGGGAATCGCCCTCCGATTCCAATCCATTGCCTTTCTGTCTCCATATTTTCATTGATACATTCGTTCTCTTCTTCACGATCAAATCTTAGTTCATACATCATTATTCCTTCTTCATTCTTTTAAAACTTTTCCGCCTCTTCTCTTTACGGTGTGGTTGCCCTCGCGAGAACTAAAAGAGAACAAAAAAGTCGGACTCGCAAGTCTTGGTGTTCGAAGAGGCACAGGGCGGGAATGAGTGCACCTGAGGCATCCTGCGCCCTCGCCGCCTCGCCGCCCTCGCCGCCCTCGCCGCCCTCGCCGCCCTCGCCGCCCTCGCCGCCCTCGCCGCCCTCGGCCGCCCTCTGCCGCCTCGCCGCCCTCGCCGCCCTCTGCCGCCCTCGCCGCGCCCCTCGCTCGCCCCTCGCCGCCCTCGCCGCCTCTCTCGTCGTACCCGCCCCCATCGCTGCCGTCACCATTCGCGTCGCACCTCTCGCTTCCTCCACCCCTGTTACCCCGCCCGCCACCGCTCTGCCTCCATGACCCTCCCCCACCCATACTCATACTGCCGCCCTCCCCGCCACATTTCCTTCCTTCCCCACCCGCCACCTAACCCTTTATCCCCACTCTCGCCCCTTTTTCGCCTCTCTTTACCCGTCCCATCGCCCCCAGCCCATCCGCGCCTCTACCTCCTTCCCTTCCCCTCTTACCACCACCAGCATTCACCGCCCTTTTCTCATTCCGTACACCTGCCCCGACCCACCGCGTCCCTTATTCCCGCCCCTTTCCCGGCCTCGCCATCGTCCTCTCCCGCCACCTCCCCCATCCCAACTACTCTTCCATCCCCCATCCCTCCGCCCTCACCACCACGGGCTACCTCTGGGCTCTATTGTCGCTTCCGCCGCTCCTGTCTCCATTGCCACCTTCTCTGCCCTCCTCCTCCTCCTCTCCTCCCCGCCCCCCCGCCCTGCCTTCGGAGGCCCCCTTCGTTAATCCGCTGCCGGCCGTCGCGTAGCTACGTCCATTCCGCGTCGTTTTTGCCGTCCTCTTTTTAAGTTGCAGGATTCTCCGAGGGTTTTGTGGCGAGAATCCCGTCCGAAATTTAGCGGTCTTCCCAGGAAAGTGCTCTCTAATTTCAGGACAGGTCGTGTGCCTTTTTTTTAAACTGACGCTTTCTATTTCCGCTGTATTTATGGATTTGACAGAGGACCTAAAGAAAAAGTTGATAAAATTATGCCTTGTCTTTAGAAATCTTAACTTTCGTCATGTACTATTAGAACATTTTTCCTTCCAATATTGGCGAAGGTTTTTCATAATACAAGGAAATATATAAGGTAGTTTAATTGTGTAAATTTGTTAGAATACTTGTTAGTACGCACTGTAACGACGTATAAATTATCTGTAAAATGTTATTTTCGTGATTAACTAAGTATTGAATATTTTACTTGGAATGAAGAGTAACTTCGTACATGTACTTTCGACAATTTTCATTCTTCTCACCGTTTATTATTCCATTAATAGTTCTCCAGAAACATGTTACACACGAATATTTCGTGAGAACAAACAAGAGATCAATATTTCAAAGTAATGCATATTCCATCTCACAATAAATATTTCACTCTACAAATATTAAATTCCTAGCGTCTGTATTTCACATGTGGAATCTCAAACAGAAAAATTCAGGCGAAAACGAACCGAACACGTTTGCCATGGCAACGCGCGCAAACAAGGCAGCGGATGCGACTCGGCGCGCGCGCCACTGGCGCCGCGCAGCGCGCGCCCTCTCGCTGTGCACGAAGACTTGCCCGGGCAACCAGCGCGGCGCACTTCAAGTGAGGCGGGGCGGAGCCAGACGGGAGGAGTGGGTGGGGTGCGGCGGGGCTGGGCAGAGCGGGACACGAAGGGCTGGGCGAGTCGGTGAGAGTTGAGGGCGTGAGTGGGCGGCCAGGGCGGCTGGGGAGGCATAGGCAGGCGGGGGGGGCAGAGCGGACCAAGGTGAAACTGGCTAAGCGGAGCGGGATGGGCTGGTGAGACGGGGAGGGTTGGAGCGAGGGTGGGCGGCTCTGGGCGTGGCGCAGGTGAGCGGGCTGGGCGGGTGAGGTGGGCGGGGCGGGACGGAAGAGAGCGGGCGGGGCGCGCAGGGAGGAACGGCTGGTGAGGCGGAGAGGAGGGGCGGGGCGGGGCGAGCAGCCCGAGGCGACGCTGGGCAGAACGGGGCAGGACGGGGCTTGGCGCGGCGGTGGGGTTTGGACGGCAGAGGGCGGGGCGCGGGTGAGCGGACGGGGCTGAGCAGGGCGGGGCGGGCTGGAGGGGTGGAGCTGAGTGGGGAGAGCTGAATGGGGCGGTGCGGGCAGAGCGGAGCGGGTCGGGAGAGAGCGGGGTCGGGAGGGCAGGGCGAGACGGAGCGCGCAAATTTACGGAAGACAAACAGCGGCCGCGCCCGCCACGCACCCACCGCGTCCGAATGGCGCCGAATGCGCTCGTTTCCGCTCAGCGGCGGTGGCAGCTTCCGGCGCATATACACACCCGATCGGGGGCACGACAGAGAGGGAGTTGTGAACGAAAAGGACTGTAGAAAGGAAATGAATAGAATAACAAAAAACAAATATCGAGAAAAAAATCACTATCGGATCTTGGAAAGAAGGAACCGAACTGAAAACCAATCACAACAGCTCAACAGAATGACGAAGAGAAATACATCTGGAACATGGAATAGAGAGGACAAACGTGGGAGCACAATAAGGAAAAGAAATTAAAAATATGAAAGAAAGGGAAAATATGAATACGAGGTGTGAAGGAAGGGAAAAGAACATAATAAAGGGAAGCATGCAATAAAAAATAGTTATATTAATGGACGAGAATGTGATAAGTTTGCCAACTAACGCTCATCCAGCTAGAAAAAATTAGGCACAAAACAAAAAAAGTAAAATCTAAAAAAAAAACAAAAGGAATGGCCAACATGATACGAAAATGAAGAAAGAAATGGTAACTGCAAGCGGGCAGAAAGAGGAAAC
Organism: Gryllus bimaculatus; assembly: GCA_017312745.1. NCBI lineage: Eukaryota > Metazoa > Arthropoda > Insecta > Orthoptera > Gryllidae > Gryllus > Gryllus bimaculatus. The sequence continues at coordinate 9,414,733 of BOPP01000017.1, forward strand.
GCAACGCAAGAGAGGGCAGGTGGAGGGAGAAAAAGAGGAATGAAGAGATCACGGCGGAGGGGACGAGGCGCCTCGTGCATCTGGCTGGCAAACGGGCGGCGAGCGGCAGGAGCCAGGCGGCAGGCGGCGCTCTCTTTCTCTACGACTGACGCGGGGCGCCGCTTTGCGGATTCCGCAGCCTTCTGCCCCAAGGCCGCCCGCCCGCTCTCTTCTTCTGTCTCTGCCTCTCTCTTTCCGCGCGC
>BOPP01000017.1:9414999-9437579 GCA_017312745.1 Gryllus bimaculatus
CTACGCTCTCAGCAACTAACAAGTGTAGGTGCCAGTAATTGCAGTTAGCATTGTATGACTATTACCTGCAAGAGAGATTAATGTTCTTTCATATTGCATATAATTCATAGAATGTTTTATTTTCTGAATAACTTATTTTGTCTCTTTCCAAGATTATGCATAATTTGGTACTTCGTTTCCGTTAATTGTTTTTCCATTGCGTTTTCTTTTCGCAGGGAATCGCCCTCCGAGTCCAATCCATTGCCTTTCTGTCTCCATATTTTCATTGATACATTCGTTCTCTTCTTCACGATCAAATCTTAGTTCATACATCATTATTCCTTCTTCATTCTTTTAAAACTTTTCCGCCCTCTTCTCTTTACGGTGTGGTTGCCCTCGCGAGAACTAAAAGAGAACAAAAAAGTCGGACTCGCAGTCTTGGTGTTCGAAGAGGCACAGGGTGGAATGAGTGCACCTGAGGCATCCTGCGCGTCTTTCTTGCGCTGCTCCGCCTCACCTCTTGACGCGCCCGCCCTCGCCGCCCTCGCCGCCCTCGCCGCCCTCGCCGCCCATTCGCCGCCCTCCGCCGCCCTCGCCGCCCTCGCCGCCTCGCGCCTCGCCGCCTCGGGCTGCCGCCCTCGCCGCCCTCGCCGCCCTCGCCGCCCTCGCCGCCCTCGCCGCCCCGTCGCCGCCCTCGCCGCCCTCGCCGCCCTCGCCGCCCTCGCCCCTCGCCGCCTCGCCGCCCTCGCCGCCCCCGCCCTCGCCGCCCTCGCCGCCCTCGCCCGCCCTCGCCGCCTCGCCGCTCTCTCGTCGTACCCGCCCCCATCGCTGCCGTCACCATTCGCGTCGCACCTCTCGCTTCCTCCACCCCTGTTACCCCGCCCGCCACCGCTCTGCCTCCATGACCCCTCCCCCACCCATACTCATACTGCCGCCCTCCCCGCCACATTTCCTATCCTTCCCACCCCCCACCTTAACCCTTTTATCCCCACTCTGCTGTCCTTTCCCTTTCGTTGTCTCTTTACCCATCCCATCGCCCCACGCCCCTCCGCGCCTCTACCTCCTTCCCTTCCCCTCTTCACCTCCACCCATTCACCGCCCTTTTCTCATTCCGTACACCTGCCCCCGACCCCCCGCGTCCCTTATTCCCGCCCCTTTCCCGGCCTCGCCATCGTCCTCTCCCGCCACCTCCCCCATCCCAACTACTCTTCCATCCCCCATCCCTCCGCCCTCACCACCACGGGCTACCTCTGGGCTCTATTGTCGCTTCCGCCGCCTCCTGTCTCCATTGCCACCTTCTCTGCCCTCCTCCTCCTCCTCTCCTCCCGCCCCCCCGCCCCTGCCTTCGGAGGCCCCGCTTCGTTAATCCGCTGCCGGCCGTCGCGTAGCTACGTCCATTCCGCGTCGTTTTTGCCGTCTCTTTTAAGTTGCAGGACTTCTCCGAGGGTTTGTGCGAGAAGCCTCGTCCGAAATTTAGCGGTCTTCCCAGGAAAGTGCTCTCTAATTTCAGGACAGGTCGTGTGCCTTTTTTTTAAACTGACGCTTTCTATTTCCGTGTATTTATGGATTTGACAGAGGACCTAAAAGAAAAAGTTGAAAAGTATGCCTTGTCTTTAGAAATCTTAACTTTCGTCCATGTACTATTAGAACATTTTTCCTCCAATATTGGCGAAGGTTTTCATAATACAAGGAAAAATATAAGGTAGTTTAATTGTGTAAATTTGTTAGAATACTTGTTAGTACGCACTGTACGACGTATAAAGTTATCTGTAAAATGTTATTTTCGTGATTAACTAAGTATTGAATATTTTACTTGGAATGAAGAGTAACTTCGTACAGTGTACTTTCGACAATTTTCATTCTTCCACCGTATTTATATTCCATTAATAGTTCTCCAGAAACATGTTACACACGAATATTTCGGAGAACAAACAAGAGATCAATATTTCAAGTAATGCATATTCCATCTCACAATAAATATTTCACTCTACAAATATTAAATTCCTAGCGTCTGTATTTCACATGTGGAATCTCAAACAGAAAATTCAGGCGAAACGAACCGAACACGTTTGCATGGCAACGCGCGCAAACAAGGGCAGCGGATGCGACTCGGCGCGCGCGCCACTGGCGCCGCAGCGCGCGCCCTCGCGCTGTGCACGAAGACTTGCCCGGGCAACCAGCGCGCGCACTTCTAAGCGGAGGCGAGCGGAGCAGACGGGAGAGGGGGGGTGCGGCCGGGGGTCAGGGAACAGGGCTGGGCGAGTCGGTGAGAGTTGAGGGCGTGAGTGGCGGCGCAGGGCGGCTGGGAGGGCATAGGGCAGGCGGGGGGGCAGAGCGGACCAAGGTGAACTAGGCTAAGCGGAGCGGGGATGGGCTGGTGAGACGGGGAGGGTTGGAGCGAGGGTGGGCGGCTCTGGCGTGGCGCAGGTGAGCGGGCTGGGCGGGTGAGGTGGGCGGGCGGGACGGAAGAGAGCGGGGCGGGGCGCCAGGGAGGAACGGCTGGGTGAGGCGGAGAGGAGGGCGGGGCAGGCCGAGCAGCCCGAGGCGACGCTGGGCAGAACGGGGCAGGACGGGGCTTGGCGCGGCGGTGGGTTTGGACGGCAGAGGGCGGGGCGCGGGTGAGCGGACGGGGCTGAGCAGGGCGGGGCGGGCTGGAGCGGGTGGGGCTGAGTGGGGAGAGGCTGAATGGGGCGGTGCCGGGCAGAGCGGAGCGGGTCGGGAGAGAGCGGGGTCGGGGAGGGGCAGGGCGAGACGGAGCGCGCAAATTTACGGAAGACAAACAGCGGCCGCGCCCGCCACGCACCCACCGCGTCCGAATGGCGCCGAATGCGCTCGTTTCCGCTCAGCGGCGGTGGCACTTCCGGCGCATACACACCCGATCGGGGGCACGACAGAGAGGGAAGTTGTGAACGAAAAGGACTGTAGAAAGGAAATGAATAGAATAACAAAAAACAAATATCGAGAAAAAAATCACTATCGGATCTTGGAAAGAAGGAACCGAACTGAAAACCAATCACAACAGCTCAACAGAATGACGAAGAGAAATACATCTGGAACATGGAATAGAGAGGACAAACGTGGGAGCACCATAAGGAAAAGAAATTAAAATAATGAAAGAAAGGGAAAATATGAATACGAGGTGTGAAGGAAGGGAAAAGAACATAATAAAGGGAAGCATGCAATAAAAAATAGTTATATTAATGGACGAGAATGTGATAAGTTTTGCCAACTAACGCTCATCCAGCCAGAAAAATTAGGCACAAAACAAAAAAGTTTAATCCAAAAAAGAAACAAAAGGAAAGGCCAACGTGATTCGAAAATGAAGAAACAATGGTAACTGCAAGCGGGCAGAAAGAGGAAACGCACGCCAAGAGAGGGCAGGTGGAGGGAGAAAAGAGGAATGTAGAGATCACGGCGGAGGGGACGAGGCGCCTCGTGCATCTGGCTGGTAAACGGGCGGCGAGCGGCAGGAGACACAGGCGGCAGGCGGCGCTCTCCTTTCTCTACGACTGACGCGGGGCGCCGCTTTGCGGATTCCGCAGCCTTCTGCCCCAAGGCCGCCCGCCCGCTCTCTTCTTCTGTCTCTGCCTCTCTCTCTCTTTCCCGCGCGCGCGCTCCCGTTTCCGTTTGTGGAGCACTTTGCGTGCGAAAGCTCGCTGGAATTTAATACTCGCCTTCCCGACAGCACATGTGTAAACAGCCTTCCGAAACAGGCACTGATCGGAGAGTTTGCTTCAAACAGCCTACACCGGGAGAAATTAGTTTAGAGTTTTACTCCAGAAGTATTATTTGTAGTGTTCGTTTGGTTGAGCAAGATGAGTGCTCGGAAAAATTTCATTTCATTTTATTCTCTATAAATACTACTATTTAGTTTTAGCTTCTCATTCTCATTCTGAAATGTTTTGAGGAAAAGTTTTCTTTAATATAAAACTAAACTAAGCTCCTTTAATTGATATCAAAATTAATATTTTCAACAATTTTCAAATTGTTTTTTTCTTATTGTGTGTGTTGTACGTATAAATGTATTTACGAATATTTATGTTCAAAGAATCCTTGACAATCCCCGAACTTCGTACGATTTGAAAAACGGAGTTTTCGACAATCTCGCCCCACATTATCTCCATCCGACACAATAAATTCCGGAGAAAGTAAATGCCGGCGACTTGAAATACGAGCACAGCAGCACACCACACCTCCTCTCCCCCTGCCCCCCACCATCTCGGAAGGAAATCCGCGCTGTATGACGCCACCCAGCGTAAGCACCTGCGGCCCCCGAGAGGAGAGAGCGCGGCGCAGGGGCGGGTGCGCGAGCGGGTGGCAGCTTCGCCGCCCGCGGAGAGAGGGAGAAAGGCAGGCAGCCACGCCCCCGCGGATTTATCGCCTGACGCCTTACGCTGGGCGGACGACGGCGGCGGGGGCGGCAGCGGGATCGCGCGCACGCAGTTTCGTGCCAGCGCGTAAACGTGTTACGCGCCGCCGCTCGCGTGTGCAGCGCGAGCGCCATTGCGGGCTGTCACATGCACCGCCCTTGCGCCCCTCCATGTGACATTTTGTATGAAATAATTAATATAACACAATATAATATTATATAATATAATATAATATAATATAATATAATATAATATAATATAATATAATATAATATAAATATAATACAATATAATATAATACTTGTGGCTTGCTGCGAGAAGGGCCAATGTCAGTTGTTCGTGATTTTCGGTTTGTAAGGCCAATGAGTGCTTTAATGCCCTTTCTTTCAGTGCAAGAAAGGCCGAAGTCAAAAGTCGATCGTATCTCCTAATTTCCCTATCGATCTTTTCACTGGCCTACGAGTGTTTTGTGATTTCGTTGGTGTAAAAAAGCACACGTTCTGTCAAACTTTGAATATGGACACTATCCCATCTTGCACCAAGACACACATATAATTATAGTAATCTAATTTAAGGGTTGGACTAGTGCGACGTTTGCCGGCTACCAGTGCTGCCCAGCCCCACTCTGGTTTTATTTATTATCCTCGCCTGGGATTAAAGTAGGAAACGTGGCGAGCATGACATATTCCCATCGCCGTATCTAGCATATTTGTTCTGCCTGAGCTTCTTCGTTCGTCACACAGCTATAGAAACTTAGGCGATAGTATTAGAAAACTACAGCTCTATTTCTGCCCCGACCGAGAATTGACTGAAAAAGCTGGCACGCTGTCCGTAAGCCACCCGATGGATTAATATAATTATAGTAATAATAATAATAACAATAATAATAATAATAATAATAATAATAATAATAATAGAGGCCCAGCTCTAGATGCCTAAGAGAGAGTCAGCGGACTAAGTCCAGTAGTAGCGGACTAAGTGCAAAGTACACAAGACGAACTATGGCTGTCACGGCGCAATAATATTCTACGATTTGAAGACCCAGGTCGTCGGTTCGATCATAAGGGTCGAAGAGAGGCATAGTGTGGCCGTTTCAGCAAAAGCCGCAATGAACCAGGGCGATACATAATAGTCAAGACATTACTTAATGAACATTCTTTTATGAAATCACTTGAATTTCATTACGGATAAATTATATTTGTCCAGAAACACCTTAAGAGTGTAGAATAAAGAATTTGCTCCAAGTTCGACAGCTGCCTAGGTACCAGTGTGACACGTCATGGCTGACGATGTCCTTGGTCGCGAGAGGCGCCGACAGGTGCTCCCGGCGTCGGCGCCGCCCCGCCCGCAGGCGCCGCCCTGCCAGTCGCCCACTCGTCCTCTGCCGAGGGTAATTAGTATTTGCGGGCGGGATGGCACCGCAAATATGCTTTGGTGCTCAAACATTACCTTGTGCCTGCGACGTACAGCTTCAAGGTTACTTAACGGACCCGGACAGAAGGTAGTCATTTTCTCAAGGCTGCGAGACAACATAACTTGATCAAGTGATTCAATTATAGAAAACATAACAGAAATTATCTGCTTTAAAATTAATTAGATACTCTGAACCAACCAATGAAGAAAAGCGTAAAACGTGATAACGTAAATAAGGAAGTTTTGAGTTTCTTTCTAACAAATCGTATTATAATGCAATGAAATTAATCAAAATTCGATTTCAATTTCAGACAAAGGGAGACGATATTCCCAAAATGAGAAACATTTATACCTGACCATGAAAGTTTGTTACGTGCTATCGAAAATTCAAAAAACGAATAGTATTTTATGGATACATTTACCACATGCCAAATATGCGCATGAATCACAATCATGAATATGTACCGGTTGTTCTACAGAGGGATACAATGATGTATCATTTGCTAAAGTTTTGACAGCAGTTTGACTATAAAATAATTTTTTGGACTCGTGATTTTCAATTAAACCTTGGCGCAGCGAAGGCCACCTTCCCCAAAAGCGACAGTTGCAAGAGCAGCAACAGGAAATATTGTCTGTTGAACTGAAAATCACATGTCAAGAAGTACTTTTTATACTCAATTTTTTATCAAAATACTAGCATGTGATAAATAATTGGATTTCTATATTTATAATCTATACATTGCTGGCATGAAAAATATATAATTCCATTTAAAAAATGAAAGATGATTTAATTTCTCGAAAACTAAATCATTTCAACCAATATCTCTACGGCTTATTACTTGCCCCATGATTCTGCGTTGTTGAGAGAAAACTGCATTCCAATATGGTGAACCGTTTATTAACTATGGGGATGGCCCGTAGTTGACGGGACGCCTAGTATATAACTCAATTATGGAAAATAGAAAAGTGAGTCGTCCTAATATGAAAATGAGAAAGAAGAATATGGATAAACAAAAACATACGTCAAAATTACAGTGCAAACAAAACTTACAGATTATGGAATGTATAATAAAAATAATTTGTTTCGTTGAGAGCGTCTGAGTTGACGTCACTTCTCTGGTTTAAAACGTCTTGAATTCAAGAAGGATGTTTGAAATTTCTCCTTTAGAGCAACTTTCCTAACCTGGCAGTGCGGCCGTACATCAAACCTCCGTTGCCGTCACTGGAGAACGTTCCTTAAGAGGTCAGCATCTCGCTTGGGAAGGATAATGACTCCGCTACGCTTACGATGCGAATACTAGCGGGTTATAAATTCATAAACATTGGGCCGTAATATTCCTAACAAGGGCTTTGAACGTGGTCAGGGGAAATCGCTAGCATGTTTAATATACGGTAGGCGGTTTTGCAACGCTTTGCCATGTCAACTCAGAGACTGTAACACATCGTACGACTACATGCAGTAAATTATTCAAGAAAAATATAATTCTAATCTCCTGCTGTAAAAGAAAGATAAACGCATAGACAACGTCAAATTCCACATCAATTTTTTCATAAGCAGAAAAGTTATAAACGTGAGGTGCGTGATAACCATTACCTTTAATTACAAATATTTGAACCATGTAATTCAAAGTAGCTTAAAGGTCAATAAGGTCTAATCAAATGCCCCGTAATGCCCTGTAATTAGTTCCCCATTTTCTGGAGACCTTATATGATGTGCATGCAATCACATAAACAACTATCTTTGAGAGATATTCTTATTATGGGAATATTTTTGACTCTAGAATATTTTTTCTTTCAATTTGTATACTCGAGAATGTGTACAGGACGTTTCAGATCTAAACAACTGGAGAAATTTAACCTGGCTGGCCAATATAACACTACACCTTAACTACTCGCCTCTTTATTACTCGTACATAATGCAACTTTAATAACACTGGATATTATAAGTTCGGCTGCGAATAAATGTGCTGTCCTGGAAGAACACGGAACTTCAAGTTCACAACGATATTCTCACCATGGACCCAGTTTACAACTCTCAAAACATAAGACACTGGTGGAAGAGTAGCTTTCAAGTCCGGCTACTAAATCCAAGGCGTCTGCTCAAATCCGATTAGAATCTGGATTGTTACGGAAAATCGTTACTGAAAATTGACGATGTTTATGCCATCGATCAACCGACATCTAAAAATGTTCACTAGACCGTCACTGGAGCGTTTCCCGCATGATTAATTCCACCGTTTAAACAAACGCAGCTACGCAGAGTTCAATTTGGCTAGCAAAACGGAAGCGAATACAGAAACGGCTAGCGGTCAAAACAATACATCTGGTGAACATAACAGCAAACCCTTCCAGAAACAAATGTACCAGGGAAACTTCAACAAAGCTAATGGGGACTTGACCGGAGCTGCAAACCTGTCTGCGGGCAGAACAGAACAGATGGCAAATTTCGCGAATGAACGTCCGGCGATGGTGGCCGCGCAGAGGCGCGACCGCAAGTTGATTTATCGATATTTCCGGCCAGGCCATCAGAAGATACTCTTAATACCGCTAGTGTAATGAATTGTTTTATCTTGGGAGGTGGCGGTGTTCCTCCCCCACTGGATGGTGAGATCCGGGAAAAAAAAAGAGGAAAGAAAGAACGCGCAAGGTCCATGACCTTGGGTACTGCCCCGATAGTGAATTGAATTGTTGCCTTATTTTACGTGGCGAGATTCGGGCCAATAGGGCCGCTCTTTCGTCTGACCACGCAACTACCGCAGAAAGGAGGTATTTCTTGGGCGACGAAACAGGCGATTTGAATTCAGCTCAGAGGCGTCATTTAGGCTTCAGGATCTTTTACATGCAAGACAATCTACTAACATGGGACAGCCGGCTTTACTTCCTTTCCGAAGGAAGGCGTACGAAGGATTTTTTCGCCATTAAAATTCCACGGCGTTGATCGGGTTTGAACCTGCCAACTTGAAAATAAGATTAGAGACATTACGACACATTCGCGTAGTGTCGTAAAACTCGATCAAAGCACCCTGGAATTCTCCTCCGCACAACAGAATTCGACCAAGCAGTTTAGCTAGTATCGAAAATCCTCCACCGCCGTGGCTCGAACCCACGGACCGGCCGTCGAGAGACGCTGCACTGTCAGCGGCAACGCTGACTCGGAGCTAACCCCAACCGGTAGCGAGCGCGCGGTGAGGACGGAGGCGGGAGCGGGGGCGGGGCGGCGTACGTAACGGGGGTCTTGTTTACCGGCGTTGAGAGACGTGAGGACGTGTCCTGGCTGACAAGCGCACTCGGGCTGCCCGCGCCGCGCCGCCGCCGCCGGTGGATCGATGGCGTGCGGAAGCTGCGGCGGGAAGTGCACTCGGCACCTGCAGCCCGCGGTCGCCACACACACACACACACACACACACACACACGTGTCCGCCACGCGGCCGCCGCTGCTCCGCATGTGACGCGTTACCACTCCGGTCCAGTTGTGGAGAGCGGTGTTTGCGTGGTGAACATGGTCGTCGTGGTCACGACAAAATGGGAGACGTCTGTTGGCTAACGATGTGGGGAAAGAGGAGGATGAACCCGTGTCATGAAAGTAGTACAAGATCAGTTTATCATGAGCGAAATCTCATGTCTTATTTCATTGATAAATGTGACGGTGCATGTCAACTGATGAGGTAATTATTCCCGTTAGTGTAGTGAATGTCTTATCCAGAGAGTTGGCGGTATGTCTGCCATGCAGGGTGCACAGAGGGGACCCGCTCTACACTTCGGCTTGCAGGAATTCTCCCCAAGGTATCTTCCCCCTTCCCCAAGGGGCACCGACTGGTCTCCCGACAAGTGACAGGTCAGGAGCTCAAGCTCGGAGCTCGCAACTGGTCTTCCGCCCTAGTTATCTACCTACGTACTGTCCAAATCCGCCAAAGTAAGGCCTCGAACCCTACAACTTCCCGGTCAGATTTGGAGTAGAGGCGGAAGAGACTGCAGAGAATGCTGGTTCTGCTCTCACACAGCCGGTAGAGACATATTTGAAAGAAAATAATAATAATAATAATAATAATAATAATAATAATAATAATAATAATAATAATAATAATGAACAATGAACTGAAACTACAAGTGTTGTATGATACGTACTGTGCAGATCACACAATACTGAACATAGTGGTCATGCATCAAATTTTGCGAATGAACCGAATGGAAAACATGTAAAGCATGTATTACTTTATAATTCATTACTTAATTTTTGTTTAAACAAGTTAGGAAAAAATTAAGCTTAAAATGTGATTAATGATGAAACGTTTTACTATATACACTCAACGTAAAACTTCCAATCGCAGTAATATGAGGTGGACGCGCCGAAATGGATACTCACGGCAGTAGCGAATTCAGGGGCATGAAGGGTATGTCCCCAATTCTGTGTAAAATCATTTACCAATCAACTTATTCAATATTCAAACCAATTACGACATATTGAGCGCATCACATCAAAACGGGCATTCTCGTAATGAATATTATTTTCAAACTCACGTTTAAAGTGCTTGTTAATATTCCAAAAATATTTGTCTGGGAGAAGATTCTGACTAAAATTTGCTTCCCCCTAGAGTACTATCTATATCCGCCCATGACTCACGGAGAATCGTTGTTTCGCCATTTACTCAAGAGCTTGCATTTCGCGTCGTCATCCGAACCTCCACCTTTCCTCCTTGTGAATATGAACCCTAGTGTAGGTGGTATGTTCGTTTGATGGGTCACGGTGAAGTGCCCCCAAAAAGTACTTTAAGTGAAAGCGAAATCTGTGGTCTTCACGATGGTAAGAAAAAAATTGTCTTTATCGGCCTAATTTTAGAATAAAAGAAGTTTATATTAGTACGGGCTCTTATGGAAAATACTTTCGCGGGCATAGGTTATAGAAGAATTTGTACGGTGAAACTATTTTTTTTTCTTTTATTCAATACGTAGTACATTTTTTTAGGAATCGGACAGTATTAAATATAGGGTACCTCACTGGGCATTCTGAAGTGTAATTGATAAAAAAACATAATTCATCGCAATCGGAAGTACTGTATCTCGGCAACTCTCGGTCTTGGAGTTATGCTGTATTAATAATGCTATTGGCACCACTGTTTCTCTTTGGATACGAGTTAAACCACGTAAATTTAAAATTTTGTACCGCACACAAACACAAACACTGTTTGACGATAATCCACTTTCAATGTAAACAATGTGGACTCACATTCTACGTAGTAATAAAGAAAACAACGGACGCTGAAGTCAACCTAATCTATATTAATATCCAATACTAATCGCCAACTTGTGAAAATAAAAAGTCATGCGAGAGACTAAAGCTGTTAGTAACCATTGTTTTTCTTCGGCAACTATTCAATACTTCTCTTTTAACTGTTTACAAATAATCTTTTAAATACTCCGTTCATGTTTACAAACAGCATTTTTATTGTTAATCTGTAGATGTAATACATAGTCAAGTGTTTGACTAGCGACAGGCGCTGTAACAGTATAGCTGCTTCCGACAATGTAGAAAAATCCTTTCGCACTTCTCGGGCGTCAGCGGGGCGTGGCCCTCCGACTGTGTCTTCCTTCCCTTCCCCTTCCGCAGCAGGTGCTGGTTGTCAGCGGCGGCGCCACCGCAGTCAGTCGCCACCGCGTTCCGCCGCCCCGACTCTCCCCTTCCCCGCGCACTCCCCCACCTGCGCCGACGCAACCCTCGTCGGGCGACCGCAGAATATTCAAGAGCTTCCATCAGTCACTCGGGCACGCGCCACACGCAGGGGCGTCCCGCCTCGCTCGCGCCCTCCCTCGCCGCTCCAGCCCGCCCTTCCTCTCCGTCACTCCGCCACCTTTCTATTCCCCCATCTCTTCCAGTTGGCACTCAGCTTTTCACCGGATTTTCTTTCTTCTCGTCTTTCGCCGTTCTACTTTGGCCTTCACGCAGCGCCCACTCTTTCATCCCCGCCTCAATCCATATAAATTATTTTATCTTCCTCTTCCTTTCGCAACTCCGACTCTCTCCAGTCACTTATCTAACTTCCCATACATTTTCCTTTATAATTTCACTATTTCTACTCTCATATTACCTTCCGCTCATTCACTCACGTTCTACCTCTCCCACTTCTCTCTCATCCCACATTTCCCTCTCTCATCCCACATTTCCCTCTCTCATCCCACCTTTCCCTCTCTCATCCCACCTTTCCCTCTCTCATCCCATCTTTCGCTCTCCCATCCTATCCTCTTTCTCATCCCACCTTCCCCACCCTCAATCCGCCTTCTTCTTCCTCATCCCGTATCTTTACAGCCAGTCTTTCACCTCATCGCCCGGTCTTTCGCCACACTTCTTCTCCCTCTGTGCAACGTGGCCTCTCTCCCACAGCCTCTCCATTGAATCTGAGCGGGAGGGGGGGGCGGTGCCATGACCGCGTGTGTGGTGTTGTGTGCTGCGCACCGCGGCGCGGCGCTAGGAATGCGCGAGCCCTTTCGCCGCGTGCGACGAGGATGCTCCATCGTGCACCGCCCTTAATTTGTAGGGGAGGTAATTGAAGCTACGTGCGAGACATGTTCCTCGAATTCAACAAACCATTTATTTCCATGAACTTCTCTCTTATGCGGGAGATTGAAGGAGCACGACCATTCATCATTTTCAAGGTAGGAATAAAATAAATGTCGATGTGAAAAATACTGTTTTGTACTTGGCAACTATGAAAGATATAGTGATTAAAGGGTAGCCAGTAAACGAAATTGTATTTATTTTTTCTTGAACCAAAGTATTAAAAGTGAATAAAATATTACGAATAATCTTTAATATTTTTCAATTGATGTGTAAATTGTTTATGAATGTGTAGACCCCACACCCAACATTTTATTAGTACAATTCTGTTGTCAACTAATATTTTTGTACTGTTTCACGCTGTCACTCACTAAATGAATAAAGATTGTTTGGGAATTTGAAGAAATTATTTCTCCGTATTTGTATAGATTTCTCTGCAAAAGACCAGTCACACTTCTATAATGTACTTAATATTTGCGGAACTATGCTCTACTGAAATCTTTATTTATTCTTTTCCTCGGAGCACAAAAACATCACAAAATAGAAAAGTTCCACAGATGTAATTCAGCAAATAATGGTCGGAAATTCAGTAAAACAGCGTTCCTAGACATCTAAAATACGTTCTAAAATCCTCGGATATAAACGAGTCATGAAACTCTACTTCATCGCACCGTATTAAAAAACACGGTGTATAAGCCGCCACGCTTCATTGGCCGGCGGGGAGAGGGGTCGCGTGAAGGGGTCTGGAAGGGAACGAGCAAGAGATCCTGATCGTGGCGGGAGGATAACGGCGTAGACGAGCGAACGGTGTACGTGATGCAAGGCAAGTGGGCAGTGGAGACGGACGGAAGGGTTGACACGTGGAGCGGGGGCGTACGGGAGGACAGGTGGACGTGACGTCGGCAGGAACGGTGGACAGATTGATATGTGATTTCGTGGTCGGCAATTGAGAAGACGGATTGGTGAAGGGGTGGTTTGCTGGACGGGCGATTAAGAAAACGAGAGGTCAGGAGGACGATTTGGGCTGGTGGACGGGTGGTTTGGTGGACAGGAGAGAGGGCAGATTCGTTCCGCAGCAGAGCCGGGCTATTCGCCGAGTGAATGGCAGCCGGAGTCCTGATCGGTGAAGCGACCAACTGTCACGCGATCGGGGGTGGAAGCAGGAGGGAGGGGGAAGACGCGATGGCGAAAATCTCACTTCATTGTTTGACCGTCACAAGGCAGGGCTCCCGGGAAATCGCGTCCGCTCGCCCTCCGAGGGCACAATGGGCGAGAAGAAGCAGTGTCTGGGAGTGAAGAGTTGCCAGATGGGGCAGCGAGTGGAATAGTGGAAGAGGGAGCGGTGACAATTCAGCACATTGTAGCTACGATGTATTCCGTAATTGTAAATAAGATGTTTTGTGATACATATTGGATTATTCATTCAAGGAATGTTAATTTGCCTTTTTTCCAACGATCGGTTACTCTATGTGTCAGGCGGGTTGCAGCTGGTTCACTGATAAGGAGCTGTGAGAGTCTCCCGTGTTATCGGACCATTTTTTCCATGTACTTTTACGTGATGCACCGGTATAGTTGGCACATGAGTGAACAGTAGGTGCAATGTTTCTCTGATACTTACCGGTAAAGTTTCTACTACAAAATTTATCGCACTTTCTTTCCAACCCAATACTAGAAGCTCATTTTCATTTACGAAATCATAAACGTTAATTCTATGTAATAATCAAATATCAAATATTCTGCTTTTAGACGTGCCGATCATTGAAGTGTGTAACATTGAATTGAAAGAAATGCTAAAGAACGATTATTCATCATGAGCAACAGTAGAGAAAAAAAAGGAAATTTAAAAAAAGCCTGTCGTGAAAATTGAAGCATGATCTGTCAGTAAACATGCAAGCGGAAACCTACAGATTACCTCCGTAAGATGCAGAGAAATTCCCCGGCGAAGGAAATCCTCCACGCATCGTGTGCAAGAGGAACGGGGACGGGGCGCAGGATGAAGAGCAGTGCAGGTGGCCGGGGGCGATTCCGAAGCGAAGCGCCACCTGCGCCCGGAGGCTCCACTCGGCGCAGCACCCGCGCGCAGCCGAGCGCCGCCCCACGGATTCGAAGCCGCGGGCTTGCGCCTACAGCGGCGGAAGTGACGGCAGTGTGATGGTGCGTGCGTCGCGGTGATTGGTGGTCGTGGCGGTGCGGGGGGCGGGGGTGTTGAGTGCGCGGGTGGCGTGCTAGGGTGTGTGGTGCAGGGGCCAGGTGGGCCGGTAACGGTTACGGTAACGGGGTTGGTAGTGGTGGCGGCGCTGGCAGCGCGGCGGCGCGGGTGGTGGTGGTGGGTGTGGTGATCGTGGTGGTGGTGGTGGATCGTGGCGATCAGTGCCGATCGTGGCGCGTGGGCGGCGGTGGCCGGCAGTGCGCCGGACGGTGCGGCGGTGGCGGTGCGTGGCGGCGCGGTGGCGGCGGTGTGGGTAGTGGCGGTGGTGTGGCGCGGTGGCGGCGGTGGCGGTGGTGGTGGGTGGCGGCGGTGGTGGAGCGGTGGCGTGGCGGTGGTGGCGGTGGTGGCGGTGTGCGTGCGGTGCGAGGGTAGTGGCGGTGGTGGTGGCGGCGGTGGCGCCGGTGCGGTGGTGGCGTAGGTGCGCGGGTGGTTGGCGGTTGGTAATGTAGTGGTGGCCGGTGGCGGTGGTGGTGCGGGTGGTGGCGGTGATGGCCGGTGGTGGTGGCGGTAGCGATGCCGTTGGTGGAGAATCGATGGCACGTGGCGGGCGCAGCCTGAATGTAGTCGGGGTCAGCATAGGCGAGGGTCATGGGGGTCGTGAGGTTGTCGAGAGGGCCCGAGGGGGGTGTTGCCGAAGTTGCAGAGGGGTGGGCATTAAATCATGGATGGCGGAGATGGGGAATGGGGAGCGGGTTGGAGGACAAGCGTGGACCACAGAAGGTAGAGGTACGAGAGGAAGCGTTGGCGGGAGCCATCTAAAGTTAGCAGCGCACAACAACCAAACTCAACCAAATCATTTTCAAAATTAAAGGCTAATTAAATGTTATATTCCCGAATTTTAGGCACTTTTGGATTTCTTAACATCGTAGGCGCTGCTAGCTTTAGTCTAAAACTAGTAAAAAATACAACTTTTCATTACAGCAAGGACACGAGAATCTATCCAAAAGTAAAGGCTTCGACACTTTGGATGGCAGGTGGCGGGACCTGCAGAGGCGTGGGCGGCGGGGTCGTGAGTGGTGGATTCGCCTGCGGTGGAGACGGGATTGCCGGAGGCAGGGCGGGGTTTGCGGAAGTAGGAGTGGGAAGAGGCGGGAACGTTAGGGGCGGGGCCGCGGGCCGAGATACGGAAAGGGTGAGAGAACACGATCGAAGGCCGATATGCGAAGCACTGATGCAGCGTGGTTGAGGGACGAGCCTCAGGCTCTCTGGTGCCTGCAGCAACCCTCGTATCGCTAGATGCAGATCTCAGAGAGCGAACTGAGAAATCCAACGAGATATCGATGCCAAAATATCAGCAATAAACTTGTTTCTACTCTCATTGTATAATTCTGTCATTTGATGGCTGCAACTCGTTGCATAATGATAATCTTTACGTATAAAGATTTTATTATGATACACGTTTCCGACCAATCATATAGAAGCTTACTAACCAAGTATTGGTAATTAATCATTGAGAATCGTTGTAGTAAATGTTTCGTTCAATTCTGTACATTAAAATTACATTTAATATTACATTATGCCTATCAGTTTTAATTTCTTTAATTATTAGTAATTTTTATGTGAAATATTATTTAAAATTAACAGGATCGTAATTTCGTTTTGATCCTATTTGAGTAGCGCAGTGGTAGTGGTAGAGGTAAATTTGACTGACGTTCAGATCTGAACGCAAACCATTTTGTGTTAAATGATGCTGCCATGCGGTTGTCCTTAAAAACAGAACAATTCTTTAGTTTAAAATTTCTAGTGAATTAAAAGTACAGTTTACACCTCCAGAAATAAGAGAAAAAGCGAAATTGGTGGCGTCAGAATGGTCGCAACTTTTGTACTCCCTGGCAAGCCGGTTTGATAAAACAAAGCCACCTGCGGTGGGAAGGGTAGGGGGCTGACCGCTAGGAGGACTTGGCTGAATCCTGCATGTCAACTACCGCGAGACGATTCAATGTAATAGTTTAACTTAGAAAAGTTACCAAAATTTGAATGGAACTCGATGTAATGGGTATTAATACACTCTTTAGACGTTTTCGATGCTCGCTCGTTCCTTGTATCTTATTATACTCGTATAATAATACCCATCAGAAAGGTATTTACAGAGATACAATTTTAGAAGTGAATTACTAATTAAAATTAGTGTAGATCACTTATCCTCTGAATTAAAATTAGTCAAGAATACATTGAAAATATTCCTTTTTTAAAAGAATTAAGGTATGAGACTAGTTTACTAGATGGTACGAAAGACATACTTAAGCGTTTTTCTTCTACTACTACCGTATTAAGTTCCTATGTGTTTGGAAGATTAGGAGAAAAAGGTAGGAGCTAGGTAAGTAGTAAAATTAAGATAGCAACGAAATACTGGGTTGCTATTAATAATTTTAATATAATGGAATGCATTGCTTATTTGCAAAGCTGTAAATGAGGGTAACGTCACATTTCTGCTCTACATGTCGCACATCAAAGTTAAACAGATAGCTTTCAGTACATGTTCACACACGTGATTGCAGTCACATGTTCCCATTCGCACGATAATCATCTTCCTTAATTCACTGCACTTTCTAATAGTTTGAATCGTATCTTGTGCAAATCAGCTTTCACTCTTGTTACGTCAAAATATACAGATGTTCTTACAATATTCCGGTCTATTCACATTTATCATTTTATTTGATTTCCAACATCTGTGCTAGTTGATGCAAATGGAAAGGGTGATATCGAATGTAGTGTTGGCGGACATGAATTGACGAACGAGAGGTTAAATGTTCATAATGTTCTTCGTTCGTATGATCAAATCTCATAAACTACTTTTTAAATATCAAGTATAATTTTGTATTACTTTCAGTTTCATCTTCAATCAGATCATCATCAATGATGTAAGCTAGAGGCAATGAAAGGTCAAGGATATATTTGAATCAATAACTGTGAATTGGTGTGTAATATGCTATTATATGAGTATTTTATTCATTTTTATATAATTGTGAAACTATTTGTCAAATAGTTCATTCATAAACAGTTTCCACTCTATCATTTCTCACAAAATAACTGATTTCTAAATTACCAATACGGAATTCACATCACATCTGAAAATTTTATAAATGAACTATATTCATGGCAATTAAGAAAGCTCCACCCTTACATGGCAATTACATGGCAATTAAGAAAGCAATACACTTACAATATACTCAGTACTCTATCAGAATGGCTTTCCACAAGGAGAATTGTCAACAAGAAAACTAAATGACGTTAGTAAAAGTGAAGAAAAAAATAGTACCTACTAATTTAGTTATGAGCCTTTGAGAAATTATACGTAGAAAAATAGGATTTCGTTATGATTTAACTGTCATGTGCTATTCTCCTCATTTACATTCCTCTATTAGTTATTTGCTTCCTGGATCATCCTTTTTTCAATACAGTGAGCGCATAGCTTAGAAGCTGTGCAACAGCATGCTCCAATATCCTCTGAGCTGCATCCCCCAGGGCAGTGCAGCAGGCGCATGTTGCGGGCGGTGGGAGGGGGGGGGAGAGGGAGAGGGAGGGAGGAACGCGCCGGCGGGGGTCCGTGGGAGAGGCGGCGGCGGCGACGGCGGCGGCCCCTCAGGGACGTCAGGAGGATCGCCGCGCCCCTTGAGGCGCGGCGCGGAACGGTGCTGCGGGCGCCGCATTTGAAGCAGGGCTCTCCGGGCGGGCCACGTTCCCGTCTTCTGGGACCTCCGTTAAGCTGCAACCCCCACTTGCGTTCGAAATTCAAAATTAACTAGCCTATATTTTGTACTAATTATGTACTAATTTTTCTACCACAATTAAAATTTTGTACTGCGACTATAAACAATAAAAAAAACCACATCCAAAAGTGGGGGTGCTAGCTTGACGTTAAGTTAGCACCCCCACTTCTCATAAATTGAAAATCAACTAGCCTAACATTATCTACTAATTATGTACTAATTTTCTACCACAATTAAAAAATTTTGTTCTCAACTATAAACAATTAAAAACCGGGTGCCAATGAAGCACTTTTACTCATATTTTCTGATTTTTTTAAACATATTTAGAGTGGAAGTTTGAAGTTGAAATTAATAATTGCAGATTAACATCATAGTGAACTTCTACCTGTAATAATTTCAACATTTTATATACTCCCACAACTGAGATATTACAGTCTAAAAACACGAAAACTGCGTACGGCTCTAAACAAAAGTGGTCCGCCACTGCATCCTCCTTCGCAGAAATTCCACTTTAACTAGTTCGATATTCTTTCAACATGTATGTACTCTTACTACAACAAAATAAATAATTTCGTACTCAATCTATAAACAACTGAAAAACCCGGTGCCATAAGCAGCTATTTTCTCGTGAATTTCACGAGTTTTTAAAACACATTTTAAGTCAAATTTCAAAGTTGAAAATTCACAACGCAGTTTAACAATATAGTGAACTTTACATATATAATTTCAAAATTTTGTCTAGTCCCAGCAACTGAGATATTGTAGTCTAAAAAACGAAAATTGCGAGCGGCTCTAAAACAAAAGTGGTCCCCCGCCACTGCATCCCCCTTCGCAGAAATTCCAATTTAATAGTCTATATTTTCTTACATATATGTACTAATACTGCAACAAATAAATAATTTCGTGCTCAACTATAAACAATTAAAAAAACGGGTGCATTGATCAACTTATGCGTTAATTTCTGATTTTTTTGAAACCCGTTTTCAGTCAAAATTCAATTTTGAAATTTAGACTGCACTTTGGGACTATGGTTATGTTTTAGGTATAATAATTTAATAAATATTTTTTTATTATAAGTAAACAAATTGTAATTTTTCATTTTCTTATAGAGTGGAAATCTCAAATAGATTATGCTTATGAAACATCCTGTTATTTAACCTCAAAGATGTGCAGTTGTCATATGGTTTATGGTTAACAAAAGTTATGATGCAACTTTATTTGTTCTTCCACAATTACTCTAATATAATAGAAATTATCCAAAGAAAAGAATATATGATATTGTGAATACTATGTTTGCATAAGTGTGTTCTCGTTTCCAAAGATATATTTTCTTTTGACAAGCACAAAAAGTGGAATTACAAGCCAAAGCGTGATTTAATAGTGGGCTCTTTGCAATGCAGTCGATGCAAGGATTTGTCGAGCTACTTCCTATGAAGAAGGAAAAATTATGAATTGTGAATGCTAGTCGTTAAAAAATGGGTTTTTGATTGCTTCAAAAGGAATTTCATTTGTCCAGGCACAGAAAATAGATTTACAAGCCGAAACGTGTATACGTATGTATTGGTACTCATGGCGGACGCTACAATGATATTCAGGCCAATTTATGAGCTGAAGGAAAAATATTATATTGTCTGCAATAGTGCGGCGAAAACTACTAAAAACTGTTTTAAAAAAAAATTACAAAGACCTTAAAGAAAAGAACTCGTTATGGAAAACAAATTTTATTTGAAAGATAAACCTCTATCTTCAATTTTGTAATAGTAGTAGACGCCGAAAATGAATTCAAAGTTTTGCAATTTTTCGAAAATTCAGAGTTAACCGTAGATATTTTACCTATGCCACCTTTATAAGAGTATTTACTCTATGCTTACTAGAAATTTAAAGGCTTTATGTAAATTGATCTGTTTTGAGAAAATTATGAAAAGGCTTTATGTAATGTACCCCCAAATTTTAAAGAATATTTTTTCAAAATCTCAAAGTTTCAATCGAGCGCAGGTGGAAGAGGGATTTTCAATTTGGAAAAAAACCCTACGTATAGTTTAGCCGATAGTGATGTTCACAGAAGGACAGACTGTGGGAGGGACAGAAGTCGTTGTGCCGTCAATTGCTTTTTCGATATCAAGAAACCCGTTTTGATTCTGGCTACACCACATATTAGAAGAATTTTTGTTTAAATTTAGCAACTGGATTTATCCTTTTTTTCGTTATTATAGCCCGGCAATGAATTTTTTATCTGTCGAAAGTCCACGTTTTTTTATCGCGCCGTATTACATAGCTATCTCTAACTACGTATATTACTCCATATATACGTATGTATACGGGAAAGTAAAAAGGAAGCAAACTCTATCAACAGTTTGTTCGCATGTCCGTAAAGTTAGCATACCCACTTATCACAAAATTGAAAAACAGTACTCCAGAATTTTGTTCTAATTAAGAACTAATTATACCGAAATTAAAAAATTTTCTACGCGATGCACAGCATTATATATTCAACACTAAAAGTGGGTACGCTAACTTAATATTAAGTTAGCATATCCCATACAAGAAAATGCATGAAACAAAATCTATATACACCAAATCGCGTTCTAATTAAGAACTATTTGATACCGAAATTTAAATATTTGAACGAGCAGAACATCTAAATACAATTCAACATTCAAATTCAACATATAATATTCAACATTTTTAATATCTCTTCAAACGACGTTTATTTTATAAACTCCTCTAGAGGGCATATTTTACGTCGAATGTGGAAATAACGGCATTTTCCTGAAACACTATGAAATTTTGAAATTGAAATATTGAAAAACTTGAAATATTGTGCATCGTTTTTGAGACATGGGCAGTTATTTTTTGTGTAGAAAGATGTAAAGATTTAACGACCCATGACCTGTCAAATTTTGCGAATTTCAACGTGCGCCAGATTTTTCCAGAAAACAGAGTCCTAGCACGAAATATATAATGGAGAACGCACTGGTGATAATAATTTCCCATCAGATGCTCAGTTTTTCCGGAATTCTAAAATCGTTCGAAAGGAAGGTGATTTGCATGAAATATTTACTGTAACTTTTTGATATTGAACATGTTTTTTAGTACTTAGAGATTTCGTATCATGTTCAAATCAAAGAATATTGTACTTATAATTTCGTGTGCAAATCTCACGGCTGCATCTAATAGTACCTCCGTCAAGCTGGCAACCCCCACTTGTTCGAAATTCAAAATTAACTAGGCCTTAATTTTGTACTAATTATGTACTAATTTTTCTAACCACAATTAAAAAATTTTGTACTCGACTTATAACAATAAAAAAACCACATCCAAAAGTGGGGTGCTAGCTTGACGTTAAGTTAGCACCCCCACTTCTCATAAATTGAAATCAACCAGCCTAACAATATCTAGCTTAATTATGTACTAATTGTTCTACCACAATTGAAAATTTTGTTCTCAACTTAAACAATTAAAAAAACGCGGGTGCCAATGAAGCACTTTTACTCATATTTTTCTGATTTTTTTAAACATATTTAGAGTGAAAGTTTGAGAGTTGAAAATTAATATGCAGATTAACATCATAGTGAACTTTTACATGTAATAAAAAAAAAATTTCAACATTTATATACTTCCACAACTGAGATATTTACAGTCTAAAAACACGAAAAACTGCGTACGGCTCTAAAACAAAAAGTGTCGCCACTGCATTCCTTCCTTCGCAGAAATTCCAATTCTAACTAGTCTATATTCTTTCAACATGTATGTACTGCTTACTTACAACAAAATAATAATTTCGTACTCAACTATAAACAACGAAAAACGCGTTGCCAATAAAGCACTTTCTCGTGAATTTCACGAGTTTTTAAAACACATTTGTAAAAGTCAATTTTCAAAGTTGAAATTCACAACGCACGTTTAACAAATATAGTGAACTTTACATATAATTAATTCAAAAATTTTGTCTAGTCCCGCAACTGAGATATTGTAGTCTAAAAACACGAAAAATTGCGAGCGGCCTCTAAACAAAAGTGTCCGCCACTGCATCCCCCTTCGCAGAAATTCCAATTTAACTAGTCTATATTTTTCTAACAATATATGTTACTAATACAGGAACAAATAAATAATTCGTTGCTCACTATAAACAGATTACAAAACGGGGTGTAATGAGTCACTTTTATTCGTTAATTTTCTGATTTTTTTGAAACTCGTTTCAGTCAAAATCTAATTTTGAAATTTAGGACTGCCCACTTTGGGACTATGGTTGTGTTTTAGGTATAATAATTTAATAATATTTTTTTAGTTATAAGTAAACAAATTGTAATTTTTTCATTTTTATTATGAGTGAAATCTCAAATAGATAT
>BOPP01000017.1:9437604-9466662 GCA_017312745.1 Gryllus bimaculatus
CTTGTCAAGATTATGTGGTAAGTCCGAGTAGCTAGCGAGAGCAAGGAAATACTAAAATAATGCGGGAAAGTCTGTGCATGTCGGTTGCAAACTAGTTAATTTCCTCGTTACCATTACGCAGTAGAGAGTAGTTACGGCTATGCGAAACAACGGGGTCGAACTCCGACAGAATCCTTATTACTAGGACCCTGGTACACAAAAATTTGAAAAATCAGTTGAAATAACTTAGGTGGGGGAGGAAATCATTTTTATACACGTAGTGTATCCAAATCATGTTTGTGGGTCTTGATACAAAAAACTCGATTGAGGCAATCGTATGTCCCTGCGTCTTGTCTGTAAACAACGCTTGCGGTTTAAAACTTAAACAGATTTTTTCTCCAAATTATGATTCCCAATTATGTGGCTTGATGTCTGGAGTCTTAAATTTAAAAGTGTAGTTTGATTTTGGGAAGTACATTAGCCTGAGTATTTTCAAAATTTCAAAAACGGCTCATCTTGTTTCTTACAATTTCTCGCTGCTGACATCTGTGTTGAACGATTTTCCGAGCGAAGGCAGCCCGCGCGCACAATGCCACGTGCGTCTCAACAAAAAGACTTTGGGGGCGTTGTGGTTGTATAAACCCAGACACGCCTCTTTTTCCCTTGCCTCCCCTTCGTTCCCGCCGCGTGCCAAGCCTGCCGGCCGCCCGAGTCGTTGGCTGCGCGCCCGCCCGCAACCAAAGAGGAGCGCGCGTCCAGAAGGAGCCAGGGTCCCAAGAATGTCGCCGCAGGGTGACGAAATCCTCCCACTCCAGGTCGCTGGGCGACCCCCGACACGCGGGGAGAGCCTCCTGGTCCCGCCGGCAGCCAGGAGCGCGGCACCACCTCTCGTAAAAAGGCGGCGAGATCAAAAGGTGGCAAACGTCTTCTGTCAACAACCGCCGTCGACGGACGCGCCATCACCGCTCACATTCGTCTAGTTGTTTCCTCAAGGTTTATCAAAAAAGCGTCTTATTTAGGACATAAAAAAGTTGAAAAATTGCCAAATGTGACGCGCCGTGATTTCATATTAGATGCAGCGTGGAGATTTGCACACGAAATTTAAGTACAATATTCTTTGATTTGAACATGATACGAAATCTCTAAGTACTAAAGAACAATGTTCAATTCAAAAAAGTTACAGTAAATATTTCATGCAAATACACTTCCTTTTCGAACGATTTGAAGATTCCGGAAAAACTGAGCAATGTCTGATGGAAAATTATTATCACCAGTGCGTTCTCCATTACTATTTCGTGTAGGATCTGCTTTTCTGGAAAAATCTGGCGCACGTTGAATTCGCAAAATTGACAGGTCAATGGTCGTTAAATCTTTTACATCTTCCTACACAAAAAATAAACTGCCCATGTCTCAAAAACGATGCAACAATATTTCAATTTTTTCATATTTCAATTTCAAAATTTCATAGTAGTTTTCGGAAAATGCGTTATTTCCACATTCCGACGTAAAATATGCCCTCTAAGAGGAGTTTATAAATAAATGCTCGTTTGAAGGAGATATTAAAAATGTTGAATATTATATGTTGAATTGAATGTTGAATTGTATTTAAGATGTTCTGCATCGTTCAAAATTAATTTTATCAAATTTCTTAGGCTTTGTGATAAGATTGTCATGATTTTGTTGATCTAATTATATTAAGTTACACCACTTTATGGAATATTAGTCTGGAAATTAATCGGTAATAGTTCTTTTAACAATTTATATGGTTCAGTGATTAAGTGGGTAGCTAACTTTACGGACATGCGTAACAAACTGTTGATAGAGTTTGCTTCCCTTTTTACTTCCCGTATACATACGTATATATGGAGTAATATACGTAGTTATGGAGTAGCTATGTAATCACGCGCGATAAAAACGTGGACTTTCGACAGATAAAAATTCATTGCGCGGCTATAATAACGAAAAAAAGGATAATCCAGTTGCTAAATTAAACATAAAATTCTTCTAATTGTCGTGTAGCCAGAATCAAAACGGGTTTCTTGATATCGAAAACAATTGACGGCACAACGACTTCTGTCTCCCACAGTCTGTCCTCTGTGACACTCACTATGGCTGAACTATACGTAGGGTTTTTTTCCATAATTGAGAAATCCCTTCCGACCTGCTCGATTCGAAACTTTGAGATTTTGAAAAAAATATTCTTTAAGAATTTGGGGTACATTAATAAAGCCTTTTCATAATTTTCTCTGAAAAAGAGTCAATTAACATATAAGCCTTTAATTTCTAGTAAGCACTAGAGTAAATACTCTTTATAAAGGTGGCTAGGTAAATATCTACGGTTACATCTGAATTTTCCGAAAATTGCAAAATTTGAATTATTTTCGGGCGTCTACCTATCGATTACAGAAATTGAAGATAGGGTTTTATCTTTCAAAATAAAATTTGTTTTCATAACGAGTGTCTTTTCTTTGAAGGTCTTGTAATTTTTTTAAGCAACATTTTTAGTAGTTTTTTGCGCACTATTGCAGACAAGTATAATATTTTTCCTTCAGCCTCATAAATTGGCCTGAATATCATTGTAGCGTCTCGCCATGAGTACCAATACATACGTATACACGTTTCGGCTTGGTAAATCTATTTCTGTGCCTGGACAATGAAATTCTTTTGCAAGCAATCAAACCCATTTTTTGACGACTAGCAATTCACAATAATAATTTTTTCCTTCATTAATAGAAGTAGCCTCGACAGAATCCTTGCATCGACTGCATTGCAAAGAGCCGCCTATTAAATGCACGCTTTGGCTTGTAATTCCATTTTGTGCTTGTCAAAGAAAATATATCTTTGGAAACGAGACACACTTATAAACATAGTATTAACAATATATCATATTCTTTCTTTGGATAATTCCGAGTATATTTAGAGTGACGAATTGGCGGAAGAAGCATATACAAGTACTGTATCGCTTTGATGGAAAGAAATGTGGGCAAGAACATTGAATCTAGATATTTATTTTTTACATAGAAATAATGCCGAACTGAATCTTGCAGGAATAAAGGTGTTAAGGCCAAGTCTTGAGATTCGACTATATAAATAAATACATCTGCTTTACTATAATAAATTATATATTAATACTAAACTAATATCGCAAATGCAGTTAAATTAAATTGAATTTGATGAAACGGGTTACAAAATCAGAAATTACGTAAGTTAACAAATTGCACGTTAATTGTTTATAGTTGAGAAAATTAACCTTTTTGGCAAAGTACATATATACAGAAATATGACATTAATTGCGAATTCCAGGGGATCAGTGGGGAAGCTTTGTTATAGACCTATTTTGTGTTAGACTAAAATGTCAGTTGGGGGAAACAAAGTGAAGAATTCTTTATATTAGAGATTGCTGAAGAACATAATAAAGTGCATGCATAATTTTGTTAACCATAAACATATGACCTGCACATCTTGAGTGTTAAATAACAGGTGTTAACAGATTATCTATTTGAGATTTCACTCATAAAAAATGAAAATTACAATTTGTTTTACTTATAATAAAACAATTTATTAAATTTATACCTAAAACATCATAGTCCCAAAGTGCAGTTAAATTCAAATTGAATTTTGACTGAAAACGGTTTCAAAAAAATCAGATTAACGATAATGACTCATTACCCGTTTTTTAATTGTTTATAGTTGAGCCCGAAATTATTTATTTTTGTTCATGTAATTAGTACATATATGTTTAGAAAATATAGACTAGTTAAATGGAATTTCTGCGAAAGGCGGATGCAGTGGCGGACCACTTTTGTTTTAGAGCGCTCGAATTTTCGTTTTAGACTACAATATCTCAGTTGGGGCTAGACAAATTTTTGAAATTATATATGTAAAGTTCACATATGTTAAACTGCGTTGTGAATTTCAACTTTGAAATTTGACTTAAATGTGTTTAAAAACTCGTGAAATTCACGAGAAAAGTGCTTATGCACCGGTTTTTTCAGTTGTTTATATTGAGTAGCGAAATTATTTTTTGTTGTAGTAAGAGTACAATAATGTTGAAAGATATCGACTAGTTAGTGGAATTCTGCGAAGGAGGATGCAGTGGCGGCCCTTTTGTTTAGAGCCGTATCGCAGTTTTGTGTTTTTAGACTGTAATATCTCAGTTGTGGAGTATATAAAATGTTGAAATTATTACATGTAGAAGTTCACTATATGTTAATCTGCAATTATTAATTTCAACTTCAAACTTCCACTCTAAATATGTTTAAAAAAATCAGAAAATATGAGTGAAAGTGCTTCATTGGCACCCGGTTTTTAATTGTTTATAGTTGAGAACAAAATTTTTTAATTGTGGTAGAAATTAGTACATAATTAGTAGATAATGTTAGGCTAGTTGATTTTCAATTTATGAGAAGTGGGGGTGCTAACTTAACGTCAAGCTAGCACCCCCACTTTTGGATGTGGTTTTTTTTATTGTTTATAGTCCGAGTACAAAATTTTAATTGTGGTAAGAAAATTAGTACATAATTAGTACAAAATTTAGGCTAGTTAATTTTGAATTTCGAACGCAAGTGGGGGTTGCAGCTTGACGGAGGTTCTCTGAAGACGGGAGACGGCGCGCGCGGCAGGCCCTGTAATGCGGCGCCGGCGGCGGCGGCGAGTAGCGAGGCAGCGGCGGTACATGACGGCGCAGCGCGGGGACGGCGGCGGGGACGAGGCGGGGGGAGCCGGCGGGACGGGCGGCGGGGACGCGGCGTGGTGGACGGCGGCGGGACGCGGACGGCGGGGGCGGGCGACGGCGGCGGGGACGGCGGCGGGGACGGCGGCGGACGGACGGCGGGACGGGGGGACCGGCGGGGACGGCGCGCGGACGCGGCGGGAACGGCGGCGGGAACGGCGCGGGACGGGCGGAACGGCGGCGGAAGCGGCGGCGGGACGGGCGCGGTGGCGATAGTGCGGTCCGGCGGCGCGGGTGCGGTGGCGGTAGTGGCGCGGGGCGGCGGGCGGTAGTGCGGTTGAACGCGCGGCGGGGGCCGGGGCCGGGGTGGCGGCAACCGCGTCGGCGGAGGCGGGGCGGGCAGCGGCACGCGGCGTGAGGGCGGCAGCGGCGGTGGAGTGGGTACGGCGGCGTGGCGGGGGGGAGGGTTTGGCGGGGCGCTCTACGAGAGGGATATGATTGAGACACAGCAGATGGTGACACACTCTCGGAGTATACAGGAACCGCCCGAACTTCGAGGCTCAACGTCGCGAAATCCATCTGGGATGATGGACCATGAAGTTACAGAGCCGTGGAAATCCTTGGTATGGAGCCGAGGTATGGATCCTTGGTATGGATACCTCGAGTCGCCGGGCACCCAAAGGACTACGTGGACGGTGTGATGGAAAGCACTGCAACTTTATCAGCCGGGAAGAGTAATGAAATAACATGGATATATGAGCTGGAAATCGACGCTATGACTATATTTTATGAGAAGCCACTGAGAATGCGACAATATAAAAAGCAATGAACGCAAATGGAACGGCAAATGAATGACGAAGAACATTCAGTTGATTGATTGATTATTGTGTTCACGGACGCGACAACTGATACAGTCATTAGTCCCGTTAGTTTAGTGTATGTTTTTATCAAGGAAGGTGACAGTGTACCTTCCTCAGTGAATGGCGAAATCCGGCGCCGGTATACACGTCGGCTTGCGGGTTTTTTTCCTGTTCTGGTATCTCCCACCAACGTTGCACCGACCCAGTCGAGATAAGCTCTAAGCTCCCGACTGCCCCCCGGACATGTGCCGTAGAGTAGTGAATGTTACTGTGTGTAAGTAAGGAATAAGGATTGAACAAGGAAGAGGAAGGATCACGCGTTCTATGTGGCCTATTTGTTAGGATACTGCTCCGACATTCACTTAGTATCGATCGGAAAAAACACGGAGAACTATCGATTATAGCAGCTGGCCACTAGAATTCTTCTCCAGAGGGCAACTGAAGTTCCCCTAGCTAACAAATAAATGTTGCTAGATCTACCTCCGTCGGGTCTCAAATCCTAGGACTCCCCGGTCAGACGCACTGCAGTGACGAACGTTCAAGTAAATAGTACTGCACTGAGAAGTTGGGCTGAAGTTGCACTGAGAGTGGTTATAAAGTACAGGCAGTATTGAAAGCGCCTAAGAAAGAACATGGTCATAATATGGGTACAGCTACGTGACAAAGCCGTCAACGATAGAAGAACTAAATGTACTAGGGATTATGTTATGGATAACAGAGCTTTAATGCAGTGGATCGAGAAGAATTAAAATGTTTGAGGCTGTCGTAGGAGAAAGACGGACTGGTAGGCGAATCTGCATAGAAGGCGGTGTGTTAGTAAAGATGAATTGCGACAGCAGTGACGAGAGTATTGCTTCAACGCAGGTAACGAGGAGTTATTCTAAGAAGCGACCACTTTTACGCGTTGGGAAACAAACGAACGCCATGCGGCCAGACGGCGAATGAGTGCATGGACGTAACTTGCGGTGTTGTCAAAGCAGCTTCTTATAATAATCCCTTTATAACAGCATACAAGATTAAAACCTAGGGTTAGCGACAATGAGAGAATTCAGGAAACTACAAGTGAACGAGATCGCCGGAATGATTCGTTGCAAGAACGTAAAGAACCTTTGTGCGCCAGGGTTCAAGGGCAGAAGGAAAAACGTTCCTTGCATGCAGCGAAGCAAATAGTCTGCGGGGGTACAAAGTGGCAACGTCGGTAAGAAAAGAAGTGCCATAGAAATGTGGCAAGGCAAGTGCAATGAAAGAAGTATGTAATTGCTAGGAAGAGGCCGAGCCTTGAAGTGGAGACAATGGGGACAATGGGGAGCGTGAGGGTGGAGAGTCCAAGAGGGAGGGCAAGTGCCCCAGGCAGCCTCACGAACGGGGTAACTGGAATGACGTGCCAGAGTGTGAGGGAAAGCAAGGTCGGAAAGTTCAGATTTGGAGGACGATGGAAAGAGGTACGGGATCTTCTCTGGTGATGTCAACGATAGCGGCAGGACAGAAGTAGGAAAAGGAGAGATCCGAGATATGTCATGGAGAAAATGTTCTGAGAGAAGGAGACAGGAAAGAACGGCACATACAAAGGAATATAATGTGATGTGCGGTTAAGCAAGATCAGAAGATAAGGGTGGTTGTACAGGACTCTGAGACTGTAAATGCGACAATGATGACGAAGAGGTGGGGGAAGGTAAGAGGTAGATGTTGGCTGTACCGAGTGGGGTTGGAAAGGTGGGAGTAGGAGAGCCTGCGATAGCGTCAATGAGAAAAGGAGTCTCGACGTGACCGATGCTTGCTGCAGGGGCAGAGTGAAAACGCTGTCAGTTGCCGTTGAGGTGGAGACGAAGGCAGCGCAGGAGAAAGAGGAAACCGAGAAAGTAGAGGAAGCGAAGAAGGTGGAGGAAGCGGAAGAAGCGAATTAGGTAGAGAAGGTGGCGGAAGCGGTGAAAGTATTCGAGACAGATGAGGTGGAGGAAACGAAAGGAAAGGCAGAGGAGATGAAGGAGAGTACGGCGAAATTGGAGAAGTCGAAAGAGGCGGGGAATTCGAAGGCGGGCAAGTCACGGAACGCGTAAAAATCGGCGAAAGAGGAAAAGAATCCAACGGAGGAGGAGTAGGAGAAATCAGTGAGGAGGTCAATAAGTTGGCAGAAGAGGCGAATGATGAGGTGAAGTCGGCGGACGAAGCAGATAAATTGACAGAGAAGGCGGTGGATTATGAGAGGTCGGCGAAGAAGACAGAACTGAAGAAGACGGCAGCATAGGAGGAGAAATCGACGGAGAAGGCGGAGGGAACGAAGAAGTCGGCGGGGAAATGGACGACGTTGAGAAGTCGGCGGAGAAGCCGGTTGAGACGGAGTAAACGGAGTGGGTCAAGGTGGGTGAGGAAGGAGAGGCGTGTAAGGCGGAGGGCGGCTGCCTCATCAGTGGATCGGCTGGAAAAATCGACGGAGAAGGCGGATGGAACGAAGGAGTTGACGGAGGAATGGACGACGTTGAGAAATCGGCGGAGAAGCCGGTTAAGACGGAAGAAGCGGAAGAGTGGGTCAAGGCGAGAGAGGGAGGAGAGGCGTATTAGGTGGGTCGGCTGCGGTGGGCGTGGCCGCGGGGCGGGGGGCGGGAGGTGGGCGGTGGGCGCCGCGGAGGCGCCGGGGCCACTTGCCAGTCCGGGCGCGCGCGGGCCGCGGCCGCCCTCTCCCAACGAGCGGCTCGTACGCGCGACGTGCGCGGCGTAAAGGCCCCGGGGCCGACGCGACACCACGCGAGGCGACGTGCCTCGCAGGCCACGTGATATGTAGGGGTAGATGCTAACGTCCCACGCGCCCCACGGGTCATTAGCGCCCGCGCCCGGAGGACGCACAGGGTGACTTGCCTCTCGCAGCAGGAACACGACCGTAACGTGGCATTTCATTTCGCAGAACCACGGTCGTTAATGAGCTGTTTCTTGAGAAAGGCAGTTATAAGCTTTCTCTTGTAATTTTCGCAATTGAATTTAATATTGCAGTGATCTTTGGAGATATATTCCATACGCAGAATACCATCGATTCAAAGAATCATACGTATTTATATTTCGATTTGAAAACATATATTCAGTAAGATGTCACATCTCTCGTGCACGAAATTGATCGAAGTCTCATTGATGAATATTGTTCTTCTTCTTAAAGATGTTGCTCAGAAAAACAGTTTTCTCCTCCCCTTTACTTTAAAGTTCAAAATTATCATAGTATCTTCTTTTAGCGATTCGTACTCGCATTAATCTTTGCGGAATGCTTGCTATTGTTGTGCTTAAATGGTTCTTCTCAGTAGAGCGGTTTTTATTTGCAATTTCTCCTTAATTTATTTATTGGCAATTACGACACAGTGGCATCACAATACTGTCAGGGTCATGTCAATACATAGGTTGAACAATGCGGTTTCACGGGCTCCAAACAATGAAGACTTCTAAAATTACAAACTGAAATGTTCGGTGACAATAATTAAAATGAGATAGTTTAAATAAATTTCTAATTCTAATTAAAAACTGTGCAGAATGCAAAACATAGCTGTATTTTAAAAATATATATTATTTGTTGCGAAAATCCAAAAAGAAAAATAATATTTTTATTTTAATACTTTGAAAACTGATAATTTTTATTAGCTTACGAGCGTAAAAATATTAGATCAAGTATTATCAATTTTAAATATATGGGCCACCACTCATAGTGTTCTTATATTTTTACGTTTTTGTATGGTAATTAGCTTACCATTATCTTCTATGACTCTGGTTTCTGCTCACGTCTCACGCACCAGAACTTTACTGACCTGAAACAGAAAGAAAATATTTATTAACTACATATTCTTACGTCAGCAATATTACCATTGTATTTAATTAAGCATTTCGAATAATTTCGTACTACAGTTATTCACTCTTCAAATGTTACGTATCCCATTTCGATATATTTCCTCAATATCGGATCTGTAGTTTTAGCATCCAGAAATTGTTAAATCCCTCCTACATCCTAAACAAAACCTTAAATCAAACTTTATCCAATGTATCCATTCATTTAATCATGTTATATGAAGCTGCAAGAGAAGTGTTCCATAGACAGACGTAATTCTGAATATCTCTCATACCAAACACGTTGTAATATGTATCAGCTTAATTCAAATTCTGTTATTAGAGAGTATTTCGAAGAATATACCACAGAAATAATATAAAATCATACAATAGTTTGTCAATATTGTCTCGTTTCGAAATTAACACCTAAGTTCGGGCACAACGATCAAACATAATTCGAAATTGTAGCGTGCTTTGAATTTTGTAAGTACGTTACGCTGCACAGGATTTAACTAGAGCAAACACTAGCATTGATGTGCACCAGAGACAAATAGATCACACAATTTCTAATCGTCTCATATCGGTATTATTACACGGAATTGATCTAAAATTATACAATTTATACATTAAAAGAGATATTGCTGGAACACTCACCAAAAGTGCTAATTATTATCATTGCCGTATGTTATCTCTTCTTTAACACTCTTGAAATATATATTTTTACTCTCTCCCATTAGTAAAATATAAACGTTGTCCAAAATTTCCGATACCGTTATTTATACTCAAACGCCTCGCACTTATGAAATGTTTTGTTGAGATCCATGTAATGTCTATCGTACTGTATTCACAGTCTTTGGAAACTGTAGAAGACTGAAAAAAGACATGTCTTGGCCGTATTTAAGGAATTGTGATTTTTGCTAAAATAGAAAATATTCTAGAAAGTAAAGTGTGATTCTTTCAAACGGAAATGCTATAGTTTTACATTTTTATTAAATTTAGATTATAAGGATTTTTATCTACGACAATAAAAAAAATAATGTTGGCCAAATATTTAAACACAACTTGCGCTGTTCATCATGTACACAACCGCCCTCAAAGCGATCTGAACAGACCACGTTTTTTATTCGCATCACTGGCATGGCGTTTGATCTCCTGTCCTATAGTCTTACATTCAAGAACACCGAGAGCTCTTTTTTCATTTCCTTTTTTTTAAATTACTTATTTTCCTTGTTTGACACAATGGCTTTGAAGGTTTAGAAGATTTTTACGTAAATTACATTAATTTTGTAGTATATTATAACACATTAAACATAAACAACGTCTGTGAGATAGTTCCAGAAAAAGACCGCTGAATAATTATTTTAATTTTTCATAATCAATTACAATCGAAAAGGTAATCAATGGAATGAATGAAGATATCATACATCTTTTGAATGACGAGATTTACTTAATTCGGGGTAAAGGGTTAGCTGACTGGCCTAATTCGAAAGTTTGTGTCGCTGGGCAAGAGTTAAGTGAAGAGTAGACATTTTTTGTTAATGTATTCCTCCAAGTTTAAAGGAGTGGAGTGTTGTAAGCAGTGCCGTCTGTGCAGCGCTCGCTGGGAGAAAGTCATCGGCCCGCAAGTCCGGAGGCCGTGCAAACCAACGCCAGCGCGGCGCGCGTCCTATGCGACAACTTCCAGAGACAAAGCGGGGTCTATGGAGAAGCCCTGGGGGTCGGAGAGGGAGTGGGCGGTGCCGCGAGCAGCTGCGGTCACCCAGCTGCGGCACTTCGAACCCCGAGCGAGGCGAAGACCCTCTCAAAGGCGCTCCCCCTACAACAACGACCAGTCACTGCTTCAGCTCATCGCTCGCGAGTAAATAAGACGCGGACCGACCAACACGACTGTTGCGGTGGAACCGGCGCTCATCGGAGCCAAGCACTACTGGTTCGAGCCCAGCACGACACAAATGACCTTTTCATTGGAAATAAATGGTTGAAAAAAGAATGATATATTCTCCCATTCATCAAGGCTTTCCAACATATACACACAATTCAATGTACCACTTTATTTACTGACGTGAAACCTCAAACAAATAGGTCCAAGGTGAGGGATCGTCATTTAACGAAAATGTATATAAATATAAATATATATCTTTGCAAACACACCTGCGCGCCATACTTGGTGACGCTTTATGCATTAAAGAAGACACTGCTCAATTAGACATGTCGAGCATGCGTAGACCGCGCTGCCGCTCCACGCAGGAGATGATAGATAAATTTAGACAGGCGCACGGCCTTCAACCAGGCGTACCTCGTCCGTTCGTTTATAGATCCGAGCGGGAATGATTTCATTTCAAACAACGCATTCTTCCATAAAATATAATATTTTATTGGAATATTTTTAATTCCGGCGACCCGGGCGATAAACATGAATCAAATTTGTTTTTTAAAAACATTTTTAAATTCATAAAATTCATCAAGAAAATAAACTCAATATGAGAAGTTTTTTAATATGTTATTTCAATTTCCCGAGCGCGACCCCTTCCTCTTCCCAAGAAGAGACGCTGCCGCAGTCGTGATTGAGATTTATCGATGATGGACGGTGCTTGTACTTCGGCGCGGCGCACGCACAAGCCCTCAATCACAGCTGGCGGCCATCGACAACCATCGCTATACTACCGACAGGGAAATATAGATCCTGAAGTGGCAGCCATCGCTCATAGGCAGCGCAGCACGCCCTGCGCGACGGCGATGGATGGGCGAAACACCATTTGAATCTTTCATTTCTACAGGGATTAGTTGGCGATGCGGTCATGGGATACATCTAGACCTCGCATGATTGACTTCGTAGGAGTGCGCATCTGTATATCCTCTCTCCATAGGCTAGAAGTGGCGTGGTAATCTCCCTCTCGTAAAACGAAAAATCTATCATTATTTTCAATGTATCTATCACTTTCTTTTATCATTATATTATCGAAAATGTAGCAAGGATATGGCAATGATGAGAGCATTAACTTTGAATGTTTGTCGTATTTGTTCATGAGAGATTCTATCCAAACTTCTTACTCGAATTAATTACCGTTGAACCTTAACTTCTACGCTGACACCTGAACAATCGTCTAATCATTTTTTCTCGACACTTTTTACTTTCACTCATTTTTACTGCCTTATAGATTAACGGTTTCGGTCATTTATTTGTAAACGTTACCGTAGACAACACGTCACAAAAAATGCGCATCCGAGCATCAAAAATGGAACGGAAAATGTGGAATCCAAACATCAAAAGAGTCGTGGCGTAACCCATTTTTGTGAGTAGAGCTTATTTTGTGCACTGCGATCGCGAAGTGATAATGCAATAAGCTTTGAATCACAAGCGTAAAAGCACGCGCGGTGGTCCACGTCGTTATCTCATAAAGCGGAATTTCTACGCAGCACAATGGAAAGATACGTGCTAGTCTACGTGTCCGCCGACCCAAATGTGTCAGGAAGTTACCGGTTACAAAATTATAGGAAATGAAAACCCGCCCGCGCTATTGAAAGGGAATATAAAATTTTGTCTCTGTATCACAAGTTTTCTGATCTATATTAATCAATACAATAAGTTGAACGTGCCATAATTCGTATACTTAAGGTTCTTATATCTTCTAGTCATTTATTCCCATTATCCAATTAGTACTGAAAACTGAGAATGTATTTTTATAACATTTCACAAGTGATTATATGAAGGTTTAGTTTATTTAACTTTGATATAACCTGACAGTCCACCAACATTTCTGTTCCAATCTTATTTTGAAGTTTTGAATATTACAGATTCATGATTTTTTCTGGAAGTTTTTTCTTTTTCTTTTCATATTTAGGATTCTGACAAAAGGAACAACATAGCATTCACTGAAGCATTTGGTAATATATAAAACCAATTTTCTCAACATCGACGAAATCGAATGGAACTGAAGTGCAAACAGAACACCAAAGTGACGCGCGAAGAAACAGGAAATCCCTAGAGTACATCACTCTCATTAAGAGGCAATTGACAGGAGAAAGCGAGCCCGCAACAGTGAATAACAAACAGTCGAGAAACGTTAGCCACATGGGAAGTCTGGTGGCATTGGCAAACACGGCCGCGTGCACTCGCGTACACACACACGGTGGCCCTTGCAGGAGAGCGCCGTGCAGTAGTCCGAAATAATGATTAGTGTGGTCCAAAAGCTCTCAAAAGAAAACAAAACACGAAAATACGAAGCGATATGATGAGTTCATGTGTGTCTGTACCCTCACACACAAACTCTCTCTCTCTCTCTCTCTCTATATATATATATATATATATATATATATATATATATATATATAGATAGATAGAGAGAGAGAGAGAGAGAGAGAGAGAGAGAGAGAGAGAGTAGGTTATAAATACTAACATTTCAAAATTAATACGTATTTTTGCGGAATAAAAAAATATACGTTTGCTTTCGAAGAAAGGTCAACGATAAATTCATAAAATTATAATTGTATTTTAAATAACGTGTCACAAAGAGATAATTGTTGAAAATTATGTAATATTTGAAATCCTTCATTTTGTGGGCAATCGGAACATTGTTATAAGTGACTTCGTGTCATTTATTAAACAAGATAATAAACAGATACTTAAACTACAAGAAAAAGGTGACTAAACACTAGTGACATAGGTCGTCATTAGGTGTCTTTATTGTCGGGTGTAAAATTTTATTGCTCAAAACTGTTAATTTCAATTACCAAAATTAATTATAAAAAATGTAAATTTATGTAAACAAAATAAAGAAAATTGTCATGACAGGTGAAATATCCCGACTACCCTCTCCAGGCTTTCCATGTGGACTTTAAGTACCTCGCCACCCGTTTACGAGCGTCGTTTTAAAATGTTGCGCATGCGATAAAAAGTACTTTAGGGACATGTTACTCACCGTTAATAAGCGGCTTTAGCCTTCTCAAAAAGTAAACCCACAAGGTTCGCTTTTGTTATATTTTTATCCACCGCGCTGCCGCTAGAACAAACAGCAGAGCACTACTGCGCGTGGCCCGGGCGTTGACTCCGCAACACGCAGTGTTTTCGCGTCACGCTGCGCCGCGCCCAGCCCGCTTCGGGCCCAGCCCGGGGACGCGACCTTCGCCTCGTCACCGCACGCGCTTCGGCCGACGCACAGAGCGTTGCGGATGGAGCACGAGCACCAGGGACGACGTGGGAAAAGTTAAATGAAGTCGTAGGCTTCCGCCGCCAGAGTCATGTGGGTGATCTGGGCTGTCCGGGTCCATACCAGCCCTGAGGAAGACCACGAAAGGATGGTCGAAACGTCGGCAACTCAGCCTTCGACGCGGCGTCACCCGGACAGCCCAGATCACCGACGTGGGAAAAGGTTCCTCGATTATCTGCATGTCCTGAGTACTAAGCATTAGTACACATTTACAATTCTTAATGTTTTGTTTGTGTTTTTATGGATGATAATTGGCATTACGACGCGATCTCCTGTATTAACCGTGCAACCTTCCGCAACATCACTAATGGAACTTGAGATACACTATGTGATCAAACGAATCAGGACACGTCCAAAATGATGTTATGGTGTGGTCGTGTTTTTCATGGAGTAGGCATGCACCCCTTGTTTTGGGTGGAACTATCGCGGCACAGGTCTATGTTCATGTTTTAAACACCTTCTTGCTGTTGAAGACTGATTCGGGGATGGCGGTTGCATCATTCAACACGATCGAGCACCTGTTCATACTGCACGGCCAGTTGCGGAGTTTTTACACGACAATAACATCCCTATAATGGGCCTGTACAGAATCCTGACTCGAATCCTATAGAACACCTTTGGGATGTTTTAGAACGCCGACTTCGTGCCAGATCTTACATCGATACCTCTCCTCAGTGCAGCACTCCGTGAAAATGATCTGCCATTCCTCAAGAAACATTCCAGCACCTGATTGAAAGTATGCCTCGGTGCCTTAGCGAAGGCTAAGGGTGGGCCAAAACCCTATTGGATTCCAGTATTACCGATGGAGGGTGCCACGAACTGTTAAGTCATTTTCAGGCACGTGTCTGTTTACTTTTGATCACATGGAGTACGTTCGTACGCACGCCGTCGTTTCTTAGGGTTCATCTACATCATTCTCCTGGTGTTAATCGGAGAAGCCAAAGAAAACTAACGGTCAGAGTAGGCGACCGCTAGAATTCTCCAACAGACAGTGGCTGAATTCAACTTTGCTAACTACTTAGCGTCAAAAATCCGCCACCGTTGAACTCGAACCTCAGGATCCCTCGGTCAGAGTCGCTGCAGAGACAGAGGCAATGCTGGCTCTGAGCTAAATTCAGAGGATATAAGGATGAGAATGAGGAACGGGTGAGGAAAGAAGGATTGCGTGCTGACGGTGGCCCGTTCGACGGAAGAGCGCTCCGGCATCCGTCTGGAATTAATGAGAGGACACCGCAGAAACGGCAGATTGAAGCAACTGGTCTCCAGAATCCCCATCCCGTCTGTGTCGTCTACGATTAATCTATTTCACTAGTATCACAAATTCTGCGTCAAACATGCGAATAGTACACTACTACTTAAAATCGAACCTACGGCCTCCCTGACTTCGAAGCTTCAGTTGCAAACTTGCAACTACGTACGCTTTATCAGACTGTTACAGAGGTAAAAAAGCGCACAAGTGTTTGAAACCTACATATTTCTTTGTTTGCCTTCTCTGATTTCAGAAGAATAAGGATTCTGATACCTTTCAATTATTATGTTTATTTGCAATTTGTTTATCTTTAGTTACAAAAACCCATACGTAATTTTGTTGCCTTATTACAAACTTCTGTAGAGAGAACACCGTCTGGTGATCTTTTAGAACATTACTTCTATAAATAAACCAACATCGCAATAATCTGGAATAACCAACATCGCAATAACAATCTGGAAAAAACACAAATTAAAAAAATAATATTAAGCTTAACGGTACTCCCATTTTACAATTAATTTCACAACAGTAGTGGTTTGAGTTGTTTGGCTACCCCTGCTTGAATGTATAATCAAGTTCATTCTTGGCTACCCGGAAGACGCCACGTCTTAGGCAAGGGTTTCAAGAAATCCAAAGTTGGGCAATCACAAATAGGAGACGGCGCCTCGAGGACACCCAAGAATGTACTGTTTGCAATTGCGGAAACCTATGATTGTATTATCAGTTAGTTTATGTCTTGTACATTGTTGTAGTTTCCTAGTTCACTAATAATGTCCATGACATATACTGTTTGCGGAGCGGCACAATGGAAGTAGTATTATCGTATTAAATATTATGGTATATCGTCATTAAGCAAACAAATCCAGAAAGAAATTTACTTTTTCTGCAAGTGAAAATCTATTTAAAACGACATAAAAACACAAACCCGACATCCTGGCACAGTACAGCTCTGAAGAGGACCGTGATGTGTCGATTGCAACGTCGGCACAGCCTTAGACGCGCCGTCACCCGGTCAGCCTAGATCATGCAAGTGATATGTTGGCAGTGAAATGTTGGCAAAGTGTAATGCACACATGTGACCGACGTAAAATATAAAACTAATTAAGTTGATTTAGTTTCAGTACTCTTCTTTTATGTCTTTGCGTCGCACCATTTCCTTAACACGTGAACTAATACGCAACAGTCGACGGTGTATGCGAGCCCAGAGGAGCGCGTTTCGCCCGTCGCTTGTTCCCCGCAATAATTCGCCGGCGCCGCGCAGCCGCGTTCCTCAGCGTCGTCAAGCGCCCGCGCCCCCGTCCAGGAAGTTGTTAGGGGCCGAGGACGCAAGGACGAATGGTAATGCAGAGGCTCGCGTGCCTGACCCGCCCTCGCTTCGTCACCTCCAGGTGGCCCCGCCCCCGCAACCACCACGGCACAGCACAGCACAGCACAGCACAACTCGGTACAAGGAGATCGCTGCAGGCTGAGGAAGAGGAAAAAGAGGAAGAGGGAAAAGGCAAATAAGGATAATGGGAAAGGAGGAGAAAGGAGAAGAGGAAAAGCTGGGAAGGAGAAACGGTAGGAAAAGAAGTATAGGAGACAGACAGGACAAGGAGCTAGACAGAGGAACAGAGAGAAAGTAAGAATGGAGAAAACAAGAGAGCAGATTAAGAGAAATTATAGAATAGGAAAAATATAATATAATATAAAAAATAATAAAATATAAAAAAAATAAGAAAAACTAAATTAGGTAACAGGTTACGCAGAAAGATGAGCACAATAACTAGAAATAAAATTAAAAGTGAAGATGTGGTCGAGAAATTCTGAAAGAAAACCGTAGGTTAATAGATTACAGAAGTTACTGAAAAAGAAGATCACATAGAAAGAAAAGATGGAGAGGATGTATGACTATGGTGAATTATGAATATTAACGTCGCAATGAGAACATTACCCTGGTACGAAAAATAGCGTTTCACGACATTTTTTTTAATTTACATAGCTTAGAAGTACTATATTTTTGAAATCCATTTTGTTTGTGGTTGTAGATAGCAAGAATTATAAATACAGTAGATAATAACAAATATTTTATAGAGGGTGACACTGTCCCGAATAAATCGAAGAAAAATAAAGTTGTTGAAACAAAAGCAGTATGAATAAGCATGAGGACGGAGAGAGAAATACACTTGCTAACGATGACACTGCTACGAGGGGCAGCGACGATTGGGGAAGTCGTTTCGTCTCCCCGCTGGCAGCGCTTGCGCGAGCGGGGCGGAGCGGGGCGGGGCGGGCGGGCGGGGCGGGGCCCGGGCGGGGCCGGGCGGGGCGGGGCGGGGCGGGGGCGGGGCAAGAGTGGTAGGCCCAGTCATCCACGCACCAGAGACCTTGCGATGGTGTCGGCGACCGGTGAACCGTAGGAGGGCCGCCAGCAGCGGCGGTGCAGGGCGCGGGTGGCACGGGGGCGAGCTGCTGCGCCGGGCGGTCCGTTGAACTCGGGCGGAGGCGGCGGCGGGTGCGGTCCGGGAAGAAAGCGGCCGGCGCGCACTCGCACGGACCGCGGACACGGGCCGCAAGCGGTCCCGCCCACCCAATACGCACGCTTCGACATGATCGTTCGTACAAGACACGCCAAGTCCATAAACCACTCGTCACAAATTCATAATCTGGTCCATCTAACCTCTATCCCTCCAACCGTCCCTCCACCCCGCCAACGCTCCGTCCCTCTAGAAAACCCTTCCTCACATCAAACCGGCTTAGGTAGCATAGGTGGCTCAGGGTATCAGTTAATGTTAATGCAGTGCATCTGACGAGGAGAATCTAGAGTTCGAGTCCTGATAGTGGCAGAATTTTCGACACAGCTTGGTCGAATTCAGCCGCTGACTGGAGGAGAATTGTAGTGATCGGCTGCTTTGATCGGTAGTTTTTTGTGGTTTCTCCTACCCTCTCGACGCCAGGCGAATGCCGGAGTAGTACCTTAACAAACGAACCACGAACTGCGCGCGATCCTTCCTACCTCTTCCTTGTCCTATTCTCATCCCTTACATACACTTCAGTTTCATGCAGTACACTACCACAAAGCCGGGAGACCAGCCGGGAACTTAAAGTATGGCCCAGCAGGGGCGGAGCTCCACTGCTGGGAGATACCTAATAGGGGAAAACCCCGCAAATCGGCGCCGATTCTCACCATCCATCGGAGGAAGATCACCACCCTTAGTGATAGAAATGCGCTACACGTGCGGGAGTTATCACCATATCAGTTGACGCGACCACAAATACCAATCAATTCGTCCCGCCATCCCTCCCTCCGTCATGCACAAAGATATACCCCTTGCATTCACACGCGCTAACCTTCCACCGCCCCGCTTTACTCGCCTGAATGCCACAAGTCCGAGATACATTCATCAACGCCACGCAAATCCTCCTCGCGTTTAACTTCGACACACTGCATTTTCCACGGCCATATGTTTCTCCCTCTGGTCACATGGTTCCGCCTACTGACCTCGTACCGTGCGTACGTCCCTACTCTCGCCGCCCCCAACACGCGCCGTCCCCTTGCGCTACCTCCTCTGGCCTCTCATTCCCGCGTCGTTCGTGCTCGGCCGCTGCGACCTGCTCTCCAATACGGTTCGCTGTGCGAAGAAAGTACAATACTTCATTCATCAATAGCTGCGTGCTCCAACGGCCCTTTCGCCCACTGGCTTTCTCCTCTGCGCGGCAGCAACGGTTTTCAGTCACGAAATGGTCAGAGCTTAACAACGAGCATGGCGCTGTTTGATTTCAGGTGCTGAGGAGGCCAAGCATGGAAGGAGACGGGACGCCCCGCGCCAGAAAATAAATTGTTCAAATAAACGTCGGATAGACTTAGATGTACTCGCTTTCGGACGGCAGGTTTTTTCCCCCTTCAGGGTTTTTTTCCTTGCGCCTTATGGTCCTTAAATGGAGTTACCTTATGCGTCTCTTTTCCGCGACTTTGATGCGATGGAGAGACATTTGGGGTGAATACCAGAATTCGCAAGATTAGAACGCGAAAGGATGTAGGTATTGTAATGGCTTAAAGGCTCTCGGCCTAGCCACATAGGATTAAGTAAGATAATTTCTTTGTAACAATTACCTATTAAATAAATAAATAAACAATGAGCATCAGATAAAGTGCACTGACTTCCACAAATTTTATCAAACGGTTTAGCAATTCGAAAAAGAGATTAAAAGCAACACGATAATGTCGACATATACATTAAAAAGCCAAATGTACTGTTCTACAATCTGTTTTTGTTAAAAAAGAAAATGAGTCCATGAGATCTATATTCGTTTTCAATCTTTGATAATTACGTTAGGTAGGTAGGTACAGAACGTCGTTATATTTTCAACATTCCCTTACTTAATTGTAAAAGTGGAAAGAGACAATCGCAGTTCTTTTATTGTTTTTGTAGAGAGCGCAATAATCATTACACAACTAAGACGCTATTTCGCAGTTTTCGCTTCAAAAGGTATTCTAAACGATCAGCTCTGAAATTTATTCTTGGATAATTTTAAAATGTCTCTAACAACATATTTTTTTCAGCTTATAAATTCCAGATGTTCAAGAATATCGACAAAATGCTACTATTTACGTTGGACATAAATTGTTGAAATTGTCGTATAAAACTGTAGTTAGAAACTGCACTATGTTTAGTTCCGCTGCCTGGTTAAGAGCCTGTATCTTTTGTAAAAGTTTGTAACTTGCCAAATGTGAGATAGAGAGTGGTGGATCTCGGCGTATATGTCTACACTCTCACCCTAATATATTTTGTGGACACTTTTTTCAGAAGGAGTAGCGCGATATGTGCCCAAGAATTAGAGGATTACTTCAAGAGTTTATTCATGAGTGTGTGCGCCTTTTATTATTGTAGCGTTAATCTATTTAAGCAAAAGCTCTCGCGAAAATATTTCCTGAGCCATATTTCATACTCTCAAGTATTATTGGTTCATCGTTTGGCGCCCAGATGCCGTGTCATAACTCCCACCCACCCCCCAAATTGAGTCCTAAGTACACTTCACATTCATACGTCTCATTGTTCTAGTGATGTTTACGAAATATAGAAATAAAGGATCT
Source organism: Gryllus bimaculatus (assembly GCA_017312745.1). Taxonomy (NCBI): domain Eukaryota; kingdom Metazoa; phylum Arthropoda; class Insecta; order Orthoptera; family Gryllidae; genus Gryllus; species Gryllus bimaculatus. Next base: position 9,458,441 of record BOPP01000017.1, read on the forward strand.
TTCATTGCTAATAACATCTCATTTATATTGTATTAACATTTTCAATTCACACTAACAACATATTTTTTTCTCGATGAAAACTGTCCACAAAGTAACCACACCCACTCAAAAAAACAACAACACCAGATCGCTCTTTCATTCCTGTTTACCTCACGCCGGTTTCCCTCCCTGCCTTTGGAAAGCGAAAAATAGAACCGGGAACCGGCAACCGACAGCCGGATACGAACTCATAAGCGCACGCGACGGCCCCGTCTCTAAACGTGAGGAGCCAATTCTCGCGCCGGAAACGGCGGGACCCCCAAGCGGCGTGACGGAACCGCTCCGCGAGGCGACGAAAGCCGCTCCCGCCGCCCCCCGGCCGCCCCGCCACCGCGCCGGCCCCCGCGCGCCCGCGCCGGCCCCCACCGCCCGCCCCGCACGCCGCCCCGCCGCCGCCCGGCCCCGCCGCGGCCCGCCGCCCCCGCGGCCTGCGCCCGCCGCACGCTGCTCCGAATCGAGCTGCAGGGCGCGCGTAACAAAGCAAATCGATGAAGGAAACCTGTTCCTTCTGAATACGGAACTTGTTGAGGATGAGGTAAGACGCGAATGCTTTTAATGATTGAGAGGGTGATTATAAAGAGAGAAAAGAGCGGAAATTTCAACGCCACTCATTTATAGCTCAAGGAATGATAGTAAAAGAAAACGATAAATCAATGAAAGGAATCTGAAGTTATAAATACAGCTATGAAATATAAAAAAGATTGGAAACAAATAGTTATTATTGTACCAAGGGCGTTGTAAGGTTTCTAATGATCGAGCAACGACAAAATCTCTGAGGGTCTTTGACCCAAGAGCTTCTTGTCCCCCGAGAGCATTTAACGGTCGTGGTAATTTTATTTTTACCTAATTTTACTAATTCACATTTACGCACATTTACTTATTTATTCACACATAATTATTAAAATGCATTGTTACTCAGCAAAATGGTCACAATTTGGATTTTTTACGATTACGAAATACATTCTCCGAGCGTAATTGCGTCGAACAAGGTGAAAGGAATGGTGACCATTATACAGATTCACATTTGCTTATTTACTAATTAACTAGATGTTAACTTGACTGGGGTTGTCTTTTCATACTTCACTCCCATAATTCCCTTTCATTATTCCATCTCATAATTTCATCCATAAGAGAACATGAAGCATCATTCAACCGTTTTCATTTGTCCCTATATATGGAGCAATATCAGTAGGTATCAATAAAAAGTAGAAAAACATGTTATAACTTAGTTCATTCATTTTTTCATTTGCTGTTACTGGAAATGAAAACAACACTAACGAAATCTTTCAAAAAATTAACAAAATCGTGTCTTCTTATTTGTGTTTACTTAATTTGTTCGTATTTTGCAATCCGTTGGCAGTCGCAGCCGTCGCCATCCACCCTCATTACAATCGCGGTCTCCGTTTCCGCCTCCGTCGCCCCTATTCCGACGTCGGCGCTGCGTGCGAGGCAGTGCGTGCCCGCCCGCCGCGTCCCGCCCCGCCCCGCCCCGCCCCTTCCTCCTTCCGGCGCCGCCCGCGATGGGGCGATAGGCCCCAGAAGGAAGCGCGGAGAGAGTGGGCGATGCGGCGAGGCGCCCGGAGGGGCGGTCGCTGAGGGTGTCGGCCGTGGCCATTTACGATTTGCATTGCTGCCCGATCAAGATGTCCGCTTAACGACCTCTTTTCCAAGAGCGGGACGTCGCTTAATGTCCTCCTCGGGCCAAGAATACCGTATGAGCCTCGCAGACTCTGCATCGATGAATGTTTCCAGCTATGAAGCTGAGCTAGCGAGGCTTTTCTGAGAAGGAAGAAAGTGGCACTCCTATTTGGTTGATCAATTACGACATTTCGAGGAAACATTAACGGTTGGGTTGGTGATTATTTCAACTTCAACGAATTGCAGAATAAATGGTTAGGAGGTGAAGGTGACATATGGACTGAGTGACTTCGTCACAATATTGTTATTCAACACACGAGGCACCGCCGGTACACAGTATTCAGTAATAATGTTCAATGAACACAGAAGAATTGTCCTTTTGCCATTAATATCTGTGATTTGAGTAAAACTAAATATTTATTTGTATTAGAAAAGTGAAAGACTAAAAAGTAATAAAGGATTATAAATAGTACGGAAAAGATAAAAGCACAAATAATTGTATCAATGAAACGCAATAAACACAAATATGCGTTAATGGGACGAGGAAATTACAGAGAACAAAGGGAAACAAAAGACGAAAGAGAAACTCATACTCGTGAAGAAGTAAATAAGATAAAGCTAGGAAAAAAGCGTTATCAAAATATATTCCCATCCTAGAGCAATTTAAGGTCACATATTATGACTCTATTAATATGGTATAACTCTTCTAAATATAGTATAACTATTAAACATGGTGATTATGTACAGAAAAATAACTATTAAAAAAGGATTATAATTATCTATCTGCAGACTTGCAAAGTAAGAATGCAATTCCGAACGGAGTATTTGAAATACTACTCGAATCCAGTAACTCGACATTATCTGCTGAAATGCGTCAGTAAAAGGTAAAGGTAAGATGAAAAAGAGTACTATAAACTACATCTAAAACCATAACATTGAGGTACACGTGTTTTCTCTATAACACCTGCAATCAGGGAAGCCCGCACAATGCGTTCCTGCTCCCGGTGGTGTGTGCAAAGCGTGGAGAAAGCCACGCCGCTGCGCCTTTTGGCACGTCGACACCGCCCTAATTCGTACTTCCTCGGGCGTGAAACTATCGTCTACTGCTATTACCCATCCTCAGGGCGGGAAGCGATGTTCCTCCTCGCGGAAGTGCCTATGATTCTGGAAATGATTTGCAAACGGCAGATCGACTTCAGACAATCCCGCCCCAGTAGTATGAGCATTGCCTCACGGGCTTCATAAATCTAAAGTTCGTGGATTCTAATCTGTGAATGAGCGGCGAATCTTCAAATAGGGAAATAATTCAACTAGCCATGATACTCTTGTAACCTGCTTAAATATCAAGCGTAATGAAATCCTACGACCATTCCCGCTCTAATAAGACAAATTTGTTTAAACTGCAATTGGGTATAACCTGGTGGAAGCTAATTACATAAATAAGGTAATAATAATACTAATAATAATGGTATAATAATAAAATATTTGTGAAATAATAATTATTATTATAATTAAATCCCATACTCGTTCAACCTGGGAACAAAATTAGAAGTGTGTGTGTGTGTGTGTATATATATATATATATATATATATATATTATATAAATTGTCGGTCGTCGGTTACAAACGTGGAAATAAATCAAAGCTTTTGGGCAACCATGCGATACGTAGATGGGCAATGGACAAGTTTTCGAAGTCCGGCAATTAGATGACGACAACAACTACCACAGACTTACTTAATGGAATATGTAATGCATTTTTAAGAAGACTACTTTCTTACAAGGCAAGCAAGGCAATCACTAAATCCACAAATTCTTTCCAATGAAGGCGAAACGTCTCTGATTGGGTATGTGGTGAAAAGATTATGTATATAAGTGTTCGGAATGACGAAACGATTAAAGGCGTAGCGGGAAGGTAAGAGCGGCGCAGACCGGAACAAGCAGAGGTGGGGCGAGCCACACGAAGAGGATTAACATACGAACTTGGGAACAAGCGAGCGATCGCGCCGGTGGGAGGCGGCGACACCCCGGCGATGGCAGTCCCGAAGGCGAGAATGTCGAAAGGGCGTGGAAGGCTAATCAGGAGGAGCGGGCGGGCCCGGGCGGCGGCGCCGGCCCCGTCTTCCGAGCCGCGCGCCGAGAGAGGCCGGAGAAAGTCCGAGCCGCCAGCAGCGGCGCAGCGTGGGGCGCAGTGAAAGTGCAGGCCGCGGCGCGGGCCCCGTGCGCCGCGCACGCCGGGCGAGCCAGCCTCGCGCCCAGCCCGCAGCCCTCAGCCGACGCTCTCGTCCCACGCTGTCGCCCCGTGCCGCCTCGGCTCGTCCCTTCCCGTCCCGTCCCGTCCGTCCCCGTCCCGTCCGCCTCGCCTCCCCCGTCCCCTTTCGCCTCGCTCGCCCCTCCCTTTCGCCTTCGCGCTCCGCCCTTTCACGCCTCGTCCCTTCCCGTCCCGTCCCGTCCCGTCCCCTTCGCCTCGGCCTCACCCCTTCACGCCCTCGTCCCGCCCAGTCGCGCATCGTCCCGTCCCGCGCTCGCTCCGCCTCGCTCCCTCGCCGCCGTCCCCGCCTCGCCCGTTCCCGCCTCGCCCCGTCCCGCCTCGCCCCGTCCCCGCCTCGCCCCCGTCCCGCTGCGGCCCCGTCCCCTCTGTCCGCCTCGCCCCGTCCGCCTCGCCCCGTCCCGCCCTCGCTCCGTCCGCCTCGCTCCGTCCGCCTCTGCTCGCGTCCGCCTCGCTCCGTCCGCGCCTCGCTCCGTCCCACCTCGCTCCGTCCCGGCCTCGCCTCCGTCCGCTCCGCCGCGTCCCGCCTCGCCCCGTGTCGCCTCGCCCCGCACCTTGTTCCGTCCCCCATTCCAATCAACCCCTCCATCATCTCTCGCCAACCACGACCTACCCACGGAGCTTCTTCTCTGTCCTCGCTAAGCCCCAACCCAGCAGCTCTGATTCGACCGCAACCCAACCCTCCCGCGTTGGACCCGACCCGCGCCCGCCTCCACCCGCCACCCAAACTCGACCCGACCGGACTCGCGACTCGACGCATTCAACGTGACCCCCACCGACTCGACCGCGACGCGACTACTAACGCCCGATCCGTCCGGCAGGGCCCCCTCGTTCCAACTCGACTCGGACTTACCCGTGCCCGACTCACCATCTCTCCGTCCCTTCCCGATATACCCCGCTTCGCTATCTCCTCGTCCCCTCTCAGACCGTCCCGCGCTGCTTCACCCAGTTCACCTCTGCGGCCCTCGAGGTGTTTTTCCACCTGAGTGTGCAGACGCCGCTGCCTACCCCCTGTGGGCGGCTTTCTTTCAGAGCTTGCTTTCTTTGCGCCCCGGCCCAAGCGCGAAGGGTGACAACGCCGCCCTTTAAGATCGGAATATTAAGGGAAGAAGAGACGAAAGCAGCGCGAGGGCTCGCAAGTACCTTCCTGCTATTCGACTATGTTCATCACAAACGCGGAGGGCATTCGAATTTTACGTTTATCAGAAATGCTATCTAATATATCACACTGACGTTACTCCACAGGATCCGCGAATGTTCAATTTAATCTTTCGAAGCACCGAGACATACAACTACAAACACAAGGAACTTTTCATTTCTTTTCACGTATTTCCTATTCATTTAAGGCTTTCATGACACATTTCACATTTTACGACTTATATTATCGCAATAATTACATATAAATATTGTTTAATGTTTCTGAATTAATTTAAAAACTGGTTACAAGTATAATTTAAATATCAACTAACTTTATGATCGTAATAGTCACGGATCTACGGGGCAGCCAACCAGCCTAGAATGAAATGAATTTCCCTGGAAGCCCGCTGAATGGCCTGGATGAGCGCCACTGCTGTCAGCCCAGAGAGCACTCGCCGCCCGAGAGTCGCTTGTCTGAAGCGGACCTCTTCGTTAGTGCCTCGAAGCGCCACCTGCAAAGGAGCCACCGGGCGCCCCTGCGGTTCATGTTCAAACGACATGCAATATTTATTGGGTTGTTAGCCATGTTTACAACGACAATAAACCACGTTTTCATGGAGAACCACGTTTTTATTAGTTTGACTGGTAAAAAGTCAGAGTGTCTGTCATTATTATGATACTAAAAAAACTTCGACTCATAGCTTACTTTAGATCAGAGTTTGGAGTATGTTCACTCTCCCTCTCATTATTCTATTGTAATTCCAAACAAGTAAACACATACATCCAAAAGGTCAGAAGCAGTTGTAACGAAAATAGTTCAATTCTCATCATTAATAGTCACGATTAGCTCAAAACATATTGATACCTTCATTCTTGCACGACGCACCTATCTGATAACAGCATTCATCTGCAATTTGTAACAAGTCCACTGCTTGATCCTCTGCTCTAAACGTGTGTTGTCGACAATAAACTCCCTGTGCATCTATAAATCTCCAGAGCACCCAAGCTTCGTTCAGGAGAGTATTTTGGCAGGTTCTAAAGCAATGCAGATTACCGCATCGCCCAATGAAACGAATTCGTTCACCCTCCACATGAGCCGAGCGCCCGCTGTCAATTCCTCGGAAGTGACATTTCAGTAAGTACAATGAAGAATGGTTTTCCCGTGTGGTTCAATTAGTCCTGATATCTCACTAAAAACAACAAAGCAAAAATTGACGCATTGGAAAGCACGTAAGAATATGTGCTTGATGTGAATTCTTTGAAAGAGAAATTCAAAGTGGCGCCATGCACGCCGAAGGTAAAAACACTGCACACAATTCCCGAACATCTAAGTGTCCACGCTATGACTTTAAACATGCATTCAACTAAATTCACAATATTCAGACTCCTAACCAAGGAATGATCCCTGTAAATAATATTTCTTTAAATAGGTTTGAAATGTACTTTTCTCGCATTATAGCTAGATAATTACACTGGTTCCGTGCGGACATCTGCAGTTGGAGGAACGGCAAACATTTTAGCGATTACCACAACCTAACGCGCAAGTGAGCCAACATGTACGAAATGCAAGCGCATGATTACTACACGGTACTTACAGCCCATGCCCGCTCCCAATGTGTTTTGGCACAAACGAGAACAAAAACAACCCGACTAAATAGACATGCAGAACGCTGCGTTTTCCCCCGGAAGCGCCAGAAAAAAAAACGAATCCTGTAGAAGGCGGGCGGCCGCCGGAAGGAATCCGTGGACGAAACGCGACGGGACGGAAGCCCTCGTCCAAGGCGCGGGCGTCGCGGCCGGAAGTCGTACCGGGCATTGTCCGCCACGATCGCGGCGTTCCAGCCCACGGAGGGGAAAAGTCCAGCGCCGCCTGAAACGCGGAGGTAAAGCTGTGTGAGAACGCCAGCAAAGTTGTCAGCGGGTTTCCTCGCTCTCGAGTGTGAAAAGAACGGAGAGGGGCAAAACGCAAACACGCAAGACAAAAGAAGAGAACAATATGAATTACCCTTGTCGTGTGTCTGAATAGTACGTTCGTGTTCATCCTAGGAACTTTCTCCGCACGTTCACGATTCAATTTGCTAAAATTACTGGGAAATTGTTCTCATAGCTAAGGGCATAACAACGTTAAACAATTGTTGCCTGAACGTGTTAAGCACTTTGCTTTAACACGTTTGGAGAATTACATTTGTAATTGTATAACACAGTTGCTACACAATTATGATCATCCCACTATTGTATTGTTGATCATAATAATAAAGACAAATATATTACAATTATTCTTACAACAACTATTCAACAATTATTATTTAATAACAAATCACATGAAAATACGGGTTCATGGTACTGTGCGCGTTCATAATTGATTTATTAACTTCACTCTAACGAGGAATACATAGAAACAAATGTGCGGCTGTGTAACAGAATGTGCAACAGAATGGTTTTGACTCGATTCATCCCCACCATGCAAATTTGCGAGACTGCAATATTGAGAGACCTCAACTCCTCCCCTCACCACGAAAGCTACTACCGAGCATCCGTCATTCACACCTACACTTCCATTTTGCCATGTATGCCCCTCACTTCTCACTTCTCCTCTTCCTCACCCTACCCCTTTTTTTCATTTTCCACGTTTTCCCCACTTCCAATCTCCCATCCCGTTCCTCCTCCCCTCTTCCTGTCCCTGCGTTCTAGTCCTTTCCACTCGTTCGCCTCCTGTCGCCAAAGCAGCTGACACAGCGCCCTATCCGCCGCAGCCGCACTTCTCCCGCGGGCGTGCGTGCGCCCTGAGGGTGGCTATTGTCTTGCGTGGCGGCGGATAGAAAATCCCTTACGTCGCGGGGAGGTTGATTTGAAATTCACGTGGGCGGCGGGGGCGGCGGGGGGGCGGGGGGCGAGGGAGGCGGGGGCGCGGGGGCGGCGGGAGCGGCCGGGGGCGGCCCGGGGGCCGTGGGGGCCGTGGGGGCCGCGGGGGCCGCGGGGGCCGCGGGGCCGCGGGGGCGCGTCCGCGGTTGACCGCGGTGATCGCGAGGACCGCAAGGACCGCGGAGGCAGCAGGGCAGCAGGGGCAGCGGGGGGGGAAGCGGGGGCAGCGGGGCGGGGGCAGCGGGAGCGGGGCAGCGGGGGCAGCGGGGGGGCAGCGGG
>BOPP01000017.1:9477853-9496584 GCA_017312745.1 Gryllus bimaculatus
CTCATCCCGTAAGTTTCGTGTCGTTCTTTCGCTTTTTTCCACCTCCTCGAGAAAAAAGTTTATTTTGAACACACAATATTTGTAATAGAGAAAATATATAACGAACGCTATAAAGTATAATGAACGCACCAAATATTCAGCCGTACGAGTTCTATCGTCAAATCTATAGGATTGGAGGGAATCTACCTACATCAAAGAGAGTATCAGAGGAAGCAGAAATGGAACATATGCACGCAAATAAAATAATCCTAAAGTAATTAATTTCTAGCAATTAGTAATAAGTATATTATCGAAAGACGGTCAAATTTCGGATAAAATTTCTAAATCATGAAACAATTTTTCTGACAATCATATCGAAGTGCATTGTGTATTGCTTAGAAAAATGAGGTTACGTTAAACACGTTGCTTTAACGTAAATTATATTTCTTATGTTTCAAATCATCACCATTCAATTCTCTGTCCTTTCGAATACCAATACCGATTCGTGTTTGGTTCCGAATCTTTCGATTTAACTACCTAATACTCTATAATATGTCTTCATTGCTAACTTCCATATTTCCGCGATATTGTCCGTTCATTCGATTCGTCCAATTCACTCAACCAAAAAGCAAAAAGCCATAAATATGAACTTCCATACGTGATGTGAAAGTCTGCAATTTTTCTTGAAATTCATTTTCAAATTTATAATCTCACATAATCTAAACATGCAATAATTTAATACACTTAAGATTTGGAAACATTTCTGACTCACGATCAAAAAGCGTTTTTGCCATCAACGCTGCGGCTCTTCTTAGCTTTGTTGAATTCACTTTTATTATGCTTAAAATATTTTATGCGTCTTAATTTAATACACGACTCATCCTCAAGTAATTTTTCTGACTCTCCTCGATTTTACCATTTTGATTCTTCTTGAACTCATTTCATGATGATAAGAGTATACGTCATGATTTTAACATCATTAATTCTCTAGCACTTCCTAACTCCACGCATTCTGAAATACATGAACGTCGATTGAGTACAACAGTAATCGTCTCCCATGTTTTCCTTCCCTTTCAAAGTTCCCCAAGCCACAACATTCCTCGAAATTTCCCTGTACGTCCGCTACATCACGATTAGTCCGTTCGGCTGCCCGTTACCTCTCTGGCTGGGTTCCCTCCGCCACTCAGTCCTGCGGCAACGCCAACCAAAGCAACGAACCGTCAACGACGCGACAGTGCCGGTTCAAGAGTCGTTTCATTATCCCCAGAGAAACATTTCAATTCTCCATTCCCCGTTGTCCCCTCCGCACATCTCATTCACCTACCTCAGTTCTGCCCCAATTACGCCCTCATCCCCGCCGCCTGCCTCGCTCCCACTAGTGTTGCTCTGTGTCCCGCCTCGTCCCCCCTCTCGCTCTCTCGCGCTGTCACTCTCTCCCTCTCTCTCGCGCTCTATCGCTCCCTCTCTCTCGCGCTCTATCGCTCCCTCTCTCTCGCGCTCTATCGCTCCCTCTCTCTCGCGATCTATCGCTCCCTCTCTCTCGCGCTCTATCGCTCTCTCTCGCTCGCTCTCTCGCTCTCTATCGCTCTATCACTTCCTCTGTCGCTCTCTCGCTCTCTATCGCTCTATCACTTCCTCTGTCGCTCTCTCTCTCTCTCGCTGTATTGCTCCCTCTCTCTCTCGCTCGCTCGCTACCACCCTCGCAAACCGCACGCCGCGATTGATTTATTGCGCGTCGACGACTATCTCGCGCGCCCGTCGCGGGCGAAATTATCTATCGGCGGCTGTAAACCCCGGCAATGTGACGGCTTCCGCGAAGCGCCTTTGTCCGCGGCGCCGCGCCCAATACGCTCTCCGGGTGCGCGGGCGCAATCATTGCAGGGTCGCTGCTTCCGCCCCTGGAGCACTCCAGCTCTCTTCCCGCACTTTGTGCCCCTACAAGTTAATGTTTTCAAAAAAACTATACAATGAGTAAATGAATACGAATACGTTCAACAATCATACAATGAGTAAATGAATACGAGTATATTCAAACATCATTTTTGTAAAACATATGATAAGTCAAAATGTTAATTCTTTGTTCATTTTGGAGTTTGCATTATATCGGTTATCGCAAGTTCATCGCGATTTCACGAGATTATTGTTAACGATACTGAAAATCACAATCATTTCACAACTTCATTAGTCAGCGACCTCCCACATAAAAGTGCAGTTTACTTATTCATTTTATTTCATTTCAGATTCGACAAGTTTTCTCAAAATAACTACATTCGGGAAAATTCGCCCCTTGACCCTTACCCTCGACTTAGGCCTGGATCCTTCAGCTGCCCTATCAATACCGTGTGCTCTTCGCATTCGTTCGGATCCACTCCACACCCCTCCCCCTCCCATTAAAGTCTGCGCTAAGCCAATTTATTGGAGTCAGCAGATGTCTCTTAAAAAGGCGGAAAGCATCTTCGTAAATTGCAAACGGGCCGTTGTGCGAAAACGCTCCGGCGATGAGCGCCTGCGGGCTGGTCGTTAGCGAGTCAGCCGAGGACGTCGTGAAGCAGTGGAAAACGGTGGCAGTGGTAGGAAAGAGACGCCAAAGATGGCGCGAAAAGTGGCGTCGACGGCTATGGCAACGGCAAAGATAGAGAAAGCGATAAGGGTTGATTTACGTTGGAAGCGGCTAAGGCTGGGCGCCGTTGCCGAAAGCATCAGATCAGAGACAGAAATCGGAAGCTTGCCTTTTCGGCGGGATCAATCATGAGCGTCTGTGGAAGCGATTGAAAGAACTTGAAGACAGTGGAATGATGTGAAAGAGTATCATGAAAAGAAATTGCTGAAAATAAAGGATGCTTTAGGAAACAATGCATATGATTCAGTGATATTTCTGACAAGAGAGCAGGCGAGATAATGAAGACGAAATCGACGAAGAAGAGGTATTGAGAAAAGAGTTACTGTTGGAGCAGAGTATGTAGAAGAGCGCAACATCATTGAGGCAAACATTGAATGGAATCTGAACAATAAAAATTAACTACATAAAATTTAACATCTCATTTGTCTGTTTTAACAAAAAGTATCCACAACTGGCTGAACCCTTGCGATTACATCCCAGAAAAGGAAAATCTATTGAAACGAAACACCAGAAAAGTACTTCATGAAAAATCGAAAATCCCAAATATGTTATTTCATTATATTCAGTGTTTATTTTAATGCTGATGAAATGAATTACAAACTCTTGAAAAATACAATCGTTATTAAGTATTCATTGTTAAAACAGAATTAAATGTTATATTTACTAAGATCTGTACATGTAGTATTATATAGTAGACTGTTGTAAGATATCAATCCATCGCCGTAAGTCAGAATGTAATGCATTTCAAATAGTTATAATCTCTGTATATTTTGCTTAAATAACATTTGTGACCGGTAACGGTCGGGTATTGCGTTTATAAACACTCACTAATATTTACATTTAAAATCAGTCTTATTTGTCTCTTGGAAACTCGGTGTCTTCGCTTCGCCAATTATAACCTCAACAACCCTCGGATATTCTACTTGGATATCCAATTATAACCACATAACCCTTCGATATCCAATCAAAAACCAACTACACTTGTATCTTAGCTGATCTTGTAATGAAAATGACGCAATGAAAAATGTCAACATATTATTTTAATATATTTCTAAAATTACTGTTTTTATTATAAGAGCTGTCAATAACAGCAAATGATAATACGTCTATGACCCATTACGTTTCATTTTAAGTACAAAATTTCGAAATCTTGTTGTGTAAAACTCTCAAATTATTTTTTTAAAGAAAACCATTTGTGTTTTAAATATATAGATGTTTTGATCCCGCGTGATATGGGATGAACAATAATTCAATTCACTAAACAGAAATGGAAAGATTATGCACAAGAACAAAACTTCAGCCCGAAGTAGAATCGGGACTGGAAACAGACGTATCCAACGACTTTCATAGACACAGTTCATCTCCTTGGGATCAAGGCGACAGAGATCTGACTGCGGAAACGAGAGCTGAAACTTGCATGAAGTGGCAACTGCGTCACCGGTGCCTGATGGATTGTAAACTAGGCAAAGGAGCAAGCGGGAACGACGCCGCTGCGTCCCTCAGGAGAAACGCGTCGTCGCCCGATGAGGCTGTTGCGGGGTCGCGGGGAGCCGAGAGCAACGGCGCTGGGGGCGGACGGGACGGGCGGCGACTGTGGGAACGACTGAGGGGGAGGCGGCGGCGGAGGCGGAGGCGCCGGCCGAGAAAATGAGAGCCGTCGCGGGGAATTTACGACGACGCTGCAAGTGCCCCCTCTCCCCTCTTTGTCCCTTCCGGCAGTCGGCGTCGCGACGCCTCCGCCTCCGCCTCCGCCTCTGCCTTCGCCTCCGCCTCCGCCTTCGCCTCCGCCTCCGCCTTCGCCTCCGCCTCCGCCTCCGCCTCCGCCCACTTGGCTCCACGCCGATGGAACCTTCACAGAGGCGATGCTTCTTCTGATGTCTTCGCCGCCGCCGCCGCCTCGTCAGTTTATTGGACATGGGCTAAGAAATGGTTCGCGTCCCATTCCTTCGGATGAAGTCGTTTACAGGTTATGCAACGTCGAACCCTGTAATATCTGCAGGAGTGGCACTTCGGATCTTTCGAGTCACTTCTCTCGGCGAAGTTTCTTAACTGAGCAAGAAAATTATGAACTCCGTTTTCCTTTTGAAGTAAAATTACTTTGCGCTGCCTAAATAACAAGAGGTTACGATATTTTCTGTTATAGGGCAAAACATACCATTGCTGTTACACCAAATGCTTCCCAAACCACTGCAATAATACCAGAAATGCCAGACAAACAGTGCCAATAAACCAAACTATCATTCAGGTATGTGGTCAATCATTTATCTCAAACGTTTCTTGTTCGCGTCCAAGAAACCAAAATTGAGCTTGCGTAACCATTTTTCCTAGATTGGCTATGCATTAATTTCTTTAACACCGAACTGGAAATATTTTCGCAAGACACTACCTCTCACATTTGCAGAATCACACTCCTAAGAAATCAATTACGTAATTTCACCTGGAGGTGAGGAGAAACAGTCTTACGAAAGTTTTCAATTAAATATTTCCATGCAATGATTTTTTTTTACATTACCTCTTCGTATATCTTTGGGTTCTGGTTTGAAAAATTACCTGGAACAAGAAGAAAGCGTATCAATATTCAGTAGTCAATAGTTACTTAAATCGCTATGAAAATACCTAACATATTTGAAAGGAAGTCTAGTTAATACCCTCAACCTTTAATGCAGAATGGCACGTTTGTGTGTTTCGAACTTTAATCTCGTTTTTTCTCACAAATTTACCCTTTTGCTACTTAATTTACTTCGTGCTTCAGTTTGTTCTTTCTTCTCTTACAGCGCGTTTCTCTTATGCTTCATAAATAACTCAGCAGAAAAATGAATCAAAAATATACTGCAAATCAATACTCTTCTAAGCTTCACATTTCAAAGCATTGTAGCAACTATATTCTGTTAACGTTGTTCTTTACACATGTTTGAGACACGAATTCCAATACCCCTAGAACTGCCGAGAAAGAATTCCAGTAAAGCAACATTTAAGTCACGAGCGGTGATAACTCTAGGGGACGGAAAGGTACACGGCTCGCACTTCTCGAATTCTGGAAACACAGCCCGAGCGAAAGGTGGGTTGGCCTCGGGGGACACTGCTGCCGCTCCCTCCCCCGCCCCTCCCCACAGCCCCCGAGACGCCGGTGCTGCAACCTGCGGCACCAGTCCTGCCGCCACCACAGCCTCTGTCTTAACCGCCACCGCCACGCCGCCACATGCCAACGTGTATCTGCCACCCCACCGCCTACGCCACTGCCACACACATCCGCACGCGCAGTCTCAGGTAACGTGTGGCGCGGCCGGCGGGCGCGCGCGGTCGGCGGCGCGGCCTTGCGCGAGACTCCAAGCGGTTTCTGACTCACGGCCCCGGGCGCGGCGTATCCGCAAATCTCGACGCCCAGGCCCCGCCCCCGCGGCGCCCGCCCAACGCCCGTCCTGTTTCACCCTCACCCCCCGCCCTCTCCCAACAACGCGCTGCGACAGTCCCATCTCTCGACCTTGCGCCAACCCGCCACATTCCACGTCTCTCTGCATCGCCTCGGCGAGACCCTCCACTACGATTGTTTGACCTCCCTCTCGCTCCGGCCTGCATCAAGCCCGCACTCGACGTCATCGTTCCATAAAAATGATCCCCATTCACCATCTAAGGTGAGAACGATTCTCCGTTCGCCCATACGTGCAGGCTGTCGTCTTATCTTGATATCTCAAATATTCTCGACTTGAAGTAAAGTGTAACCGCCATGTGTTAAAGCGTATTATCACTTCAACCATCCTTTCTATTAATCTTCTTTGCCCCTACACTGAGTGACATTTCTTGTGCTTTCTGAAACACATAACTGTTAAATATCTCCTTTACTTTTGCACTCAATCCTCTGATTGAACATCTTCGCGTACTCTCCATGTTCACTTATCAAAATCTTCAATTCAATTTACATCTCCTTGACATGTTATTCCCCAAAAGAAATAAAAGACCGTTCTGAATTACGCATAATTCCGTTCCGTCACCTCATCATTCCGTTCCTCTCACGTAGCTTTGCATACCTCAACCAACCTCACTCCATTTTCCCCATTGCAGCCCGTGGTGGCATACCCTTCCCGGACCAATTTGTTTATTTTGCCTCGCCCATGGGCTTGTTCTGTGTCCACCCTTTTCTACTCGTCCCATTCTGCCCGACCCATTGCGTCCTATCCATTCCGCCCATTCCACTCTATCCTACCCATTCCGCCACACGTAATCCGCCCCTTTCCATTCTGCAGATTCACCACGATCCATTCCACTCGACCCATTCTCCCCGACCCATTCCGCCCGACCCATTCCGCCCGACCCATTCCGCCCGACCCCTTAATTTGTTCACAACCCCACTCAACCCGCCCCGTACCGTCCGTGCGAGCGCCAATGTTTCCCGTGGGCGACCGCGCCGGCCGCGCGCGTGGCGCCTTGGAACGGCGGCGATGGCGACGACTGCGAGCAGGAAACCGACCGCCGAGGCTGCGCGTGGCGCTCCTTAGTTCACCAGCAGCACCAAGGCCCACGGGCAGAAGATGTTCCCCAACGAACCTTCCAGAGATCGTTTCACGCGAAGATCTCGAAATGCATGAGCTCGCTAGGAAACGTGTTGGCTATGAAAGAGTGGTTATCAACTTTAGAAATGCAGCATTTCGATTAACGTTTGTATATTTTATTTACCTAAACACAAAGTAAATTCCAAAAATTATCTTTTTTCTGTTTTCTACTTCTTTGGAAAAATGAATGTTGATTATGCCCCTAAAGGGAAAGGCCATTGTTGAAATGGGACTTTGGCCCCAGGAAGTGTAAAATTAGAGTAGTCATAGTTATTCGTAAGTGTAACTATTGATGAACTTTTCTAATACCAAAACAGAATTAAAAGGATTAGAAAAGTACCAATCAAAAGAAACTATTATTTCCCTATCAATATTCTTTGTGCACACGTTCGTATGTCCTTATATGGAAATGCTAGGAATGGCAAGCCATGTATTCAATATGATAGAGTCAATATACATACGTACAGTGATGTAAGTATATGCTTCAGAATATATTACATCTCACGAGCACAGAATTTAAAAAAAGTTTTTTTTTCGTAAAATATCAATAACTCGTGTAATGTGTGTTCATTTACAGGCAAGTTGTTCCAATCGCATCAGACAACATGTTAGAAATATAGTGAAAAGAATCCAACGAACGTATTTCGATAATTAATACTTTTAATAATAATTAATTATTTTAAATAATTCCCGAGTTGTGAATTTTGTAAGTATTGAATTTATTCCTGTTATTTTCTTTAAAAAAGGCACTGGCATTTATATATTTCATATTTAAAAATGAACCAAAACTCCATAAAGTATTGTTTTGGTCTA
This sequence comes from Gryllus bimaculatus, assembly GCA_017312745.1. Lineage (NCBI taxonomy): Eukaryota > Metazoa > Arthropoda > Insecta > Orthoptera > Gryllidae > Gryllus > Gryllus bimaculatus. The sequence goes on from BOPP01000017.1 coordinate 9,485,813, forward strand.
TGCAATAACATTCAACATGAAGAGTTAATTTCCGATTAGCTATTTAAAAAATGTACATCGAATGATTTAACTGTTCGTATCAGTTGTAAAAACAAATAAACGTTTCCCTCGTCATTGCAATAAACATTACAGCCGGGGAAATGACGCGCAATAAAGGCAATATTCAGTCACACAAAACCGCAGTGGAGGGCGTCTGCTCACGCGTGATTTTTGCACCGGAAACTCGAAATCTGCAAATAACGAAACAAAAATTGAGAACGCTCCTGAGCGCCGTTTCCCCGGAATTTCAAATTATGCAATGCAGTTTCATGAGCGTACGAATGATAAATTTATAAACTGAATACTAATACGTACAAATAATTCAGATATTGATGTCAAACACGAGAAAGCATCCCCTTGAAGTCCAATAAATAGCTAATAGCTTTCCTTAAATTTAATTTTAAAAAATTCATTGTAGTCAGTCTGCTATTCCACTACAGTCTGAAGTTCGTACTTAATTCCTGTAGGTACTTGTTTAAAAGATTGCTTATGTCTGTATTTAATTAAGACTTTAATACTATTAAAAAATATTTCCAGCTCTATTTCTAAAATTTACACTAGTCTAAAATTATGATATTATATCAAACATCATGTACAATTCTGAATTTATGGATTTTACCCCAATTCACATACGTAATTTCAGTTTTCTGATGTGTTAGAACGAAAAAAACGTCAATTTTGGCAGCAGTTTGTAAAAAAAAAATACCTCACGCCAACCATGTTTACGATACTCCACAAGAAGCCAGTTTGGTTCCTGAGCTACACAGCAGCCGTAAGACTTTAGACTCAACAGTACGGTGATTGAAATCTGATCTGCAAAGAATGAGGAGCTCCTCACATCATAGAATATCAAAAAAGACTTCCGGAGGAGAAAATTCCGTGGTGGCAGCAGATATCTTGTGGACGATTATTTCCTTACCATATTCCGCAGGAGAGTTCCATTGAAGTGAGCATCGACGTAACCGCGAAAGGGGGGGGGTGGCGGGCGGTGATTGGGTGACAACGGCTGGGAGGAGGCGCAGTCAGCCGGGAACGCAGTGTTCACACGGCCAGCGGCCCGCAAATTGCATTCTAATAGCATTAAATGGATCATAATGTTTTAAACGCGTTCTTCCAAATATCCATTGTTCGCCGCGTGAAACTCGTTAACCTACATACGATCTTTCTGCGCTCACCTGCCTGAAACGAGTGATGTAAACAGGTGATGTTGCAGCGTTAACCGGCTGTGGTAGAGCCTGGTAGTGCGCAATTATGAGAGAATTAAAGTTTAATCGGAAACGGTGCTGCCGAAGATAATGTAGAGTTGAATAAGAAAAAAATAACGATTTGAGATTCGATGGTCATTTACCCTGTTTTCTAAATGACAACTGTACTGTGTTTCTCTCCAAATAGTCCGATATTGGAAGCAAAGAAGAATGCTAACGTTGCATAACGAAAGTAGGTGATAGTGATAACTGTAATTAATTCAATTAAGTATTTAATGGTTACCAGTATTTATTTTACACTATTTGTGGAAAGCCATTACACTAATCCATGAAAATAACAATTCTAATAGTATTATCAACACAACCCAATTATAAATTAATGGACTGTAGTGTTATGACAGTTTACTCCCCATAAGTATTTAATTAACAATGAAATACTTCATTATTCTTTACTTCCAATTATTTTACGTGCTCGATCAATTTCACGCCATAATGCAACGAGTAAATTGTCATTAAATCATTCAATCATTAAATTAAAACGAGCATTACATAGTTAACTGTGCATCCTCAAGTATTGGTGTCAAAAATATTAGATTTTTCTATTCAAACGTATATATTTAAACATTTAAACATATATTTAAACATTTAAACATATAAATATAACAAATTATAAAAATGGTGAAATACAGTAAAAATAAATGTATATCTGACAATCACAGTTCTCGCTAAGTAAAACATCAACAACAACAAAAAACACGTTCTCGCAACGTTCTCGGCAACTGAGTGTGCCGCTAACTGTTTCAACTACCGTGGAAGCGCTGTCCAGCATCGCAAGCAGCAAGAGGAAGGGCAGAGGCAACACGCGAGCCTAGCGTTCGGCAGCTGGGCAGGAGGTACGCCTCTCCGGCAGCCAAGCGTCTCTAAGGAACCACACGCCTCCACGAGACTCGCCCCGCAGTACATCGCACGTGCGAAGGCAGCCTTCTGCTGCCCGGATCTTCCGCAGTATGTTTACTCCTTGGAACTACATATATTACATTTTAAATGAACATTTATTTCGACAATTTATCGGTCATTTAATAGATTGGTGAATTCGCTCCTAAATTAAAATTCATGTAATACTTTCATCTGTAGCAGTAAGTATGTGTTCAAATACTTCAGGGTAATTATAATGAATGCTACTTTTCTTCAGTTTTTATAACTAAAGGCGTCAATTTAATGCTCGCCCCGGGTGCCTGTTATGCTGGGCAAATATATCATAATTTAACGGAGAATAGTTTGTTTATGTTTAATCTTGAGTCATTGTGCGATCAATTTCCGAACGTATCATTAATTTCGCGTTTGAATTGTTGCAATTCAGAATATACATATATGGACTGAGTCATCCATTATCATTATGAAAACACATTTGAAATGACAACCATGGGAAATGCGTACAATGAAATGACAAGATACGTGAATAACTGAACTAACAAAAAATTACCTTTATGTTATTAATTTCTACTTTAGTTCTCTCTCCAACAGATAAATATGCTCATTTGGAATTGAAAGCGTGAATGAAAGATTCAAAAAAATATTGAATGGTTTTAATGATTATAATAAGGATAAACTATTTTTTGGGGACACAATCTTTAATATCTTCCTAAGGTTCGAATTTATTTCGACTCTAAACCGCGTGGGCAACAAACCATACGCGCTTGACTTGACTCGCTTGTCAACATTTTGAAGTTCCATAGATCATCAAAAATGGATGTGTTCCCACACAACACCGAAAATTATAAATTCATCACGGCCGTGGCCAACTGCGCCGAACGCGTTTCATAGTTATTTCATATCTCTCCATTGTTTTCACTTTCAATATCACCGCGGCCTAGCGGGGGCTCTGACTTTCACGCACCGTTGGTGAAGAATAACTGACGAAATCCAGCAAACAGCTCTGGCGAGGGAGGTTTCTGCGAGAAAAGCAATTTAACGCCGCCGTGACGTCACCTCTTCCGGCGCGCGCGAGCGCGTACGCACCTGCCCACGTGACATCATCCGCTCCGCCGAGCGCTGGTTAATTCGCGTGACTACCGCAATTCCCTTCGCGTGGCCAGTGGGCGTGGTACTCGCCACGCCCAAACCCCTTTTCAAAAGGGATGATCTCATTTTCAAAGCCAGCTCCACCCCGACGTAAGCGTTCTAATTAGAATCCAACGCACTTTAATAAATATTTATTCGAAAATGTGTGGGCGAATTTTTTTCCGTTAATTTTACGTGTGAATTTTTATTTAATACTTTTCAAAAATTTCTATTTAATTTTCTCTCGAAAATCTTATTTTAGTTAATGAAGGTGCGATGTAACAGAATTTGAAGATTCTGTGAAGTAATTCTGTAATACGTTATTTTACGTTTTGAAAATCATACACTTGTTATTCGAACAAATATATTTTCGTAATTGTAATATGTATATTTATAGTACTGTTGTTTTCATGTTTTACTGCCAGCCCTGAGGATGGAATAAAAATATTCCGAAACGTCGTCTAATCCTGTTTTAATTCACTCCGACCAAATCCCGTGATCTACATTTCCCTATCATTTTCTCCCTCCCCATGTTATATAAAAATTGGAATTGGAAGTTTCTGGAAAATCACACTCCTGGAAATATGTTAATAATGAATCAATTTTCTTGGAATGCACTTAAGCCAATATCAGACTGACATAATACTGTTAATTCTTTCATTTTGCATCTTTGTAGAACGATGTTCAGTCTTCTAGGAATTTTTCCACACGAACCTTCGGAAATTAACGGAGCGCACAGCGTATGTTCCCCTTTCATATTCCAGAAACGGCATAAAATCAGTGACTTTCAAAGTGTGCATGACAGAAATGTAATCCGCTTAGGAAGCACGCTTGTGACCGATATCCATAACAGGGACGCGCTTTCGGCGAACCTGTACTAGCTGACCGGATGTAAGTGCGAATCTGTAAAAGGGAAGTCTTGTTATTAAATCGATATTTTTGTAGCTAAGAAAGATTTTCGTTTCCTATGAAAAGAAGCGTTCGACGGGAAGTCGATGACGTATCTGTGACTCTCACGATTGAGATGTAATCTTTTGATGTGATATTACAATGGACGGCGAAACAGTTTTCTCAGGGGAATTCCCCGAAACCCTTCAAGAACACGCTCCATGCGGAAAGACTTTAGACCATGAGTTTCCCAATTTATTTGTGCAAAGAAATATATTCCTAGAATATGCGCCAGCAGTCGTATGCACGAGATGGGAGAGAAACTGATTTTAAATTAATCCTCGTGTTAAATTCCCTCCCTCAAAATGTGCGAGAGGAAATTTGATCAGGGAAGAGAGATGGTATTTGCTAATACTCTAATTGTAACATTAAATTTAGGAACGTTATTTTAAATGAAGACTTTAATCAGATTACATTTCTGTTTCACGTTTTAAGTATGAAAGTGTTTCCCTTCCATTTTATATCGTTTTTACAACAAAGACAGATGATGTCTGGTTCTGCGTACTCGTGGCAAAATTTTGTTTACCGTATTAGACTACTCTTCAATTTTTTGTATTATTATTCTATAAAAGATAGAAAACGAATGCAATCTGTTTACACTTTTTTATTTACAATGTGTTATATAGATATTGTATCCAATACCATCGAGAACAATGAGTAAAAACGTGTATTAATAGTAATTTTTCGAAAGTGTACTTCTCATTAATTTGACCTTTATTCATTAATGAAAAAATGCACATTACAAAATCTTTCACAATCAAAGTCTGTGTATCTGCACAACCTTTTTTCGGTGAATTGTTGAAATTGTTTTAATCCCTTTTCAATCACTCGTGATATTTTAACAATTTTGGTTTTTAATTTCTTCTTTCATTTTCCGTTTTAGTATCGTTTACGATATTTTGATATGTATCAGAAAACAACTAACTCAATCGCAATCAAAATTATAATCCAACCCCCTTCCACGAGTGAAGGTGAATTTAAGAACCCCTGCACACGAGCATTGAGTTGACGCGCGAAGTAGAATAACACTACTTCTTATGAAACATGGCACACGAGCGCATTGGCCGTTCTGCATAAGACACAGTTCATCTACGACGCGCGTTACTTAGCGCACGTCAACGCACCGCTCGTGTGACCCAGGCGTAAGTCGACAGCGGAGACGCTGTCCACTACGAAGGACGCGCTCTCCGCCGCACGGGTCGCCGAGGGGGCGTGCTGGTTTTGACCGCAGCCCGTGCCCAATACGGAGCACGTTACGTTGTGTTGCACGCGCGTGAATGTTTGATTGAGCTTTGTGACGACTAATTAGCAGCGGGGGCGGTGGAGCCCGTGCGCCGCTCCGTGGCCCGTGAAATGTTTATGGAGTCCCCGGGCGGCTCCAACGCGCGACCTGGTCGCAGCGCAGCGGAACGGTGAGCGGGGCGGGAAACACGCCAAGGGGCCAATGCGCGAAAGAAAGGGCAAACGTACAAAAGGACAAAAGCAATGCTACCTCTTCATTCTACTCACGGTGAAATCCGAACGGGATGCAATCGGGCTATGCATTTTTAGAATGGAAGGTAAAAGTTTAAAGAAAACTTAACCGCGGGATGCAATAGGGAGACGTCCCAGCTGCGCTGCAGTCGTCTAGTCAAACGCAGCCTCCTCTCTCTTTTACGTTCTGTCTCACCTTCATCTGACTATGTTAAGAGTCAGCAAGGTGAAGAGAGACACTTCACGCATTTAGGCAAATGACTTCAGTTGCAGTTGTCGACGTTCTTGAAAAGGTCGATGTTTTAGTAATGACAGTTCGTTAAAGTTAAGATGGTTCATAACTCGCGTAAATCTCAACCGTCAATTATCATTTAGTTAAGGTACTTTAAAAGGTGTACATAAAAATAATTAAATATGTTTTTTTTTTAGTTTTCAGGTATGTACAGTTATTTTATGGGTATCCTATTATTCTGGTAATCATATTCGATTTGTATACTTTCTCATTTTTAATTATATTTATAGTTTGGATGTAATTACGTTTTATTGGCATCATGTCTTTAAAATTATCCGGGAGCTTTGTAAATCAATAGTATTCTTAAACACTTTCATGCAAAGGAAACTATGATTGATGCTGAAGATCTCAAGGATTCTTATTGACTCCAGCTCATTAAAATAATTTAACTAAAAGCATTTCTCTTAATTGTAAAAGCTAAATTAGAAAGCTTAAATATTTTGATTTGTTAGTTTTATAATGCCACAGCAACATTAATCGGTGTGTTCATTATAGATTTTTTGCTCTTGAGTTCAAAATATGTTTATTAATATTTATTGAAGCTAAACTATGTTAAATACTTTGACAATTTCATAAAATACATTTTATTTGTTACCAAATATAGAATAATATTATTTTCATAATAACGCAACATTAACAAAATACAGAACTCAATAATTTCTAAATATAAATACAAGTGGAAATGGTAATTATAGTAAGAATTTATTATCAAAATAAATGAAAGTTAATGCATTTTTGTATTCATTTGCATTTAGGTATTACTCGTAATTTACAATAAAATTAATACGGCGTGTTAGGAAGAAGCGATATTTTTAATTTTCACCAGATTTTCCCCACTGTGCGTTGCGCAGGTGGGCCATTACTGCGACAATAAAGGCACGAGTCTCCACGATCTAAATATGAACGAGTCTGTTTGCCTCTTTTTAACGAGAATTTTTAACTTTTTTAATGCACGAAAATGCATCTCGATGCTCTTAGATTTTATATGTATTTATGTAGATATTTTTCACGAGAGTGAAGTAGCCCAAATTACAGTGGCTATGAGAGTTAAAAGCTTGGATCCATGAAGTAAATGTTACGATAGGCGAGGCAGAAGCACGGTATGAAGGTGAAAGCATTCTCCATTACTGGTGCTAGGGATAACGTAATTAAAAAATATTCACCTTCAAGCTAGTTTTACCATCTTTATTTTGCAGCATGTTTTTGCAGCGGTGTTGTAGTTAATATTCAATCGACGGTTTTTTATACAGAGACACTATTTTATACTCATTTCCTAATTACTTCAATGACAAACGATCGATCGCGAAAATAGATAAAACGTAAGTTTTTATGTTCCAACTTTGCAATACTTTATTGCACCTCTTCAGGCTCGTAATACACATACATATTATTTTATCAATCATAAGAGTCATCATCACCACTATTTATATGCAAACCTATTCTACTAAACCCCATCTTGTTTCCTCAACAACCAACATTATACCAAATTTACTTATTGTTAGAGTTTTAGAGCTACACATCTCGAACAACAATGATGTGATCTAAACACATTGATAATCATCCAAAATGAGGTCAAGTAACAAGTATTGATTAGTGAAAAAATATTTCAACTATTGTTAAAGCAAAAACCCTCCCCCACTATACTTATGTGATTCAAAAAAATCTAATATTGAGTTAAATAAAATATTCAAATGGTAGAATTTATTGTAAGTTACTCGGGGACGCACGATAGTTCCTGCCGAACGTCTCCGCAGATTCTTCAATGACTAAATCGTTATGGAATTGTGCAATAGAGGGCGGAGAAAAAGTCTGGGGATAGAAAAGCGAAAGCGCTTCCGCGATTTAAATCCTTTATTGCTTAGAAATATGAAGACACCGATAACCATCCGCCATTTTTCAACGTAAACGTATTCGGTGCGTCATTTTAAAGAATCGTTCCTACTTTACGATCAGAAGGGGTATGAGTTTTGAAGTGTGAAGAAAAAGTCCAGAATGATGAAACTATAGGCAGAGCTGAAGACGAAGAAAGAGGTGGTGGTGGTGGCGGTGAGGGCAGAGACGACAATCATTGCATCTGAGTATGAAGACACTCATTAGATTTTAAGTTCCTCTGGACTTCATGTGCAAGTCGTTATAACGTGTATCATGGAGGCGGTCACCAGCTTTCTCCCACAATCAGAATATATAGGAGATTAGCATTTCATGACTTCATAACACGATCAAAAAACACAAGTAATAACAAAATTAAGTAATATTTGAGTGAAGAGCAATAAATATCACTTTTTTGGTATTTTCGTATCTTTTAAATCAGCTCCCACCAAAATATCAGGCACCCACCTCCCACGAGTTATGAATAATTAAACACAATACAGCTACATTTAATAGAGAATACACGCAGATTTATTATTTATTCCGAATAAATGAAACTCATGTCTGAGTTTACACTACGCAGTGACGCCGGAGGTGGGGAGGGAGGAAGGAGTGGAAGTGGTTGACGCACAATTCAGGAGGAAGAAGTGAAAATGAAGGAGGTGAAGGGGCGAAGGACAGTGGGAGGAGTGAAGGCAAGGAGGAGGATGTGAAGAAACTGATGAAGGAGGCCAACGAATTCATGGAGGAGGTGAATAATGTCGAGGAAGCGTAGATAGAAGGTATCTCCGAAAACAGCAGGAGTTGGAAAAAGCAGGAGGTGGAAGCGAAAGTGGAGACGGAGAAAGTGGAAGAGGTGGATACGGTGGGCGCGTTGGAGCAGGGCATGATAAACAGGAGGTGGCGGAGGCGCGAGTGGCAGCGGCGGGGGTCGCGGCCTGAGACGGCGGCGGCAGCGGAAGACCGGGCGTCAAAGGTGGGGTGGTGCAACGCGGGGTGTTGGCGCCTGCGCGCAGGAAATGACGCAATAACGAGGCAACCATGGCCTTTAATTAGCATCTGGGACAATATTCACCCCGTGGCGAGGAAGGAAAGTGTGTACCAACCCGTTCGCCGGAACGTTTTCGATCTACTATATCGAAATATCATATCTAGGTACCGTCCTGATATGATGTCGGATGTTGAAGCATTAAAAAAATTGAGACAAAAATAAGTGCAGCGATGCGTATTTTAGGGCTATTGTTTCATACGTAATGTTTATATTACCTCATATTTGCGTATTGGCGAATTTCTTATGTAGTATTTGACAAACTATTATTTGTTGCCAAGTATGCAGGTTACTTTCTATATAAAAAGAAAAAATACTTGTAAAAAAGGAAACAAAGACAACGAAAACAAAACGTGATCTTAACATTCTAAAACATGCACATCACAAACATTGGAAAATGCTGGATACATTATACGTTCACATTTAATGAACTATGAAATAACTGAGTTCCGGAACATTTCAAAAGAACTGATCCCGAATGTGAATGTTTACCCAATTATGTAGATTTATTTTCAAAGAAAATCACCCAGCCAACTTCATTTAGTCGTCGATCATCAATTGAACATTATATAAGTCATATGGCCACTAAACGAAATTTATAAGCCAATATTCACTATAAATATCGTATCGTATATCCGTGCAGAAATATCGTCTATCCGTGCGTCAACTGTCCCTTTAAACAGCCGGACACACTAAGCTACAACAGGACGCGAATCTGAAACGCAAATCCTCCATTTCAAGTGATCACCGCAAACGCATCAGCTTCAATCCGCAATTTGTAACTAATCGCGAGAGCATTGCGAATCGAACTTGACCTCGAGCTGCCCTCGGGGCGCGTGATCCAGGGCTTCCGACGACGCGGCGCGGCGTCGCCCCCCGGGCCGTGGGACGGGGAAAGGGGGGCGGGGGGGGCGACGCCGGACGCCACAGTCCCTTCAACCGCCCTCCGCCGCCGGGCGATCACCGGCGATCCAGGGCTCAGAGGCCGGCGCTGGCGCCGCCGCTGGGATCCGCCGGGCGCTGCACGAGGCTCCGGCGGCGCGCTTCGCTTGCCGGGGATCGCCCGACTGCATCCCGTGGTCAGGTTTCCCCTCACACCCGATTCCCAAGTAATCCCCTATAGTTTTTGGCTACCTGAGAAGGCATTACCCGGTTAAATCTCGACCGGTATTTTGAGGCAAAAAAGAGAAGAAAAAAATTAGTAAAGTTGCTATTTTGCTATAACTAATAAGCAAAGTTGCTATAACTAATGGAAATAGATGTTTTCCCAGTCAAGAGATTTCGAACGCATGTGAACGTGGCAGGATCTTCATAAATGTGTATGTAATCTAATACTTATTTCAATTACGCTTATTTTAACAGAAAATAATGCCCCTCTTTCCCCATCTCTTTGTAGCAACCCACGATATCCGTAGAAATCAATTAAAAAACAATAAGAACATTTGATACAGTTTAAATTTTAAAATAATCTTTACCTACTCTATCTGACCAATACAGTACTAGAGTTGTACAAAACGGGCATGTTAACAGAAGCAATAGTTATTTTTCTCTTTCAACTTCTTCAAACATGAAAGCGAAAGGACCAACTAGGAAACAGTGCTACCTCTTCATTCTACTCACGGTGAAATCCGAACGGGATGCAATCGGGCTATGCCTTTTTAGAATGGAAGGTAAAAGTTTAAAGAATACTTAACCGCGGGATTCAATAGGGAGACGTCCCTGTTGTGCTGCAGTCATCTAGTCAAACGCAGCCTCCTCTCTCTTTTACATTCTGTCTCACCTTCATCTGACTATGTTAAGAGTCAGCAAGGTGAAGAGAGACACCTCACGCATTTAG
>BOPP01000017.1:9517572-9533467 GCA_017312745.1 Gryllus bimaculatus
CGCCCCCGCTCGCACGCGGCCCGACAAATTTGCCGCGACGCCCCCGGTGCGAGACAGGCCCGGCGCGAAAGACGCCTGCTGACGGAAGGTTTGAGTACGGTTCTGCTGTTTGAGAAGCAGAGAGGCTTCGGCTTTACGGAGGACGAGGGAGAGTAAGCGATTTGTGGACTTATCACTGGTTAGATGTCTTTCAGGGTGATTTCTTTTTCGTGAATTTATATGAATCTCTTGAATTAATAAAAGGTATATAATAACATCGTTCAAAGCAATACGGTTTTTGCTCGTAAGCCATATAGATTGAAAATGGTTACGATGTCTTTCAACACATAAATAAAATTTCTTCATATAATTCTTCTAAACATTTTTAAACATCTTCTAACGACAAGGAGTTTAACGTTCTCTGCGCAAATAATAAATTACTAGGAGGTACAAAAAATTTCATAAAATACGCCGTTCAATTGACGTTTTTATTTCCAAAATGAAATTCAAACTGGAAGTAAAAAAACACTAAATAAATGTATGCAATAACAATTTTGTTTTAAAAAGTGAGAACACTGTTGAAGATGCGAGTTTATTTTATCCCAGTATCTTCACATACGATGGCCGAAACGACAAATTCACGAAAGATGGCCAAAACGAGTCCTGAAATGGGTGCCAACAGAAAGACAGAAGAGAGGAAGACCCAGACCTGCATGGCAGCAGGGAGTGCAAGAGGCTCTGACGGCAAGAGAAATGCCAGATGATCTATGGTCCAATAGAGAGGCATGGATACTGAGAGCGGAGAAACGGCGACAGCTGTAGAGCAACTCCGTACTATATAATATATATCTTCACATAAGTACGCGATATGTAAACACTTTTTATAACCTCTAATAATATAAGCTTTACTGGTACTAGGGTTGTGAATATTACGACAAACTGATCATTACAACCATGGCGATGAGACATGAAGACACGGAGAACGTTTGGAGGTAAGGGACATGCTGTTTCATTTCTAAAAAGTTTTCAAGGAACAACCACGAATTTGAACCCCAACGTGCAGTATCCAGCGAACGTTCTGGTCAGTAGGTTTCTACACAGAAGTCGTAGAGAAAGCCCCGCTGGACCGGCAATCAGCAATTGGTCAGAGTGTGATTTTATTATAATGGCTCCAGTGCCGGAACCTGTGAAATGTAGTCCGTGAATAAAATCAAAAAGGGACAATGGTGGTGATATTGAAATGGATGACGGTGAAGCACTGGTGGAATAAAAGCCTCAAAAACAGGGAAAAAAAACAAGAAAAAAACATCCACGAACCGGTTTTATCCGCCACATATTCTAGGTACATCAAGTGGTATTTGAAGCCTTGCTGACCCACTGGCGGAAGACGAGCGGTCATATTACAGTAAGCCTGCGCCAAAAAGCGGACAGGGTAGCAGGTGCGTCGCGAGGCCGCAGCGCGGCCACCTTTTAGACTCCCCGGACGCATATTTGTCTCCCTCTTCGCCGCCCCCGCCCGCCTGCGGCGACCAAGAGTTACCGAGCTCCATTAGTTACGCCGCCGCCGCCGGCATCGCGGCCGAGTTTTTAATCAACTTCGGGCCCATCGCCCGGCCCACTCGCGCCGCCGCCGCCGCCGCCCACTCGATTGGAGGCGGCCCGGCGCGGCGGCCGAATCTAACGATCCTTTGATCGGGGGCGCGCGGGATGCGGAGTGAAATCCCGCCCGGCCAATGAGTGTGCTCGCAAATGAAGGGAAATGTATCTACGTAATTCGGGTTTTCTTACTAGATATTTGTGCTTTAATGTATCAGTACGTAACCTCTAGTTAAAATACACAAGTATGTTTATAGAAGATCTACCATTTACACGCAATGAAAAAATGAGTTAATTAATTTATATCCACTTCCCACGTTCTGACGGACTACGTAAGTGATTTTTTTTAACATCCGTTTTCTCACATCTATAAAGCAAATCAAAAAAATCACTTATTAAATTGGCATTGCCTATTCAAATTTCAGAATTTACAACACATTATGCCACCGTTTTCGTTGATTCGCACGTTTTCACAATATGTGAAGGCATTTTGCATTTGCACGCACTGTTGATTCAAGTTCGTGCACATTTGTTATGTAGGGTCGTATTGAAGAACAGATGTGACGGACTATTAAATGCTTAAGCGCTACTCAATGTGATACTGTCTGAGACTTTATTAGTTACTAACGCATTATTAGAGTTGTTAACATCGCGTCTGATCATAATCCCGATGCAGAGACGGCATTAAATTAATTATCGTCATGTCATTAATGTATTTAATTAATGACTACTACTACAGTAATGTATACTACAGAACATCGTATATCTTAGTACGTTCATTGCAAAGTCACTGGTGCAAAGTATATGAATTGCCTGTCCAGACGCAACACTGTATTTTTATATTTCTTATTCATTATTTATAAATGAGAAATTAGAGATGATGAAAAATTAAAAACACAAGTTATGTAACTATAACCATTAAACAACCGTCATTATAATTTTTAAGTAGCAAATCTTAATTTCGTAAGACGAATTCACTTATATTTTATTGTAAGGTGTTTTATGATACAAAAACCTTTCTAATATACAGAGTATTAGAATTGACATTTATTATAATTCAATAATTTGTATTATAATACTATTTTCCCCCATCGTTCGTGTGCTAGTTTTTTTTCTCTATAAATTCCTGTTACGTCATAACAGGCACATTTAACCACCCACTACCCTCACAAGTCTTCACTTCCCGTTCCCGGACTTCCCCGGCGCTTTGCTTTTTCAGTAAACGCAGCAACTCTCAAGTTGCTCTTTGCCGCCGACGGCAAAGATCTTGCACTCTTCGCCAAGAGGTCGCACCCGCCTCTCCGAAGTGCTCTGCATGACGCGCCCTCCCAAGGCTCTTCCTCCTCTTTAGTGTTTACTCCAGGCAGCGGCGAGAGAGTGCAGCGTAAGGCATCCCGCTCCTCCGGCAGGTTGAGTATTCAAAATTAAAAGCGAAATTCTTTGTTCGCTCTCTTAATATCACAATCAAAAAACAAAAGAATTTCACAGAAAAATTCTCGCCCGCAAGCAAAAAAGATTTGAGAGTTTAAAAGAATTTTAAAAGAACGTAAAGCAGACGATGCCAAAGGCCTTTTTATGCGGAGGATTGAAATTCAAATTAAGACACTTCTTACATAAATGCAGATGCATAATCAAGATCCTTGTAATGGAATTCGCTACGAAGTATAGTTTCAGTTCTTTAAAATTCATGTATTTTCTTTCAGTGTGTGATAAAAATAATAAGTATTATCTGCGTGCATTATAGTGAATTCACATAAAATGAAAGAGTTGACACCATAAAGGATATACAGAATTGATCAATTTTAGAATGTGATAAAGCGAGAAAGAATTCTCAATAAATAAATTTTCAGAAAGTGAAAAAAGTTGAAGTACTCCACAGATTACTACATGATTTCATAGCTGACGAAGGAATTTGATCTCAAGAATTTGGTATACATATTTGAAGTTCAGGCGACAGGTGCAAGACGTGAGTATCTAAAAGCCCATAGTATGACCCATTATTTAACATATAAAATACTGGCGAATGTTGCTCATTTAGGAAGAAATTTAGCTGTTAACATTATTTTCATATTCCTCGGAATTTACGTAATAAATTATTTGAAAATTAAATCGTGTACTTCGGAATACTGACTGTTGCTTAACATATCGGATTTATATTCGAGCGACGTAAATAGGAAAATGAAATAAAATTAGATTGCTGCAGACAAATGTATTGAAATACGCATGTTTTCTATGAATGTATAAAAATGATAATATTTATGCATTGCTTGTAGTATTAAAATGACGCAACACCCCTTTTATGTGTTTCAGTTCTTAAAATGTTAAATTATTTTCTAAAAATTGCAAATTATTAGTAATATTTTTATTATAATTTTGTTGGCAAATCAAAACATATTTACGTTTTAATGTTTATTGTTTTTTTCTTGTACTAGAAAACTGATAATGATGGCTAAGCCATTGAAAGCTGCTATTGTATAAAACAATATTGTTGTCAATGACTCATTTAATTATTTCAATGTAAATGCCAACGAAAACTCACCACTATACCAATATGCACTGCATATCCTACACGAAGTTAATATTTTATGGAAACATTTGAAGAACGTGTCAAAGAGCAAAATAAAGTTTATGCGTTAAGGACGAAATGTAAACTTTTTTAACAGGATGTTTACGAACCAGAATGGAGCCATTCTCACTCCCCGACCTCATTATACTCATTACCATCACTGTCACTACGTCTTTTCCTCGCTCCCATTTATTCGTCATCATTAGCACATTATTCGTTCACAAAAGTAAACAGGATGAAAAATGAATATTACACATTAAATTTAAACATGTTTAATGAATTGTAGAAAAAACATTTCTCACAATTAAATAAAAATAACAATTTTGTAACACGGAGTGCGCCAAACACGGTTTCTTGTGTTTGATTTCCGTGTGCGAAATAACCACTTTTTTAATCTAACTAATAGCGCTCAACGTTAGGAAGTATCGCCAAAACATCTTGAAGAGCGATTAAAACATGTTTTTTCGCAAACAGAAAACGCAGAAGCATTATTTTGCATGTTAAAAATAGAGTGAACACGAAATGAGCGCAATGTGATTCGCGCATTTGTTATATAAATTAATGTTTTCAAGAAAAATTCAATAAAAGTAGTAATAGCAATAGATACTTTAATATTTATAAATGAAGAAAATAATATTAATATTGTAGATTTCATATTATTAAAATGTAATACAATTAATCCAAAAATAAAATGTATTTTATGTTAAATTATACTGGAAATACCAAAGGAAAAAAAAATAAATTATGTGAAATAAAGATGCTTTTCAAAGGCTATTTTAAATTCACTCTCATTAAGGTAAATATGTCCATTTCTATTACATTTGACGTACAACTGAATATATTGTTAGTTTACAGAAATACAGCAAAAATCAAATTGCAATCTTTCATAATCCAGCATTTTTATTTACTTTGCCAGTACTTTTAACAACTACGTCGAATTTCAACATCGCATCGACGTTCATACTTTATTCTAATAAATTGCGTGTCTAAAGAAGAATATAAGTAGCATATTTTTCTTCCCTGAGGCAATCCGACGAGATTCCATCCCAAACTAACGAGGAGTCAAAACTTTCAAAAGAAATCGGAACCTCTCGCTCTCGTGCCCAAGAAATCGGCTTTTCGACTGCGCCCGACGAGCAGAGGGGCTGCGGCGCCAGGCGTGAGCAGTGAGAGGAGGGCGGCGGGGCGCGCGGGTAGGAGTGTGACGCCCGTGCGGCGGGGCGGCGGGGCGGCAGGGGAGCCGGCGGGGGGCGGGAGGGACAAGGGGCGGGGGGCGGTAGGAAAGCGGACGGCGGCGGGCGGCGGGCGGCTGGGGGCGCGAGGGCAGCGGGGGCGACGGCGAGGACGGGCCGCGCGGCGGCGGGGGCGGCTGGTGCGGCGGGCCGAGAGCGGGAAGCAGCGGCGGCAGGAAGCGGCGCGGGGCGGGCGGGAAGCGGTGGCGGCAGGCGGCGGGAGCCGGGGGCGCGGCTTGACCGCGACGGCAAAGATGTGAGGAAAGCGGGGACGTGCGAGCAATGCGCATCGCGACGGAGGGGTGGGAATCGATCCCTGCGAGGTCCGCGGCGCGCAGCGAACTGCGGCCGAAGGCGCGCCGGGAGACTCCGCTGTGCGCAGCATGCGCCAGAGAACCGCCTAGCCACGCCCACACACACACACACACACACACACACACACACACACACACACACACACACACACACAACAACAAAACGCAGACTAATGACACACCAGCGTACACATGTGAGGCTTAATGGAAAGTGTTTCAAAGTATATTTTTTGTAATACCGCACTGTAGTTCTGCTTAACGTTGCAGATTTCCGAAAGCCGCTCTTAACGACCGGTGTCTGTAAGGATTACCGGTCCGTTGAAAAGAATGGAAACAAATTAGTTGTAGCTAAATTCTACAAAGCTTGCCTATGTCTTACAAAGGCAACTTAGTGCTGTATTCCAAGAAATACTATTTCTTCTTGAGGGGATTTATTTCTTATAGGGAAATACTCGCAGTATGACGAAAAGCATCAAAAGACACGAAACCGACGCGGTTGGTTTTCGGTTTAACGCACAAATGGAGTTCAACTACAAAAAGCTGCATAGAAAAGTAAAATAACATTGAAAACCACCCATAATGTCAAACATGTTACATTTAATTATATCGTCACCTGGCTTTTTAAACCTTGTTACATGCAACCATATAAGTTTGTTAAGAGCACTTGTATCTTGTAGGTTAAGAAATTTAAAATCATTAGCAACGCTTTTAACTCCTTAGTAATCTAAATAAACAATCACCCATTCATCGCAAGTCAAATATTTATTAAGAAAATAAAACGACAATGTTTTCAACACATCAAATCAGAATAAGGCTTATGTACCTGTGACTGTAAAAAAAACGTAAGACAAAGCTTTGTCTTTATAAAAGCAGTAAGTTAAAATTACCTTACAAGTTCTTAAAAGACGCAAGCATTATATCTTCTGTAATCACGGCTACGTGATTTTTAATTGCTAAGTTTTAAATTTTCGTATGTTCTTTCGTAGTGGCTTTAGATTTTTCAAAGATAAATCTCGGTGGCTTCCGCATCTGCATCAAACATTTTTGAAGGTACAGGACGATTTTCAGCGTCCATCTTCCGACGAGCCACCGGTATTAAAAGTGTATTGTTGAAATAGATAGAGATAGGATTATATCGCAAGCAATACCAACAATATCGTACTATGAGCCGCAACTAACAGATGCATGGTGTTTCATATTGCAGATAATGTCGAATTTTTCAAAAAAAAATTTAGATTTTATGAGTGACGATAGAAACGCTGAACACCACACGAAAAGGTTTACCGTATTATTACTATCTCGTCCAAATTAAAAAAATCTCCGGCTCAGTTACGCTCCACCCTCGATTTAAATTTTTTTCATCGGCAAGTAACTAATACTCGCTAACATTTTCTAAGGTATGTTAATAGCTGATTATCAACTTTGGTTTTTTCCTTTACTTTCTTCCTTTCCTTACTCTGCTATCCTGCTATCACTGTTTCTGCGTGTCCCCTCCACTTGTGGCCTTTCTTTTCCCTTCTCCGTCTGTTGTAATCTTATTTTTCACCATCTTATTAAATATATATCTTTCCATAGTTCTTTTTTACTCCGTATTTTCTTTTAACTTCTTAAACATCTTGTTACACTGTTGTTGACATTGTTTCTGATTTTTCTTCCTTGTCGGTACTGAAACTTTCTCAAACATTATCTTTGCTTGCCAGTTTCCTTTTTTTTCGACGCGCGCCTCGATCGCCCCTTTTGGCCAGACCGCGCCTGCCCGCTGTGGTCGCCATCCGGAGTTTGCACCCAGCGTTGCTGAAGAGAGGTGTCTCGGACAGATCAGGTGGGTGTGGGGGAACGAAGACAGCACGGGGCGGAGGAGAATGGAGGGGGGACGGCCGGAGAGGGCGGGGCGGGCGGGCGGGGCGAGGCGGCGGGTGTCAGAATGTTGAGCGGCGGCAAAGAGGCACAAACGTCGAGGAACTGTACATACGAACCTCGGTCTCTGGCGCTACCGGTTGGTCTGTTGCTTGATTCATCGCGAAAAGTTCCGGAGCAGCCTTATCCGCGCACCATTCTTTCTTCTTATTCTAATATTATTTACATAATTCTTGATGTTCCGGGAAGGTTTATCCAGCCAAGAAAACACACTCCTGTACTTTGACTTATCTTTAGCAAATAGAGTGTCTTTACCGCCAGAGATCTAAGTAATTCAAATGAAAAATAGCTACACAAATTGCTGCCTGAAGAGTTTCTCTTTTACTGTTTAAGAAATTAATGTTTGATATATCTGATAATTGAACGTGAAAAAATAATTGAAACAATCGGCACGTTACCTCAGGAAGCGTAAATAAATGCATGTATATTACTCTTAAAATTGATACTGCGAAATTAGGTTAGACAATTGACAAATAACATTTTCTAAAAGCAAATTCATTGATCAAATGCCGCTAACGTCTCACTTCTGTCGTCAATGACATTTTGCAATTTTTACTGCTCACCATTCTTGTTGGAATTACATATTTTACTCTTTGTATGAGTAATAAATCATTCAATCGCACAGAAGCTAAAACTAAAATTCCAAAATTGGCATTGACGAGACCCTTTTTCTTTTCTGCACTGTCTTTTGAATTATTGTAATGAGAAGCTTAGTAAAATCTGTAGAAAAAACATACTATGTAATTTACATCATTAAGCTAAATGTGCTTACGAAGGGGCAATGTGATTGAGAGGTAACGTTGGTGATGACTTAGTAGTAGCCGTGACAATAGGGCGTTGAGCAGTAATAGAGGCAATTACAATGGCGTCGATTCGGAGCGTTGGCAATGACTGGGTAGAGACAATAGCAACATATCTAGGGGCGGGTCTGGGATAGTGCTGAGCCACAGTGATAATAGTAGCGCTTGAGCACAACATGCAAAGCCATTTGATGACAGCAAGGCGGAACGGCACAGATTAGAGAACATAAACATATGTATCTACAAAAATCAATGTCAGAAGCGTCAGTTACGAAGAGAAGACCAAAGTTTCGGATAAGGCAACCTAAAAATTAAGACAGAAATAACAGCTGTTGTTAGTTCAGATGGTGGCTTAAAAGGAGCTTTCTGCCAAATAGAATAATCGTGACTTCGTACGAGTGGCGACGCTTGCAGTTGTCTTCGCGAAACGCCAGTTTCAACCTCAGCCGCCCACATTTCCTCGACGATGCTTCCAAGCATCCTCGCTGTATAGCGTCTTAACGTCCCTCTTATCCTTCACGACGCAACAGTAGTAGAACGGTATGTGCGAACCACCACATCAACGTCACCGCTAATGGCTATGGTCTCACTAACGTTGGGCACAAAGCTCCCGTTACCGCACCCATTAAATTCCTTTAACGTTACCATTATCGCACAAGTTAACACTTACTTTTCCTATTTATACATCACTCATTGTTATCTCAGAATAAAATGGTAATAATCGCGTGCCATAATAATATTTTCTTGTACTACACGATTCTAACGGTTTTGTAAAGCTTGTCACCAAAGTAGTCGTTACTGAAACTCAGATTTTAATTTAATGCCCTCAAGTAACTTCTCTAAATTAATGATAATAACCGAAGAATGTTCTAAAATAACTAATCTAATTCTTTCTTAACGAATAACCACTCTTGGCAAATTTCTTAATCAATATTTGTCCATCATCACAATTGTTTGGAGCATCACACATTTGTAAATACTGTGTGCGGTGATGAAATACTAAATGAGAAGCTCCACAAAATGTAATAACGTAACATATAAGACAAACCTCAAAACAAAAGTATTGAATGCATTCAATTTCTGAAATGTTCATTTCTATCTAAGTAGCATTACCTCAAATCTACTGAGAGACAAACTATTAAAAAATACCAAAAACTTATCTTCTGCATCTGATCTATGCAGAGACTGGAAATCCATCTCACATTATAAGCTGCAGTTCAACTTAAATGAAAAGTCTTCTGTCAGCTAGTAATAATACCATACGCATATTCGTCAAATACAGAGACAATTCATCAAAATAAATATAGTTTAAAAATAAAAATATATAAAACTAAACAAATGCTATTTCAATCAGTTTTCTACTATTAATGATAGGATTTTCAGCATCATAGGTGAAAATATTTTTACTGGATATTATATTTTAGCACAGGGATGAAATAAAATATTTGAAACTGAAGGCTACGTGGTAAATGTAAACAAAATATGACTCGTATACATTTAATTTCCATAAAAACGGCGGAATGAAAAAGCCGAATTCAACGAGTGGTCTAGACATCCGAATAAACTTCAAAAGAAACTGAATAATCAAACAACTCGCAGAACAAACTCGCGCCATCGCCACGAGTCGAGTTGCTTCAAAAGAGTACACGTTTCACACAAAGTTTCATCCACACGAGCCGTCAGCAAAGAAGCAAACACAAGAGAGCACGCCAGCGAGACCTGGGCCCGGCGACCGCGGCCCTCCAGACGAGAAACGCGATACCAAATATTTTCCTTTATTTTCAGCCGCGCTCTTTGACGTGGAACGCCCTCGGCACTTTTCCCGCCCCTCCCCCGCCCCGCTCCGAGCCATTTGCCCCCTTCCGCGGAGCAGGAGCCACACGCACCCGCCGGCAAGTGAAACCGCGGCGGGATGCGCCCTCGGCGACGACGCAACGCAGCGGTTCATTTGATAAAAGCGAAGGCAGATGCTGATGCGCGCCAGGCCGGTGAACGGACTCTCCTGACCTCCTTCTCCTCACTCTTTGCCTTCCTTTCTCTCTCTCCCTCTACTTCCCCTCGTGCCGGCGCACACGTAAAGGGAAATTACTTTCAAATCTAGGCTGACCCCGATCTTCCGTCTTTTAGGACACCTACAATTATAATATATGATTAACGCCACCCACAGTGTAAAAGTGTCGCAACTAAAAAAAAGTGATTTTTCATTAGAGCGCTTTAAAGGTTTGAAATTATATTATCAAATCATATTTATGAAGTACGAACATTGCCAAAATTCACTTTTCTACTGGGGGTGATATACTTGAACATGGGTATACTAGGGTAGAAGAATTCGGCGGCTCAATGATATGTTAGATTATATATTTGCATCTTTCACTGTTCGTGTCACCTTCCTGTTCTTCTTCCCGCGCTCCAATAGCAATTGGCAGCGAATGAGTATCGCACTGACAACCGACACCCTAAACTACAACTGTCTTCGCCCAGCGGGGAACTGTAGATGCGTAGGCGTTCAAGGCAGCGCGGGCAAGGCAAGCGCGACCGCGGAAGGACAAGGGCTGGTGAAAAGAACCGAGAGTGGATTTTTCAGACCTTGAGCCACTGAATTTCTTTGCGAGCGTTACAGTGGAATAAATGTATTTCGGCCGGTCGCAATTCCCATCCTCTATCCGCCACTATCTTTGCCGCAGCACGTTCCCTGGTCCAACATTCACGTTGGATGTTGTTGCGGTTTTCGTAGTTATTAGTGTAGTTACCGTGGCTCTTTCCCTGCCCGTACCCCTTCCTGGCAGCCTTTCCTGCACGTGACGTCTTTCGCGAGCGCCCTTTGTGAAACGCGCACGGCGCGGCAATTGAAGCGGGGCGAGATGCGGGAGTGGCGTGAAGCGAGCGACTCGCAACAACCGCAGGGGCATACGTTGGGGCCGTCCGCAACATCCTGGGGTCACGCGCTCTCTAACGGCGAGATGCGCTCTCATGCGGACCTCCGAGCCGTACTTACACAGTCAGATGCATCGAGCCCAAGTTGAGCTCATCATCGGCTGGCCGTCGTTTCCGTGGTGGGGAGCGATATCAATCCCTTCTGTACATACAGGCACCGGCTGAGTTAAGCTGAGAGACATTACCGATGACCCTTTAGTGACTCTAATCGGGGACCCTTAAGTCCGAGACCGGCCAGTAATGGATTTTCGACACTAGCTAAATAGCTTGATGAAATTCAGTCGTTGTCTGGAGGAGAATTCTACGGGTCGGCTGATCTGATAGGTAGTTTTCCGTGGTTGCTTCCATCAATATGTAAATATCGGAGCAGTACCCAAATATCTGAACCGTCATCATCATTATTGAAGGCATCTCATTGCTGAGAGGTATGACTTCACGTACGTAACCATTTCCTGATGTCCTTTTGCACCCCATTTAGATTCTTCACCATCGTCAATGAATTCTGAAAGGAGTCGCCTGTGGATACTCGAACTCGAGGTCCGGCCACTACAAGTGGAATTTGAGGGGACAAATCAGGCTCGCGGCAATTTTTTTCGGGCTTCTGTCATTTCCACTGACTCATTTATCCACTGTTCCATAAGAACATATAAATATCATTACCTCTACGGGTCTAGCCATTCTTTTCAGATGTGGCCACAGGTTTAGGAACTGGAATCACGTTAAAAATTTCTCAAAATGGAAGCGCCGCTCGATGCTCAAGACGATAGTGTTAGTTTTAAACAAATCGTAAGGTATGATAAATAACTGCTAAGGTAAATGTTAAATCGAATTAACAAGGATACAATCCCCATAAGTACCCCATATATACAATCGGTATATGTTTCGACGTTTCATATAATCTACATAACATGACTGTTATAGCCAGCCGCGTAGCCATTTCTTGGCAATTTTTTATATTAGAGAACTTGAAACGTGTCTGTCCAGAAAATATAGAACTTGCCCTGGCATTAAGTTCCTTCGTTTTCGTTCTTAACCGCTACGCGGCTTCACCTCTACCTTCCAATTTCTTTATTTTCTCCAATCGTCTCCATCGGGCGCCCGTCACTCCATTCCCGCAATCGCCTTCACGCTCTCTCGTTCCCACTTTCCCCGCCCACCGCCATCGCCGCCATCACCACCTCCCTTCGCCTTCTCCTACACCTATTTCCCTTTTTTTATCTTCTCCCCTTCGCCCTCCTCCCCCGCGTCCTCGCCCCCTCGTACTGCGTTCTCTACAATTTTCTTGTCCTCCTCCTCTTCCTCCGTCTTCTCCTGGCCGGCGACCGCGGCCTTCCAGACGAAAACGCCGATACCAAATATTTTCCCTTTATTTTCAGGCCGCGCTCTTTTGACGGTGAACGCCCGCGGCACTTTTCCCGCCCCTCCCCGCCCCGCTCCAACCATTTGCCCCCTTCCGCGGAGCAGGAGCCACACGCACCCGCCGGCAAGTGAAACCGCGGCGGGATGCGCCCTCGGCGACGACGCAACGCAGCGGTTCATTTGATAAAAGCGAAGGCAGATGCTGATGCGCGCCAGGCCGGTGAACGGACTCTCCTGACCTCCTTCTCCTCACTCTTTGCCTTCCTTTCTCTCTCTCCCTCTACTTCCCCTCGTGCCGGCGCACACGTAAAGGGAAATTACTTTCAAATCTAGGCTGACCCCGATCTTCCGTCTTTTAGGACACCTACAATTATAATATATGATTAACGCCACCCACAGTGTAAAAAGTGTCGTTAACTAAAAAAAAGTGATTTTTCATGAAGATGCGCTTTAAAGGTTTGAAATGATTAATTATCAAATCATTATTTATGAAGTTACGAAAATTCACTTTTCTACTGGGTGATATTACGCGAACATGGGTATTACTAGGATAGAAGAATTCGGCGGCCTCAATAATATGTTAGATTATATATTTGCACTTTTCACTGTTCGTGTCACCTTCCTGTTCTTCTGCCCGCGCTCCAATAGCAATTGGCAGCGATGAGTATCGCACTGACAACCCGACACCCTTAAAACTACAACTGTCTTTCCGCCCAGCGGGGAACTGTAGATGCGTAGGGCGTTCAAGGGCAGCGCGGGCAAGGCAAGCGCGACCGCGGAAGGACAAGGGCCGGTGAAAAGACCGAGATGGATTTTTACTGACCTGAGCCACTGAATTTTCTTTGGCCGAGCATTACCAGGTGGAATAAATGTATTTCGGGCCGGTCGCAATTCCCTCCTCTATCCGCCACTGTCTTTGCCGCAGCACGTTCCTGGTCCAACATTCACGTTGGATGTTGTTGCGGTTTTTGTAGTTATTAGTGTAGTTACCGTCGGCTCTTTCCCTGCCCGTACCCCTTCCTGGCAGCCTTTTCGTGCACGTGCCTTCTTTCGCGAGCGGCCCTTTGTGGAAACGCGCACCGGCGCGGCAATTGAACGGGGCGAGATGCGGGGAGTGGCGGGGAAGCGAGCGACTCGCAACAACCGCGAGGGCATTACGTTGGGGCCGTCCCAACATCCTGGGGTCACCCGCGCTCTCTAACGGCGAGATTGCGCTCGTCATGCCAGACCTCCGAGTCTTAACTACACACTCAGGAGCATTGAGTTTCAGCTTCACCATCGGCGCGCCGTCGTTTCGTGGTGGGGAGCGATATCAATCCCTTTCTGTAATACAGACACCGGCTGAGGAAGCTGAAAGGACATTACCGATGACCCTTTAGTGACTCTAATCGGGGCCCTGAAGTCCGAGTCCGGCCAGTGGGTGGATTTTCGACACTAATAGCTTGATGAAATTCAGATCGTTGTCTTGGAGGAGAATTTTCTACGGGTCGGCTGATCTGATCGGTAGTTTTTCCAGGGTTGCTTCCCATCAATATGTGAATATCGGGAAAGCAGTACCCAAATATCTGAACCGTTCATCATCATTATTGAAGTCATCTCATTGCTGAGAGTATGGCCTTCCACGTACTAACCATTTCCTGATGTCCTTTTGCACCCATTAGATTTCTTCACCATCGTCAATGAATTCTGAAAGGATCGCCTGTGGATACTCGAAAACTCGAGGTCCGGCCACTATCAGTGGAATTTGAGGGGACAAATCAGCCTCGCGGCAATTTTTTTCGGGCTTCTGTCATTTCACTGACTCATTTAACTCCACTGTTTCATAAGAAACATATAAATATCCATTTACCTCTACGGCGTCTTAAGCCATTCTTTTCAATGTGGCCACAGGGTTTAGGGAAACTGGAATCACGTTAAAAATTTCTTCAAATGGAAGCGCCGCTCGATGCTTCAAGACGATAGTGTTTAGTGTAAACAAAATCCGTAAGGTATGATAAATAACTTGCTAGGTAAATGTTAAATCGAATTAACAAGGATACAATCCCCATAAGTACCCCATATATACAATCGGTATATTGTTTCAAAACGTTTTCATATAATCTACATGAATGACTGTTATAGGCCAGCCGCGTTAGCCATTTCTTGGCGATTTTTTATATTAGAGAAACTTGAACGTGTCTGTCCAGAAAATATAGAATGCCTGCATTAAGTTCCTTCGTTTTCGCTTCTTTAACCGCTACGCAGGTTCACCTTCTACCTTCCAAGTTCTTTATTTCTTCCAATCGCTCATCGGCCGCCTGTCACTCATTCCCGCAATCGCCTTGCACGCTTTCCGTTCCCACTTTCCCCGCCCACCGCCATCGCCGCATCACCACCTCCCTTCGCCTTCTCCCTATACCTATTTCCCTCTTTACCTTCTCCCCTTCGCCCTCCATCCCCACGTCCTCCGCCCCTCGTAAAACTGCGTTCTTCTACAATTTCTTGTCCGTCCTCCTCGTCCTGCCGTCTTCTTCTCTCCTCCTCTGTTCTCCTTCCTCTTCGCCTTCTCCTATACCTATTTCCCTTCTTTTACCTTCTCCCCTTCGCCTCCTCCCCCCGCGTCCTCGCGCCCCTCGTTACGTGCGGTTCTCTACAATTTCTGCCCTCTCCTCTTCCTCCGTCTTCTCCTCCTCCTCTGTTCTCCTCCTCTGTCTCCTCCTCTGTCTCCTTTCCTTCTGTCTCTCCTTCTGTCTCCTCCTCTGTCTCTCCTCCGCCTCTTCGTCGCCACCTCCTTCCTCCTCCTCGGCCACCTCGGCCATTCTCCCCGACTCCTCCGCTGCCTCCGCAGCCCCCACAAGCGAAATCCAATACGCGGCCGCCTCCGAAATCACCGAGACGCCGCGGCGGGAGCGCGAGCGCCTAGGGCAAGGCCGGGGAGGGAGCGAGGGACGGAGGGCGAGGGCGAGGGCAGGGACTGAAGGGAGAAGGCGGGCGGCCGCGGCGGACCGCCTACATCCGGCGCCCGCCGACGCCAATCTGGAGGGCCGTCGCTCGCGCCCCCCCCGCGGGGGGACGCCGCATGGTTACCCAAGGCGGCGGCGGCGGAGGGTGCCCGCGCCACGAGGGGAGGGCGGGCCGCCGGGCGCCGCGCGGGGCGAAAACAGGTATGAAAACACGAGGGCGGGCGGGGTGAGGTGGGGTGGGCGGACACGAATGCTG
>BOPP01000017.1:9595936-9622676 GCA_017312745.1 Gryllus bimaculatus
ATCCCCACCCCCGCCCCCGCCCCGTGGCGCGCGGGTGGGCAGGAGTGGGTGAGACGCGGAAGGAAGCCTTGGAGGGAAACAGTAAGCCGCACGAAATTCTCCGCCGTCCGGGTGCTAACGCATGGAACGTCAAGATCAACTGTGAACCCACAATGTAGAAGTAGACGGAATATTACGGAAGACAATACTTAATACAAACTACCCGAACACTCACTTCCTAAGCTCTAATTTTGCTGGATGTGAGATGAAGGACTGTTTTAGTTTTTTCGTCAGTAGAACTATCAAATCAAGTATGTTTTTCTAATGCAGGTATTTTCTGCAACCGGAAAGGAAAATTATTATCAAATGATGCCAACAATACACGTTCATCTTTTTATTCATAATTCAATTAAGAAAGCGAAATGGAATGACTAAAGATTCCGAAGCTCAACAAAACGTGCATTGTACTAAAACCTGAAATCTCGTTTGGAACAGATCGGTGGATATTCCGTAACAGATCGAACGGAGCCATCTATTTTTGATTGATTGTTTTAGTGATTCCGGGTATGTCAACTACCAGGGTCATTATCCCCGTAAGTGTAGTGCATGTTTTTGCTCGGTAGGGGGGCCGGTGATATTTCCCTCGCTGTACGGAGAGATCCAGTGCAGACCTACCGTAGGTTAGCGAGGTTTTCTCCAACCAGGTATCTCTCACCAGCGGTGCTCCGCCCCGGACGGGGCAAGCTCTAAGCTCCCGACCGGTCTCCCGGCATAGTGCGTGTTAGTGAAGTGTGTGTGTGTAAAGGGATATGATGGGTGATGAGTGCAGTGAATGAGTGAAACCACGGAAAACTACCGATGAGTACAGCTGGCCGTTTGAATTCTTCTCCAAACAGCGATCGAATTCGACCTAGCTGACAAGCTAGGTCGACTGAAGCCATCCCCAGACGCAAACCGAGGACCTCCCTGTCTGAGGGACAGCAGTGACATCAGTTGATGCCCAGATCCATCGCTCCCGGTCGAAGTCATCTATAATTCTCACTGATTTCATCCGATCCAACTATGTAGCTGTCAAATAATACATGCAGAAGTTACGTAATTTACAATTACGCCCTGGTTGTGTAATAATATTGCTTTTGGAAGGTGGCACCCGAAATCTATAAGCATGTAATATCCATTTCTTAACGAAAAAATACACTCCCTTCCTTTTCGCTCGCAGAGTTTTCAGGTCTTCAAGGGATTATCGGAAAATAATAAATTTCCTGAAAAGTGAGAAAATGAAACGGGTAAAAAGTATTAAAGGGGCAGGGCACAGAACTTCCACACAAAGATGTCGGTTGGGATAAAATTGGCTGTTGTTTTTACAATGATAATTTTGGAAACAAAGTAGGACATTCAAAGTGCATTGGTCAAAAGCTGGTTTTACGACGTTGTAAGAAGTGCCCCCTGAAATAGGGGGGAGTCTTTCGGAGATCGATATAATGAACGTAAAAAAAGCTGTTCATATATGGTTCTTTCAATCTATTTAGTAAGGAATGTTCATGACGGAATGAAGGGAAAATTTCTAAACAGTTATAAACATTTAAGTATATTTCTGTATAAGGTTTAGAAATGTCATATTTTTCAAGTTCTCATCGAATTCAAAGCATTAGTATTTGAACATGTCCGTTTAACTTCTTTTCAGATTAATTACTCTAAACTAAAACGATCGTAACAGCAGGCTACATTTGTAGCGCTGATTTTTGCCACGAATCCCACAAACTTCCCAACTTCTTCCATTCCAACGAAGTGAACGTAGTAGTTAATTGTGATGAACAAGTTAATATTACGAGTATATCGTCGAATCCGTCGTAATTTCAGTGCATTCATCTCATCATTAAATCGGTTCTTACTACACGCAATGCCAATGATTTTTACGTTTTCAAGCCACTAAAGGAATGAATGGAATTACGAGCGTATAGAAATATCATCAAAATATAGTTTATTATAAGTCATAAATATATATATATATATATATATATATATATATATATATATATATATATGAATGGTATATTTTATACATTATACTACTTAAATATGGAAAACAAAAAAGCGTATAAATATCATCAAAATATCGTTTATTATAAGTCATAAATACAAATGGTGTATTTCATACATTATAATACTTACATATGGAAAACAAATATGGTTCGTTGACTCGGGAGGCCCAAGCGGTGGGGCTTGGGGGGGGGGCAGAAGGCGGTTCCAGCGGCGGCCGCAGAGCAAAAAGAGGCAGCGCGGGCGCTGGCGACGGGCACAGCGGAGGGCGCCTGGCCCAGAAGCGGCTCAAACCGCGTTACCCCCAACCGCATTAACGTCGCGCCAGCGGCCGCACTCTCGATAATAAACGCACTGCAGCGCCCGCCGATGGAACTAGCGTCAATTACTCGGAAAGTCGATTACTGCACCAACGACCTACGAGGAAATTGATGCTCGCTTTGTTCTGCTAAGTGAAGTTCCGAGAGAAAAATTAAATGTTACTGGGACACGTTCGCGTTGCTCTCTTGTTCGTTCGCAGCCCTGACACTTCCAGCGGAGTGCAGCTGCGATTCGATTAAATGCGAAATGCGTTCCGCGACCGCTTCCAATTAGTATGTTGTATCGGTGACCCACAGCGGCGCTGTCTCGTCGCACATGAGCCTTTGAAGTGGTCGAATTAGTCAGTGGGAAATATATCACAATATTATTATTTACTGTTTCCGTTTCCATGCATTTCAAATCAACACCATATGACCGGGAAACAAATATGGTCAGAATTAACATTAAGAATCAAACGGATTCGGGAAAAACTTCCATTTTCTAAACCTATCCTCTAAGTAGTAGAGAGATCAAATCCTTCCCTACATTTTGGCTTTAAAGAGTGTCTGGGAAATTTTAAAATTAAAAAAAATTCTGTTATTTTCAGGTAATCATCAAACTGCACGATAACAATGCAAAGCTGAGAACCTTGATTACACCTTCATATTTAACGTTCAGATACTCAAAATTAGTCAGAAACAAATGTTCATAAATCTTGCTTGTACAGTTCATACTATCGTAAATCTTGCTTGTACAGTACTACTATATACTATCTTAGATGATCAGCGCTGAATACAACCCATGAGAAACTTAAATTTCGAATTTTCGAATTCGCAAGCAGTGAATAAAATTAAACACCATTCCGTTTCCGGGCATGTCGAGCGTCCTCTAGTGGTGAAGGCCAAGGGCCACCTCCTCTTCGCGAACGGGCTTCGGAAGCAGCGGAGGGGGAGGAGGGGGAGGAGGGGGCCTGCAGAGACGAGTCCGGGCGGAAGGAAGAACGCGAGGCGAGGACCGGAAACGGAAGTTCCGAGGCCTCGCGAGGCGCTGGTTGCCGGGCGGACGCAACTGCGCTGCGCCTCCACAGTGGGGCCAGAGGAGGCGAAAATTGGCAAAAAGTCCAAAATCAAAATATGCTTTAGAAGCTCCATTGCACATCAAAGGGGTAGCAAAATGTATTTACTAGGCGAAGGTGCCGACGTTTGGGTCGCCATTCTGCGACCTTCCTCGGGGCGTAATGCGCGGAGATGTGCTGCGCACGAGTTTAAATGGGGCTCAGTTTCTCCTCTACCCGAGTGTCGAGCACATTTCCGCGCATTACGCCCTGAGGAAGGTCGCAGAATGGCGACCCAAACGTCGGCACCTTCACCATGGACGCACGTCACCCGGACAGCCTAGTAAATACTGACTGCGGCCGCGGAAGCCTACGCTCTCACGGGTAGCAAAATGTCACTTTCATCTTTCCCCGATCAGGAAAGGAATGGGGAATCACGCCACCCCTTTCAGTGCAAGTTTGAACTTTCACAAGTGTCGCGTGGCGCACCTTTTTGATCTCGCTGTGTTTTTCGATGTAAATAGTTTTGCTCTCTCAAGCAGCAGAAGCGTATGTGCTATGGATAAGATGCAACAAGATGTGTACTTTAGATCTGTGTTAGTAAAAATTATATTCCTTACATAATCATTTGGTAGTTACAAGTAGAAACTTCACGTGTCACATCAGAATGAAATCTTTAAATCCGGATTTTCATGTTATCTTTGGACTATGATATTAACTAAATCTGATTTCGGAATTCATCTACTTTTCAAACCATTAATCAAAGTTAGCCCATGTTTGCCCCAATGTGCATTAAAGTAGTTTGTTTATAATGATGCACACCTAGTTTTGACATCCTTTTACCTTCAATACTCATTTTTTTATTTTTCGTTCATGATTTTGTACTGAGAGCTCTTTATTAAGAAGGAGGGATCTGTGTAATGCTATTTAACACTCTGAAAAGAAAAAGAAGAAGAAAAAATATAGAGAAGGTTTCACCAGAAAAATATCCAGGGAGCAAACTAACAAGGAAGTGATTCTCAGGGTGTTAATTGCTTCTGATCCACTGATTTCGGAAATGGAGTAGATAAAAAGTGCAACAAAGACATTTGACCTAGAAGTTACACGAATTTTATTCCTTCAAGTAGAAATTAACTTCTGGAAGACGAGTGACAAGATGAAAGTTCTGATTCTGTGGTTATATAATTAAATATTTGAAGGTTAAACAATTGAATTAGTCATTATTTAATTATAAACATTGTTAAATATCTCGAAAAACGCTTAAACATCCTTTTTCTAACTTTTCCCCTCTCAGCGTCCAGGCACACAGTGAGTGGGAGACACCCCCTCCCCACACTCACCACCTTGCGCGGCCGTTTGTACTGCACAGGGAGCAGACAAGCGCGAGCAGGTGGGAGTCGTTCGCATTCTGTAATTAGACGCTCTTGTATTTCTTGCAAAACGTCAGTAAAGCGCGAGTTTTCTGATACATTTGCTAAGGAAAACAAGGAGGAGAAGAAAAAGACGACGATGACGGAGCAATCAACGAAAGCACATTAAATTTTCAGTTTCAATCTGACATACTGCCAACAATTATAGTAATCAAAGGTAAATTTAACCAAAATTTTCAAAACAAAAAAACAATTCAAAATAAATGATTCCTGATGCTCTTTGTAATCAGATATATTTGTTTGCTGTATTAATACTTCGTTTATCCTTCTGTGAGTTATAATATTTCACCCTAACTAATGGATTTTTCGCCTTAGAGACCATCCAAGTCTTATCGAATAGAGGCACAATAAATTGTTTCAACCACAATATTCCACAGAATAAATATTAATATCAGAATGAAACGCGTCCAGTAACTTCATGGAAGAGATCATTTCTCGGGCCCCATGAAGCTGGACGGTCTGCTGTAACTGCGACCGTTGCGGTAGCTTTTAAACAAAACACTGTCCAAACCTGAACAAACGAATGATGAACCTCATTTAGAGACCAGTTAACGAATGCTGTGTCGGAACATTTGCGAACGTTGTAACGAACGCTATTTTTCACAGAGGACAAAAAAACACGAAAAATAGATCTAATCGTTTTCACTACTGGAGGCATAACTCGAGCTATATCGCACAGCTACGCGAAATGCGACCAGAATGTATTTTTTCCGCACCGCATCGTGTAATCAATTACACGAAGCCCATGCCCCGCAACACACACAATCGCCGGCGTTGAGGCGCGCCTGTGTTCGAGCGGCGCGAAACGACAAACCTCGCAGCGAAACTGCGCGTGATTTATCACTCGATAAAACGCCGATCCAGAAAACGTGGGCAAGCGCCTACCGCGCCGCGCTGGGAACAGAAAAATAAGCGTCTTGTCTTGAAATAAAGAGGTACTATTCTGACCAGTCTTCTGATTAATTACAGATTCTGGTAAAATTAATACAATGGAGCCTGTATCCGCCACTGAATGTAAAAATTCAATGTATTACATAAACTATTCGTAGATCTTTCTTTAATGATTTAGAATTTTTATTTGTTACAATAAAGGATGAATTTCTGAACGTTATTTGTTAGAGTTTTATTTTTTGTTTGCGGAAGTGTGAAAAAATATTATTTGGTGATTCTTTCAATCCATGCCTGTCCATCATGCCTAAGTAACACTAACACTTCGTTGGATATCGGAAGAAAGGTAATTAGAGTAAGCCGTCAGGATTATGAAGCTAAGGATTCATTATTTACTACTTCACCATACTAAGAACAATAAATGACATTCTTAACCCAAGGTTCCCAGACTTTCCGAACAGCAAGGTAATATATTAGATTGTGTGGTCATGTGTGCTGCATTGACATTTCCATAACGCTTATTAAGAATAAAAAAACGTCCTCTTTTATTCAGTAAATAATGCCATGATTATCGAGTTACCCACCAATCATGAGGCTCAGTGGAAGAAGAAAAAAGTCCACTTTCTTCCATAGATTGCTCTCACGTTTTCCACAAACCTCTCTAAACTACTCCTCTATAAAACCGAATCCCATTCGCTAAGAGGCAAATTCCCTCATTTACGTGAAGAGACTCACGCAAACACACGTGAACAAGTATTCTGTTAACGATGCTCGTCCCACATTTGCATCACGTGCCGCCACTGCTACAACGACGCATTGCATGGAATCGCCGCACACGACACCTACTCCAGCGCCCGTTCCATTTAAGCGCGCCGCTGGCCCGGCTTGGCCTGGCTTGGCCGGCTGAATCCCTGCAATGCACCGGGAGCGGCGACTGCAGCAGCAATTGACGCAGGCAGAGCGTCCCGGGCCGCGGTTGCCCTCATTTAGTAGGCGCCGCCAAATAGGTCCGCAGCAGTTGGGATGGGCGCATTGGGGGCGCAGCGGGGCCGGATGGTGGCAAGGGCGCAGGCTGCGGAGGGGCTCGGCGGTGGTGATGAGGGCGGCAAAAGGTGGCGTGGGCGGCGGGGATGGGTCGCGGCGGCGGCGGCCGGCGGCGGCGGTTTTGCGCGGGCGTGGGGGCGGTGGGCGGGCGGTGGGCGACGGAGGCGCGGAGGACGACGGAGCGACTGAGGTGGCGGAGGCGGCGGGGGCGGCGGAGCGGCGGGGCTTGGCGGCATGGGCGACGGCGTTGTCTGTGGCTACGGCCGGAGCTGTGAGGCTGGTGGCTGCTCTGGACATATGGTTGGTTCAATCACGTGATCAATTGTTTTGACACACGAGCATGCCAACCTAAATCGGGAGGTGTTGTCGGTGAGTGACACGTGGAAGTGATTCGCATTTCTTTTTCACAAACGTTGACTGCTGAAACTGGAATATTCCCAATTACAATTACTTTGCCATTCTTCAAACTGTAGAATGTTCATAGAAATATAATTTTTATTTACTTTGTTTGAATTCAAGAAAAGTTCTCTTATCACGTCTATTTAAATAAATTTTATTTCCACGAATTATTCATTTATTACAATTTGTAACATTGCTAGTTTTACTAAAAGTGAAATAAACACTGAATAATGTGGGCTTTTGATATTCAGAGATTGTCGGCTATTCTTCGTCTTCAACTTTTGTTTGCTTTCGTTGTCTGCAAGCCCACTCCATCTTTCATTTTGAAACAGATCTCATTTTGATATTTTCTCGTGTTATTAAACGTAATTAACATAAATTTTTACATCAATTTTTTACCGATGTTAACGGAAACGTAAGGCTTCAGAGGAGGAAAGGCTCTAACGGCAGCAGAGGCAACAGCAGCTTCACAGGCAAAGATTCAATGACGAACGGCAAAGGCAACAGAAGCGGCAGTGTGCAAAGGCGGCAGAGCGACAGAGACTTTAGAAGCAGCAGTGGCAATAGATGATGCAGAGGCGACAGACGCAACAGATGCTCCAGAGGCAACAGAGGAAACACATATGGCGGAGATAATAATGTGACAGAGGCTCCAGAGGCAATAAGAAGGCTGAAGCAACAGAGCGAGCAGAGGCAACATGAGTCAGATACAAGAGGTGGTAGACGCAACAGACGTGGTAGTCACAGCAGAGGCTCCAACGGCCACAGAAGACAACAGGCTCCAGATGCAACAGAGGTGGCAGTGGCTGCAGAAGCAACAGACGCATCAAATATAACAGAGGCGGGAGAGGCAGGAGAAACGGCAGAGGCGGTCGAAGGCAGACGGACGTCGGGGCGCCGCGAGGGCCACAGAGTGTTTGAATTTCAATCTCCGTCCTCGTCTCCGTGCGTCGCGAGGTGCTTGGCGCGGGCCTTTACGGGCGCCCGGATGGACTGGCGCCGCCGCCGCGCCGGCCATCAAGGCGCCGGCCACTTCCAATGATGGCGGACGCAGCGTCGTGGACGGCGATGACCACAGAGTGGGGTGGGCCGGGAACTGTAATGAGACCGCGTGCAAGGGCACGTGGCTGATGAAACTCAGGGTATATGAGGCTTTCAGACATCGTGTTGAGTCGTCGGGTCACTTGTGCTAGCCACGTTAGCGATGCATTGCCAAGGACATAGGTTGTGTCTGGAAAGGGGGTAGAGATAATGATTGGGTCAGGTTCGCAATGAGGATTGGGGTGGGGATGCGGAATGGTGTCGCAAATCCATGTCTCGAGGGGCAAAAAAAGTCATGCAGGAGAAACACGGAATTCATCTCTTTGAATATCTATCAAAATACGATTAAAAAAGGAACGAAATTTTGCCCACGAAAAAATTTGCCTTCGTAGTCGGTTGGCTAGATGTAGCTTCGTTAACGGTAGGCTTGGTCCTCTGTCGGAAGAACTGACTAGTGCACAGAACAACTGGATCTATAGCAGAGGATTTGCTAAACTTCTTAAAGATAAGGCACTACTCATGACCAAAATTGTAAGATGTGATCACACTACAACGGGGTTTGTTGAGTTTCACAATGTGTCATATTTTCGACTTCTCCACCGCTCGTTACAATATTTTGTGAACGGATATATTCAGCCTGGTATTAAACACGAGAGTGGGAAGAAGTACTTCACGGCAGAAGAGGCGTTCCGCATGAAAGCAGAGTGCGGCGTCGATAATGAGCTCGCCCGAGCGCTCCCAGCGGAAGGGGAAGCAACGCGGGCCGCATGCGCTCTTATGTCGCTGCCGAACGCGGATTCGCAGGTATGCAATCTAGTTCCTGCGCGGACTGTCATCGCGGTTTAGGGCCCGGAATTCCCGGTCGTTATCCGGGGGAATGGAGAAAGTTATTACCGTATAACTGCAGGTAGAGATCCTATATAATCTCTCACGGATCCGCAGTGACTTGAATGCAGAACTGAAAAGCGCACATTATGCCACATTTGCTTTCGAGAGAGTAAGGCGGGATTCGCGGAAAGTATCTCTCAGTTAATTACTTCCAATACTGCGCAAGTTTGAAGATTTCAAATTACGTAAACAAAAAATTAAATGTATCTAATCGCACCGAGTAGGTACATGGTTCTGAACTTTGTATTTTATTAAATTACTAAACAATTTTAGAAGAATAATTCAGTATTAGCATAAGAGTCTAATGACAACAATCAGCAATATCTAGGACTTAAATATCAAGTTCAGAAATTAATTACAAGCTAATTACATTAAAGTTATTTCTTAATAAAAAGTTGAATGTTGTAACCAAAATCAGTAGGGAAAATAACCTTCGATTTGCAAGTCATATTTCCACCTTAAAAGAACTTCGCCACCAAAATAACTACCCAATTGAAAAGCGCCACATTGCTTCAAAAGAAGTCTTCCAAAGCATGTGGACTCCCAAACATTCTGTTTGAAGTAGCGAGGAACGTAGACTTGCTGTAAAAGGCAACTGCAACCGAGACGTTTCTCGCTTTTTCGCGATTTGCACCACAGTTTATGCAACAGATCCGCGGCGACTGTAGCGTCGTTTGCGAAAGCAAAGTGCTTTCCTCTCGTAGCGAGTTGTCACGAGTTCTTCGCTTGTCAAATGTAAATTTGAGCTTTTCCCAGCTTTCTAGCGCGACGGCGCGAAGTACCGAGGCAAGTCATCTACCTCATCATTTTGCACAGCCATTGTCCCGAAACTATCACCTCAGGACTGCGCACCAACGACCCCGACAACCAACCTTCTCGCACACCATGCAAATCTCCCGCAGTGCCTGAGAAAAGTAACTTAGCTTCAATATTGCTTTCGTCATTGCATCTCTACTGCTTCCGTTGCGACTTCATTACGCAAAACATTTATGAGGAACGTCTAAAGAGTATTTGCGATTTCATCGCGAAGTCGCCTGTGACTACCTTGAAAGGCACGGGCAATTACTCTTTCATCAACAAGTCCGCTGAACGGGTTTTTTTCTGCGAGACTGCCAAACCTCGTGCCTTCATTTCACGCCCCGTTCCTGCTCGTCATTCTCGAAGAACAATAAATGGACAAAACGTGACTGGGATGTCTACTCAAAACGTTTATTAGGCATTGTGGCTTAAAAAGCAATATTCTTGAAATTAAAAGATAAGTGAAGTGGAGATGAAAGCGTGAGATGAAGAAAAGAAATGCCATAAAAACATACATAATCGACAAGAATAATAATCAAAAGAAGAAAGTTGATATAATCTGGTAAGGTAATAAACGTATAAAGCACAAAGCATAACGTGAACGCACCAGACGAGACATGCAAAGATAGAAACTGAAAAAAAGTGCTAAAAATTCTGTTATTCGTTTTTTTACTGTATTTACAATTCTTGGTACCGAACATAACGTAAAATCAACATTTTGTCTTATGTGGGTTTTGATAAGTTAACTTGATTTTTTGTGATCTTCCATAGGACATTCATTTTTGTAGTAATTTGTTTTTGTAATAAAATTAAGTGGGTTTTTAGTTATTAGAAAACAGTGCATCGAATATACTTGTCCCATAGCACGTCACATACAGTTTTTATCTGTTTTTGTCATTTAAATAAATAAAAATAAATGAACATTTGCTTTGAAATATTTATATTGATAACATTAAACTTAGAATGAGGTAGTGAAATTTCTCAATCAACCAGATTTTAAATAACAGCTCTCTTTTGATGAAAATTATAAATAGAGAAAACATTGAAGGTAGCTATACGGTTTGCATAGCACGTTGTTTCGAAACGAATTATTTCACAATTAGTAAAGTGCAAATTTATATTCAAGGAGTTTAGATAATCTTTTAAACAATAAATGTAACCAATAATCAAAAGTGGAATGTCTAAAAGTACTTTCTCCAACAATTTAACACACAGTAAAAATAGGCATTTTCATACAACTCGCGTAATATGAAGCCTCCCGAAGCGTCTGATTACATAAAAACTTAATTCATTCGCTGTGAAACAGGAATTGACTAATGTTAACAAACAAAATTAAAGACGATTTCTTTCGATTGATGTATGCAGCACAGACGCTTACGACGTGAAAATACTCGGAATTCCGATGACAACATTCCGGCCGGCCAGCGCATGCGTCAGAGTGACCTTTTCTTTGGAAGCGGAAGGTAATAACGCTGGAAAACAACGCGTGCTTTCGATGGGTGAAAGTGGCCGAATGAGCAGCCGGGATCTCCGCGCCAGGCGGCGGCGCGGCGCTGGGCCGAGCAGCCTGGTGGGCGGGCAACCGCAAGCTGGCGCAGGGGACAGCTGGGAGACGGACACACCGCGGCAGGTGGGGCGCACACCAGCACGAGCTACACTAGAGAGAAGTATCTACACGGAATTGCGAGTAGGAAATGTAAAAAGCAACACATTATCATAAAAAATATTATTATATTAAAACAGTAAATAGTAGGTAGTTCAAAACGGCATAATACCTATGACAATAATATGTTAAACAAAAAGTAGTAAACAAACCAATATACAATCAAATGACTCAAGGAAAGAGGGCTATAATGCGTGTGTTTCGTGCACGTAAGCTACACAAACGATAAAAAATATTCAAGAGGAGTTCGATATATTTAAAAGGAATCCGACAAAAAAAAGTAAAAGCGACGTACGAAGGAAAATGCAACTGGGGTTTGAACAAAGTAGAAGGAAAATGTAAGTGGGAAATCTGATTAAACGAGGAAATAAACGACATGAGAAAAGAAAGTACGTAAAAATTAAGGTACTGAACACCAAAATAGAGTACACTATTAGATAACGCGTTAGATACAAAAGCGTCGTGCGTGAAATGCATGGACGGTGGACGAAACGCCACCAGACAAACATGACGGAACGACAGGGGAGAGCGCAGCGCGGAGAACGCTTCTGCCCCGTTCCAGTGCATTGGTTAGTGCAAAGTGCGCCCGCGTGCCACGGCCAGATCCCTGTCCGGAGACCGCACTGTTCTAATAGACGCCCGACGCGACATAATGGCGGTGCATGTGGCATTTATTATTTAATGTTTTCTGGCCCGTGAACTGCCATGGCTATGAAGTGCAACGCATGTTATACTTCAGAGGGTGGCGGAGTTATGTCTCCTCCTGTGGAACGTGCAATGCGGCTCCGATCTTCAATTTAGCTTGCGGGTTTCCTTTTCTAGTATCTCTCCAGCGGGGCATGGCCCCAGCCTCGGCAAGTTCTTATAAACTCTATAAACTCTCTTATCTCTAACATTAGTAGTACTGTAGTTAAAAATGAGAGTTTTTGTAGTGTGTGTGTGTGTGTGTGTGTGAGTGTGTGTGTGTGTGTGTGTGTGTGTGTGTCGAGAGAAGGGGACAACGATGAAGAAGAAATATTAGCGCTCGAGAGCTGAGGTGCAAGAATGATAGCGCTCGAGAGCTAAAGTTCTGGTTCGGCATTCGCCTTGTCGATCCGGTACAGTTCGGAAAAGCCACGAAACTACAGCGGCATAACTCGACCTAGCTATCTAGCTGGCGACTCTAGCCTTACGACCTCGCGCTCAGCGTCGCTGCAGGCGCAACGGAAATGTTGCCATTGAGCCATCGCAGCCAGTGCATGGTTTCGTAGCAACGAACAGGTCACGCGGCATTCCTACTGTAAGTCGTGAGAATGTGTATTGTTTTCACCGTGTAATGTGTGATCTGTCACAGTGAGTACTTCTCTTTTGCGCCCTTCCAACTTTCGATCACTACAGACACCCCCCCACGCGGCAGACACTTAATACTCCAGGTGTAGTCATTTTATTCTCACCAAACTCTCTCCTTCCATCGTGCTGATGTGCAATATGAGTCCATGTTGATCATTGTATCTGACATTTGCTCAAAATCATAGTAAATATATTCATGTGGCAAATCAACAATATTCCTCCAATATATTTCCATGTTGGTGTTGTTTTTTAATTTACGATAATAAATCATATCAACTCAGTGTTAAAGCAATGAAGTAAGAAGAGGCAACGTTACGATATTAGAATGAAAGACAAAATATTTTTTGGAGACTTTCCACAAGCATTAAATTCGACTTCCGGTTGCTAGCCTAAATGAGGGTTTAAACGTGTTTTGACGTACTAAGTAATGCTGTAATGCAAGTTGGCGCAGAATAGTTTGAATGGTTTTCTAGTAAACAGGAAATGTATTTCCCTACTGTACTTAATGTTTGCTCTCAAAATGATGTCGATGTATTCACTACAATTAATCGCTACTCAAATTCACTACAATCATCTTCAAATCAATAATTGTTACGTTAAAATCTACGTAAAGCTGCAAGGTATGTTTTGTAGAACTTTCTGGCTCACCTTTCATATCATTCATCTTGCATTCGGTACATGTAATAGGAAAACAAATCCACAAAAGTATTATCTCAAAATCACAAGAATTATCCGGAAAATTGAGAATTGAAAACTTGGAAATTATGTATTCAACAAACCAATACATCACTTTAAATCCCTAAGAATGCAAACGTCTTTCAACCGTGCAGAGGAAAAGAAGAACATTAAATAGACACTAATGCATTTAGCTCACTCATGCATTGTAAATGAGATGGATTGCATGGGTGTTAATATTAAATCCTACTCAAAGAGACTGAGCAGTGACCGTTATTTTCACAAGTACATTCATTTGTAATTCATTTAGCACTTTCCGTAATCCGTGTATTCAATGAAATACTGGTAATATTCCAAATAGTACGAAAAATCCAAAATGGAATAATACGGTTGTAAAACATAGGACTCTCGGCTAATCAGGGTTTAAGTACAGTTTCATCAATTTTGAAAATGTTATGAAATTAAAATTATATACAGTGAATAACTATTTTTGTCTATTAAATTTTAAACCAGAAACAAATTCTTAAAAATTATTATAAAATTCGTCGAAACCAAACAATAAGATCAATAATCATAAGAAATCAAGTAAAATATAATTATGCACATAAAATTCAGAAAGCATTCGACCGACGGTTGAACTGAAAGTCTCCGTTACTTCTTGCTATTTAATTCAATGGAAAGCATTAAGTGGATATTCAGTAGGATTTTAAAAAGCTGATATTTTATTTGCAATTTCAAAAACGGTTATAGCAAATAATAATTTATATCATTGGTAATATTGTGACATTTACAAAAATTGACTTTGGAAACGTCCTCTATTTCCACTATTCACGCCACACAGTCTCTAAGGTATTCTGAATTATAATTTATTGTTGAAAACTTTAAAATAATAGCACTTAGTATTTCCTCAGTTTTCGTGCAATCCTCATTTTGTAGATATTGGCAGACAGTGACATGTTTTACATTCCGAAGATAAGAATCTCCAAGAACTTTTGAAAACATCCTTAACTTAAGCCTGACCACCCAACCGTCCGAGTGTGTAAGCGTATTGTAATGACAATATTCTACATCAACATGATATACCATCTACCTTATCTTTAAAATTGTAGCGCGATACAAAAACAGTTTCATTAATATCTCGTTTAACATAAACAAAAGCGCGCGGCTCTTTTTCTCCGGAGCGAAGAGAGGTAGGGCGCCCATGCAAAATAGCATTTGCTTTACTTTCGTCGCAGGCAACCCAGCGCGTCAACATCCGATGGAAAACACGTCTGCGGCGGCGGCCGCCGCGTTTGGCCGCAGCGAGGGCAGTGAGAGCGGCGGGGGGCGGCGGGGACGGGGCGGGCGGACGGAGATGCTGTCGAGAGCGGCGTGGGAGGCATGGGCGGGGGGGCAGAGAGACGGCGGGAGAAGGCGGTGAGGGTTTTTTAGGAATGGGTGAGGATGATGAGGGTCGACGGATCGCACAATTTGGCATAAATGGCGGGGGCGGCGGGGGTGTGGATGTGGCGGAAATAATCAGTGACGGAGTGGCGAGGGTGGAGGTGCCTGGCGGCGGGAGGGTGGAGGGAGGTGGGGGGGAGGCACGGCGTTGAGACTGTAGAGAAGTAGTGGGATGGTGGGAACGGTGGAGGTAGTGCGGCGGTGGGACGTCAGGGAGAGGGGCAGCGGCATGGCGGTGGGAAGGTTGGCGGGGTGGAGGGAACGAATGGGGGCGAACTAGGGAGAGGAGCGTCGACGCGCTGGGCACCGAGGGGTGAAGCGCGGCGCGCGTGGGCGGCGGGGGAGAGGGTTGGGCTATCGAGGTGCTAGAAGAGACGACGTGGAAAGCGCTTGCACGTTTCGAAGGCGCAACATCCCAGCACGGCTCGGCTCCGCTCGGTTCGGTGACGCAACGGCCGAGGATTCGCCCAGGGCGGGGGTGTGTGTTTGCGTGGGTGGCTAGCGGAGCGTTGGTTCGGTGGCTCTGGCGCTGCCGCTGAATCAAAGTATCTGAATCACGGAAAAGTAATGGGCAGTTGGGGAGCGGGTGAGTCGAGGGTGTGTGTGAGAAAGGGCAGTGAAGTGAGTGGGTGCTTGGATAGGTGAGTGGGTTGGTGGATCGGTTTTTGATTGGAAGTGTGAGTGAGTTAGCAGGTGGGCGTGTGTATTGGTAGGTTGATGGGTGGGCGGGTGAGTTCCCAACGCTGTATTGCCAAAGAGCAGGAAGGGGACGCGAACACAAAAGCGAAGTCACGTCTCTATAGAGACTTCGATGCAGAGATTCCTCACTGCGCTTTGTGATCTCTAGAGGAATCACGTAAGATGCTTACAGGGCAGAATACTTCGTGGAATCTAGAGCTTCTAGGAGCTTAGAGCCGCACAAAATGCATTCTATTACAGATCGTTCTCGTTGACCTGCGTTCTCAGTCCACGAGGCCGAGCGCATTACTTATCTGACCGAGAAATCTATACGTGCATCCCGTCAAGAATCGAACTATCGATCATTCTCGGCTTTTCAGATTTCAGATTTCATGTACGTAAGGTGAGAACAATGTGTCCCTTCGCCCCGCAGTATCATTTCTACGTTTGTGTGTTTTCTTTAGATGCCGGATTAGCGCGCTATTTTTATTACTCACATTTTTGGAAGGGATGCAAAGTTCTCCATACATACCTGCAAAAAACAAGAAATGAATCAAAACACTTATTAAGTTGTCAATTTCCTTTAAAATGCTCACTCACAAATGAGCGGAAAGAACAACAAGAACTAGGAGTTCGATAGTATTAACACACAATTATTAGTTTATTAGAATTACAAGTACTGCAAAATTCCTACATATTATTAAAACATTTTAAAACTCGTTTAAAATACAAAAAGAATTGCACTGAAGTGTACTAAAAATAAGAAATAATATTAATGTGCAACCAATAATTATTGTGACTGGTCTCACAATTTCTCTTTGGCAGGATGGTGATGACATGTGTGTACAGAGTATCGTAAATAAAAATGTCATCATTACAATCTTCGTTAATATAAAAACATTTTAGGCAAAAATACTGCTCAGAAGTTTAAAAGATTTCCAAATTTAAAAAGCTTTCATAAATTGCATCTTTAAAAGTTATTGAATCTGTATATAATTTAATCTTTTCGTGCAAATCAAGGTTCCGCTTGAAGTAATATAAAATAAGTCGTTCCTTTAATAATGAAAATAATAAACGAAATAGTTATTTCACTCTCCCATAAACTTCAAATCGTATTTGTACGAAAGAACTATAAGGACAACAATGTGGTATAATACATTATAGTGCTCAAAGAATTTAATTAGTCCGTATATGTTCTTCTTATTTGAGAATTTGTCGTTTTCGACCTCCACAGATCTCGGTTTTCCCAATCACCAGGTCATAACCTTCTGTCCTCCACGGCTTCTTTGATGTATTTTTCCTATTCCAAAGTTTGCCTTCTACCCAGGCTTCTCCTTGATGACTCTTAACAAATTATCTCCATCTGTTTCAATGCATCATTTCGGAGTTTGTTATACCGTATTAAATATAGGCATCTTCTTATACAGACCATTTTCACTGTTCGTACTTTGCCTCTGTTTTTTTAAACTTATTTTTTTAGCTACTTTTTTCCTCCATAAAGGACTATTTAGTCCGTACATTTCAGCATTTTATATTGAAGAAATAAAACAAGTTTAAATTTGTGCGATCAGATTGTCAATTAATTTTGTTCCAAACGGGTGTTTGCAACAAGACTAAAGCAAGATCTAGATCACATAATTTTGTTGTGCCCACATTTTATAACTTCGAAATATTGTCTAACGTCTTTTTTGAATACCAACGGCAGCGAAAAACAGGAGGGATCAATATCGCACGGCGTAAGCAAGGCACTCGAAGGAGGGGCCGGACGAGCGAGCGCCCTTGATTTGCGTGGGAGCTGAAAACAGCGAGCAGGGGGCAAGAGTGGAAGTGGCGGTGGGGTGGAGGGGGGAGGAGA
Source organism: Gryllus bimaculatus (assembly GCA_017312745.1). Classification (NCBI taxonomy): domain Eukaryota; kingdom Metazoa; phylum Arthropoda; class Insecta; order Orthoptera; family Gryllidae; genus Gryllus; species Gryllus bimaculatus. The sequence goes on from BOPP01000017.1 coordinate 9,613,441, forward strand.
GGGATTGGCGAGGGAAGGGAGATGAAGTGGCTAGGGTGAAGGAGGGAGAGAGCGGGATTGCAGAGTAAGCTGCGAAGGAAGGGCCGATCGCCACAGATCGTCCATCACTTTCGAGCGCTGACTCCATTATGCCACTGACATTACCATTTCGGGGAGGCGGCGGCGGCGATCGGGACCGACGCATCGAGCGCCAAGTGCTTCTCTGCGTGCTCCCAAAGAATACATCGCCCTCGCCGCCCTCGCCGCCCTCGCCGCCCTCGCCGCCCTCGCCGCCCTCGCCGCCCTCGCCGCCACTGCTACCCTCCTAGTATCCCCGGTCCTCACCACGTTCGATGGGCTCCCACCAAAGTACACACGCCTCTCGCAGCGTATGTAGTTTGAGTAAATATGAAGGGGAACCGTTAGCCACGATGCGACCAAGGAGATCTCGTGCCTAATTTATTTCTTGTCAATTATACTTCCAGTATTTTCAACGTTTTTGGTTTAGTCAGAGTTTACCATTGGGAAAGCAACGCAACAGGTAGACTATATACACGTCCGTTATTCGCAAATTATCTATCCTCGTCAAAACACGCACGTTCTCTAAAATTATTAATTTTTTAATATAAATGAAAACACCATAACAGGTGAAAATCACATTTTAATATTAGAAGCCAATAAATTGCCAGAATTAAAATTACAATACTGTCAAAAAATATATTGGTGGTTATTTTGTTCGCCGACATACTTGCTGGTATAAACAATTATTTTCATATCATTAAAACTCAGTAACAGTAATGTTGAAACGGAGTCAAAATATACATTATCTGCATCGCAATGAGCTGAGCGGCAAACAACATACGCTGCATCATTACTCCCAGCGCTCCCTCTCCGGGGGCGAAGTGCCGATTGCCATCGCCGATATACCGCCCGCGCCCTTCGCCGGAGCGATGACGTACGAGCGCCGAGGGCAGGACGGAAGCGAGGGCGAGGGCTAGAGCGCGAAGCGGAGCGGAGGCAATCAAGGGTGGGTGGTGCATTGAGGCGGCCTAGGGCGGTGCGGCGGCAGCCAGCCGGCCGGCCGGCCTCGCGGGGCTTCGTCCGCGAGCGGCCAATTGTTTACCCGGTCGCCGGGTAATTGTGGCGCTCCGGGGCGCCGGAACAATGCGCTCGACTCGCTCCGCACCCCCTTCGACTGCCGCCCCGCCAAGTGCCCGCCCGCACCGACGCTGCCGCTGGCTCTTGCCCTACTCGCCCACTCGCCTCCCCGTTCTTTCCACCAGCCGCCGTTCTCAAACCCACGATCGCCCCGCTCTCCCCTTCTCACTCACAGCGCTCACCCATCCATCCGCTCCTCTCCCTCCAGGCACCTTTGCCCTCCCCACGCGCTGTTCTTTACTCTTTCGAACCCAGTCTACCTCTGACCAACCCATCCCGGCCCGCCTAGCCCCGTGCACCCACGACCCGTGTACTGCAGTCACTACCCGATCTGAACCGACCCACTCCATCCGCAATTCTCGCTCGGAATCGCCAGTCAGCGTCTTTCACTCCCCACCTTTCCCCGCAGTTTCTTCCATCATCTCTACTGCTAAGCCCCGCTCAATTCGCCTACCACGCGAAATCACGTCCCTTCTCTTTTCACTGCGTGCCGACGCCGATGCTTGCAGCATTCTCTTCGTTGCGACGAAAAGTCAACGTTCTTGCAAGCGTATGCTTACGGAACGTTTATCCGCGGACTCAACCTGCACTTATCACTTCTAGGCTTGAGAAAGTAGTCACAATGCAAGCACAATTATCCTGTAGTTGGTGGTCAAAATTTGTAATCCCGATTTCGAATCGCCTAACTGTACACGCTCTTTATGGTTGACAAATCGATGTAATGAAATTTCCATTTTTTCCTTAATTCTTTCCTATTTTTCATTCTTGCAATACGTCTGGGAAGGCATGCACGACTGTGGTGAGTGCCAAAGGTTCAAATTTATCAAACGGGCGTCAGAATTCAAAGTTACATTGCTGAACGACATGAATATTAACCTCCATATTGTATTTATCATGAAATCTAATACACACACTTACAATATTTCCTTTTTATCATAATACTACTTGAATTAATACATCCTCTTAACGACTTCTGAACGATTTTACTTGGAAATCACACTGACATCTTACTGAATTAAAAAATTACAATTATAACTCTTAGATAATACATATTGTAAAATTAATTTGTTTTTTCAGTCTATTACGAAATAGTCAAAACTTAAGCTAGATCCCCATGTTTATACTACAAATAATTTACGTACTTTTATTACAATGAGGAGTGCGTTTACAAAAACGTATTTCCACGTTTTCTCTGACAATCTATTATTAGTTTATTATTACTACATCACTATTGACACTAGGTCACTATTATTTTTCTAATTGGTTCCTTGTTGAGTGCACTAGCAGATATTTGGATATCTCTCTCTCGAACATTCTTATATTTTTCTCTGAATTCATGAATTTCACGCTCTTTCTCCGTTAAATGTCTCGTTACTGTTACAATAAAATTTTCTTTTTGGCGCTTCTCATCTTCCAAAGCAGGGAGAACATCTTTCACTGTCATTTCGCATAAATACCCGTCAATCATTCTAAAACATTTTCTATCACTTTCAATCTGCTTTAAATGTTCAATCACTACCTTATGCTCATTAAGTTCCATTTCTACTTCCGTAAGTTTCTTGGCCAGTCGCTGGTATTCTGCCTTGAGAAGCTTGAATTCAGTAGTAACTTGTTCAGGGGTTTTCACCGAAGAACTCTGCTGTTTCCCGCTGCTTTCCATGTTCACTAATGTAATTTTACTACATTTAAATAAAAAGGGTTTGATTCACTTTTATTGTAGATATGACGACTGTCTGTTGTTCTAATTGTTCGAAGAATGGTCACTATAGCGTTAAGTTCAGATAATGCTCACCGGAGTCGACACATCTGATTTTCTTATTAATGAGCATCTTTATAACAATGTTGTTCCTTGTGCACTCATTCCGCACAGGAACAAGAGAACTTATGTAAGTGTCATTACATTCAAGATATATTAGATTGATTATCTCAAAGTTATAATTTTTCCTTCAAAAGCAATTCAATAGATTTATATAACCACAAAACGTTTTTACTAACAAATTAGGTATTTCACACCCATTTTAAAATGTTAATACTAGATGAAAAATCTGTCAAAGCGGAGATAAAAAATAAACAAAACACATAATCATTTAATTAAAGTTTCAAAACAGTTATATTGAAACTTTAATTAAATTAAAACTGGAATGGGAAAACTAAACGTAGTACATTTTCCAGTCATAAAAAAATTTCAAACTTATTTTGTAGTTAAATGAGTAAATATTCTTACACACATTTTTACTGAAATAGACTTTCAAGTGAGCCGCCAATCACTTCGGTAAATGATGTTGAACTTGGCAATGTTTACAAAATGTTAGAGAAGGACGTTTTTAAAAATCACTTTTTAACGTCCAATTCGCCACTATGATTCGTCCAGTTCACCCAGTACAGTGAAAATTCCTATCCAATTCACTTGAACATCACATGTCTATCAAACTCACTTCGAATCTTTTTCTCACCAACTATTTTTTTCTCTGTCGGCCACCAAACATTCATCTATGACCTTCCCTCTCTCCGGCAGTGTCGCAGCTTCATCAGCCGCAGACCACTACTTCTTGTAGCACTCTTCGCTTCAGACCGCGCAACAGTTACCAGCCCTCAACGCGCGCCCTCACTGCCCCTGCCCGTCCCTTCCCGTCCCGTCCTCACCCAGTCCTGCCTGTCCCTGCCGGCGCGCAGCTTCCGTGCGTGCTTGCGGTGTGGGTCACGGGCTGCGCGCGACCGCAGCCGCCCAGGGGCAAATGTTCGCCTTTCGGGCGATCTAATACCTTGAAGCCTTCATACACTTCTCTTGCCACGGTCTGGTCCTCCTGCGTGGGTGACTCTTTAATAAATGCAGGGGTACAGATGGATTGATTGCCTGATTATTCCTCGTTTCCGGGCGCGTTAACTGTTATGCTCACTACTTCCGTAAGTTTAGTGCTTGTTTCATCGCGGGAGAAGATGATGTTCTTCCCCTCTGCATGGTTAAATCTTACACCGACATACACATACTACTTGCACCGACATACACGTCGACTTGCGGGGGTTCTCCCTATCCAGGTATCTCTTACCAGTTGGTACCGCCTCAGTCGAACAAGCTCTAAGCTTTCGAATGGTGTCTCATTATATGTGGTAGTGTAGTGCATGTGTGGGTGTAAGCAAAGGGTGAAGAAAGGTAAAGGAAGGAATCACGAAGAGGTTAAACCACAGAAGTCTACCTATCGCTAGAATTCTCTTCAGCGGCTGAATTCGACCTATCTAGCTAGTCGAAAATGTTACCATCGTCGTATTCGAACCGTAGAATCTCCCGGTCAGAGGCACTGCAAAGACTTCAGTTGATGCCTTGAGCCATCTTAGTTGGTAGGTACAGATGGAGATGAAGTGTTAATTGCATAGTACAACTATGCTGTGTATCTGGCCCGGAAGGGTACCGAGCAGGCACTTCAGAGCTCAGCTGTGCTTCAGTGGAGGGAGCTTTTCATATACAATACAAGGAATTCTCGTTCATATAACGCTGCAGAACTCATTAAGTAGTGAAGTAAAAGGTCGTATAACGCGCGTTGCGTTTTATTGCAGACGCTTCACAGCAATCACCTGAGAACATTGTTACCCGCTGTTCAACTAGTAGTATATCTAATGTGCCCTGCACTGCAGAAGTTTGTATGTTTCGTTAACACGCAACCCTTTCACGGCTGCTTATCGATGCAGTGATCTGCAACCCTCTTGTTGCAGGAGTCTGATGATGTCGGCAGCGTCGCTAATCAAGACACTGGACACCATTTTTGACACTGGCTGTATATTTCAAAATCCGTGTCGAATTCCGCAGTTGTCGAGGAGAATTGTAGCGACCGGCTACTCTGATAGGTAGTCTTGATGGTTTCTCCGATCAATACCAGGCGAATGCCGGCGATCACCCTGTAAACGGGCCACGTAAAGTGCGGGATATCTTTCCTCATCCTTTTCCTTTCCTCTCCCTTCACACAACACACCCACACCAACACACACACACCTACTTCTTGGGACCAAATGGGAGATTATAACTTATTGACGCTGGGATTTAACACCTCTGTCGGAGACTTAGAAGAGAGAAAATCCCGCAAGCCGACGTGTAGACTGGCGCCGAATCTCACGATCCAGATAGGGAATGAGTCGCACGTCACCTCGCGGCGCATAAAACACTTTGCACTTACGGGGCTAGTGATCACAGCGATTGATGCGCCAGGAAACAAAACAGCGACTTCATCAGTCAACCGAATGAACTGTCGTTCCCCGTGACACAAAACGCGCATGCCCCGCGCGCCAGTTGGCCCCGCCGTCGGGGAGGCCTTTGCACTGCGCGCCTCCGCCGCCAGGCGCCGCGGGTGTCGTATGATAACAAGCGCCGCGTCAAAGGGCTTCTGCCCTCGCTTCCCTGCGTTTGCGATGCCTAATGGCTAGGGCGCACGGTTGGAAGCGCGACAGTCCCGCACGAGGCACATATGCCTTGCGTAGAAATTCAGTACAGGAGGGTATTTTTGGTAAAACAACGAAAGTTGCCCAGTAAAATTAAGAAAACACTGCAAACCAAGTCAAGCAGTGTTTTTTTTCTGCTGAACATTCTAAGCCGTACGATTCGGCTTCATTTAATCGGCCCACAAGAAATCGTAAAAGCTGGAATCCTTGTATTTGCAACAATGACAATGAAATCACGAAGAGTAATTATAATAGCAACAAAGGCGATGTCACTCACGAGACATGAAAGTTAACAAAGATTCAAACACGGTAATGAAAAGATGTGAAATGGGGAACCGTCACCGCTGACAGCTTCATTGTAAAACGAACACGAACATCACAACAGAGGGCAATGAACGCGTAGAACGGCGATAAAAGATTAAAACAGCAAAGATCTGCGTACCAGAAAAACTAGGTTGCATGTGCATATGGCATTACAGTCTTAAGCATTACAACGCCAACACTGTGCCGCGTGACATACGTATGGTTCACGACAGCAGTGAGTTGAGAACCGAGATGTTTATCGCGAGACAAGAGTGTCAGTGTCAAAAGTCGATGGGCGCTTGTTTCGCGTGCAAAACGTGAAGGGAAAAGTGAACACTATGACTGGCACGCAAATGCATTTCCCTCCTTGGCATTAAACACGAACACAATGACAGTTCGTACTGTAATGTTACAATGTTGCTTTTCTAGAGTTCTGTGGCTGTTTGTAGGATGCTAACATATCACATCGCATTACCATTCCACTGTCATGATCGTAGCCAACTGCCACTGAATTCTGTTGGTTCTCCAATCGGGCACAATGTCGAAAATAGAAAGAAGGAATACCGGAGAATCTGTCGCCGGAAAGCAAACCTGTTTGTATTCAACAACCAAAAGTCACAAAACGCTTCGCTTCCAAATATTCATAGCTATCGATGATTTGAAACTCCGAGCTTGAATTCCGAGCACACTGGAAACATGCTGAACGAGAGAGTCAGCCCCCGCACGCAATGAAAAGCACGCCCGAAAGTTCCCGCTCGATCAGTGTGTTCTAGGCGAGCCCTCTCGTTTCGCCCACACTGCCCGTCGTTAATTCCTCGCGCGAAGTGTTCGGCTTGCAATCACAGGCCGCAGTTGTTTCCCACCGCCCGCGTTGCCCGCGTACGGCGTATCGGGTGTCATCATTTGAACGCAAACTGTGCAGACAACTTTGCCCGCTCCAATTCTGTTAAATGCTGACACCCCCCCCTTTACCCATTTTACGCGCGGTGCGGGCAGAGTGCCGCCGAAACTCTACCCCGCGCTCCGCAATCAACTATTTGGCCAGAGAGCTGGCACGAAATTTTGCGGTGCGATTATGCACAGCAGGCTGCCAATGAATTTCAAACTTTTGCACCAATGTAGAAACTCTCTCGCTCTCGTAGTTGGTTATTAGACTAGAATACAGACCGCGCAGGTTTTATGATGGTGAATGTACACGCAGTAAAATAATATTTAAATGATAAATCCCTACTCAAATATTCGAATAGCTACTTACTTTAAAGTATGTTTATTATAATCATAATTTTAACAAAGTTACATCTTATTTTCTTATTTAAAAAATAGAATAATTGAATGCGCCATTAAAAGGTTTGTTTCTAAAATCACCAAAAAGATATAACACTTTATTGCCTTCGTTTATGCCCAGATGAAAGAAATATCCATATTTACATCTATGTTTTTATGACCAGATTCATCAGGTAAATTTGGTGTCGGGTAAATGTGATATGTCCAATGCTGACGTGCGTATTCATCGAAAGGTAGGGCATGGTGGCACTACACAAAGTACGACTTTCTTCTGTATTTCTAACTGGATTCACAGTTGCGGCATTGCAAGCACCATTTTTGTATTAGAAATTGTTTATCTTCAAGGGAGCTAATTAGTCAACTTTTCCTCTGACCAACATTTGGTCTCCTTAAAACAATTAAAGGCACCAGCAGCAAAAATACAGATGAACAAAACCATACGAAATTATTTTCCTAAAAGTAAGCTAGTTCGCACACTGCTCAAGAACTGCAAATAAAATACTCTCGTATAACCGCGCAATTAATTACTTTTGTTAGCAAAAACAGCCTTCATGAATACAGTAAGAATATAAAATAGTACACCAGTTCTTTACACACCAAGAATATAAAAAATGTAGCTATTTCATAACGCAACACGTGAAAACCAAATATTTAATGGTGTGTGGTTTGGAACCTTCCCGTTCGTATGATGTAGTTGGAATTATAAGCAGCGAGTTGATATAATTGTAAGTATGTAAGTAATGGATAAGAGTAGGGCAAGTAGAAGGAAATATCGCACGCGGACCTTGACCCATTTATTACGATACTGCTCCGGCATTCGCCTTGTTTTGGTCGGAGAAACAACAAAAAAGCCCGATCAGAGCAGCCGGGCGCTAGAAAGTTCTTCCAGAAAGCGACTTAGCTATTCCGCCGCTGTCGTGACTCGAACCTTGGAATCTCCCGGTGAGACCTATTGCAGTCAGTGGCTACGCTGACTCTGAGCACAACTTAGCTGAACTTCTTCTTTGGTCCTATCTTCCATATACGGAAGTTAGGTGACACATGACGGGTTTTCTTGAGATAAATTATTCAGGGTGGTTTTCCCTTGCCTTCCCTGATATGGTGATGATGATGATGATGATGATAGGGGGTGAAAGGACGAACACAATACAACCAAGCCCGAGGCGGGACTCGAACCCGCGATCTTTCGGTACGAGATCGCTACGGCACTACTGCCTTAGCGATCTCGACCACCGGATAGGCTTAGATGAACTACCTGCAAGAAAAAAAAGGGAAAAAAGAGATAATCGCGGAACAGTGTGAGTGAGTAGTCCAGGCTTAGAGAAACAGGTGGAGAGCTGGCCGGACGTGTGCGATTTCTGCACTCCCGCCGGCCGCGAAACCGCTCTGCATATTTCAAAGTAGTAGTCCGAAGCGCGTGCAATTTCGCTCGGGCGCACGTTCAAAATTAACGAAGAATTCGCGCAGCCCAGGTCTCGAGCGCGCTGGTGGGCGCATAGGAGCTGCGGAGGCAGTGATCCACGGGGAGCATAATCCCGTTTTGCTTACGAAAATAGCCCCGCTCACGAAACTTCGCCGTGCATTCTCAATCTGGAAGGAGCGGAAGGGAGATTGGACCGCCGTGTCGAGAACGCTGTTCTGGAGCTGAAGTTTTCACAACACTTTAAGGTGATTTTATTTCATTCGCGTTGTTCTAGAACCGTTTCAGAAGTCAGGAAAACGTTAAAATTAAATGACGTAGTTTTTTAAGATGATATTACAATATTTGTGTCCTTATTACCCGAAGTAATTCATAATTTCGTTGACTTTCATCAGATTAGCGATTTTAACTTGTAGGTGAAATAATTATTTCTTAAGTTGCTTTTCACTGATCGTTACTCTCCGGTAAGTTATATATTTGTTTCATATTATTGGAACTAAATACCCTAATACTAAAATAACCATTCAATATTCTCAGCAGAGCACATAAATAGTTTGTTTTTTTTTATATCGATATTCAAGTTTTTAATGCACCAAATATTGAATATTAAAGCCATTTGTTCACATTATTAAATACATTTTAAATTTGCTTAATTTGATATATC
>BOPP01000017.1:9635473-9723343 GCA_017312745.1 Gryllus bimaculatus
GGATGAGGTGGGTGGGATGATATGTGGAGGGACGGTGCTGGACGGGTAGTGTAGGTGGAATTGTGCGGGGCGGGACACAGTAAGATGGGACAGGTGCGGGGGAGGGGGCTGATGTGGTGGAAAGGGAGGGGATAGGCGGCGGGACGCTGGGGCATTTCTTCAGTTTATCGAAGATGGAACACGGCGCGACGCATAGCCCAGCAGGGCCAGAGATCGGCGTACGTTAGCTCCGATGCTCTCACTAGTTACGCCAGCTAGCCCTGGAGTGCACATGGGGTTCCCCAAAAAGGGAGCCTTCAAAACAATTCAACTGTAAAACACCTTGTGCGACATTTTACTTAGTATTTGAGCAATTATTACCTCCCTAATCCATGCATATCACAACCAGATAGTACTGGATGTCATATCACGTCAGTTGATAAGGTTTTGATTCAGGGATAAAATCTCAAAAATCACTGAACTTTTAACTCCAAGTATACCAGATTTCATGATTTTAATACTGTTTAAAAGAACCAAAGCGGCTCATTGAATTTCTTGATCTGAGCTATTTACACAAATATTGTATTCTGATGAAATATTTTTAAGAAATTGCAAATCGTCATGTTGCAGTCATCATGTATTGCGGGTGCTCCATCTTACTCGGATTATCGTTGGCGTGTGCTTTGCCATTATTCCCTTTTATTCTTTGTTCAATGTTATTTTCTCTTCTCGTTAGTATGTTATACTTGTATTTACTTTGTGTTGTTCATTCACTTTAATTCGTTCCACAATTTCTAAATGGAATGAAAAGCACATTTTAAGTGCGTGTTGTTTTTTAACGCATTGAATTACTATACTACATATACATTTCTTTCCAACACTTTCTTTTCATGATGACCTTGTTTTTGCTTCTCAGTGCTCTGGTTTTCAGCAATTCACTTCAAAAATATTCTGAAACATTTCCTAAAAAAAACCAACGAAATATTGGATAGATCTGAAATAAACAAAACTCTACGGAGCTTTTACGAAAATCTCCATTATTTATACCACACGTATTCCACACGTATTCAGTTTCACTACAATATCTTCACATTCTGAAGTGAATCGTATATTTCCAACTCTGTGCGATACTGGTGGTTTTGTAAGACTGTTTGAATGACTGTATTATAAATAAACCCTTTGCACTTTCAAGACCAAAGAAAGAGATCAACATTTTCTTTTCGTCACGACTTTGGCCTCGAATTTCTCTTGGTACGTTCTGCATCTCATCGTGAAGTACTGTTCGAGCAAGAATACTTTTAATGTAGCATACTACAAATTTCACAACACGCGTCTCAACGAGACGTTTTCTGTGTGTGCACGTTTGGAAGGTGACCCACATTTTGCGACTCGCAGATGACTGCGCTGTAATGACACTTGTTACACTGGATCTCGCCCGAAGTACGTTTTTCACGAGAATGTGGTCTTTGTAGAAAAGGAATATAGTATACACGCGGTGGGTGAACGTTCTGCTAGGGTGAATTAATGCCAAAGCCACACTTTCGGAAAAATCTGAAGTCAAACTCTAGAAGACCTGGAATGTGCGAGTTTATCTGAAGAGTGTTAAAAAACATGTTCAGACTAATTTACGTACGCTCACGTATCTGAAATATTCCAAACAATGTGCAGGTGGTCACTTACAAATCGCATATGTTTTGAATCAAGAATAAATATAAGAGGTCGGAACCAATTAAAGTTGGAACAGATAGATAATGAAATGGTTTCATATATCATATGATGTAAATAAATGCATTTCAACAACGATTCTTGACTTATACTTAGTCTTGAATATCTATTTTCGATAAACCGATAGATTTTTATTACCATAATATGAACCAAACGGAAAGTAAAAATTTGAAAGGAATTCAATGACCTTGCTCTCTTTCTTGAATTGATAACGCGTATTAGGTTTTGAAAAATTAAATTAATCTCCAGGAAATTTCGTTGATACTGGTTGAAGTATTACACACAAGGTAAAATTAGCATTCCACATTTGTTTGAAAATTATGTTTTTGTAGTGTATTATAGTAACAAATACACTACAATATTACATAACTATTTAAATAGTATTAAATAACTATTTAAAGAATAACCAAGAATATAATGAAACTTTACTTGGGAAGATTTAATATTGTTAAATATCTGCATTTGCTTTTCGAAAAATAAAACATTGTTATATGAATTAGTTGTAGATTTTCAACTTTTCCACCTATCTCTAATAATAAGTTGCTAAATCGTTTTATTTTGTAATTTTCTTCTTATTTCAGCCACTGCTTCTTCATATTTTAGGAAAATTAGCACCAGGAATTGCATTTATTAGTGAAATATTATCGTCATGTAAACTAGATAATCAAAAATCTACATTTTGTATTCTCATTTGTAGTACTAATTCGTGGTGCCATATGAGTCTTCCTCTTCATATTCGTCAGTATGTTTAAATAAACGTACTTTAAATTACTTATGCATAAAAATAATAAACAAAACATCCAAAGAAAAAAAGGTATTAATACTTTAGCATCTTAAGAATATTTAGGAAACAAAAACACAGGCGTTTGGGATTCTCGTGAGAAAGAAATGGATCCTCCTTATCGTTAAGCTGGCTTTCATGAGCATTGTGTGTTGGGACCACGCTCAATTATTTGTTTAGTATTTTCGTATTTCTCCAACTTATTCAGTGAATCAATTATTCTCCCAGAATCTGACGAATCAATTCAATTTACGTGGTAGAGAAAATGTATCCCTACTTATTCATCCACACACTGTTGAAAACGAAGTCAATGTGCTGCCAGTTGTGTCAGTGTTCAATCAACTCCTGTCATGTTTACATGATTAATGACAACTACTTGATAACCATTACAGAGATACTCATTTCCTGTAGGGCCGAAGGTTCAATAGCATCGATGGAAACGACAGTGCCAACATCCTATTCGATCGTGTTGAGTAATGTTTTGACCACCAAAATTGCTGCAGCAATTGGCTAAGAATCGGAAGAGTTCACAAACCATTTCATAAACAACAATTTTTCAACGCTTTGATGACCAACCCAATAATGTTGTCAACTCTGTTTGCATTAATTGCATTTAACTTATCATAATGACCATTACTTTCGACTCGTATTAATTTAATTACATGTATTATACTTCAAAAACTAACATTCTACTGACAGGAAAGGATTTTTTATCATGATAAAAGTGAAACGTGGTTTATCGAAAGTATTTAAGAAGTTCTTTTTAAATCCAAATTTTTAAGTGTCATCAGGGAAAAGATAATTTTTCATAACTTATAAACTTTGAAAGCAGAATAAATTTGAAAATCTTCAGAGAGGTCATTTTAATGAAATTTAAGAGTCTTTTCTATCTACATGAAGATAAAATCAACGCTAAGTAGTTACAGAAAATGTATAGCCGCACAATCAAAAAACAAACAACACGGATAGTTTTCGAAATCAAAACAATTCTCATGTGAAAATATTCACGTAAGTGACATTTCACCAACATTAACTTATGTTTTAAGATGTCACTTAAAAATTGAATTTAAGCACAACCGTTTTTGCCTTTGGATAAACGGTATTGTTTGATGATTTAATGATTTATTAGAATACAAACAAGGGAGGAGTAAATTAGTTAATCCAACAAACTGGTGCACAAACTCATTCCAACTCGTGGATCATGAATCATTCAAGCAGCATTCTGAGAAAGAATTATTTACATCCCAATGCAGAATTTGCCTATCGTGAGGCTCAATTCATGTATGCGGATGAACCAGGTGTCAAGCATCACGCAAAAAAGCGTGCAGGAGAGTTAATGAAAAACTCGATCATGTTAATTTGGTTTAACCCCGTACGACTAACTGTGCATGTGACTTGATTTTTCACAGAACATTATCCAACCAGAAACAAGAACAACTCCAATCAGTACTAAGTGAAATCTCGTTTTCACAAATATCAAAACTAAAAGGTATATACATCTTACTCATAGCTTGAGAAAAATAATTCAAAAAATCACAAGTTCACAATTAAGGAGAAACATGATATATCCGAAGAAAACAGATTAATATAGTTTTTTACTTCTGTCCCTTTGTCGTTTTAGAGACAAAACTCTGTTTGCTTGACTAATGAGCTCACTGGGCTATCTAACCTCTTTTTCAATGAAACACGACAGAAGAGGCCCAAATCTCTGTGTTCATTTTTTTTATAACTCCACTTGGCGCCTGTCCTGTTGTTCACCCGCACTCTTTAATTGTCAGCGCAGGCACCGCGCGGGGGGGGGGGTCAATGCCGAAGTGCCAGAGCGCGTTTCCGTGTCTGAGGGGGGCAATCTATCGTGTAATGACGGCGCGGCCCCCTCCCCCTCCTCCTCTCTCCCTCCCCCCCTCCGCCCGCTCATGACCACCCCGGCGGTGCGCATCCCATCGGGTCCCAGAGGGGCCGTCGTGGCCGAAGGGAGCGCGAGGGTGGGGGTGGAGAGGGGGGGCGGCGATCGGCGCACCGCGAGCCGGCCGAAGGGGGCGGGGCGGGGCGACCTTAATTGACCCTCGCTTCGTTAATGAGAAGCCATCAAAAGTGCGGCCGACTGTAAAGCACGTCGTTTAACGCGCTCCAGCGTCGCCGGTCGTAATTACTCAAAGATGGCCGACAGCATGTGGACGCATCAGCATACTCATGTTCGTCGTTTCCGAAAATTCATATTTTCGTTTCCGATTCCTGTTTTTCCTGGAACGAGAAAGGTCGGCAGAAAGAGAGAGAGAGGGAGGGGAGAGGAAGAACGGGGTTCACCAGTTCATTAGCGGACTTCTGCAGAAACGTTAAATTTTCATCATGACTATGATACAATTTCCTGTAAGTGACATAGCCATCGTGATTCGAAGTTCAGTTGCATGCAATTTTCCCTATCAAAACTTGGTTTAATTATTACGACGGAACAAAAAGTGGAAATATTTCGATAAATTCTGTTGTTCTGCAAATACATGACAACAAAGAGCTCCGAACAAATAATGTTTCAAATGCGCGATTAATACTGGGAAATACGAGATAGTTAGCAGTCGCTGGCGGGATTGCGGACAGTGTCAACGATGAACCCCAGCGAAGTTTTTCCGAATATCTTTGTATCGGTAAGCAATTATAGTTTCATCTTTTAGGTATTTTATTATTAGAACATTTTCGAATCCTTAGTGATAGATTCTTCTTTCAACGCTAATCAGATGTTTACAAAACCATTCTAAACCGTAGCTCTGTGTCATCCGCTTCGTAGACTCTCCGTCATAATAATAATAATAATAATAATAATAATAATAATAATATCTTCTTTGACATTTTCTCTTGAAAGTCATAAGAAATTCCTTTTAAAGTTTCATTCGAAGTGTAAGAGCTAACGTCGAAAGACTTCATTCAGTTAAGGCCAAAATATGAGTCTACAGAGGTTTCTCTTGAATTTCATCTCTTCACCATTATCAAACATTTATTCCTTCATCATCTACCTCCATTCTACTCCAGATACAACGTCTGACTAACCAACGATCTAACATTTCTTGAAACATTCCAGACCATCTTAATGCAATGGCCTTGTATGACGTGTGAATAATAAAGCCATGAAAATAAGGAAAATGAGTCTCCCGTTAACTTCCGTAAAGTTCAGGAGTAATGGAATGGAATTTGCTTCAGCTTAGTTCTAAAAGATCACCGAAACAAAAGTTCGTCACATCCCCAGCGGATTTGAATCGCCTCTGAGCAAATCCTCCCAGCCAACCTCTCTTATATTCCAACCCAATTTCCACCTCTGGGGAGGACCTTCGGTTGAGAGCGGTTTCAACGCGATCTCTTCCCTGGAAGCGTGGAGCTGAACGTTCTCTCAGTTTGGAAAATCGATGGGTAGCTTTCTGTTGCGGAGTCGAACAAGTCCCGAAAATTAACTGACGTCTGCCTACTTCTCAGTAGCCGTGTTTGAACTCTGAAACTTACAACAGAAGTTTTCTTATAAATTGCGTGGTTTCTGAAGCCAAGTTACGGTTATCTGTCAGACTGACGAGAGAATCTTTGGCGAACGTAGCCTTACGGGAGCCGCGCTGGCTCACGAAGTCGGATATTGTCTTCAGCAAAGGGAACAACATGAGCGAGCTAATGAAGATTGAAATATGCCCCGCGAGGGCCCTTTTCTTAGGTATTAAATGGTGGTCAATGAATGAAATTACAAGGTTCAACTGCTGTGAAGCTGTTTAGTTGTTTGGCCAAGTTATTTTAAAGAAAAAATAAAAAGGTGGTAACTTATCGCTTCCCTGAAATAATATTTACTGAACTGGAACCTTCATCTAAGGTGATCCTTCCTAGTATTGTCATCATGTTGATAGCTGCTATTCATCTAGAGTTAGTTTCTATTGTTTTTGTTGCATTACGTTATGTATCTTATTTCAAGAATTTTGTCAAGTCATTGACATTCCAAACAGTTTCACGTTTAATTAATTAATTTTAAGTATCAAGGGTCGGGAGAGTGACTGCAAACGTGCTCGTTTTTCACCTCGCATGTTTTGTATTTTTTCTATTTAAAACTAAACTCTTCTTATAATTTAACAGCTCCGTATTGTACCACAAGCGTGATAATTGTTATTAAAAGAGTCACTGATTAATATGCTATATTTGTATTTAGATTTTTTTTACTTCTGCGAACAAAGAAAAGTATTGTAGATAGCATCGGTTATGTCTATGTCTCGCATTTCCGGCACTAGGCAACGCTAGTGTATCACTTGACGGGTTCAACTGGACTATAATTCATTATCTAATTGCCTGTCGACGCGACGCACCGGTAGAATAAAAGAATAACAGGTGTTCTTGTGTGATGTTACAACAAGGAGACAGGCCAACGTGATCAATAGTGATGCATTTAATGTAGTTATGTATGCGTTTATTTGATGATAGAAATTGCAGGAAATGGGTGTAGCGAAAAGTGCGGCGAGTGAGTTCGGTCTTTCGCCATGGGGCGAACAATATTCCAAACCCGCACTAAAAGTAACGACAACGATTGACTGATATTGAAACGTCCTGGCTGACAATAAAAAATAAAATATGAGCAAATTTATTCTATGAATGAAAAATTACAATTGTGTTTGGAACAATGGTTCAATAGGGAAGAAACTGGAGTCAAAGCACACAACCTACATTTCGCATTAAATTACAAAATTTTTAACTGGTCAGTTCGAAGACAATAGTTGTGTGTCAAAGTTTAAATCGTTCATATTTTTTTCTCATTAAATAATTTTCTCGTCATACCCAAGTAACTTTACGATATACCCTTGCATGTAGCGCCTCATCCAAAAGATCGGTTGAGTTTAGCTCAAAGCCAGCATTGTCAAAGACTTTGCAGTGACTCTGGTCGGAGGTACTATGGTTCGAGTCCCGATGGTGGCGGATTTTTGACTCTAGCTTTATCTAGGTCGAATTCCGTCACTGACTGGAGGAGAATTCTAGTGGCCGGATACTCTGATCGGTAGCTTTCCGTGGTTTCTCCAATCAATACCTACCAGGTGAATGCCTGAACAACACCGTATCAAACGAAGCACTGTCCGCGTGCGATCTTTTCCTCCTCTTCTGGTCCTACCCTCGCCTCTGACACGTCCAATTAATCACATTCCCCTCACACAACATCAATTAAAGAATCAATCAATCTGACCTGAAAGACTTCAAAATTCAGATATCAAGAAAAGAGTGAACCAATGGAAGTTAGATGAATCTTACATTTCAAAACTAAAACTGACAATGTAAGTACTACAGCTCAGTACATTTTTCTGCATTTCAAGAATATTGTGAAATGGGTTTATGAACAGCTTTTGGGATTAATTTTTTACTCAAAATTTCCCCCATGTATCATAAGAATAACACAAACGAACGGTCATGAACGTGCAAGCGCTTGCGCGCGCACACACACACACATACATACACACATACGCACACACATACATACACACATACGCACACACATACACACATACGCACACACATACACACATACGCACACACATACGCACACACATACACACATACGCACACACATACGCACACACATACGCACACACATACACACACACATACGCACACACATACACACACATACACACATACGCACACACATACACACATACGCACACACATACACACACACACACACACACATACACACACACATACACACACACATACACACACACACACACACACACATTTTTCTTAATTTCAAAATTCAAGTTTCACCATCATCTTACAACGATGTGACTTTTGCCGAAAACATTCCAGGCAATTGATTATCTCGCGCATATGGAAATGATTAATCGTAAATGAAATTAAGCGGCGAAGGAATTAAGCAAATTTTCTTTCAGTATAACATCTTATTATGATTTTCATGACAGTAAACCTAGCTTAATTCACTACAGACTTATTTACGTAATTCAAAATAATGACTTACGCACGGCAACCAAAACACCAAATAATACAAAGAAGTAATCGACACAAATGATTTCAATATAAAATCACTCTATTCTTAACAATGCAAGTATGGTTCTCTCCTAATTGTATGTTCTCCTATACCAAAGCCATCGAACTCTGGTCTCAAGGCGATCCACGCAAAAAAAGAACAGCTCCACCTGACACCACAACGAATCTGCAACAACACGTAAACTAAATGACACCTCCGGCGCATTGTTTTGGAATACCATGCGTCTACTCTGGCAAGGTCGGGCGCAAAAGCAAAGAAAAGACAGACCCAAGACAAGGCCGAGATCGCTTCCTTTCGAAGGCTTTATTCTGTCCCGAAAGGGAAGTCCCTTGCCCACCTGCCCCCTCGCAACCGCCGCGTCTGCAACCCCTCTGCCGCTGAACAGGTGGAGCGTCGCCTTCTTTATGGATAAGAGGTTCGCGTTCATTGGACACGCTGCCTGCATTGGCCCTCCGTGGCGACCGCCGCTCGGGGAGAGATTTCAATGTGACCCTACACAAAAAAGGCTCGTGCCGTGCCGAATCGCACCGTGAAGAAGTTTGCATCCTACAGTCGCGCGTGAAGGAATTAGGAGGAGTTGGAGGAGCAGGCTGGGGGATGGGCGAAAAGCGAAAGCCAAGAGAGTAAGATGGTCGTTCCTGTATCATCGGTATTCGAGTTTGTATTATTCCAATCATATCAGCTTTCTATGAGCGTTTCTTCAGACAATAATAGTAGAAGTCATACGATGAACATAAATACCGAGATAAAATAATTATATTTCAGCGGAACTATGAGGCTGTGCTTTTACATTCATCAAATGTTTATGCTTATTTTTAAAACTGCGTATGGAAATTTATAACTGCTCGTGTCGTTTTTGTCGGTTTCAAGATAAGCAAGCGAAATATTTATATTTATTTCTTTAAAAAATTATCGTAACTACATTCTAACACCAATGGCGTTTTTTCAACTAATCACCCACGCTCTTTTTCCCTGTGTACGTGAAGATAAAAGTGCGGAGAGCTTTCAGATTTGTTTGAATTTGAAAGAACTGGCTCTTTTTGTTTCTACTCAAATGTAGGTTTGAGCAAGAGCTTTTTATCATAGTTTGCAAATCAAGTTAGAAAGAAAGTGTAGAAATGAAAGCAATAATATATTTCGTATAATTCAGTTAGGGGTCTCAAACCTAAACCATCTATTTCATTTTAGAATAACTTTCTGAATTAGTGGCCAAGCAAGTACGTAGAATTGAGATAGCTGGATTTTTTCGATCAAAATTAAAACAAAAATAAAACCAGATCAAAATACATTCATCTATCACTATCACACAGGGGAAGAATGTAAGGTAGAAAGATAAAACGAGAGGTGAAAGAAAATTTCAGAAATTGAAATTCACCACAATTTAAGGAAACTACATATAGTAAGCTGGTGGTATACAACATTTAAATCATTAAAAAACAGAAGAAATAAATATGTATCAAAATAAAAGTGACAATAACATCGATTGCGCAAATAAGATACTGTATTGTGCAATCACAATGTTGTCTTGGCGTAACTCTAAATACCTACCACCAAGTAATCTATTCCAATCTCAATACATGAAAATAAGTTTACTTTCGTTATCATCCAGTTCATAAAAATTAGTTAGGCCGTAACTTTTGAAAGAAATTGATTTGAATGAAATCTGTAAGTACGCAAAGAAAGCATGAAAACAAAGAGTAATAAATTAACGAGCTCACACAATCAGCGTGATTGTCGCCCCCTATCTTTGTTTTTAATAAGTTAGACTTTCTATTACTTTCACTCTCGAATCTAAAATCCAGAAATAATCGTTGTCAATAGAACGCAGATTAATTTATTTTTATGTAGTGTTAATAGGCTTATAATCACATCGTGTACTTACTCTCAGTTCTTGCGTAACGGGATTTCCAGAGAATGCAAACCGTACCTGCCATTTTTTCGCAATCCAATAAACAGTTCTCTAACGTTTCTTCAAGATGCTTACCTGTAACAAGAATATACAATAACAATTTAAAGTCTAATAGACAAATGATCCTACATCTTATTATAATTGTTTTATTTACATTTTACGCAACAGAAGACTAATATTTTATACAAAACTTCACACATAAATGGTATCCCCTGTCAGAAAATGTCCAAATAAAAGTTAAAAACTTCTATTGAATATTTCAATTGGGCATTCAAATAAATTATTTAATTAGTGACTGACGTTGACTACAAAATTAATTTTAAGTATAAGAGAATAATGATCTCGATCGTTTGTCGGCTACAAATGCAAGAAAAATGAGCAAACCCTGAAAACGAGCTTTTCAGCAGTCGGCGTAATGGGCGCTCTCTAGGAATATTGACGAAGTCTGCGAGCGAGGGCGGCGGCAAACCAGCAGAATCGGAAGCCGATCACGCGCCGCTCGGCCGCCGTCCTCCGTCGAGGCAGCCCTCAAGGGCCAGCGGCCGGCCCGCGGTCAGCGATCTCCCGCGCAATCTCATTAGGAAACTTCTCAAGAGGCGGCTGCGGGGCCACGCAAGAAGGATGGAGTTGCCTAAGTAACGCGAGGTAATGAACTGGCGGCGCGGGGGCCCGCTGGACCGCCCGCTCCCTTTCCAGGCGTCCGTGGCGCTTTGACCCCCCGCTCACTCCCGCGTGGCGACGTGCGTCCCCTCCTGTGCCCTCCGCCCTCTGTCTCTCCCTGCCTATCTCCGGCCACGCCCACACCCTCACAGCTCTGCATTATCCCCGTTGAACCTGCCCCGACTTCTCCTCCCTGCCTGCCGTGCACGTCTCTAGCCGAGCCCCGCCTCCACATCGCTCTGCTTATCCACGACCTCCCCAATCCTCGGTCTGCACATCTCAGCCCATCCGCGTCCCACATCTCAGCTCCACCCCGCCCCGCTCATTCATCCTCGCATACTCTCCCCTTCCTGTACCGCCTTCACCGTTTCCAGCTCTTCTTCCATCATCCATCTCCCAGCTCCCGCTCCTTTATCGCATTTCTTCTCTGCATTTGCATCACCCCGTAATGGCTCCTCGTCCTCCTGCACATTCCCGACCTTGTCTACCCCCTCGCAGACCTGCACTCCCTGGCTGCACCTGCCGTGATCTCATCCCTTTCCGCATTCTCGTTCTCGCGCATACCCTCGCAGCTCTTCACTCTTCCCTTGCGCCTGTCCCGCCCCTCCCCCTCCACAATCCATCCGTTTCCACTCCATACCCACCACATTTCCAAAAGACGATCAAAATCGAATCAATTCTTAATAACTAGTGATTAATTAGTGAAAAAATATTTTTCATCTGCTCTAATGTAAACAATTAAGTACTAAATAGATTCACGTATTGGCCGATCCTTCCTGCCCACTCGTTCGTGACCATCCTAACCTCCCAGACCACACTGCAGTGCCTCTGACGGTGACCAAGGGTTCGTGTCTAGACGGTGGCGAGGATTTTCGACAAACTAGGTCGAATTCAGCTGCTGTGTGGAGGAGAATTCTAGGCGCGGTTTCTCTGATCGTGAGTTTTCCGTGGTTTTCGATCAACACCAGGCGAATGCCGGAGCACCCTAACAAACGGGACAAAGATTTCGCGCGATCTTTCCTTCCTATTCTTGTTGTTCTTCGTCAACCATAACACACACTCCACATGCACTACACTACCACACTTTTCGGGGACCAGTCGGAAGCTTAGAGGTTGTCCCGGTTGGGGCGTGCTCCGCTGGAAGGAGATACCTGGTCTGGAAAAATCACTGCAAGTAGATCGGCGCGGATTCCTCCATCCAGCGGGGAAATCACAGTCACCTCCCACATAAAAACATGAACTATACTTACGAAACTAATGACCTTAGTAGTTGACGTGACCGGAATCACTAATCAATCAATCTCTCAGACCACATCGACATCTACAATCATACGTGCATCTGCCCACCCCTAATACTCCATTCGCACTAAACCACACCGACAGCCACCAAATCATCCTTCTCATCTACCACTCTAGCAGTAGAGATTACTTTTAAAAAATTAAATCTCATCTTACTGATCGGGACATGTGCATTTACACTTAATAATTCACATTCTGCATTTAAACGTTCATAAAATAAAATAACTTCATATTTTTAACGTTCACGGATCCACCTTTCACTGCGGAGATTACCGTAGGCATAAGTGCCTTAACTAATATTTTTCCATCTGTAAAAGTGGATCGTAAACAATCAAAAACACGATAATTCAATCCAAAATTTTAATTCGACAGATTTTAATGATATCCTAAGTTAAATGACGTCGATTATTGTACATACAAGTTATGATTAATTATTGAAACGCAGTCTGTTCACTTTACACGATAATTGACCGTTAATACAACACAATGAAACTGTAAACGCCATTACAAATTTGGTATTGATTAATTATAATATTAATTTCAAATATGTAACTTCATTTCACTAGAGATCCCTGCTCCACAAGCCCCTACTCTTCCTCTCCCCTGTTTACTGCCTCCTACCTCTCGCTCCCACATCAACACCACTGCTCTCAGAGGTCGCTGCCCCTGCCCGGCAATGCCACCACCTTCTTGCCCGGACTTCGTCCAGTTGACGGCGCAGCACTTCTTCGCTCGCCCGGAGAGCGGCGGTGGCCCCGCATTAACATTCATGGCTTCGTTAATAAATCACCCATTGTCGCCGTGCACAGTGCGTGAGCGAGCGGCAGAGGAGAGCGGGAGGGGGAGGGGAGAGGGTCGCGGCGATTACTCTTGGAGTTGCGTCGCCGTCCCTGACCGCCGGACGGAGTGTAATGGTACGAGAGCTGCTCTTCAATATTTACAATGCTCGTAACGATTCATACGGAATGAAGGACTGCACTTCTCACCACAAATGGAATCCGTAACTACGTACTTTTATTTCTATATTTGCATATTCGTGTGAAAATTTGAAATCACACATTTCCAAATATCTCTTTGTAGGCAACGGATAGAAAAATTAATAGAATGGAATTCACTAACATTAGTAACTTTAATTAAGGTTGAGGAAAGTTTGCACTTTCTGCGTATTATGCGCAATTAATATTTAAAGTTATATTCGATAATCGTAAATGTCTTTCCCTTGACTTCCTGAGAATCTTTTCGCAGGGTTCTTTAAACTTTTAAAATGTTTATTGATAGCAATACAACCAATAAACACAACATGTTTGTACGATATTGTGGGATAAACCATTAGATATTTTGAAGGAACTTATCTTTTAACTCAAAATCCCAGTGCAAGTTGGGAATTCAGAGCCCATCGGAAGAACTAAACTATGAACATAAACGGAAAAAACATGATATATAACATCTCAAATTAGCTATATTTATCAAACAAAAACTCGTTAGGAAAATCCTTGCAACAACATTCCTTCATGTAAACATCAATATTTTCAACAAAGAACAAAAAAAATTCTGCTCACTAAGGAGGCAATTCTTCTGGGAGCCCCTACATTTCCCGTATCCCTGATTCGAGACCGTAACAACAAAAGACAGCCACAAGAAAAACAAAACAGTGAAACGTACAACGAAAAATAAATAGCAATTTAGAACTCTTCGCGCCCAATCGCACCCAATACCTCTTCTCGCAGAAACTACAGCAGAACACGGCACGAATCCCCGCCGAGACATCTTCTGCGAGATCTAAGAAAAACGCGACAGCAACGCGATTGAAGGAAAGGCAGCTGCAAGGCCCTCTCGCGAGGGGCAGTCAAAAGGCGGAAAAGTGGAATCAAGACTTCCAGCGGCGGACAACAGATCAAGAGGCCTTTCTTGCGGCGGAGAAGG
Organism: Gryllus bimaculatus; assembly: GCA_017312745.1. NCBI lineage: Eukaryota > Metazoa > Arthropoda > Insecta > Orthoptera > Gryllidae > Gryllus > Gryllus bimaculatus. Next base: position 9,649,760 of record BOPP01000017.1, read on the forward strand.
CGGCAGAAGGCGCGGCGGGGGAGGCAAGGGAGGGTGGTGGGGGACGAAAGAAGGGTTACGAGGAGGTGGTGGCTTCGGCGTAGGCGGCGGGAGCCGCGAGGGAGGGGGCGGAGGAGGTGATGAGACAGTGTGAGTGGTGAGACCGGTGGGAGCGGTGGGTCGGTTGGAGAGAGCGAGGGAAGCTAGAGCGGTAATGGTAGCGGCATTCCAACACGACATCTCCCAAGTGATTGATATCGGTGATACAAATTGCTTCGATCACTGTCCATTCTTTAAACGTAAGATAATCAGAGTGGTGTTTCATACATTTATTTCGTTGTTCCTTAGGAAGTAATAGTTCTACACATAGTAAGAAGGGCGCACTCCTTGACATAACGGGGGAACTTTACAATTTCCGCACCTTGAATGCGTTATGTTACAACAGATCTAAGATGATATTTAAACCTCAAGAAAGTGAAATCACTGTTCCTTTAACTGTTTGCACGTAGAGCACGTCGTTAACTATCTTTATAAAATTTGCCATTTGGGCATTGTGTATATTGCAATCACTCACCGGAAAATGATTTAAGTCATGAAATCCAACGCTCCGACGCCATTTAAAATTAAAGAGTTCTCGCTTAGAAATGCCGCAGTGGCATTGGAGTGACAGAGGCAGCGAGGATAGGAGCGCAGGAGGTGACGGGGCAGTGTGGGGGTGAGCGCGGCAGAAGGGGGCGAGGAAAGCAGGAGCGGTAGAGGTAGCGGGTTGGTGGGGACGGTGGGGGTAGCAGCGTCAGCGTGACAAAGGCAGCGAGGGCGGCGGAAGCGGCAGGGGCGTCGGGGGCCGGAGACGAGGTAACGACGCCATCGGCCAAGGCTCGTGCAGCAACGGGGCGCTGCGCCCAGAGGGATTGAGAGGGATTCGAAGCGACGACCGCGACCGCCCAGATCCCGCGCGCAGCCGAGCACGAAGTCGGAGCCCCTCGCGTCCGCGACAAACGGGAGCAGCGCGTGGGCGGCCGGAGGAAAGGCCAGCAGCCGACCTTGGTGATCCACGGACAACGAGACGGCTCCGGAGGTCGGGTGCCGGAGGTCGCAGCTTCGACACCGAGAGCAGATGGCGTATATTTCTGATACATAATCTTACAGGATACTAGAAAAGTACAGTCCTGGAGACACTGAGGATGCAATGTGATCTCATCGGAATCCAATGTGTTCAAGAGGTAACTTTCATTGTGAGATGTTCACTTATTAATTCCCTGAAATAATTGTTCTCTAAGACTATCAGACTTCGTTAGATATATTTTGTTAAAAGAACTGCCTTGAAGTGCAAATAATGCTAATGATAATCCTAAAAGCAATTAATTACTTCAAAATTTGGCCCAAATAGCACTATTTAGAAAGATAGTTAACAACGTGCTCTACGTGCAAACAGTTAAAGAAAGGTACAATGAATTCACTTTCTTGAGGTTTAAATATCATCGTAGATCTGTTGTAACATAACTTTTGTACGTTACCGCAAGCAGCGAGATACAACGACCATTCAAGCTGCGGAAATTGTAAGGTTACCCCGTTAGGTAAAGGAGTATGCCCTTCTTATTATGTGTAGAACTATTACTTCCTAAGGAACAACGAAATAAAGGTATGAAACACCACTCAGATAATATTATGTTTAAAGAATGGACGGTGATCGAAACAATTTGTATCACTGATATCAATCACGTTAAAGATGTGTTGGAATGCCGAGATAAAACTCATTCCAAAATATCTGTAACACCCACATCGCAAATGAAAATGACAGGGTGACAAATAACAAGAGGCACATAAAACAATGACAAAGAAGGTGAAGAAGATAAGAAAGGTGAATAAAAGGGGAAAATAACAAGGAGAGGATAAAAAACAAAAATAAGAGTAGGAAGAACGAGAAGCGATTGGTGAGAAAGAATAAAAATAATGTGAAGAAAAAGGGAACAAAACAATGATATAGAAAAAGAAGAATTATGAAAAGGTGATGATGAAAAAAAGGTAGAAAAAGAAAGCGAAGACGACTACGAAGAAGAGACGATGACCGAAAAAAAAAAACAAATAAGACAATACTAATCAGCCACATGCCAAACGCCTCGAGACCTATTTCCTTCAACATCGGCCGAAACAGCGCTGCTGGCTGCGGTCTCGCGTCGCGGTGCGCAAATGTCAAGGCGAGGCGTGGCGTGGTGCGGCGCGGCGCTCGGGACCAGGTGCGGCCGCGCGACAATGCTTGCGCTGAGGCCGCGCGCCGGGAGGCTGCGGGCCCCGCCCAGCGTCCTGAGCCGCCTCCGGAACGGCCTCCGGGTGCCCTTCCGGGTGGACTGCACGCCAATGGCTGCGTAGCGCAGACAACTCTTAGACGGTCTCGTTCGACCGGACGAACCGACTATCCTCGTAAGCTCGTTGTACACGGTCAGCACAGACAACTCTAAGCGAACTCGTCCGCCCGAACGAACCGACCATTCGCGTAAGCCCGTTTTACATGCTCATTTTTCAATATTTCTATACAAACAATGGACATGGTGCTGTTGCGGTAACGAACCGAATCAATGAGATCCAGCGATTTAGAGAGTCATTTTCTTTTCTGTGCGTAATCGGGATAAAAATATTTCCCCTAAACGCCGCAAAAAGCTGTGAAGATCAAGCTGTCGCATCCATGGTAACAAATTTAAGACTGCGGTTTAGTTATTTTAGGGCTGAGCACGAAACGAGAAATTACAGCACTGAACATGTTTTATTTCTTACCACACTAATCACTTCACATTATAATTCAACACATTAGAATGCTCTCAAAACCGTACATAAGGAAAATCGCACCACACACATTGCAAACGAGAAAAAAAATCCGTAAAGTGACGCCAAAGGTACGGCAGTCAAAATAAATGAAATCTGTACCGAAAAATGTATCCCATCTGGTCCATCACTTTTCTGTACCAATGGAAATCATAAAAAAATGGAGGTGTGAAGCGGTGTAATGCGTTCTTACGCATGAGTTTTAAAAGCGATTGTTATTATTGTGAGCATTGTATTCAACTTTGGAGCGTCAAAAAAAGCTAGCTTCCCTCTAAAGTTACTATTTCATTCAGAAAAATGAATCAGAATTACATAAATGTTAATGATTTTTGGAGAAGAATGAGAATTGTTATAACAGAGAACCAAGATCGCAATTTCATTAGAGACACTCGGAATTTTCAACGAAGAAACATCGAAAACACAATTATTATACAACGATAGTAATAATTTTATCTAATGGTTCTTACGCATCAGTTTTGACGTCGAACAGTGGAGAGTATAACAGTTTAACAAATAGGAAACAAGCGTAATGCTTCTAAAAGTGTAAAAATATACTCCGATTAAAACAATTAGTCCCTTCAAGGTCACGAACTGTCAGGTGAGGGGTACATTGTCATCCAAATGCAAGCTTCTTTACATTTTTGAATCGAAACTCCCCATTGGATGAACGTGCCTCTCTCTTTTTCAACTCGTGACCTTGAAAGGATTTTTTTGTTTTACTTGCAGTACTGCTACAGGCAAGTAAAATCTATTTGAAGAAAATTCAAAATACGGTACCGCATAATATTTGTTTAAAAAATATTTCAAATTCATAGTGGAATTCATCAGAGCGGATGAGGACGTTACTTGCCGAGCCATTGAAGTACAGATGTGTGTGTGTAATAAAACGGGAAAGCCCTCTACATGCGTGTGAACACGTCATCAAAACGTTCCGTTTATTATGCGCTCATTAAACGCAACGTTTTATTTGACATTATGAATCGTATTATTGATTAACAGTAAACCAAATACAGCTTGTCCTATTGCGTGCGATTGCTCGAATGATCAAAGACCCAAAACCGCAACATTGTTTTAAATTATGTTTTCATTGAAAATTATTACATCAAATCCTTGTTCTGCAATAGTTTCAAGTATTTCACAGTTAGTAATATACATATTTCATGCGAAGGTGATTCGTCAGTTCCAATTGGGCACATAGTGCTTTTCACGATCTTAAGCGAATGGCTCTTCCTCCCGATGACAGTTAAAAATAGTGAGATGGGTGGTGAGTAGTGGCGTCTTTGGGCAGCAGGCATTCCTTTATTAATTTATGGATGACTTTTATTATACGTTTGTCAGTTTGTATGAATGAAACTGTATTGATATACGAATGAGTATTGATGTCTTACTAACTTATATTTAAAACTTTAATACAGCGTACCGTAGTGGCTAAAGATGCTCTTTCTGGATCCTTAAAGATCTTCCTAAGGTTCAAGTTCCACGTTTCCTCTAAAGAATACAGGAGAATACATGTTTTTGATTCCGGAATCGTGATTGGTGTACTCCCGAGTATGAATTGCAGCAAGTGTATTTGCCACATTGACAAGCCAGTATATTTGAAAAAAATAACTTTTTTGTAGCCGTATGTGTTGCGAGACGAAGTTTTTATGAATTTAATGATTAAATATAAGCCATTCGACATTGGATGTTATTTTGAGGAAGTCGCAGGGCGTCACCGCGCGCCGGTGTACGTGGCGGGGCGGGGCGAGTGGGCGGCCGAGTGGGCCGAGGGGTGGGGCGGGGCGCAGTGGGCGGCGAGTGGGGCGGGCAGCGTGGGGCGGGCGAGTGGGGCGGGCGAGTGGGGCGGGGCGAGGGAGGCGGGCGAAGTGGGCGGGCGCGGCGAGTGGGCGGGGCCGCCGCGCCCAGCTCGCTTTCCTCGACCTGCTTCTGCCGCAGCCAGCGCCTCCGGCTAGCCCGAACAGGACGCGCGCGCCACGAGCCCGGCCGGGCGGCCCGTTGGGGCAGGTCCGCGGCGGGCCTCAACCCATTGCTACCCTACGTCCATTTGCGACACCTTGCTTGAGCGAAATATCAACAGCACTTAAGAAAGTATAATAATATTTTTAACATTACCATTAATCATAATGACAATAACAATTGTGTAACATTGATCAATTATTTAACGCCATAATGATGCAAACTAAGGAAATATGACAGTTTTGACTGTTTATAAGAAACCTTCGACACATACCCCGTGCGTGTATTACTGCTGGTAGAGAATTACCCCGTCCCCCAGGGTGTACAAAATTTATTTACGAAAAAACATACAAGTTTGGAGATTATGGGAAAACAATAATAAACTATCAATGCTTTTAAAACTTCTGTTGTTTGAAGATTGAAATGTACGTTCGTAATATCATGTTTCCTTTAAAAATTTAGTGTTAATATTTTCGTAACCGTGCGAAATACTGAAATGCGCATGAATCAAACACTTCTGAGCGTAACATTTTCTAGCGACATTAACGAGGAAAATAATATCCTCTGAATAAATTAGTAAAATTTTAATGGAATTAATTTTGGAAAAGGAACTCTATTCTGCAACTTGTTTGAAGAAATAAATACAAATGAAACGATGTTTTCAGGAGATCCAAAATGAAACAATTTCTCCGTAATACTTTAGTCCGTGAGCAAGTATCGTTTAAAAAGTGAAATGTTGTATTTTGTCCATGACAACGTGAAGCAATTGTTATTATGGTTTATGAAAATAGTGTTGACATTAAGACAGTTCGGGGGCAGTGCTTTGGTGGGTTATACGCTTTGGTGCTTCAGTGACGTTCTTCCAAAATTAATCAATTGTGAACTTCGATTTCAAATGTGATGCGTTTTACTGTTTGAAAGATAAATTTGAATTAATTTCTTTTTAATTTCACATGTTTATTCATACATTCTAAGCAACTGTTATAGTGAACAACATTTGCATATTCCTCTGTTGTTGGTGAAAAACTATATACATCGCAATATCGTATGTCCACATGGAATACACAAGATCGGTACCGTTGACGAGGTGAGTTTCAAAATAATGGAGAACATGGGTTTCGAAGAATCGACTGATTTAATAGCAGAGAGGTTAAAGAGGGAAACAGAAAGATTGAAAAGACGAGATTTGGAACGCCATCTGGAACTAGAAAAGAAAAGAGAAGAAAGAGAGGAAAACTCAGCCAGCAATGAGAAGTTGGATTTATTCATTGAAACGTTGGATGTTAAAAGACTAGAAATTGAGGAGTCACTTGAATTAGTCGCGTCAGGTTCTATGGACAAATCTGAACTTCCCTATCACTTTGATAGTATTTCAAAAAGCATTCAAAATTTACAAAATTATATTTCCCAGTCAACTTATTTCCTTCGAGTATATGATATTCGGAAATCACAGGAAGCACTACAAACTTTACAACAGAAATGCCAAGAGTTAGAAGAATGGCTTCTACCCAAGAAAAAATTTAGTTTCAAGGTTCGCAAGTCAGCTTCTAAATCGAAAAAGGAACCATTCATCTATGAAGTGAACGATATTGCCAACTCTCAATCTGTTCGAAAAGCCCGTGTTCCAAAAAGTCTTGCTTTGCCAGAAGATATTTGTGGTTTCACTCAAAAAATCGGTGAAAATCTGTCTCTGAATAATGACATTATTTTCAAGAAAGATGTGGTGCTCTCTAATCTTGAAAACTGCACAGTTCGCTTGCCAGGTGTTCCTAGTACTCTCCATATTACAAACGTATGTAATTCTCGTGTTTTGTGCGGTCCAGTTGTAACTTCAATTTTTATAGAAAACTGTATTGGTTGCATTTTTGTATTAACATGTCAACAATTGAGAATTCACAGTACTAAACTTTGTAATTTTTATCTTCATGTAACATGTAGATCAATCATTGAGGATTCAAAGGAAGTAGGATTTGCCCCGTATCATTGGCAATATGAAGATATGGACAGACACTTCCAGTTGGCAGGTTTGGACATAAACAAGAACAACTGGGATTTTATCGATGATTTCAATTGGCTAGCGTGTGATAAACCATCTCCTCATTGGCATGTTTTGAAAGATTATAAAAACTTATTAGACTTGATTTGAGTATGGAATCTGATGTAAGGTATTTACACTAACATGTTCATTCTTCACGAGAAAACAAAGCAAATGATATATTCTTTGTTTTATTTCACGATTATATTGTACATTTATTTTGTTACAAATATATTGTCAGGATCGGGCCCCGAGCCTATAAGGTACGAGTAATATTTCTGTGTAATCTATGAAAATAGTCTTAGTAATTATCATGAAATACAGCAGGAGAATTATCCTGGAAGTTCGGAAGGAGAATCCCTTCTCGTTCACAATTGTGTTGCCGTCTCGAAGCTCCTCACCGAATCGTCTGCTCTGTCAGACTCTAGATGCAAGGCCCAATTAAATCTTCAGCACATCGTCACAGCACATGTTACAACCGTTGCACATTATACAATATAACTTCACATTTAAGTTCCCTATGTTGAAGATTAAAAAATACGAAGGCGTGTAAATTGTTTTTCAGATAATGCAGCATACCAATGTTTCCATTACGACATGATTCCCTTTGCACGTTTTTGTTCCGAATATACGGAAAACACTCGCTGGACTAAAACATTTGAAATATGAGTAAATAAATCAAGCTTTAATGACAGCTTCTATTCATTTGCATCTTTTGTTCGTATTTATTCCAGTCATTGGCATCTGACAATATTGTATTTAGCCAGTGGCCATCAGCTCTGGTAAGCACAATGATTATTGCTGTGAAACTGCGTCCATAAAAATCGTGATTATTAAAATTGTCAATCCGGAAGGCAGATTTCGTTTCCAGCTCAATCGCAAAGCTTTAATCAAATTTTCCAGAGATTTTTTTTCATGGAACTGTTGTAGCACATCATTCAATAGGATTTCTCGCGTCTGAGCTCATTGCACCAGAGCAGTGGAGTGGGTACGGCGGCCGCCACTAGAGCGCTCTCGCTCTCGACGGAGGTGGTAGCGACGGTGGTGGCGGCAGCGGCCGCAGTCGCGGTGTTGGTGGCAGCAGAGTGAGACGGCGGTGGCGGCAGTGGCGGCGGCGGCGATGGCGGCGGCGACCGCCGCGTAGCCCCCAGTCCCAGGAAAGGGAAAGTACCGCATGTTGCCGCTTCGTCATGCCGCGCAAGGAGCAGGCGCGTTATACAAGGCGACGATACAGTTACAAGAGACGTCGATCGCATCTCTGAACTCGTCTCATCGTTTCTGAACTGTTTGTGTATTTGTTTTGGACTTTTTTTCGAAATATCTTTCGTTCAAATGTGGTTGCTTGATTCAATCGCTTGGGGGTTTGTCTCGTCCAGCTCCTGTGTTATTTCTTAACTTTGGAAGTTTCTGCACCCCGTTTTATCCTCCTTGTTTTGAGCATAAAACTTTTTTTTTTAATTTCCCTATTTATCTGTTCTCTACATCATTTATGATATTGATTATCTTAAATCATGTTTCCCTACACTCATGTCCTCCTCCACCTCTATTACAATATCGCATCATCCCTTTGTTGTATTACATCTTAGTAAATGTTGTAAACTTGTGAGAACAGTCCAATGTACCCACACCAGCTGTTTCTCAATCCCCGTTTTCTCTTCCTTTCTCTTCTCCTTATACCTTAATCTATCTACTCACAGGATATCTCTCTTCTTTTATCTTCACGTTTACTCCCTTCTTCACTTACTGTGTCCGCAACACCGTTATACCATAGCCCGCTTACGCTCTGATATACACCCCACCATTTGTATGTCTTCACTCTCGTGTTACCTAAAACCTTTCGGGGGCGTCCAGTGTCTCCGCTCACAAGCGCCAGGGTTGCGATGAGCTTGAATTGCGCGCCGGCTTTTTCTCACCAGCTTTGCGCTACATGCTGCTCCGAAACGGAACGAAAGACGGGCGAAAAAAGGGTTGCGACAAAAAATTGTCAGCATTCCGCCTGTAAACTGAAAATATATGCCTCATGCAATGTAAAGACATCTCTCATCATGAAATTAAACCTTAGTGAATGTTAAAAGAAATATTATTATTATTATTATTATTATTAATATTATTATTATTATTAATAGTATTATTATTAATATTATTATTATTAATATTATCATCATCATCATCATCTTTGAATGCTGTTTTGTGCAAAACGTAATCTCTGAATAAATAAAGAATCTTATGGTAGATTCAAACACTTTCATTTCCCATCTTTGTATGTTTATTCAGATAATAAAGACGCTTTAATGATACCTAACTTCAAACTCCAAAAAACGATGAACGTTGTCAGTGTGGTGTTAAAAGGTGTTTTTTTCCCGCACGAAACCCTTGACCTCACTCCAAAGTTAAAACAGAAGTAATTTGTAACGTCCGGATACAACTAATAGGGAATCTGAATCGATTTAAACAAAGAATCAGCTATCACTAATACCAGGATGTTTATGACATGTCATATTTTTTCCTGTGTCACTTCCATGGAAAATGTAAGTTAAGCACAATTTTAGCTACAATGACAAAAATTATGCAATTTTCACGTGTCATGTAAAGTCGCATTTTGGCTTTTTTTAACCTTTTGGTCTTTTTCTGTAAATTTTGCTTATTATTGTCACATTTTCCCACGAATTGTTGCACTATTTGTCACATTTTTATCTTTTTGATTCCACTTTCGCCTACTTGCTTGCAGTCGTCTCAAATATATTATTCACATCTCCTAACTGTTATCTAATTTCTCGCAATTGTGGTATCTAATTGGTCTGTCTTTCCTATATGTATGTGAATTGGAAGTGTAAGCTATGTAGGAGGATAAAAATAAATCGTAGAAAGCCCAATGGCAATAGAAGTCTTAGTTTAGTTTTGTCAGGTGATGTGCCAAGGTGAACCGCATGTATAAATAATTTTAGCTGCTGGTAGAATTGTCTTCACGGGGCGCCAAAGGAGAAGGGGTGGATTTTAATGTGCTAGATTTTAAGAGTATATTTTCAACATAATGGTTAATTAAACAGCGGAAAGATTTTGAAGGTATCGAAAATGCAACTAATAAAAGTTAGTAATATTTATGGTCATATTTTCATTTTTTAGGTCATAAATGTTTGCATATTTATAACACTTTAAGGTCATTACCTTTTGGGCCCGATCTATCACTTTCATTGTTAATTTACGCATTCATCGCAAATCTCTTTAGTCGGAGAGTACTTGCATTACTACCTTAGTCATTACTGCAATAAAACAGGGGCAAATTTGAACCCTTTGATGGAGGTATTTTTAGCGTAGTAGAATTTACGAAAAATAGCTAGTTTTATTTAAAACAATTACGTCAGGTTTTTCACTTCATCCACAGTCATCACCTGCTGCTGTATCAGATATTATGATTGAATAAAACACGGCGCTAATAAAAAAGTTACAAAACACTGTCTTGAAGCCTGGGAACGAGAGAGTGGCCAGCCTATTTGCACACCCCTGCCTCGGCGAGAAACAAGAGTACGACTCGCTCTCAGAGGTCACGCCAGCGAAACGCGCAAGGTTACCCAGCTCTGACACAATGCGCGACTGACGGAGCTCGGGAATCGAAATCGTTCGCGGGAAGGAATCAGTAGAAATCCTCAATGGAGAACGAGTAACCCACTTTCCAGAGTTTCGTTTTCCAATTTCAACTTCAGGTGCTTCAATAAGTCAATTGAACGACTTTTTTTTTTCAAAGAAAAGACCAGTGAATGTAATTCAATGCAGTTTGGAAAGTACGTTCTTCAGACTAGCTCTTTTTTTATTTATTTATTCTTGCTTGGCCCGTGGGCCTCAGCAGCCGTGAACGACTGATACAGTAGTTTATGTAACTTGCTCTTTCTGTAAGGTGTTTCCCACCTGAATGAATATTTCAGAAGAGGCGTAGCTGCAAATATGTGTGAGGTAAAAAGGTGTTTCATATTCTTCGCCGATCCCGGTGGCACATTCAGCAGCGGCAGCAGCATGACTCGTAACTCTTCAAACCCGTTTTAAAACATTATTTTCTTGTGTAACCGATGGAAGGCACTGGCCAACAACAGTACGGCTTACTAATATATCATCTTCTCAGATGGCGTAAGGAAACAAAGCAGCCATAAGACAATAAATTGTGTTAAATAGACGTAAGTTCATCACATGATTGCCAGTAAGAAAACAATAAGGTCGAGGACAATAGAATCCGAATACAAGTGAAACTCACTAAATCCATTTTGATGCTTTTGAAGTTCTTAGATCGCTACGTTTTTTTATTATTATTATTATTATTATTATTATTATTATTATTATTATTATTATTATTATTATTATTTTGTTTAGTATAATAGTTGAAGCTCTAGAGTTAGAGTGAACTGCATTATCAATTATTTAGTTTTTAAGAAACTCACATAATAGTGACAAAGTTGATGAAAAATCCATCTTTAAACCTCCGTTTTTTCGTTTCTTAAATTTGTATTACATATTATAGTGTGTGTACAAAACCTGCATTTTCTTCTATATAGTAAAAAAAATGAGAATACAAATTTTACCGAACCAATCTCATTTTGATTTATATCGAAATACGTGAGTTTACTCGTATGGTTTAGGGTTCAGTAGTATACCGACGAAATATATCTCAATAACTAAGTTTATGTGGTGAGTATGGTGAGTATCTTTGAGAGATAAGCCTAAAAGTAGTGCATTCACACTCACAATTCAAATATGTTTAAGAAAAACTAGTATAAAGTAATATAAAGTGGCAAAATAGTGTACTTATATTCAGACGAAATAACATTTTTATTTGTTCACGTGTTTTTATTTTAGTAAATTCTCAATCTTCAAATAAACACGAGTTCTGAACTAACGCATGGAAACAATCTAGTAAATATCGTATACTATGGAAATCTCTTCAAAGACAGTAAATACAGTATATCTTTACCTGTAGTTCTCAAATATTTGAAATATGAAAACATTCTGTTTTTCTCTTCCTTCGGGGCAATAAACGTTCTGAAACGTCACCCTAAAGGTTTTTCCCAAAGTGCGCTAGCAGTAAAAACTTCAAAGGATAGGGCAATTAATGATTCTAAAGCTTAGTAAACAAACATTTCGAAATATACTTCATAAACAACCTCGTGGTTTGACGTTGTTCTGAAGTTACATACAGATGAAAATATGTTGGTTTTTATGCAATTTAAGTTATTTATAAAATAATGGTAATATGGTTGTGGAACTCGAGTCCTTGGAACGACTCCGCGTACATTCAAGGTTCCAGGAATCGTGAATCCTTAACGGAAATCACTTTCGTTCTTTGGCTTTTATTAAAAATCACGATAGTATGTGTCTTTATTGGTCTCATTCATGGGCGTAGAGCAGTAATGAGCATTGTCCCGCACTCGACATTGAGCATGAGGTTCAAAAATTGAATATACCCCCAAAAGATATAATACGCTATTTTACAAAACTCGTCTCTGAATTTGGATCTGAAGAACCATTAGTGTATAGAACGAAAAGCTTCGCATTTACAACCTAATCCAAGAAATTTCTGTGAGAACTGAAACATCTATATATTATCTACTAAGAGCACGCTTCTAGAGGGTATCTCTTAACTCCTTTAGTGCAGTACAAAGTGTTTCTGATTATGCGAGGCTTGCTTCATTATGAAATAAATTGCAAACTAAGACAATTTAAATTGTACGTGTAAAACACATCTTGTGCATCTCATTATTCATAGTATTAATTACAAATACTTTAATACTACAAAATTCTAGAACAAAATAAAGCAACAAAAGATTATTGGCAATTCTATTTCAACGTTCATTCTAAGTAATTTGTAACACGTACACTATTTTCATATTAATGTATGAAATGATAGAATGTCAAAGTCAGAAATGTATATTTCAGTTCGCTTGCCGTTTAATCAAGTATGGAGATGTAATTAAGGAGGAACTTCATATAGATTCGAGAACTCCTAGACTTTTGCCGAGTACAAGAAACTGTGAACCCAAACCACATAGAGATAAGATCCTCTTACAAACTAATGGAATAGCACTTACTTTTGCGCATTATTTCTAATTTTGCAATTTTCGAAAATTGTGTGAGTTGAACGAAATTGAAACCTACACCATCCTTTTAAGAGGGGAAACCCAGAGAACAAATGGGGAGTGGTTTTTGAATATGTGGTTTTTTAAATAATTTGCGTTAACTCCAAGCAAACATTATGGGAAAACTACTCGTTTTTCAAAAAATTGCCCTGCATGCCCTTTTTGATGAGATTATTTTCTAGAATGGATTTCAATGAAGGCAAAAACTCTCTCTTCAACGTTGTATTTTTGCAATATTAACTTCTTGCAATTTCACCATTCAAAAAGTCTAATTGAAATTAATTGAGTACTGACAAGTGTTAATATATCGTGCAGTCGTAACATCCTCGCCCTGATTTAAGATTTCAAACACAATCATTATCAGTAACATACATTTTCGTTTATGTTATAATGTTTGGGTAACAAGTAACTCATACAAGTTGGAAAACAAGTTTCAAGTTTGCTGTAAGGTTATTTTGTATTGTGTTTTCTTTGAATTTGTGTTATTAATTGATGTTTCCGCGCACGTCAAATGCTATGGTCATTAGAACTATTAGTGGGTGAAACTTGTATCCCAGGAGAAGGCGATGTTTTCCCCTTGCTGTGTGATGAGATCGTACAGGGCTTGCGGGGGTTTTCTCTCCCAGATATCTCTACCAGTGGAGCACCGTCTCAATCGGGGCAAGCTCTGAAATGCAACTACAGGACTCCCGACATGAGTAACAGTGTAGTACATGTCAGAGTGTGCGTAGCGTATGTGTAGAAGGAGATTAGGAACACGGATGAGGAAGGGAAAACCGTGCGTGGTCTGTGGCCCGTTTGTTGCAGTATTGCTCCGCTATTCACTTGGTATTGATAAGAAAAAACATGGAAAACTACCGATTCTGCCTGCCAGCCGCTAGAATTATCTTTCAGACTACGACTGAATTCGATATACCTATAAAGCTAGTTTTACTAGTGGCTCTGGCCCAACTCAGCAGGGAGTGAATGTGTTTGTGTAATTAAATACGAGTTATCAGTACTAGCAAATGAAGTTTGTATTTTATTTTCAGTTTAATTTATTTTGCGCTTTTGATGTTTATCGTACTTGAAGTGCGTGTGTTGTGATTGAATTCTAGTATTTAATTAATATGTCCATACATTAAATTATAAGTTTTGTTATTTTATTGCAAACAATTCAAAAAATTAGACAGCATTTTAGTGTAATGTTATGGAGTTTTCAAGGTTTTCGTTAATATGGCTTTTAAAAAAACGGGGGAGGTTCGGGGCTGGAGAAAATTCAACCAACCGTTATCGTACTTCTAGTTGAGAATAGTTTCCAACACCCAAACATTTTTGGGAGGTCTAGGTTCTTACGTTCCGCCGGGGGCCGGTGTCTTAAGCGACTGACTGGGCCACGGGACCATCTCTGCATCTTCATGTAAAAGTATATTTGTGAATATGTGTCGCCGGTTTCAGAGAAGAGCGGTAAATTCTGACACCGTGTGACCAATCTCCATGAAAATTGGCATATCTACGTGTTTTTTCAACCAGAAGGTTTATTTGCTGTTAATTTTGTTTTAACTCCATTAGATGGCATTAGAGATTCAGAGACATACGGAGGGGCGGAGAAAGGGAGGGACAAGGATAGAGAGATGGAGACGGACAGCGATAGGAGCAGAGAGAGAGAGAGCGAGAGCGAGAGCGAGCGAGAGAGAGAGAGGCAGGGCCAGAGAGGGAGACAGAGAGAGAGGGAGACGAAGTGAGACGGTGAAAGAGATGGAGAAAGAAAGGGAGAGGGAAGGAGAAAGAGGGAGATGATGGGCAGAACTAGGTCTGCTGGCTTCCGCTAGTAAAATTATGAACAAAACTGTAATTATAATTATGAAGGTCGAAAGTATTAGAAAAAAGTAAATACAAGTACAGTATCTCAAAATTCCCTCTGAAATTCTTTCAAAACGGACTTAATTTAACCTCTCCCTCATCTATGGAAAAGTAGAACATTCGTCTCTCTCAAATAGTTACTTCTGCAAACTTATATTCACCGGAGATGGATGAAACTTAATTCTTGACAGTAAAAGCACTCTTCGACTTTACGTAGGGTTATCTCTCGGAAACTTCGGAGACCAAAAGTTCTCGAAGGCACAAGTTATAAAAGCAGCAGTAGCTTTTAAATATCATTTAAATATAATAAGATTTCCATATGTTATATTCAGTGACTTTGCATTTCCATCTTCTTGTGAGATTTTTGAAGAAGAGAGGTAAAGAGAATATGATATCAAAGAGAACACGTCTCCGAATAAGAAATAGGAAAATGAAAAATGAGTTACAGAGGAGGAAAAGGAAGAGAAATGAAAAACGAAAGAAAAATCAGCACAAAAAAGAGAAGTAAGTTATAAAGAGGGCATGATAAATTTGAAAAAAAGGAGAATACACTATGACATACATGTTATAAAAAAACGAAGACATTAAAAACTAATGTGCATCGATAAGAAAGAATTGAAAGAAATGAATAAAATATAACTCGGTACACGCAAAGTCAGAGAAATAAACAGACAAAATAGTCAATTTCTAAGACGTTAATTGATCAGGGGGAAGAAAATAAACAGAAAGAGGAATAGCGTCATACAAGTAGAATAAATAGAGTGCTGTTAATGGTAAGAACTATTCATTAGAAAGAGAAAAGGGAAATAAAGATTTCTTAGAAAGAGCAAAGAATAGTAATAGAGATTCATTAGAAAGAGAACAGAGATTGTGAAACAGCAACACAAACATTTAAATAAGAGAAAGAAAGGAAGAGAAAAAGAAAAGCAAGGAGAGAAGAGTAGGAGGAAAAGGAGAAGGAAAAGAAAGTGATGAAGAAGGAGAAGAAAGAGGAGCAGAAGGGGAGGAGAACAATAAACAAATAGGTTACGAAGAATCGAGAAAGGATATAGGTGAACACATAAAAGGGAACGCAAGACAACTGAAGGAGGGGGAAGAAAGAAAGAAGTATCAGAGCAAGGAAGGAAAGGAAGGACAAGCGGAAAAAAAGGAGGAAAGAGCGCACGCCGGACAAGCGAACCCTCGGAGACCGAGTAGACAAACAATGCAGAGGCGATTTGGACTCTTCCGGGCGGAGGCTGCGAGGCGGCGAGCGACAGCGCGGTGGCGGCTGCGGCGGCGGGGCTCCGAAGGCCAGTTGGTCGCGTAGGTGGGAGCACTGGCGCGCGGGGCCGCGAGGGGAAGTAACGGGTGCCGAACACCGTTCACTGCCGAGCCCACCGCTCCGCGCGCCCACTTTCGCTCGCCGCCGCCGCCGCCGCCGCGAGGTCTCGCCGCGCGAGCTTCCCTGCGGCACGCGATGGCGAACCGGTGCCCGAGCTCTCCTCCTCCTGTTGGCGCCCGCTGCCCGGTCGTTTTAACAGGCTTTTTTCTCCTTTTTTGTGACGCAACGAAACGTGAAATATGGAGTCATGAATGCACGTTCTGCAAGAGAGGCTACTGGTCGGGTGCGTTAACAGGAAACACCAGTTTTGTATTCAACAGAGAATTTAATAGTGTGAAGCGTTATCTCAGCGATGTTGATTTTAGTATTGTGCCCATACTCGCAGCGGAATAGTTCAGTAACGCCACAGGTCAGCCAATGACCGCTCCTTCAATTTTTTTAAATGGCATTGTTCAAGTACGTTGTTCTCTTTTCATCGTCCAAACCTCTACAATTCGGTAGTGAAACGTGAAATATGGAGTCATAATTGCATGTTCTGCAAGAAAGACTGATGGTCGGGTGCGTTAACGGAAAACTCCAGTTTCTTTTTCAACAGAGAATTTAATAATGTGATGCGTTATCTCAGCAATGTTGATTTTAAAATTGAATCCCTACTGCCTGTAGAACAGTTCAGTCCAAATGAATTATCACTCGATCATTCATTTAAAATGGTAGATTGTAGTACGTTTTTCTCTTTTTCATTGCCCAAACTTCTACAATTCCGTATGTTCGGTTCGATGAAGACGAAAACGCTTGATACGTTTGCCTTGCGAAGCACTCTCGAAGAGTAATTAAGATTTCATATGGAGATGAATCACAACCTTCAATGCAAAATCGAGCTAAATCGAGCCATCTAATTGGAGAGTACAAGAAAACATCAAGAGGATAATATCTGTCCACCAAATGCAGCACTCGTTGTAATTGAAAACAGTTATACCACAGACGTACACATTCAAACATAAGTTAGCATTATTTGCCTTGCCGAACGTGTACATATATCTGACTGAATACATCGAGCTGCTCTTGCGTCTCCGCATGCGAGAAAGAGTGAAAGTAAATGTAACGGAGACCCGAGACGGACACACGAATGGTCAGTTTGGAGTATTTGTAGAAGCAAGAAATGCTGCGGCGAAAGTGCTAAGCAATGCCGTCAGCCTCGAAGGCCGCGGCGTCCCCCGACGTACCTGAGGGGGATGGTCTCGAAATGCCACGGCCTTGCGGAGATGCGGCTTCCGAAAGCTTCAAAACGACCTTGTGTCGGTTGCAGTATCGTGGGTTAGATCCGAGATTGTGGTGTATCTGCCAGTTTGAAGTCGTGTTTTCCCTTTCTTTAGAAGTAATATATTTAAGTGAAAATTGAAATGCTCTAACATGTTAGATTAGGAGTTTTGTCTCCAATTCTTTCATATACTTACCAATTTTTAAACCTCCACGAAGTAGATATAATAAAATCAAATTAAAAACAATCATAATTAAAATGTTTATTAATGAGAGCGAAAATGAAAAAGCCAAAAAAATATTTTTATGTATATTTTGGAAAAACAAAACAATACTGTAATAGTATAGCGTTTATGTCACCTTATGGAGTGCATTTAGCACTATCCTTACCAAAATTTAGAGAAAAAATTTTAAGAAATTCTTTTGAGAAAATCTGGTTTTTGTTATTTTTTAAAATTGCAAATATTGCACTAAAACTGCTACAACTTTCAAAAATATCCTTAATGAAAGTACTTAGTATGAACAACAAACTTTATATGAAGGAAAAACCTTTATCTTTAATTTTATATTACTCCGTATAGACGTACGTATACGGGAAGGTAAAAATGACGGAAATATACTAATGTTTGAATAGTCCAGCACTGAATACTATTGAGAACACGCACTGGCAAACGTATAGAAAAGATAAACATATATTAAGCATATATACGTATGAACGTAAATGTTGAGTATTTTGGATCAAAAATAATTATCAAAGGAATTCTTTAACACAACCACATTCAATTTAACTTTTGAGAGTTATAACAAAAATACCCCTACACGAATGCGATAGTGCAATATTGCTTTAAATTCAATTTTATATTCTTAGGGAAATTATGAACATTTAGAAAAGAAAAATACACTGGAAATATTTGAAATTCTGACAAAATACATTTAAATAAATAATATTTCCGTGGCCACATTGATACTGGGATATATTTTGCTCATCATAATAAACTGCTGCACGAAAAGTCTTGCTTCTGTTCTCGTATTCAAAAACAAGAATGAAGTATTCCGCGTACTCAAACCCTCCATCAAAAGATTCGGTCAAGATTTAATATTTACAATGAAGAATCGTGAATGTCAACAACGCATCCATCTACAACTATTAAAACATCACGCTTTCGCTTATTTCTGACCTCTGAGCATGGGGGGGGGCACGAAAACAACTGTTAAAGTTCTTCAGGATACTCAAATTCTCCTTGGAACACATGTTAACACACGATACGTATAATGAATTATGCAGAATGGCATCCTTCTCCATCTCCTGAAACGCCTCGGCTTTCGCCGAGGTTCCGCGTCATCGGAACCCGTGGGTCGGGCGGCGTACCTCTTTGGATGGTGGGCGCGCAGCTGAGGACGAAGACGAGGGCGGCGAGGGCCGCGGCGGCGGCGCCGCGACCTGACGTCATCTCGACGGCTGCTCCGGGGCGCTGACGAGGAGGCTGCGTCCACACGCCGATCGCTGGCTGGCACGTCGACCACGCTCACGCACGGGGGCTCAGCACACGAAAGAGACAGCCACCTCGAGGCGACCGCTCGCACATATTCCTGCTCCGCCCACGTGCTCCTCACTCAACACCTCGCAGGCGACTCTTGCAGACGGCGCAAACGTCTCCTGCGACGGTCCTCGCTTTGACAGCTCGGGTGCTCCAGCAAAATCGCGAAGTTTCTGCGGAGTTGGTCCGCCACTCGCGAAAGGTCAAGAAACAACCAGCACACCGACAGACAGCGGCAATACACTCGTCCACAACGAAGTACACCGTCGAAACACGCCCAGGACCGCTGTCAACAGGTGGGCAACACGCTCCGTCCCGCGTCGAAACTTTCACAGGCACTTCCACCGTCTGTCCGCGGAGCGCGCGGACGGGTCGAAAGTGACAGTCGAAACCACTCACAGACACAACACACGCGAGTCACACTTGTTCACACCGCGAGCCACACGCGTGCGGGGCACTGGGGTGGCGAACGGGGGTGAGCCGCGTGGTGGGAGGCTGTGTCGGAGCGACTGCGGCGGCGGCGGCGCTGCGCGCTGGGGCGATGCGAGCTCGCCTCCGTCGGCGACGCGTCTGGCGGCCGCCGCCGAGAGCGCGCCAAGCGCCGCCGCGCGCCCCCGCCCGTCCTCCCGCCGCCCGCCAGGCGCCCACGCGCGCCGCGCCATTGGCCGCGCCCGCGCGTGACGTCACCCGCCGCGCCACGTGCGACGGGCCGCGCGCGCCGACGCGACGCGACGCGACACGACCAGCTGGAATAGGTGCTGGACTTCAGTACTCTATTTCCTACTATTCCACTTGTGAAATTGAAACCAATAGTGTTAAACTACGCGTAAAAAATGCGCCAATCAGGGCGATGTATCTCAAAAAGTTTATCGCGTTATCTAACCGATTTTTCTCACCGCTTCTACCTACTGGCCAGTCATAAACTGTGACTCGTTTATCTTAGGAGGCGGTATACAACGATGGTTAGGTCTATGTCAAATGAACAGTATATGTACTATAACATAACCTCTTTGATTTTAACATGCTATTTTCTATATTTAGTTCGTTTTAGAACTCTGTTGGACGAAATTTCATTCGTGGAATGGTCCTATTAAATACCATTTGTGCTGTGGAAATTCTTAGATAAGTCCCCTCTTTGCTTCGCGAGTCGGTAATTTATCGACAATTTTCACAACACTAGTGATATTACCTATGATAATATTTACAAATTAAAACCCGCGTATTATTATCGTCTCCTACATTATTTCAGTAGTATAGCTAAGATTCACACGCAAGTATTCTTTTTAAATGAGCTCTCTAACGAAAAATAATTCCATGGAGGCATGACGAATTGCACTTGAACTTAAAAAAATTGGAGGATTTATTGCAAAAAATGCTTTTAAACATGTCAAATGAAGCCTGCAACACTCGGCAGTGTTTTCGAAATCTATATTGGTGTATAACTCTAAAACGAAGCGTTCTTGGGCTTAAAATCAGAAAATATTGAGCCAAACCAAAGGCCTGAAACAAACATTCCTCACACCGTAGTTCGTTGAATGGGATCATTTTACACATTATTTAATATTTTTGCGAATCTTTGCGCTTTCCTATTCTACCCCACTAGTTCAGAGACGAGCAGAATCTGCAGGTTATGTAAAATTAAACTATTTACATGGTATTCTACGCGATTAAATTGCATCTCTGTTCGATAATAAGTGTAATGAACTGTTATTTTAAAATACGCTCGGTTAATACAAACACAAAGAGACATACTATAGAACAAGTGACGGAGAATAAAATGTCTTGAAGGAAAAAAAATATTATTCGCTGAATATGGAAAATAAAGGATATGGAAGAGGATGGTGACATGAGGAGTTCTCGCACCGGTACGCTAGTTATTATTTTATTATTGTTCTTGTTCTTCTTGTTGCTAATTTTCTGTATAATGTGTAAAATTGGTTGATAAGTCGAAAAAAAATAGTTTTCAATATCCATCAACTTTCACAACTTGAAGCTCTTCTAAAATGTATGATCTATGAACTTGTGTTGTGTGTCCTTTTAATAACCTATCAAGCCACAAATTGGTTGATATATATTTGTACGATTTCCCCCTCTGGTATTATGAATGAAGGAAGTTTTACTTATTCATTCATGTAGTAATGTTTGCGTGTATTATTTTGTTATTATGGTCTCATTATCATCACCATCATCATCGTTCAATCATTACACTTTTCAGCTGGTGAACATCAAGTTATTTTTGTTTTTGTTTTTTACTGGTTGGCCATCTGATGGACACAAGTAGTGTATTCACTTTCAATTCCAAATCCAATAGTGCGATATTGTGATAATCTTTGATTTTGTAGTTCGCATATCAAAACGCAATACATTTATGTTAATTTATACTCATATCAATCTCTACCACTAAACTTGCAGTTCAGAGGTTGTCAGTTTATTAACCATCGAACCGATAGGTTGGACAGTTAATTGTCGACTGTAAAGGTCTATTCCTATATGCCGCCTAACAGACATGCTTTCATCTGTAATTGTAGTTGTTATACATTTATGGTTACTTTGTACCCTGGCACATTCTTGTTTATCGAAATGATAATTACATATTTCATGTACATAATTTGAAAGAAAGAGTAGCCAGTTCAATTGACAATAACTGTTCTGTAATGTTAATTCTGAAACTGTGACGCCGGTGATTGGTACTTTTCCTTTCTAGTTTACTTCGTTTAGAGAAAGTTACGTAATGCTGAAAAAGTCGACCGCGACATTTTGACGATAATATCCATTTTGAGTGTTCCTAGAACAGAGAAAGAACTTTAAAATCAGGTTTATTTGTCCATCCGTCTATCCATCTGTCTCTGAAAAAAAAAGCCTGAACTATGACCTATGCACTGTGCACATGAATCTCAATATTCATATTTCTCGATTGATCTGGTCAAACTCGAGGTTCCGTGGATCTCTTTTGGACGTACGTAAAGCTTCTAGAACAAATGCACAACTTTCTCAAAAATTGAGTATTTTTTCTTCTTTCAATTACTCGCTCAAATAGAGCAAATTGCGATTAATAATATGGCGTTGGTCCGATTTGCATGTAAACCTTCGACGTTGCCAAAATGTTTTCGAATTTGTTCAAATGTTTTACGAACCTGTACCAACATTTTTTCGATCTTAAAGCTAGACGTTTTTAAATGAAATTTTTCCTTCAACATTATATCTTAAAATTAATTTAATTTGTAGTTATTTTAAGATATTAGTAAGTTTCGAGGAATTTCAAAATAGTGGCCATTCATCTAAAATACCTAAACAGGATTTTCTCATTTTTTCTTCATTAAAATTATTGAAGAGATAGAGCATACTTCACTTCATCACATGAAGAATTGTTCATTTTCATTAAAACTTTTGAGTTTTTAAATATTACTCAGACGTCATTTTTCGATTCTCATGCCCTTTCATGATGTTTACATTACATTAATTGTCGAAATGCTCATTATGTATTGCTGACATTATTAAAGGAAGAAATAATTGAAGTCATCTTTATCAACATAGATTCTTCGTTCAGAGAGCCGGCTTGCAACCGCTTTGCCATCATCACATCTTGCCGTCATACATGTTTACGTATTTCATTGTTTACTGAAAATGTAAACAGAAAAGCATAAAATAGCGTCTTACGAAGTCTCTCGATGTCTGAAAAGTTGTCTTCTTCGAATAAATATAGCCACCGATTGATCGGGACATTTGGTCGCCTTCTAATGCCTGCTGTACTTTCTCTTATGCTAAAAATGAAGCTGCGTATGATATTGAATAAAATGTGAAAGCGCACTACGAGAACTCAACGAAAACGCATATCTTATGTAAGTAAGAATTGAATGCGAAAGGAGTTCAGCAATGCCTAGTTAGTTTTCAGCTTCCATATTAAGTCTTCCTCTTGAAATACCGAAATAATTATATATCCGGATAAAGTGAATTAATTAGTTTCATAAATGCTCCACAACAAAAAGAACTTCAATAGACAGTGAGTGATCGTGAAGTTCCGGAAGAAGGAAGTTGTAAATATTTGGGTAAAATACTTCCTAACGATCTAAATTGGACTGAATACACAATGCAGAAAGCTAGAAAGCGCTTTGTTTTGCAGTGCGCGCGAATGCTGCACAAAGTTACAGGTAATAGACCTGGACCATAGGCGTCTAAAGCACGAAGGGACCAACAACTTTTCTGGGCCACCTTACCCATTCATTTTATTTACATGTAACATTTTACATGTAAAAAAATGGCCAGCCTATTTTTGAATTTTTAAACTTTATTTTTAAGCAATTGTAAAAGTAACTGTGACTTGGCAGCATTTTTTAGACATTTCATAGTTTCTAATGATTTTCAGCATTTTTAGCTGTTTTTGTCGATATTTTATTTCTTGACGCATTTAGCAGCAAGTTGCTGTATTAATTGTACGCGTGCAATTAAAACTCTACTATGCAGTTAAACTCTACAACTACCAATCAGAATTCATAAAAAAAATCATTCAATCAAGTCACTATAACAGTCTTAGCCAAGGTATTTCCAGTCAGCCATGAAATAAGAACAAAAATGAATATCACAAATTGCTTACTTTCATTAAATGCATGTAAACAATGAATAAATAAAACAAAATTGGTTAAGTAAAAGTTGATTTGACACTATCTGACAAATGAGACAATATAAAATCTTTATCATGAATAAATTATGTGCTTTACATGTAAAACATTTAGTCTTACCAAGTTAAATACGTAAAACAAAAAAAAAATCAGGTGTTTACCCTTTCTAAAAAGTACGCCATCAAAACTGAGTCCGAAGTGAATAGTTTTTCTTACTTTCCAATTTTTATAAATGTTGTATTCTCTCTCGCACTTGTCCTAACTTTTCGTTGGAAGTAACGTTTTCAAAGCTTTGTCAGCTTCTTCTAATATTTCATCCGGAATATGTTCAGTATCTTCCATTTGCAAACATTTCTTTATCCTCAGTATAGTGATCAAAAGAACACAATGCAAGCGTAACTAAAATAGGTCTTGTTCATCAAATATATGTCTCGAATTGTAAAGATGTGCAAGAATTGCTCAAATTTTAAATTATTCTTAAATGGAAACGAAACGCTATTGAACGTAACATATGGATGAAGGGATATAAATGCACTCGTGGTAAATAAAAAAACACGCTCCTATCGCTCGTTTTCTTGAAAATACCACTCATGGTATTATAGACTTCTTTATCCACTCGTTTAGTTAATTACTGTAAAGACATTGTGGATAGACAAACCACTCCATATGCAATAGCCAGAAATAATGGAAAATATATTGATCAAAAAGGCCAATCATTTATGTGACCATTTAAAGGGGAAGGATCAAGGCTGAACCGGAAACAACGTAGCTGCCCAATATCAGACATTGAAAACACGGTGAATTATGATAAAACAGGTTTCCAAATTTTCCACAATGATAAATCCCGAATTTGTCAGAAACATTAGACGACATCATATACCTGTTCCATTGATCGCATCACAGTTTCAGATTCTCAAATTCTAGCGAAGTCCGAATACGAAAAAAGCACGATAGGGCCTATATTTATCTCAACTGGCAGTTATGTAATGCCTTTACAGACAAAACATACATTCCAAGGGATACGAACATTCACCAAAGCTTGTGTTTTGTGTTGGATTGAGTGCATTATTGAACCTCCAATACATTCACATTGTTCGTTCGATAGCAGCAATCAAACTAGATATTGTTATTCAGGATTAGGGGAAAACATATTCCCTCCTTGTAGATGATGCTATGCATGCGATCAGACCAAACAGGATGCAGAGAAACGTCTTAAATACAGGAATTTCAATGTACCAAACCGGTCATCGTCGGAGTTCTGTGATTTGTTCCGCAAAATATGTTAGAATTAGTCCAAACTCCCAGGTCTCTCAAAATACATCCCGTTCTGCGCAAAACATCGCGTTATTGGGAACAGCCAAAGTTTGCGCAAAGAATTGTGGTGGCATCCACTGTCACCAGATCTATTCCATAAGAAGCAGGTTGCAACCTAGAATATATTACATATTAACTGTGACTAACATTTTTAATCGTGAATTTAGGGGATACTAATATTAATAGTACAAATTGTATTAATAATAATAATAATAATAATAAAAGTGCTGCCAATTAATCTTATATTGTTATAGAGAACGAGTTTCCACGCGTCGTAAATGTGTAAGCGTGTCCTTTGTGAATTCACTGCATACTGATAATGAGATACTTTCCTCTCCTTTAAGGTTGCCGTAAATTACAGTGGCTCACTTCAATATTCAAACACCCAGAGATAATAGAAATACTCCAGAAATCGTAAGTTCTGCGATATTTTGACGGTTGTAGAAAAGAAATATACGCAAGAAAGTGAAACATAATTGTTCCTTTATTAATGGATAACAGTATAAACAAAACAAAAAGACCGAATGTAGTTGATGCATTCAATAAGAAAGAAAACAAAATAAAATTGTGTGGATTCTTTAGTAACAGTAACGTGAAATGATTAAATAAATAAATAAATAAATAAATAAATAAATAAATAAATAAATAAATAAATAAATAAATAAAGCGGCGTTTCGAGCACTATTGAGCAATTGTACAACAACCATTCCAGCAGTAAATACAACTTGTGTTTCGGGTCGTAATGTTGATAATATTTAAACAAGTTCCTGACGCCCAGTGTGTCAACAGATTTGTGTAAATTCTCTTTCAGTATGTTGAGATACTGATGTTTGTCTATTGTGTTTTTAATAAACGCCAGCTACCCCACACTAGCAGCTGATATGCAGTCCCATACCATTATGTGTCCACCTCCATGTTTCGGAGTTGACACTAGGTTTTTAAGATGTAACTCTGTATTTGGTCTGCGCAATACAATTTTCCTATCGTCACTGCCAAAAATATTAAACTTTTTCTCATCTACAACAATTACCTCACACCATCACTCCTCCAATTTTGTGACATATTTCTTTGCAAATTGAAGTCTTTTAGCTCTATTTCCAGCACGGATAAAGGTTTTCTTCTAGGCCGCTTTGCCATGAAATCCTGCATTTCTAATTACTCTGCGCTCTGTTTCGGGGTTCACAGATGTCCCTGACGCATCGCACAGTTCCGCCGCCAGCTGGACGGCACTCACCTTCGGATTTTCTCGTATTCCCCTCAAAATTGCACGCTGCTCTCTTTCGCGAATTCTCGTTGCGGTTTAGATTCAATTCTGTATTCTTTCTCAGATCTCTTAATGATATCGTGCACCATGCTCTTGATCATGAGTCAAATATTTGTGATTGCTCTGCAGAAGCATCCCTTTGCGTGGTGGTAAACTACAAGCTACCTCTCCTCGAACGTGGTGTTCTTTTACTTGCGCCCCATTGCTAGAAGTGCTTCCAGGTGGAAATGTTTACAGCGACTGTCTGCATAGTTTCGTTTGACCTAGGTGGGCGATGGTGTGCTTATCGCGCTATCTGAGAGAGTGGCGGGGGCTTAATAGGACATTTCCCATTACGTGTCCGAATATTAATGTGACCTCATATTATTGCGGATTCACACATAAATCCGTGTTTATGAAACGTATGTTGTGCATTAGAAACATTTTCTTTGGATTATTCTGTTTTCTAATAATATAGATACAGTTCCTATGCATTTCCTCACATGTCACTTCCGCGCACGTGCGAAAAATTGCAGACAAACAAGAAACTCCTTCTGTATTTGTGGCTGACCGAATATTAATGTGAGCCACTGTACATATCCAACAGACCATGTGTTAAATACACCTCTTGTGTAAAAGTAAGACCAATTAAGTAAAATTTAAATGCTCCATTATGAATAGCAGAGAAAATATCCTATAAATAAAAAAACCCTTAAGGAACAAATGCCAAAGTTAATATCTATCTTAAATCTTATGATTAAATTACATAAAAGTCCTTAAAATAGTTTATTCTTTAGCTTAGGTCAAGGAAACGCCTGAGAGCATAAGAGATTTTAAATTAATTTAAGATCATATGAGAAATAAAATAACGAATGGACGGGCGGACGCATTTTAATCTAAGACAGCTTCAGTTTTTAAAATGTTCCATAGTTAATTTGATTGTCCTTGTTGGTTAAATAACTCTTTTTTTGGCAAATCTTAATTAAATATTCTCCATTGTTTCACATCAGACAACTGTTTAGATAATGATTATATCTAACGGACAAAATTAACTCTAAGACTGCGTGAATTATATCATTACAGACCATTCAGTGACTGTGGCAGCGTAACTGATGTTGTACATCTCGAAAACGAGAGAAAGCTAGCTCGACTCCCGTTGAAAGCGGGTTCTATAAAGTTTTACTTTCTAGCAGTAGGCCGTTAACCATCTGCTGACCATCGAATGCAACAACCAAATTATTCTGTAATTACTATTAAATAACGCTGGCGCCAGACATTCGTACATATATGAAATGCCCTCCCTACCGACTGAAAACTTTAACACTAATCAATTTCTGATCTCCATAAATTAAAAGAGAAAATAAAGGATTCACGCTTTCCAGTCATGCTGAAAGGAAATTTGGTTGCATTTTCCCCCTATGAAAAGAATTTTAATTGCATAACCACTATCCAGCATGTAATTCAAGAGTATTAATTCTGAAACTACTGCATAAAATATTTTGGTCGTCGATCCATACAAATAATTTTTGTAATATTTGAACAACACAAAATTATGCCTTTAAATAAGAATAATTTGTTGAATATATTGTACTTTCCAATCATAATCATCATAGTGAAGCTACTATGTTCCGGAATTACTTTATATGCAAAAATATGATTCTTTAGTTTCTAAAGTATTCAGAAACATTGCCTTTAAATATGAAGAACATATCCATCGTTTTTTTCTGCAGTACTGTGCGTCCTTGCTTTCTCTTTCAAAACAAATAACTCTAGTAAACTGTATCGTTGCCCAAGCCAAAATAGTTTCATGTGTTAAAAATTTCTCTCACATTTCATTTCTTTTAAGCCCATACTTTTTCCAATATGTTCTTTCAGTATCTGGTAGTGGACTTACCAATGAATCGTAGTAGCTGATAATGTTACACTCCCGTTATATCTTTTACAACTACATGTGATTCTTCTCCTGATTTCCTTAACACTTCCATATTTTTCTCTCCTAATTTTTGAAGAGATAGAAACTTCACAAACTTTGTCTAATTTGGGTTCACTTCTACTTTTGAAATTGCTCTATTAATCGCTTTGAAGTGAATCTACCTTTGCATACAACCTAACATTAAAATGCTACCGTTTTGTATGTTTATGTGAATAAGGTGTTAATCAAGTTCAATGGGTGTGGGTGTTGGCCACATTAATTTGAAAATCGGTATTTGCACACTTATGTAAGAACGTAAAAGTGAGAAGTCGAACATAACATTCATTCATTCTCTAGCATTACTCATGGTTTTGTTTTCTCCGTATTCACTTGAAATTCAGCCGGGACAAGCTGTAAGATGCTGACATGTTGAGTGTTTAGTGCATGTAAGTGTTAATGTCTGTAAGTAAGGGGTGAGGATAAGTCGAGGAAGATGAAGGAAAGATCGCGGCCCGTGGCCCGGTAATTAGGGTTCTGCTCTGGCATTCGCCTGGTGTTGATCGAAGAAACCACGGGGAACTACCAATCAGAGCATCCAGCCGCTAGAATTCTGGTCCAGACAGCGGCTGAACTCAATTTAGCTGTCAAGCTACTGTCGAAAATACCGCCACCGTCGGGACTCAAACCCTAGGACCCGGTCAGAGGCACTGCAGTGACTTCAGCAGATGCCCTGAGCCACCTTTGCTGGTCCCATAGTTTCCCATGGTGTCACCGTTTAAGTTTCTAACAAACGGTCCTTGAACCGCAATCGATATTCCTCTCCCTTGATCTATCCTCACCCTTACTTACACACCCTTGCACTTTCATTAACTACACAACCACTCATGTTGAGAGCTTAGATGTTGGCCTGATTGGGACGATGCCCCGCTGGTGGGAGATATCTGGATGGAGAAAACCCCATAAACAGACATACAAGCCGGTGCGATCTCACTACCCAGCGGGGAAAGAACCCCGCCACCTCTCGATT
The DNA here is from genome assembly GCA_017312745.1 of Gryllus bimaculatus. Lineage (NCBI taxonomy): Eukaryota > Metazoa > Arthropoda > Insecta > Orthoptera > Gryllidae > Gryllus > Gryllus bimaculatus. The sequence continues at coordinate 9,678,742 of BOPP01000017.1, forward strand.
AAAAACCACTTACGGGACAAAATACCATAACAGTTAACTTTTCCCGAAGCAGGAAATAATCAATCAATTAATAGTATATAATATGTAATGATGTGACATAAGAATTCGAAGTAGTTTTTCTTCGCCATGCATACCACAATCACAAGATGAAATCCCTCATGCTTTAGACGTATATTCAATACCTCCGAGCGCTTCGAGAGATGCGAAATGTGTTCTATGAGGCATGCGCGAGGCGCCGCAGCGGGCATTGAACTCTCCAAATTGATACCGGGTCGATGGGGAGCAGGCTATGATATTTCACGAAGAAATAATTCGGTAGAAATCGAATTGTCTTCATTGTGACCAGAAGGTTGATACGTTATAGTCACTGTTTGGAGTTTCATTAGTAAAATCTTCAACTGATTAGTATTTAAATAACTAATTTCCCACAAAATACTTGATTTCTTTAAAAAAGCATGATATTTTGTCAATAATTTTTCACATGTTTCTCGCATTCTACTTACTCCCATTTTACATGAAGTCGCAACCACATTTTCATAATTTTCTCCAAAATAGCTCGGATTTTTTCTATATTTTTCTCAGGTAGAGAAAAAAATGGAAAAAATGACTCAGATCCCATTTTCTTTATACGCTCTGAATTTTCGAAAATTTGAAAAATTTTAAATTTTGTCGGCAACTTTCTACAACTATAATATTGAAGACATATTTTATTTTAAATAAAACCTGTTCTTTAAAATTGGATCTTTTAATGACATCTAGTACAATTTTTCAGTATGTTATATGTTTTTTCGCAAGTTTGCGTGTAATAAAACTAATTAGCAACGTCATTTTCAAGATTTTCTTAAAAAATTCTCAAAATGTTTTCTTTAATTTTTTCTCGAATAGTGTGCAGTATTCTTATGAAATGTCGCAGGTTCTATTTGTGTTGAAACCTGAATTTTCGGAAATTACAAATACGAATACTGCGAGTATGCACTGTTGTGGCACAATCAGTGATAATTATCATGAGAAGAAAATTCTGGTCTGTGGAACATCGACCAAATATGTATTGGCTTTATTAACTTCTCGTTACCTTACATGTGAAACTTTAACTTTTTTTTTTCAAATGAGAGTAAAAATCACCTTGAAGATATATTGGACATGAAGTTCATTCGTTTAAAATTGCTTACGTTCTGAAGTTTTTTTCAGATTCGTGACTTTCCCTTCCAATATCATTAACGCTATCAATTTCTTCAATGTTGGCGGTAAAATATTAGAGAAGGAAGCGATGCCAAAGTAGAAAATTACACGCCATGACGCCATACATCGTTGCCTCTCAGCTGCACATATATACTCGACAGCTGAAGCACCTCTTAGCTTTCGATTTCTGGACTTCTCTTTAGTTATATAATATTACCTGAAAGTAGTTTAGGATTAGAATAGGATTCTTGATACCGAAAAATTTGTTGACGGCATAAACGGCTCTCCGACCGCGATCTGTCTGTTTTTGGCACCTACGCCCTTCAGATGATTTTTCTCCAACATTGATATTTTCTCTTCGAACTGGTCGAAATCGAGTATCTGAGAGTGTGAAATGAATATTTTGATATTGTGGAGCACTTTATATTAAACCCGAACAGTATTTTCCAAAATGTATAAAACATATCTTAACATTTTTTAATTACTTTCCTCTGATAGAACACATGACATTTAAAAAATGGAGCAGGTCTCGTTTTCGTTAAACTCTGAATTATCGAGAATTACAAAATTTGATAATGAAGAAATTTTTTCAAATTAAATATTTTTTCCAAAGACAGATCTTTCAATAAAGAAACGTACATATTTTCGAACATATGAAAAGTTTTCGCTTAGTTTTGCTATAAATGTAGGCTACTTTTTAAAAAAATTCCTGAAATTTCTATTTCCATTTTTTTAGCACTAGTGTCATTTTCGTTGAACTTTCTGAGTATCTAGAAATTGCAAAATTTATAAATAATGCGAGAAAATACTTGTTGTTTTAGCACCACAAGTTACTTTTTTTTAGATTCCATAGTAAAGAAATGAAAATTATTGGAATGACCTCAATAATATGATCTCAAACATCAGTAAAACTCCCGTTTAAAGATCCGTTCAGCTGTTACGTCGCACACACATCAGAATAAAGGTTTATTAATGCTGTGCCAAAGATGGTTATGATTCATGCGGGTAGAGAGGAGGTACATGCAATTTTGTACCTGGAAATCGATTTGTAAGTACGGATGCATGGATATGTCACACATAACTCTGTTAGATTGGAAGGTTTTGAGCTGAAACTTCCTAAATACATCAGAGTTAAGATCTAGTTGAGTCATTACGGAGATAATTAAGATATTTTCATTTTGGGGGTACTGTACATGAAGATCCTATGACATTTTAAACCTTTTTTGGAAAATGACTGAAAACTTATTCTTGAAATTGTTGACTCATATACAAGAAAGTGCTTATCCAATTACGGTATAGTTCCGATTTTCATTAAAACTTCTGCCATTCAGAAAATTTCAAAAATCTTTATATTTAACACCCTAAGGGGTTTCGTTTAGAAAGAAGTTTGAAATATCCATTCAACCAAATTTCGTAATTATGCTTCAAATGAAAGATAGTATGTTCCGGTGGTTTCTTGTTTGCTATTATTTACTGTCATTCAGGCCCTAAATTATACTAAAATCATAAAATTAATCGAATGAATGCTTGTCTGCCGTCCTTTATTCATTATATCATTGTATGAGCTGTAGTCGATCTATTCAAAGGATTCGGTATTTCCCCTGCAAGAAAACATGTGAGAGTAAGGTTGTTGTTAGAGATGCTAATATAACGAGATTTTTAAAGTTCGAAGAGTGTTTTTAAATACAAATATTTGTGAGTGTGTGTAAACGCAATGTCTAGCAATCCTATCACACATGCGTCGTTTCACAAAAAAATTCAGAGGTTAAAATTACGGGGCGCATTATTTTTAAGGCAAAGTGGAAAGCAGGATTTCTTTGCCATAAGTCCCTACACGTACAGATCTTGGTAAATTTACATTTCCATTGCCTTTCAGAAATATGGTGAACTATGGGTTCATTGGTTGAACTGTTATTTCATTGGTTGATCGATTGATAGTGATTCCGGGCGCGTAAACTTCTAGGGTCATTATTCCCGCTAGTGCATGTTTTGCTCGGTAGGTGGCGGTGGTTTTCCCCGGCTGTATGGTGAGGTCCGGCGCCGACCTACCGTCGGCAAGCGGAGTTTTCCATGTGTGGTAGTGTAGCGCATGTTAATGTGTATGTAAGGGGCGAGGATAGGACAAGGAAGAGGTAGGAAAGATCGCGCGCGGTCCATAGGCCTGTTATTAGGGTACTGCTCCGGCATTCGCCTGGTCGTCTGAGAAACCACGGAAAACTACCGATCGGAGCAGCCGTCCGCTAGAATTCTTCTCCAGGTATGTTTCATTGGCCTTCGATACAATACTGAACGACACGAAACAACGTTTTGGGGATTTTCTATTTTCCAAATACGAGTAGTGAATATGAAAAACTGTACAACATTTCCTACAGCCACATATATTTTATTTTAAACGTGCGTTCTTTGTGCTCCCAACTTTCCAAACTATTTTCAACCAAATTTATTCTTGTGACTTGGATTTTTCTGCATAAATTTGTTCAATTCCACATCTTTAACTGATGTTACGCACGTTTTTGAACATCTTCGCAATTCTTGAGCAACGATGACACCAACTGGAAGAAACGAATGCTATGCCGCGCATCGCCGCTGGATTTATTTCGGTCTCGGCCCCCTGCGAGCGATTGTATCACGCAATTCTCCGCCGAGGGGCCTTGCAACGCCCGAATCCCGCGTGGGGCGCGCGGCAGCGGCGCGAGACGCCCGGGAAGAAAGGGAATGCGGACGCGCCGCGCCGGAGGGGGAGGAGCGCGCGAGCGCGCGCGCGTGCGGAAACAGCAGCCGCGGGCGGTGCCTGGCCGCAGGCGGAATGCCGCTTTCGGCCGCTCCGCGCCGCGCCGCGCCGCCCCGCCCACGCCCATCGCCCGTGACGCCCGCTCGCCCGCCCGCCCGCAGCGCCAACTCCGGCGAGAGCGGAGCTACCCGCTCGCCTCCGGGGGCATCGCCCCGCCCGCCCTCTCTCCCACATCTCCCGCCTCTTTTATGGCTTTTGTATTATCGTTTATATTCATTATTTTCGTTTGGATAGAACAATACAAAGATCAGTGTTTACTAGTACAAGTTGTACAACTTGTACTAGTTGTACAACTATACCATAACTGTATAAGCACTTTCTTGTATACGAGTAAACAATTTCAAGAATACGTTTTCAGCCATTTTAAGAAAAAGGTTGAAAATGTTTTAGGATCTTCATGGAAAGTACACCCTAAAAATAAAAAAAATCTTAATTATCTCCGTAAGGACTCAACTAGATATTACCTCTGATGTATTTAGGAAGTTTCAGCTCAAAAACTTCTAATCTAACAGAGGTATTCATCCTTACTTAAAATCGATTTCCAGGTTCGAAATTGCAAGTACCTCCTCTCCATCTGCATAAATCATAACTATCTTTGGCACAGCATTAATAAATCTTAATTCTGATGTGTGTGCGACGCAACAGCTGAAAAGATCTTTAAACGTTAGTTTTACACATTCGTTATAGTTGCTTATATCTACTTATAATTAACTTACAATAATCTTACTAATAATCTTACAATACAACTTACATTACTACTAGTAGGGTAGAAGTATCATTATATAATAACTCACTTTGGTTCGAGATCTGAGAATTTATTTAGGAATGTTTGGAAAGGAAATTTATTTTTGATGCCGGTTCTGTGTATTGGATTTTGGTAGTCTTAGCAGGGTTAGATTGGATATATTTGGGATGTTCTAAATGAAGTGGGTGGATAGAAAAATAATGTGGTTGGTTATCATTGATGGGATTATCAGGATGACATTGAAGAGGATCTAGATTCACTTGTAGGTGAGAGTAGGGGGATGTAAGGTCGTAAGGAAAAAAAATTTGCTGCTATTTTTGACGGGATGATTTTAATTTTATTTTTGGCTGCCCAACTGTCAATTTGGTGTAGATATAATTGAAGACTGATTTTTATTGAGATTATCGTGGGACCCGATGAATATACAGCCGTGTCATCTGCAAATTAGGCGGTTTTTATATTACTATGTTTCGGTAGGTCGGCTACGTACAAGTTGTAAAGAGCGAGAGATAACGAGGAGCCTTGGAGAAAGTCTGCTTTGACCGCTTTTGGATTAGAGTGATGGTTATCAACTGCAACGACAAAAGTTCTATTGACGAGAAAGTTGGAAATAATTTGTGTAAGATAATGTGGAGTGTCTATTTCTTTTATTTTATAGTTTAGAGCTTGGTGGTATGTTCTATCCATGGCCTGAGAAATATTGAGAATTGTATGATAGTGTTTTTGGGATGCCGTATGGATGTTTTAAGTGATTCTGATTCGTTGATGACGCGAGGATACTTTTTTCTGTGAGACCCATTTACTCCATGGGTATGACCTTTGTGTTATAGATATTTGTTGTAATAATTTAGATAGTCTGATTGGTCCGTAACTGTTGGTTAGATTATATTTTACATTTATTTAGTCAAACAAACAGTAAAAACTGTATGTGACGTATGGGAGAGAAGATCAGCTGCGCACGTTTTCGTGAGTTCCAAAATTCCTTCCCATCATTTTAACTATAAAAAGTTGGAAGGTGAGTAAAAGTTTAAAATAAATAAATAAAAATAAATTTTAAAAATTCGCAAGATCTGCAATAATTGAAAAAAATAGACATCCCGAAAACTTATTTGCATCGGTAAACGAACTGCAAGTATGATTTCAACTCTAAATAAATCTAAATAGTAAGTCGCCTTTACCTCTACTCCTACCATTATAGGCAAAAGGAGAGTTCAACAAAACGTGCGCGTAGTGAAGCTACATTTACGTTCAGAAGCAGAACAAGGGGCCATCTCAGCATTTGCTCAATGGATCAGGGAAAGTGGACAAAAACCTGATCGAGATGGGGGGTCATTGACCCGGAAGCTGAAGAACATTATTTGTTACAAACATTAAGTCTTTTGTTTTAAAAATTATACAATAAAATTTAAACTAATTTAATATATCACTGTTTTGTTAAAATAAACATTATTTTTCTTTTTGATAATCAATATAGTCTCTAATTGTATAGAAACAGTTATGCAGCAAAGACATGAATTTCCCCAAAATATTCTGCCATATCTCAGGCGGGAATGTACATTTGCAAAATACTGCATGAAGGCTGACAGAATTTGAAAGAATTATGAATGCGTAACATTATGAATGCGTAACAAAAAGCGCAGCTTATTGAGTGGTTGCAATTATTCTTTGTATGGCCATAATCCAGGCACCGCTAGCATTGTATGGGACCTTAGGGTGTTTTTCTTGCTCCTGCATTTACTTATTGGTTACAAATTTTCTTAATGGCTAGAATATTGTCTATTGGATCTTGTCCTGAACAAACAGCTGCAACTACTAGGATAGATTTGTTTTCTTTGTGAAGTCTGGTGATTTTTATCAGTGAAGGAAAGCGTTGTTTTAGGTCTTGATATATTTCTTGGTCAGTAATGGATTGGTTCACGTTATTGAACACTATAGATTTTTTAATGGATCTTTGAAGGAAGTAAAATTTCTATGAATGTTAATTAGATACCTGATTAAGTTTCGGAATTCCGTGGGTAAGTTTGCACTTATTTTTATTTTATTGTTTTTTTTTATCTGCAATGAAGTTTGTGGTGACTTTAGATTCAATTTCTTTGATGAATGCATTAATATAAATGATCTCTGCTACTATGATCGGTGGTATTTTACTGGGGATTTCACTTTGATTACTAGGAAAGTCGTTGATATGAGCTTATCTATTTTCGATTGCTTGTTTTTCAAGTTCACTAAGAAGTTCAAACCTGTTTTTCACTGGCACATTAATTAATAGCGAGTTAGATTTTGTTTTTTGATCACTGTATCTATCGTGATTGCTGATAAATTTTTTGGGGTTCACGCTCTATATCATTGTTTATCACTGACCTTTTTCTGGAGTCTGACGAGTCTTTTTGAGTTGGTAGTTGAACGGTTGGGGGTTGGGGGTTGGCTGAGTTGAATCGGTTCCTTGCCATCAGCGACGAGGATGTTATGTTGATTGGTGTTCTCCAACTTCACCTCCATTTCGTCTTCGGTGAATTGATGTGGGTGATCTGGGATGAAACTCTCCATTGTAGCTGACTGGTTCTCACTGTTGTTAAGAACAATCAAAGCAGCACTAATGTATTCACTTGTTGGAGGGTCATGGCTGCATGCCATTCACTACACTAATTTGCACTGTCGCACTTCACCGGAATTATTTCGATAAATTATTTATCAGTAGCACTTGTGTGGTTCACTTCACTAGATAATAATTTAGTATTGTCTCGATGCGACGCGTGGCTCCTCGCCACTTCGTTTATGGACTAGCAAACTATGAAGTAACGGTTTTATCGCAACTGATCTGAGGGGGTCACACAGCAGACCTCTATCTCTCGCCACCACTGTCGGTCGAAGAATGACACCGCCTCTAAAAAGAACTATTTTACGAACTCTACGCGAATGAGGTACCTTAACCTTAACTTTATCGCAGTGCTTCCTGAAGTTGTTAAGCCATTAAATACACGTTCGTATCGTTTTAATAAATGTACGCGAAATTCTCGTAGTAAAGGTAAAAATCATTACTTTTACGTGTAAATAAAGGTTACATAATTTACAGCATTTTAGGTTGTTTATTTGATTAAATGTGTTTAGTCAGGACACAACTTCGTCAACTGATGGGAAAATTGTTTTATGTCAAGTTTGAACGAATCTAAGGAAGAAGAAATTTTTAATGAAACGGGTTTTTAATTATTTCCAATGTATGCATTTCATTGATTTGCATGTTTTACACGCATTCTGGGAATCTTGTGACAAGAAAAATCAAATTACTCTGGGGAAGACGATTGTACATGTGAGAAATGCATCAAAGACAATGGTAAAGAAAAACAATTAAAATACTAATTAAAATAATTTTAGTGGTACTTAAGAAACATCAAGGCATAGAAACAATTAAATAATGATGTAATCCGTCACACACATCAAAGTTTTCTGTCACTTTTCAACCTTCACGAGTTAGCATCCTGCTGTCGCCATAAGATAACATTTACTTAAATTGGTATTACAAAATTGGTAGTATTGAAACGTTTATCTATTTTCAATACTAATACTAATACAAATACTAATACTAATACTACTACTACTACTAATAATAATAATATAAACAAAAAATGGAACTATTTATATGCCTATATGTGCCCCACGCTCGGCAGCCAACTGAAACTGTTCCCCGTCTATCCGTAACTCATAATTATGTTTAATCATAAAACATTACTTCTTTCCCCCCAATTTGGACAATCAACTGAACGGAACCAGAGGTTTTTATGTTCCGAATTCATAGGGAATTTTATTGACCGTTCAATAAATTTATTTTGGGATGTGAGTACGCGAAGCCCTTCCCAGGAAACTGGATGCTTATCAGCGATTGTTTTGGAACTGGACACGCAAGTTATCCTACTCTCGCTTACAATCTAACAAAATATAATTTTTTTTTTTTTTCAAAATTAGTGGTTGCTGCCGCAAGAGTCGGAGCAACCTGGTTTATTTGTAATCAAAAACAACTGCTTAGCCTCGTTGCCACCTCTCCTGGCCGTAACAAAACATATATCACAAAACAACATGAACACATATACATACCAAAAAACAAATAGTTTACCCTCAGAAACAAATAATATTTATCCATAACATTTACTCCTAACAATTACAGAACTCATTCATGATAGCGGGCATTCCTTTTCCCTTATTAATGGCCATTTATGTTTGAAACTTTAAATATTTCCCCCACTAAAATACAGTTCTTGGCCTTTTAATAATCTCGAGTCAATTAAAAAAGTTTGAAAAGTGTCGTTGACCACTGTGGCTTCATTAAACACGTCCGCCCAAACGTCGCCGATTTCCAGAAATACCATTTCCATTTTACATCCATTTTATGTTCGTTCTGCGAATTCACTCTGCATTCATTATAACACCACACTTTATATGACAACATGGCTTCCTTCTACCATCCGTCATGTACCAAGTCAACAAGCATTCGGTCCTCAGGTTTTCCGTCTTTACTAAAGTTCCCGAAAAAAAAACAATTGACGTCTTTTTTTCGTTTGTCACTTACTTGCAATTCATTTAATTACTTTTTCGGTCTATATTTCCTTCACATCTGATAACATTCGCTTTTGTAAATTAATTACATATTTATTTTGGTTATATATTTACGTTTTAATGTCTTTAAGGTCTGTTTATTTAATTCGACAGAATTACTTACATAGGTTCACAATACGTAGTGTTCGCCTGTCTTGCAATAGAAAGTTATGATTTCTTTTGAATTTCTTGGAAAGTGTATTGTATATTTATTTATTGTCAGCCTAAAATCTACCTTCATTTATTTACTCCGGTCTGATTGTATTTTAACAGTTCGTCAGCTTCGGTGTAATAAATAAATACCACTACGTTCCCGAACTCGTCCCTTCTTGTGGCAAATAAGTGGCATTTTTAGTCCCTATTAAAATATATGGAAATATTATCTTTGGCGAGTCCGTTTAGACCGTCACGGTATGTAGTAGATTAAGATAATTCAGTATTGCTTACAGCGTTAGCTTTTTGTATGTTTTTTCGTGTTGAAGAGTTTCCTATGTTTATTGTCAGTCTATTACTAAATTCATGAAACCCTGCGACATAACTCGACTTTCTTTAATCTACCGTGTCCCCATTGTAAACTTCAATCAATCATTAAAAAATATTTCGCTCAAATTAAAATTCCGCGGAGATACAATTTTGTTTGCTAGAGATGCTCATGCTCTTACAGTAATTTATTGTAATGTAATTCAACGTAAGTCGGAGCATCCGGGGAAAGTGCCAAAATGAATGAGTCCCAAGGCCGGGGTTAGGTCACATACATAGGCGTCCCTGATACTTCACGATGCTGCTCGGGTGTTGGGCGCAAAGTTGATCTCCAAGCTTAGTAATGACGGAGGAATGGCGACTCTCCGGTGGCCCAAAGTAATTCCGTGCTGACTCGCGATTGATGTCCCAGCATTCGTTCAGGCAATTGATGTTTCAGTTAATTCGTAATTTACTATAGTACAGAGCGTTCAAAAAGTCTCTCCACGATAGCTGCTCTACCACTCTCCCCCTTTTGCTAGTAAATTGCAACGTTCAAAACCCCCTGCGTCGTTTGCATAATGTTCAAGATATAACAAAATGCGTTATCTTACTCATGAACGTTAGCCGACATTGGGCTTTTGGCCACATGAAACGAGGCATTTCGTCCTTCGACCGCCGCCCTAAGATCCTGTCCATCTCCCAGTGAGGCAGACCTCACCTTTCCCAGGTCAAAAACGCCGCGATGTTTTGAAGTGCTCTTGGGTCCCATCCTGAGCGCTGAACCCGCCGCAGTGTGTCTGTGTGTGTGTGTGTGTGTGTGTGTGTTCGTGTTCCACCTCAGCTCTTCAATGCGTGAACAATGTCATTTCAACAAAACTTGATTTACAATAACAATGGGGGGGATATACTGTGCAGGTAATACACCCCGAGAGAGGTGGGTAGATGGGAAGGGAGTAACATTTATAAACAAAATCGTTACGCAAACCACAATGCGCATATTCCGTGTAATGCGCTCGTTGCGAGCACAGTGAACGAGACGATAAAGCTTTTTAATAGATAATTTTAACATAGCTGCACTTCAAGGTCATGCGCTCGTTGCGAGCACAGTAAACGAGACGATAAGACTTTTTAATAGATAATTGTGATAAATAAATACCCGGTCAATGCTAGATTTTCACCTGATAAAATATACGTAAATGGCGATTATGTATTGTTTACATTCTCGCTTCAGCTGCGGGCTAGTGCAGTCGCTCCGCCAACAGCAGCTAGAACTCGTTCAGTGTGAAAGTGCAACGCAACATCACGCCGAACGTTAAGAACATTGTGTTCGTAATAGTGTTCAGTGGTCATAATTATTCAACTACGAGTGCTTTAGTAGTTGAATGAACAACAATGACATATTCAGGCCAGGGCGGTGGGTCAGTGAGGCCTAAATTCGTTATATCAAATTCCGGAAGAGTCAATCTATGTGGTTCCGGACGTGAAGGCAACGTAAATCTCACGGACAGCATGGGAATTCATCGAAAATACCGCCTCAACGGTCACACTTCGCAAACAACAAACATCCACCAATTCGGGGGGCCGGATCATCAGGCCAGCCCGAGGAACGAATGCATTCACAGAACAGTCAGATGCTTCAGCCCCACCGACATAACGGTAAGGTGCAAGGAAAGGCGATGCCAGCGATAACGAAGTGATACAGAGACCTTAAAACGTGTAACCACCAGACAGTCGGGGGGCCCGGCAGGGGTCGAAACTACAAAAGTCAATATAATCGTTAAAGAATCAAAAACAATTAGTTGGCTAAACGAAGCAAAATCCCAGATGATCAAGTGACGAAAAATAAAATCCCACCTATTTTTGTTACTAATTTGTGAAAATCAAGTTTCTCTCCCGTCTCCGCGACATGAAATAAAACTTAAATGTCTCCTAATCCAATACTTCAACTACAGAAATTCAAAAATCAAAGATTTCGAATCCCAAATTCCAATCAGGTGACCGACTTCCGAAAAGCAGTTTAAAATATTTCCTGGCCACCCAAAAACAATTTCACAACGTATCCCCGGATTAAAATTAAAGTAAACAATACTTCATAGTGGATCAAAAGAATTTCATCCTTCATATCTCAGAAAATGAAATATTAGACGAAATCACACATTTAAAAATTCAATTTCTGGTATAAAAGTCACACCGACTGGTAATTAAAAACAACTCCCCCATCCCAGTAGTGGCAGTTAGACTTTGATGGAACTCAAAAATCGAGGATCTTGTTGGGAAATAAAACAAATAGGTTAATAAATTGGAAACCAGAAGAAGGAAGAGAACTAACCAAAGGGCCCCTACATGTCTACCAGTGTTTGAACTTTTGGACACAGAAAAACAATTTGCAATTATTTCAATTTCAATGTGTGTTTTTGTGCAGGTTGATCACCTATCACAAAACTGCGAACAAAAGAACTCACTCCTAACATGTAAACCTTTGTCTTCGGGACGCAAGGGCCTGACCTCAGATCAGTAGAATGTTCATAGTTACCGAAAAAATTAGAAAGTAAAAGAAAAACAATCCAAATGACAGACTTAGAAAATCCTATTTCCCCCCCGCAGATTCAATACAACAAACTTGTCCAACTCTACCTCAACCAATAAACATAACCTAACTTCTCACCACGCAACAAATATCAACAACACCAAAAACACAACAAACACAAATACCAACAATATAACAACCAACAACAACAAGAAAACTACAACAATTCCAATACTGGTAACTCATTCATATAAAAAATCACTTCAGTTTATAACTAATCACAACAATTATGTTAATACATTCATTAATGTCCAACAATTATAACAAGAATAACCAACAATCAATTGCTATGACATTTAGAAACAATTATTGATCACCATTAGCGAGTTAATTATAATTAAACTGGAATGCCTAATGGCATTATCAACAAAAAAAGTCGAATTAACAACACTTCCTCACATGCTTAACAGAATTGGAATAGTATGCAATCACAGAAAAACACATTCAAACAAGAAACCTCATTCTTTATTGCCGGCCCATTTAGAATATCAAAAACAGACAGACAAAACTCGAAAGGTGGAGGAGTATTAAATAACATAAAATGGCAGGTATACCACTCTACCAGATTAACTCTACCACACACGCTGCCCGGACCTCGAAACAGCAGCACATAAATGGTATAGTATAATAATAACAGAACAAAACAATAGTAACTGTTACAAACCCTAAAATATAAAAATAATAATACCAAATCTACACATTATTACAACGACCTAACCCATTCATTATCTGCAGGAGGAAATTCTAAACTCTAAAACACTTCTCATGGGGACTGTCGACCTACGAAAACCCGCTGGTAAATACCTATACACAATAAAAAAGAACCAGAATCTCAACATATTATCACCAACCGAACCCACTTACTTTCCATAATGATCCAAACAAAAGTCCAGGACATACTTGACGTGGCAAGTCACAAATAAATAACTCAGTTTCAATCTCTACTAACGTACCATGAACTACTAAATCAGACACTTCACCAGTAATTAATAACAACTCGGTGTTAGAAAAGCCTCCCTCAACATTCCCCACCACTTTAAAATACTTTATACACATAACTGGAGTACTTAAAAGGCTCCCATAACGATAAATCCATACCTCCATTCACAACCTGAACCTCCCCAAGAAATTAACCAACCATCATGACCCCAACCAATATAACAATTAGTAATATTAGCACACAACGTCATATTCCAAAAGTTAGTGTACAAATAATGCCAAAACCGCTCCAACTAATATAATTAATTTAATCGATATAAAAAATATAAAACAAGAAGACTTTTGGAATTTCCTCTAAGAAATTCCCCTCTTTAAAAAAGAACTAAATCTGCTAAATAATATTTGTAAAAAGGTCCTAAACAGATATAAACAAGAAACAATACAATTCATATATCAATAGCTTAAATACTAAAACCAACTCCTATGGCAGTTACTAGAAAACTCGTTAAAAAAAAGAACAAGCATTCCCCCATTAGCAACCAGTGATGGTAAAAAAATCCCATGAAAAAGCTGAAATACTGGCTCACACACTTTGTTGACAACTTTCACCCCAATAACACCCCAAAGATCTGAAACACGACGAAATAATGACAATGTTCAATGCTCCCCTATATGATGTTCCTCACCAAATACAATTCATATCCCCTAATGAAATAAGAAAAATAATAAAGGATATGCCAAATAAAAAAAGCACCAGGCCATGATCGGATCATACATCATTCTAAAAAATCTACCGGAGAAAGCCCATTGCTTTTCTAAATAACATTTACAACTCTGTATTGGAGAACAGGATATTTTCCTCAAACAGGAAACACTCAGTCATTCACCCAATAGCAAAACCAAAGCAAGAAATCACTCAAAAAGCCGAGAATTACAGACTATCAGCCTGCTACCTATAATGTCAAAAATCTTAGGAGAAATAATACTCATCAGATTGAACAAACATATCAAGAAAACAAGCAGTATACCACAGCACACAGTTGGCTTCAAGTCACAATACTCTACCCACCCAATCACTACTAAGGCCTTACGGAACACAATTCACACTGCATTTCAAAAGGGACAACATACCATCGCTGTGTCGTAGACATTTCACAAGCATTTGACAGAATATGGCATCCAGCTCTCTATTTAAATTAATTTCAATAGGTACACCTAAAATACCTAGTAAACTGTTATCCTTAGCTATATAACAAATAGAACATTTTCAGTTTCAGTCGAAGGCCCACTGTTCCACACCCAAGGAAAATTTCTGCTGGGGTTCCCCAAGGTTCCCACTTTCCCCCACCTTGTTCATTTATAAACCGCAGATATTCCTACTTCAGAACATATAACACCGCTCAATTTGCCGATGACACTGCACTGTATATCTCAGGAAACTCTTTAACAACTCTTCAAACACAGCTTCCAAGAATCACCTAAATTTACTAGCAAATTGGGCTAAATGTCTGGAAAATAAAGTTGAACCAACAAAATCTGTAGCAAAAATATCACATTAAAACCTTTACACACCCTCCTCCATTCTTCATAAATAAAGACATCATCAATTGGACACCAACTAATAAAACAATTAAATATTTGGCTTAAACTTCGATACCCGACTCAACTGGAAGCACACATATAAAGGTAAAAAACTCAGCAAGCCAAAATTAAAATAATTCAACTTCGACCCTTACTGAATAACACAGTCAACTCTCCAAATCCAATACTCTATTACTCTACAAATCAATAATCCGGGCCAATACTACTCTATGCTTGTCCCTCTGGACCAATGCAGCTAATTCCAACCTAAACAAAATACAAGTTATCCAAAACAAAATTTTTAAGATTAATTACAAAAGCACCATGGTACATCAGCAACAATCAATTACACAATGATTTAAATATAAAACACAATAAAAAAACCAAATAGCGTATCCCCCGCACAAACTTTTACACTAACCTTTCCGCTAATTCAAGCAACATCCTTCTATAAACTAGGCAAAGCCCCCAATTCGAACGAGAATTAACAACAGATTTCCACTCCATTCATTTTATAAAAATATCGCAAAACTTGGAGTAATACTAATCTGAGGTGCTTCCTGCTTCCTCTCCAGTATATTGTTTTATATAATTGTATGTATAATTTTAAGTTAGTGTAAGTTAGTATAAAAGACAGTTTAAGGTTCATCAATAATTTTGCATAGTTAAAATGTAAACTGAACAATGTAATGTCTACCTAAAATAAAATAAAATTTAAAAAAATGTATTGTTTACCTTCGAAGTGCGTTGTGGATAAGGTGCGATTCTCACTAATTCCTGAATTACCTGGTTAATGTTTTCGTTTTCGAAAATTTTTTGATAAAGATCTTTGTTAGAAACTTTCGAACCATAGCCGGATGAAGTTTGAATTAGCGAACACGTAATGGCTGAGGTAGATTAAAGTACCCGAATGTGGAATACTTTTTACTTTATCGTATATTATATGCCGTACTTTTTACTTTATCGTATTTACTTACCACATATTATATGGAGTAATATACGTACTATAGAGAAAATTATGTAATGCTGTGGCAAAAATGGCGATTTCTCGATAGAAAAACTAACTGTGGGGCATTGATATAGAAAAAGTTGATAAATCCTGTTCTAATATGTAGTAAATTACTCCCTCTAATACGTTATGTAGTCATATTTCACGAATAGTGAGCCATTGGTAACGAAAAAGTGTTATTTTTTCAAAACGTCCATCCGTGCATAGTTTGGTAACAATACTAGCGCCTAAACTGTGCGTAGGATTTTTTCCAAACTAAATACTTTGGTAGATCTGGCCTCACTCGAAGCTATGAGGTTTGGAATACTATTCATTAATTTTTGTAAGTGCTTTACATGTATCCTCAGAGATATTTTCAAAATTTTCTCAAAAATGGTTCTTTTTTCTTTAAATACCTCGTAAGAATAGATTGAAGTTCACTTTTAAATGTGGCGTAGGTCCGATTTTCACAGTTAACTCTGAATTTCCGAAAATTGCAAAATTTTGAATTTTTTTGGACGTCTTCCTACAAATACAAAATTGAATATAGAGGATTTTCCTTGAAATGAAATTTGTTCTCCAAAATTAGTTATTTTATTAACGCCATGTATATTTGTTTTGAAAATTGAAGTTGTTTCTGAGCAATTGTGTGTAAAATATGAGCAAGATTAAAAAATATCAAAAAGAAAAATTCCTCAAAAACTGCTCCAAATTTTATCTTTAATTTAAACTTTTGATAGGAATAGTTCTTTTGTTTGGTCAAAAATTACATTTTTTACTTTTCCCTCGCGTGGTTAATATTTACATTGTGTACGATTTGTATACAATATTTCAAACAAGTGATGCAAATGTTGTTTTATAAATTTTCTCGAGAGCTCTAGTTTTCTGTGAAAATGAGCTCAAAATTCCACAATTTCGGAAACGCCTAAAAGACATTTTCTAAAAAATGGCTCAAATTTTTTTCTTCAAACTTTTTGCAAATGTATTTTCTTTAATTCACTCATGCCGTTAATATGCACATTGATAGAGATTTGTATACTTATTGTAATTGTGAGTGGAAGCTCTTCAAATTACTTCCAATGACGTGTTTGAAAAACTCGAATGGTTTCTGTGAAAAATAGCTTGAAATTTCTTATGGGGCGATCGTCCCTCCTAGAAAGAAGCCGTCAATTGAACCTTCATTTATTTTATACAAAAATAATATTAATTGTATGTCCTGGTTATTTAAATAATAAAATGTTCCTTGAAAACAGTTTGTTATTATAAGTATACTAATATTACGTTTTATTATAACATTATTTATTATTTTTGTTCTGTAGAACCTAAAAAATTCAATCCCCTCCCTGATAAAGTTTCTAGATCTATCTTTGATTAGTATTCTAGCAATGGAACGAAATATGGTGAATCGCATTCAACGAGATGGCGAATTGCATTGAAGCTCCCATCATTAGGATGTAACTACTAGTGTAAATTCAAACTGTAGAAAAGCAGTAGTAATGAAATACATACTGTTGAGTAACACGTGCTGTTTAAAAAGGATGACACATTACTAAATGAAGACGTATATTTTCCTTTCTAACATTTATTTTTATGCCTACTTAATTTTAACCTTATCTCAATTCATACTTGATGCAAAATTCCATCGAGCCTTTCATATATAGGCTACTAATAATTTAATGGCAGTTAACAAGCCCAGGCGAGTCGCCTTAGATCCGCATCTTAGATCCGCGAGGCGTAGTCTTCGCTCGCATGGCGAGGAGCTTTCTGCGTGGGAGGAGCACGCGGAAGCGAGCAACGTTCCAGTGTCGGAGAAACCTCGACCACATTCTTGGACAGACACAAGTAGCGACGGTTCACCACAGCCGAGAAGATAAGGCCACAGGTGGGATTGAAGTCGGCTTCCTAAGCGCACGGTAAAGAGTGGACTCGATTGTGCAGAAAATTCTTCGTGCTTCTCTGCGTGCTCCCTGTGCAGCAACGCTTTATTTGTCGCGAACTTTTCTTTCACAAATCGAACGATAATGGAATGAAATAGATTGCCTGCAAAAACTTTGAACCCTTTCCCCGTAGCGTTCAACAGTTTAGAAAATTAATTTAGGGTATTACTACGTAAATGAGGGACTTAATTGAGAATAGTAGGTTATAGAGCAATGCGTAAATAATATATTGTGAAGTGAGGTGTCGTGCAGAGCAGAACAGAGAAATAATGAAGGAAGTGATTAAAAGGTCGTAGTGAAGTGAAGTGAAGTAAGGTGCAGTGTGGTCATAAGTGAAAAAAAATTCAGTGCGGAGTTAGATTATAGATGTTTCTTTTTTTAAGGCAATTTAATTGTTTATGAATTAGACAGTTTTTATATCATTATTATTTTTTTATTAGTGTTATTATTATTGTTATAATTATCGTTGTTTTATCAGCAGTTTTTATCGTTCCTATTATTATTATTATTATTATTATTATTATATAATATGCATGTTAGCCTATTATCTTATTTATGTAGTTAGCTGCCACTGGATTATGCCCATTTGCAGTTCAAATAAGTTATCTCAACAAATATTTATCTAACTATAATATGATTTAGGCACGTGTCGTGCGTAAGTATACACCAATTTTAACATAGCTGCACTTCAAGGTAATGAGCTGGACGTAGAGGGGGCCACTGCCAATCGGAATCCAATTCGAAATTTTTTTGAAATTTGAGCTTCGGATTGGATGGCAATTGGATGTCAAAACTAATGTATATAGAAAAGCTAATAATGTGATTAAGCACAAATTGTGAAAAAGAGTTTTTTTGTGTCCTCAAGTTTTACTGTCACCACAGTGCAGGTATTTCGTATTATGAAACATGCAAATTCGCTTGAAGTTATTTTTTATTTCGAATTTTTAAACCATTTTGACTCAAACACGGCTCCAAATATTTTCTTAAAAATTTCTCCTCATATATATTAAAGGACGGTATAAAAAATGGTGCCGGTTCCATTACTCCCGAACACTGTACTTTCGAAAATTGCAAAAAGTTTACATTGCAAAACTTCAATGTTGAATGCAGAGATTTTCATCTTAAATCAAGTATATTCTAAAAAATCAGATCTTCAAAAAGGCTAAGAATAATTTTTTTAACGAGTAGTTTTTGCGAATTTTTTCTTAAATTCAGATTTAGCTTCACTTTTATACAGTCAAAAAACAGGAAAAAACTATGTGACGTAGGGGGGGAAAGATTTTCTGCGCACGTTTTCTTGAGTTCCACAATCCCTTCCCGTCATTTTAACTGTAAATAGTTGAAAGATAAGCAAAAGTTTAACATAAATAAATAAAAATCAATTTTAAAAATCGCACGATCAGCAATATTTGAAAAATAGTCATCTTCGTTTCTGATTTCATGCAAAATATTTTTAAAATTACCAGAAACCACTAGGCATGTTTGCTTCAATTTTTCCATGGAGAGAACAAGACGCACTTAAAAGAAAGCCGCAGGTCTTATTTTCATTGAACTCTCTGAATTTTTGAAAATTGCACATTTTGAAATATATTTTTAGAAATAATGCGAGTAAATATGTGCTGTTTTAACATCACTAGTTACATTTGTGTTATGCATGGTGATTAAAACAAATCATACAATATTTTCACTTATATTTAAATTAAATGTGATTTAAAATATCAGCATTGCAGAGATTCAGCTTGCGTTTAATGAAAAAAAAGGTAGCTACTGCGATCCAGACTTTTTTGCCCGAATTGCCCAATAATGCGAGAAATGATTGCTACAAGGATTTTTCAGAACAATGTAGAAATATGAAGAATAATGAAAGCGAACATTACATGAAGGTGAACTATATTATGTTTACTTCAGAACCTAGCTACGCAAGAAGAAATAACGATAAGCTAATATCTAGTGCCTTTTTACATGCCTATTTTATTTTTTTAAATGCCTATTTTACATTTTTAAATGTCTGTCTACTTTCAGTTTTCTGTGCCTGTAAATATGCAGCTTAATAATCAGCATAGGCTTAGACAATGTTCGACTTATAAAGGATATTGCCCCAATACGTAATGTCTTCACAGCACTTTGGAGAGCCGTGGTAAATGGAGAAGCTGGTAGCGAGTGACCTTGTTTAACACCTGATGTCATTATAAACGGATCATTAATCTTCTCTGCAATGTATAATTTAAACTGAGATTCGTGCACACATTTGAATCTACCTAATCAATTTGCTTGGCATTTCATCTCCCGTCAGCACTCGGAACAACTGATTCCATTTGATGCTGTCAAAGGCTTGTTTACAAGTGACGAAGAGAATTCTGAATCAATTTTGTAACCATGACATTTTCCCATTATTTGCCTAATTGTATAAATCTGTTGTTCTCTAATTGTATATGTATGTTGTTCCTTGACTTTGCCGCATTCTACATTGATACTCCTGTATATTTTCAGTGAAGTAGTTTACTCGCTTCTGAACTAAACTAGAAAATATCTTATACACAGTGTTCAAGAGTGTAATGTTTCTATAATTCTTACAACCGAGCTTGTCTCCTTTCTTGTAGATGGAACATACAAGCCCACTTTTCCATTCTCTTGGTATTTCATTTCTTTCCCAAATCATACATATTATGTAACGCCTTCATCAATTCCTCTGCGCCAGCTTTTATCAACTCCCCAGCTATTTTATCTTCTCCTGGTGCTTTCCCATTCCATAGCGTTTTCACAAACTTCCGTATCTCTTATATTCTTGTTGTTTCTATCTCAGTTTCAGGTTCTCCATTATTATCTTCTGATAGTTCTCTTTCGCTTCCATGGCCATCTTCATTACTGCTATTGAAGAGCTCATTGTTACATTCAGCCCATCTTTCCAACACCCAAACAACCTTATCTCCTTCACAATACTCTCCATTGACACTATTACATTTGTTCCAGCGGTGCTTCCACTGTTCGAAACAGTTTTTGAAGTCATCTTTAGTAATGGCTGATAGCTCCTCCCTCGTTTTATTTCTTGGCCTCTTCAATGTTGTCAAACCGTTGTCCTTTCATGTTTTTTTTCATACGTGGGAACAAGAAAAAGTCGCACGGAGCCAAATCAGGCGAGTAGGGTGCGTGGGGGTGCGGTACCATATTATTTTTAGCCCAAAATTGCCGAAGAGTGATAGCTGTGTGTGCAGGTGCGTTGTCGTGATGTAAGAACCACTCTCCTGTCTGCCACAAATCGGGTCTTTTTTGTCGAACACTGTTGCGCAATCTTCTTAAGACTTCCAAATAACATTTTTGGTTTATGGTCTGATTTGGGGGAACAAACTATGCATGAACTACGCCCTTTGCATCAAAAAAGCAAATTAGCATTGCTTTGATTTTCGATTTGACGTGACATTTCTTTGAACGAGGTGTCGAGGTTGTCTTCCATTGGCTTGACTGTTGTTTTCTGGTTCGTAACCATAGCACCATGACTCATCTCCAGTAATTATTTTTGACAGAAAATCTGGGTCGGTTTCAAGTTGTAATGCACGTCCGTTAAAATTCGCTGAACCGAGCTCCAAGATATTCCACTAATCTCTGTCAGTTTTTCAATTGTGTGTCGACGATCTGTGTGCACAAGCTCTCGAATTTTGTCAACATTTTCGTCGATTCGGGCAGTTGAAGGACGTCCAGAAACAGTTTGGCATCAATTTACATGTCGCCATTTTTTAAAACGAGCGAACCAATCGTACACTTGGGTTTTTCCCATAGCTTTACCTTTGTAAGCTATCTTCAACATTAACACAGTTTCAGAAGCATTTTTTCCAAGTAAGAAACAAAATTTCACAGCTGCACGTTGTTCACTTATCTTCAGAAAAAGAATAGACAGAGAGAGAGAGAGAGAGAGAGAGAGAGAGAGAGAAACGAAATACGAACAGAACAGCGCTCGCGAAAACTATATATGCAGACGAACAGAACAAGCCAGACCAACATACCTAGGCGAAACTGAACTGCAATGCGTTGCGTTGCACGCTCCTAGCGGGATAATTTCATACTGTACGCTGACAGCAGAGCTATTCCGGTTATTTTTGGGTACCCCTTCATATATTATTCCTTGCCTGCTATCCCTTAGTCATGGTTTTCCTGCTAGAATTTTCTATTCTATTTTGTGTGGATCAGCTGTTCGATCTTTATTGTTTTACCTTTCAAAAACTCTCTTTTCGAATTACTTTTCTGGCTTCTTTTCTACTCTTGTTATATTTTGCCCTTACCAATCTAGTTGTCATTGTCTTTGTCATTGTATTTGTAACATTTGTATCATTCCTATTTCTCTCGTTCATTGCACTTTTACGTTCTTTATCAAACCATTCTTTATTTCGTTTCCCCTGTGGTATATGCCCTATGGTACTTTCTACAGCATCCATTATGGACTCTTTTAAACATTTCCACTAGTTACCAACTGCTTCGTCTGGCGACTTACCTCATTGGTCAGCGTGCTCGCTTTCCATGACGCGACCCCGGCTTCGATTCCGTGTCAGGCAAAATTATAGTGTGCGTGTTCCTTGCAATGTCCCAGTACATGATGCTGTGTGACGAAAATTCACTTCTCTGGTTGAGAAGACCAGAATACGGCACGGCGAGGGGATGTCTTCAAGCCAACCACACGTACAAGAACCCCATGACCCATGACCGCAGGGCCGGGCCGCCGCTGGTAGGCCATGGTCCGTGCATGGGCCGGCGCGCCAAGTACAAACAACTTCATTCTCGTTTTTCACTTTCTGTCGCTATCTTTAGTTCATTTTCCATTATTTTCTTATAATTTTCGATAATATTTCTTCGTGAAGCAGTGCAATATTCCAGTTCTTTCTTTTACACCCACACCCCTGTTTAGAAGATATTTATCTTTTAGAGGTACTTGGACTAACTAGATAAGGATCTAAATCACAGTTTGGTCCCCTTGCAGATCTAACATCTATTGTCGATGAAAATGTCTATTTATTAGAACATGGGCTATCTGATTGAAAGCTCCGGGTATTATTCATGTGTATTTATGTATGTTTTTATGTTCAAAGAATGTACTCCTTATGAATACGACGTAGGTTAGTCACTAACCGAAAAATTCGATGACAGCAAAACGTCTGTGAACAACGCTAGCGGCTAACCTCCAGTACGATTTTCACCAAAATGTACATTCCCCGATGGATCTCTGGCCTCTGAACTTTGAAACTGATATTTTTATTTTAGGGGATACTTATAAAGCCTCGACAATTTAAAAATGTTCTCAAAAAGCTCCAAAATTTTTGTTTAATTTTATTTCACGAACAGAACAAAGAAAGTCAAAAAAATAGCGCAATTCACATTTTCGATAAATTGTCTGAATTTTCGAAAATTGCAAAAGCTCGGCATCTGACTGAAAAATGCAAATATTTGATTGTGTTACACTACCTATTCTCATAGTGAGAACAGACTGAATCCTCAGTGCGCACTTTTTGGAGTCTTCCTACTACTACAATATTAATTTACAGATTTTCCCTTCAAATGAAATTTGTTTTCCACAATTAGTGCCTTGAACATTCCTTTATACGGCAATATTAAAAACAAGATTAGCAAAAACGTCTCCATTTTTTTCTTTACACTTTTTGTTTTGATGGTGTTAAATCCACTAAATAATATGTGATAATCACCATTTTGATGTAGTATACTTTGGATTTTTACTTTCTCGCTCTTACGTCGTAAGAAGAGAAAGTATTGTAATCATGCTCCGAAAAAACGGCGAATTTTCGGCAGAAAAATTCTCTTGGCTCAGATCAAAGGGTAGTGTAGTATAAAAGCAAATAAATTATATCAATCAAATAAAAAAATTAATAATTTTCGTTCAAGCACATTTTTTAGAATTTAAGGCCTTAAGTTAATCAAACTCAAAGCTGAAAATGAAATTTATATTTTGGGTCTAAGTAAAATTTCACATACACACACTATATGTATACATATACACAGTGGACTCTGGTTATCATGAATTTCTAGAAACTAATATTTTTGGTTCACTAAGTTCAATGATGTCAAAATTAATTAGCAGTTCTTCATAACGATTGATTTTATTAATAGAGATACAGCAAAATGCATTAACAGCACAAACTGAAATTTTCAATATATTTATCCTGAATATACAATTATTTTCTACTGTTTACTTCGTTCTTTTTCATTAGTATTATCTCTAGATCCTTCTCCACTGTTTGTGCTCTCTCCATAACTGATTCTATAATGTCCTCCGTGTCGTAGTATGTAGTTTTGACACCCTTCAATGCCTCTTGCACTGTTGGAACAACGTCCCATCCCTGAAGGCCCTTTTATTCACCTAATAAAATACGAGATGCTTTCGGTAGCGGGTTGGCGCAAGTGGCTAATGAAACTGATCGGTAATGATAACCGGAGTCGACGGTATATAGTGGGAATATGTTTTGTGGGCCCTTGATACCGAAAAATTGACTGGCGGTAAAACGTTTGTGGTCAACATAAAAACCGTTCATTCAACTTTCTCCAAAATTGATATTCCCTGACCGATTTAAATGAACTTAAGGACCTCTAACTTTGAAACGAATATTTTTATTTTGGGTGGGTACTTTATATAATAGCTTCAACATTTCCAAATTTTCTCATGTCTCCCAATTTATTGTGCTTGGTACTCTGGTAGCATGAAGGACGCTTCAGAGAATAGTACAGGTCTCATACTTCAATAACATGGTATAGTATATATTGTTAATATACAAGTTAATCTCATTAATACAAAAACCATGTTTCAAAATAAATCGAGCTCATAGGCATAGCTCGTCATTAAAGGTTGTAAGGCAGCGCATCTCCAATAGAATGTGTGTGCATATATTTATATATAAAATTAATAATAATAATAATAATAATTATTATTATTATTATAATTATAAATTAAGAACAGAAGAAGAAGAAAATAAATATTGGAGCACCACTCCTCCAAGTTGCACCAATGGAGATCATTGATAGTAGATTAGCACTTACAAATGCTAAAATATTTCTGCCCTTGGTGTAACTGTCTACCATTTCTTGCACTATTTTCTCTTTATTTGTCAATCTGGTATGTTGAATGATCACTTATTAATTATAACAAGAAAATATTACAACACTTATTTCTAAAATATTTTTTTATTCTTTGGTTTACACAAAATATTACATTAATACAATTCCCATATTTTTTTATTCATAAGTATGGTAAACAGTAAAAACATCATACTCCCATAATTTTTTTAAGAAAATAGGGCCATGTTATTTTCTTGGTTTTAGATTGAATCACATTTTGTCTCACTTCAAAATGGATAGATATAATTCCAAATGAAACAAAAACAAAATCCCATCATGGAACACTAAAATACCAGACACTGTAGCATGTGCTTTTACATTCATAGGAATATACGTACAACAAGGAAGAAAAACATCAAATGACATTCAAACATCATTAATGATGACACATTCAACAGTAAACTTTACACAACAGATGCAACGAACATGAATAACTAACATTCATAAAACACAAATTACAATACCAAGGTCCACAACAAATCAGAGTACATAAGGGTTTCTTTTCTTTCGAGTGACTCCCTTTTTAACTGATGAATATGTCACAGTTTTGTCATCGGCAGAAGTGTGTTTACTATCAGCTGTTTCTAATGGAACAGCTATTCGTCTTTCATATTTTCTTAATGCCGGTTTTCTTTCAGGAGATATAAAGATGCATTCAGGTGAGGAAGAACGTGTGAGCTCATCTTCATCAAGAGGCAAACAATTACCATTGTGAACTTTTATACATACATCTTCTGGAGAATTATCTGACTCAGACTTCTGAGTGATTACAGGTACTTTGCGACTGTTCTTGGTTACTTTTGAAATCTTTTTTTGGGAAGACTTCTGGGTATTTTTTGCAGTATTGTCTCCCATCAAAGAATTTTCCTTAGTTGATCTATATCTGGTTTTCCTTGGAGTCACCATCTTTTCCTCCCTTTCAGATGTCACTTCACATTCACTCTGTAAATTTAAATCCTTTAGGGTATTCTGAGATGGTATAACTGAAGTGTCTGGAGACACAAATTCAGCATCTGATGAATCTGTGTAAATTATCACTTTTGGTTTGGTTTTACCTTTTGCCTTATCATTTGACATTTCGTTTGTACTTTCTCCCTTCATTTTGGAGTTGTTCACCGGCTTCAAAGATTTATAAGTTACTGGTGATAATTCAGTATTAGATGAGCCATTTCTTTCACTTGTGTCCATTAATGGAGATTTAAAATGTTTTCTGTTTGTCTTTGGCAACAAATTACAATCATTGTTTTCTAATTCTGAAATATGATTTAGCTTTTTTGAATGTTTAGATTTTAAGTTTCGAGTAGAGTGACTTGTTTCTCTTTCTTCACTAAAATTAATACTGAATGTTTTTGAAGATCCTCTTCCTGCATTTTGTGTTTTGTGAGCTGAATCTTGGGAAGTACAAATTGCAATGTTTTCTATTCTTTCAGAAATTATTTCAATTTCCTGTTCTTTTTGTGGACAT
The DNA here is from genome assembly GCA_017312745.1 of Gryllus bimaculatus. Taxonomy (NCBI): domain Eukaryota; kingdom Metazoa; phylum Arthropoda; class Insecta; order Orthoptera; family Gryllidae; genus Gryllus; species Gryllus bimaculatus. Next base: position 9,705,113 of record BOPP01000017.1, read on the forward strand.
AACTGATTTGATGAAGGAGAGAAATTTAAATTTGATCCACTTTCAAATGAGTTTCCTTTTTCAACCGTTTCAAGGATACAATCATTAACACTGGAATCATTGAAATTGATGCAAGCTACAATTTTTTTCCTCCCTTTGTTTCTGAGGTTCTTTTGTCCATTTTCAGTTTCAGCAGATTTTAACTTTGCATCTAGTTTTAAAACCACAGAAGGAGACAATGCTTTTGAAAGATGCAAATGATCTTCATTTCTATTTAATCCTGGTGCATTTACCAAACAGTCTCTGTAAGATTTTGGTGTTTTCATTATTTTTGGAGAGAGAGAGTCAGGGTCTCCATTCAATGCCTGATTTTCTTTCTCATCATCTGTATCTGCAAAGAAAATAGACAAAACATTTTACACAAACAAGTCAAAAGAACCCCAGAAGTGCATCAAAAGTTGGGAAATTACTCTTGTAAAAGAGAAATTCAATAAACAAAATAAGTCTATTGCGATTAAAATAATTTTAATCACCAGATGAAGAGAGTACAGCATAAACAAGAACAACTGGCACTTACCTAGCTGATCATTTGGAGTTTTATTCATCTCATTAAACAACACTTGAGTCTTATCAATCATATCCAAAGCAACATGAAGATTGCACTCCTGTGACTGAAGCAAACTTTCAAGAGAATAGGTAGTCATATGTTGAACTAACTCATAATGGCGAGTCAAGAACAAAAACTCCCCATAAGCCAAGGATAATTTAGAATGGGCTGAAAGAAAGGGATCAGAAAGGGAAAAATAAGAATTTGAAACCTTTCCAAGAATAGTTACGCTAAGATTATTAACAATTTTCTCCTGCATGTCTTTTAGTCTTTCACAAAGATTCATGCCACCTTTGAAATATGACAAGGCTAGATTATTTTCCCCCTTCAAAACATGAAGTTGTGCCTTTATTAAAGCTAGTTCTGCAAGCGATGTCTGCAGGAGTAAGCTATGACAGTACAAACATTTACAGTTTCCCTTATGTCTCAAAATAAATGGCATTTTAAAAGGGGATTTCACGAGCTCAGGAGAGCCCATAAGATTAGTTGGAACTGGTGAAGGGACATCTAATAATTTCATTCTTGCAATTTCACTATCCAAAGATAATGTGTCTGAAATTTCTTTCAATTTTTCACAAGAAGGTTGTTTTTCAATCTTATCAATAGAAGGACATGTTTTCCTCAGGCAAAGGATTGCTTCCAAACCATAAACTTTTACTTCTGCATTTTCAAGTTCCTGGCATAATAGGTCAAACTGAGCAAGCTTGGACACAAGCAGTGAGCACCTGCAAAAAGAAATAATTATCAAAATAATTGAATGGGAACATATATTTACTATTTTTCACTTAAGATGTTCAATTCGGAACCATCACTCAAATAATCTCTTTGCCCAACCTTTCAGATTTGTATTTTTTTTAAATTCCTTTGAAAACCCAGACACATGTACCGTACTCCTGACCGATTCGAACAGCTCACATTTATAAATTATTCACTCATTACCAGTATTATATTTAAATCTCTAAGTTGAATAGAAAAAAATGATGTTTACTACATTTCTATGAGTTTTGAAACATAAAATCTTAGATTCACAAAAAAACAAGACATCATGAAAAATGCAATTATTATATCTCAAAATTATCTCATTAAAACAATCAAAGGCAGGTTGTAATTTAGCAACAGTATTTATAAAAGTCACTTTATTCTAAATTGCCTCCCTTTGTTTCTGTAGTGGAAAGAGATAAAAACAACATTAATTATGACAATATTAAAAATAATATTGACAAGTGGTACTACAACAGCAAATTACAATATTCCTCTTTGCAACGTCTATATTACACATACTTCGACCAACTTTAAATCTCAAAACCAAATAAAGCACACGAGTTTTGAAAAAAATTAATATCTTTAAATCATGTCACATACAATAAAAGCATTAGCCTTTTACGGCCGGAGTCAGAATCAACGTGGCTCTCCAGGAGATGGCACATCTTAGTCTGTCATGCTGCCACCATTCTCAGGATAAAATGAAATGTTGGCATCTGAGCCTAGAGCAAGGTATCTACAAGTTTTTTGAAATAATACTACTTTCGCATTTTTTAATTTTTGTTTGTTTTTTTTTAGTGTAAAGAACAGAGCATTACTGTAATGGATCATGATTAATAATTAATATGTATATATCGTATATGTATACATAGTAATGAGTCATAATTACATGTTGTATTTCATTCATATTTGATGTCAGAGCAGTATGTATAGACATGGGTATATTGAAATACAAAATCACTGATTGGCAATGTTTCAATGTCATGGAGACTGTCGATTTGAGAAAACAGACAACAATCAACAACCAGAAAGAAAATACACATTCTGGAGCAAGGACAAAAAGTTTAGTAGAACACTTCAGTCAGAGTGGTGTAATTCAATGGAGAATTTGATGGATGCAATATTGGCAGCGAATTTGTTTGAGAACAGGATTACAAAAAAATTAAATATTTGGCAGAGTCGATAGAGTGAAATTGTCATGCATGCATGCATGCATGACAATTTCAAAAAGGTCATTTAGATGCAAATTGGCTATGAAAGAATACTCAATAGAACCAGTGATGGAAATAAAAATTAAAGGATAGTGATAACCAGTGAAGGTAGATCTCTAAGAGAAACAAAAGAATAAAGTATAAAAGCAAATAGAATACTGTCTCAACCAGTCAATATGGTATGATTTATATCTTAAAGACACTAAGATCAGAATATTCATAAAAGGCAGTAATTAGACCCATTCTGTCTTTTGCAGCCAAAACCAGAACAGAGGAAGAAAATATGTCAAATGATGGAGATATCAGAGATGTGAGTGTTAAGAAAAAATTGTAAACAAAATGCTAAGGGATAAAGAACGCAATACTAACATACAACAAACCTGCCAAATAGACCTCACGTCAGAGTGGATTTGGGAAAGAAGAAGACAATAGAATGACCACATAGACAGAATGGAGGAAGATACTGGTGAAGGTGCAAGAAACAGAAGACGCAAAGGAAGAAGAAGAGTGGATCATGGAAGATCATGTTAAAAAGAAACTTTGTAAACTTATGGTAGTCTGAACAACGTAGAATGTAACCCATGAAAGTGGTTACACAAAATGTGAGTAGTTTTAAAATAAATCTTTGTTTAAAAGAACAGTCTGAGGCTACAAAAAGAAAGATGATTTAGTGGAATTGGACATAAAGGATGGACTTTTGTTGTTTGGTAAGTAAACAAGACAAACATAGGTATTGTTAATGAAATTTCTGAAATTAACTAAATGTTTTATTGATATTTTCAGTTTAAAAACAATATAGTGCTGGAAGAGGAATGGCCAAAAATAATTTCTGATTTTTCTCCTGATTGTGTGTGCTAATGAAACTGGACTATATTTCCATGCTCTACCTCAGCACACACATTTGTTTAAGAACAAAATGCTTAAGTCTGTAAAACAAGTAAGAAGCACCTAACTGTTTTGTGTTGCAAACCTATGTCTGACAAAATGATTGTTGGTAGTTGGCAAAAGTAAGAATCTGCAATGCTTTAAAGGTGTTAAAAAATTTCCAGTGCATTTTCATGCAAACTCGAAGGCTTGACTGACTCTATATTTCAAGAATGATTATTGAAGTGGGATAATAATTACTCGAAAAGTAATTTTATTGGTTGACAACTGTGCAGCAAATTATTAGTTAAAGAAGATCAACACAAGCCAATACGATTTCAGTATTGCAACCATGTGACCATAGAATCATTCGAACTTTAAAGGCGTATTATCGCCATGAGATGCACACAAGAATTCTTGAGAACATAGAAGAGACACAGGGAAAAAGTGCTAACGATCTTGCTAATGAGACCAATGTTCTTGATCCCCACACCATTTAGCAACGTCATGATATAAAGTGTCTGTGAGTACAATCCAGAACTGGTTCTGGCATGAGGGGTTTTCAAGAGAAACATCAGAACGTGAAGAAATCATGTGCACTTGACCAGCGAATATGACAGAAAACAAATTTCCGGAATGGCGGTGAATGAAAATATCACATCTGCTAGATAGACACAAGACTATGTTTGTGAAATCATCATTTCTACAGTCACAAGTGGCAGCAGAGTGTGTGGAGAAGAAATTTACAATGATGCTGTGGAAACGTCTTAACCTCCAACATCCGCAGGCATTAGAAATTTGAGACACAGTGTTCAGCACAGGTCAGTTTATTTCAAGAAACACTATGAGAACATTTACATTAATGGAATACTCAGAGAAAACCAGAAGCATACTTTAATAGAGAACTGATATACATTATAGAAAATGTGTGTAATATGTAATATTGTTTGTGTCTATGTATGGGCAATATGAAGCCCAAATAAAGTGTTTGCGTGTACGCATGCGCATGAGTGTATACACACACGTGCAACTGCAGGCGCACGCGCACACAGTCGATTTTTTTTCCCATCTGACTTCTCAAATTCAAGTTATAGTATATAAGAAAAGTAGTTTGTCGCAATAGTACAAATTCTTAACAAAATTTAGAGGGAGCGCGAATGTCTTGAAAATGGCATCTTTTGGCCATTTTTCATTGAATCCCCTATATATCTGAATAATAGTTTGGAAGATAAAATTTTTTTGATATGTTGGTAACAGGAAACTACTTTTTAATAGTGTGATGCTAAAAAGTAGTCATAATATTTTGTGAATTAAATATACAAAAACCCGATTTTCTCACAAACGGCTCTAATTTTTTCTTTAAACTTTTAGTAGGGATAGTACAAAAAGTACTATGCAAAAATGGCAAACTCTCTTTTCCTCTATTCTTTTGTTTTTTTCAAAAATTAGAAAAAAATTGTTTTTGAAAACTTTCGTCATGTCTTTAATACTTACATTAAATACGATTTCTATATATTATTGAATTTGTTAAAAAAAAGTGCTTCAAATGATGTCTTAGTTTCTCGAAACCTCAAAAGCCTTCTGTGAAAATGAGCTCAAATTTCCACATTTTAAGAAATGCTCAAATACCATAAATGTGACATTGGAAACTTTTGAGTTTTTGAAAAACTTCATTGAAAGTCATTTAAAGCACTTCTATTCATAAATGGAATAATGGGTACAAATCCCCAGAAATGCACATATTAAAGGCAAGAGAGATTTTTTTAAATAATTACATTAGCTTAATTTTTGAAAAACCAAAAAACATAGCAAAATGAATTTTATGTCATCTTAAACGGTGCATTTGGCACTAACCATGCAAAAAGTATAAAGAAAACCTTTTGAGCCATTTTGAAGAAAATCACATGGAGCCTTAGAGGAAATCCACCATGGCCACCATGTTGGCCATGAAGGGCAACAATTGTATACACACAAGAGAAAATATACATACATAACTAATACGAAATCAATCTTACCTAGAAGCAAGCCCCAATATTTGAGCACAAGTCAAATACGTTTTTAGATGTGCATATCCATCACGATACAATTTCATTCCCAAGCACAAATTTGCTGTCCATTCTGCAGCCTCCATCATCATTAAATGAAGACTGCAATTCTCAAAAAGGCTCTCTGAAACAAAAACTGTACTTATTAAGTATTCTATTACTGACAAAACTAAGGACAGTTTGGCCTTAGAAAATTCTGCACTATAATTTCGTATAAATATAAAATTTGCATTATGATCAATATTACACAATGGTATAAAAAGAGTTGGAGTTGTTTCAGAAAAGCAGGTGATTGCAAAGGTTGAGACTGATGATAGGGAAGAGGTAACAATAGAAATGTTTAAAAATTGATGATGGCTGGTGATTAGTAGGGCAATAATGGTCAATTCTGGAGATGATGATAATGATAATAATGATAATGATGATGATGATGATGATGATGATAATAATAATAATAATAATAATAATAATAATAATAATAATAATAATAATACAAAGCATCACAAAGGCGGACGGAAATTTAAAGAAAAAATTTGGATAGTACCCCCAAACTTTAAAGATTTTTTTAAAATCTGAAAGCTTCGACTCGAGTCAGATCAACACGGTTTTCTTCAATTTGAAAAACATTCTACATATGGTTTTGCCGCGTGTTAACGGACGGACTGAATGGCTGCCAATTGGGTTTTTCAAGTGCCCTTAAAACAGGGTTTCTGGCTACACCACGTGTTAAAATTTTTTTTACCCTAATTTAGCAGCTGTATTTATCCCCATTTTCGTTATCAATGATTTTTTTCTGCTGAAAATCCGCTTTTTTTTCGCGCACCATGTCATAAGTTTCCCTATATGGGAAAATAAAAATGTACTTTGGGCAGTGATAGATGGCAGCTGGCAATAGTAATAGGAACGAATAGCTAGCAGAGACCAAAGGTCATAGAAAACTAATACAGGAAAGTCTGTGCCATTCTGTAGCACCACTAGTTTAAAATTTATAACCAAAATAAAGGTAGGTATTTCCACTGTCCTACAAAGCAATGGTGCTTGAGGGAGCATTACTGATGGATTCATGATTACTCCAGGTGCTGTTAGGAGTGTATCCGAATTTTGGGGCTAAATGTGCAGGATAAACAATATCCTTGCTCCTGTGAGCAACAAACAGCCAAGCAATCGCAAAAGATATCATTAGTGCAGTCTTCTATAAGTGCACTAAAGATTAGTAGTAATAAATTCGAATACAGGAAAGTATCAATAAATTGGTCGTCAGTGTCCAAAATAACCACATGGATGAGGGGCCAGAAGAGGAACAAAACAACAATTCCTAAAGACCTAAACAAGACAAAATAGCAATGTTAATGTCCTGTATTTGTCTTTATTTCTAGATTCACTTGCAGTTTTTTCAGAAATGTTACTTTACGCATGACCTTTTTTTTGTAAATTAATTCAACTGTAACAAATGCTAAATATTTTTCGATTTTCTTCCAACGCTAATGCAAAACATACAGTTTAAGTAAAACGATGAATTACCATCAAAGGGAATGTGCTACACGAGTCTTTCAAAATTGGTGAATTAGCGTGATATTTTGAACTTCATACAACTCTACGACTCAGTTGAGGATAAAACAGAAAATGTACAAAGTGATTTAAAGGAAACTCAATGCTCTTCAACTATTATTCTGTAAAACAAAGGGCTGGAAAGCTAGAAACAAAACCTTGATCAAGAACGTGAGGGTAGTTGTTTTTAAGAGTATATCGTGGCATACTTCATAAGCTTTTATTGTATTAAAGATTTGCATTTATTATTATTAATTACCACCACCACCACAACCACCACCACCACGGCAACATGATGAATCGTGAGCAATTTACTGGTTTTTCGATCCATGATTATAATTTCTTGCTCAGTCCAGTCCAGTCCTCTGAAACTACACAACTATAGGCAACACCAAAAATACCTATTGAAGATATTTTGTACCTGGAGCTCAGAGGGGTCTGCAGGACACGTCTCATTCTTTAATATTCCCTACGAATTCTCTTTCATTGTGTTGTTCAAGATATTTTCACATTCTTCAATGCCCAGATATTTGTAAGTTTTACACGGCTCAAGATCTTGAATTATAGTGTGCATATCAACTCCAATGCTCTCTGGCATTGTCACTTTGCCTCTCTTTAAATTATTTTTTGTACACTTGACAAGACTAGTTTCATTAATGACAGCATTTGGAAGAGAATTGCTTCATTCTTAGCAAACACTTTAAGACCATCCATGTAAAACAAATGTGATAATGGCCTTTTATCACTTGTATCCAAAGTCACTGTGCGACAACTGAATAGAAAGTGGGATCAAACTCATACAAAATAGCAGAGTAAAGAGAATCTCTTTGAAAAATAGCCCTGTTCATCTGAATACTTGTTTCTACTGCTTCCTTTCAGATCAGTAGCGTAATGGAATAAGTGTGGGCCACCCGCTAAACTTAAAAGACAACCCGGCCCCTTTATAAAGCGTTAGGGTGAAGCGAGTAGTGTTAGCAACTCAACACTACTTGACTCCAAAAACAGGACTCAAGTAAGTGTTAAAAAATAAAAATAGGCCGTTTTAATGAACCCCCGCCCCGTACTGCGGGCCCACAGCCCGAACCGCCCTGCGTTTCCACTGCATTTAGTTAATTGGTTAGTCCATGACCTTTCACACTACTTTTGTAATCTCATAAGTCTCGGGATGAAATCGATATACTATTGGGCTTTTCAAATTTGAGATACAAGTGTGGTACAGTCAAAGGGTTTGGTATCATCAAGCCATTTAATTAAGTTTTCATTTCCTTAATCATTTTCAAGATGACATTTCATCGGCAAGATTTCCTCAGCCTTTGCGACCCTTTACAATCTGTTGTTCAACTGGCACAGATGTTCTTTTCAAGTGTCGTACATTTTGCGCAATAGCTTGCAGAGTTACCTATGTACAATATCTGCTAGACTGTGATTAGCCTGCTTTCTTCGCCAAAGAGCTGTCTTTGCCCGTCTTGGGTAGCAATAAGCCGATACGCGACGGTGAGCCAAATCAGGGAATTCCTTTGGATTTTCTAAAATTTTACTAACAGCCTATTGCTAGAATATATTTTAGCTAGCTTTAATTTCTAAATCCATAATGAATCTTATAATCCCGGGGATTTCCAGTTTCCCATGTTCCAAATTACTTGAAGTTCTTCTTCCCGAATCCATTAAAATGTTCCACTGTTTCGCAACCGTCATCACCGCTAGACTTGCAGATCCGAGGCCAAGGTACGTTTTTTGTCTGTAGGATCTGACTTTCCTCAACCAGTATGCCGCCTAAAATGTTTTCGGATCATCTTTTGAGAGGAGTGCCACAGCTGCATTGCGTTTTTGCAGTTAAGATTCGATAGGATTTTGACTGTTTCAAAAATGCACCATGAACATCTTAACTCTTCGTACGTAACGCTGTCATTCGTTGAAGCCACTGCTTGGATTTTCTCTTTAAATATAATTATACATGCATCGCATTGCCACCAATATTAGACGCAATATAACTTTATCATATAGAAATGCGTAACGATACACTCACCACAATACCTATTTTCTCTTTAAGGCTGCTCGCTACTAATCGCCTCTTCTCATCGTCATTTTCAAATTTAGATATTGTTGCTCACCAAAAGGAATATTTTTTGTTGGAGGTTATTAGAGATATGTGTTGATTTAGAAGATGCCTCTGTAGTCATATTTCAAGCAGAATGTCGCTATCTGCTCCTAATTTTTTCGCCGTGGGTGTAATGAGCTGTTTACTGTTGGCTGTCGGCCGTCGGTGTTGTTGACTGACCACAAAAGACCCAGTTGCATTACACGATTGTGATTGAATCCCAGTAATATCTAGATCTCTACCTGGGGTGTCTGTACAACCTCATTTAAGTACAGGAGTTCCCGTGTGTCTATCATTCTCTTGGCTTCAGCATTTTTAGTACATTTTCGTCATGTGGTAGTTCAATCGAAAAAACATCATTTTCTCTGATTCAGCAAATTGTTCTGCCGTATTGCTGATTTTTCACTGCTGAGTATGCATAGAGTCGTTCTGGGGCCAAAAAGGCCTTATTCGATCTAGCATATGTCTCGCTATCTGGTTCTCTCCATATCTTAAAAAATTTCTTATCCATTATTCTATATTATTGTGTGTGGAGTGGATGGAGTGTGGCATATTATTATTATTATTATCCATTCATCATTATCATTATTATTATTTCCTTTTTTGTACAAACCATTGTTAGTGAAATGCAAGCAAAAAATAGAAAGGAAAAAAAAAACATTCTTTACCCCCTCCCTCGCTGTAATGTCAGGGCTAGAACCAAGGACTTTTAGTACTATTCCAAACTACTCCAAATGCACCCAAAGAAAAAAACGTCTCTTACCACTACCATGTCATATTAAGAGAAATTTTACTTTATCACAACAACACCCTTCCTCACAATTCACAGGGCCAACGGTAAATTGTAAGGAATAAAGAATGCAGTTGGAAACCCATTCTACAATCCAACCCTAAAACCCTCTCGACTTTTTGTATTTCCAAAAGCTAAGGAAAAATTGTGAAGACCATCAATGGGAGTTCAAAAAAGGTATTTACATCCAAATGAGAAAAACTTGCAGTTATCTCCAAAAAAGTGCAGTACAAACTGTTTCTGCCACTGGTTTCAAAAGATGCAACTTCATAACATGTATTCTTGAGAATATTTTGACAAGAAATAGTAGGTGATAATGGGAATAAATAATAATGTGATACATTAACTTCTAAAGTAATCATAACTGTAAATGAACTGTTATATATACACAAGCGTTCTAGTGTAGAGTAAGAGTTCTCATTAGAACTTGATCTTCAGAGATACAATTATCCTAGTAAAGTCATGGTTCCAGCAATTGTCAAGACATTCCTGTTAACACTATGTCTACAAGCATACCATACTCAAGTTTGCAACACATCTTAGAAAAGGTAATACAAAATAACTACATACAACAATAATACTATTTTTAGAATAAATACAAACCTATTTTGCCGATGGTATATAACGTTTTGAGAATTTTCAATGCTTTGATTGTAGCCACAAAAGCATTACTGTCCTCAAACTTTTCTGGCAATTCTTTGAAGTCAACTTGATGTGTGTAGTACTTGCTGACTAAAAGATATTTCTGGGCAAAAATCAACTGTAGTCCAAATGAACTGGAATTGGAGCTTTCATTCACTTTCTGCAAATACTGCCAGCCAATGTCATACTGGAAAGAAAAAGAGCACCTTGTACATATTGTTTCCTCTTAAAAAGTACTTTTCTGAAAACAATAGAATGTGAATCTGCGAATAAGCATTATCAATATCATTTTTTCCGGATAAAGTGTCAAGAAAAAGTTTATGAAAAACAATTTACACTACAAGAAATTAGACACTTCTTATTTCTGTGAATGTAATTGGCTACATATTATGAATATTTACAGCAGAGTGTTTCACAAAAGGATTTTGTAATACAACTAAAAGTGCAAATTAATTAAGAAAATCCCTCCTTTAAATAATTTTTGTTTGGCTGATCACAACATGATTTCACACAAAACAGATAATTGATATTGCTTTATAATCATTGAAATTTGGAAGTCTATAATATGGAATGTATTGCAGGTGACATGCTGAAATATGCATAGAAAAGTGATCTTCTGTTCATTGAAAGTTGCAACACAGACAAACTAGTGGTGCTACAGAATGGCACAGACTTTTCCATATTGGCTTTGTATTTTCTTTGGTCTCGCCTACCTAAACAAACTAGCCACACTCTCTTGCCAACTAACGTCTATCGCCGACCAACTTTTTTTATATTTTCTTAATTTTTCTATTTCCTCATAGTAGAACGGAAATATTAATTTAAGAATATTAATGAACAGTAAAACCTAGTCATAAATGGCCATTTTCTTTAAAAATTTCGAGTTGTTTTTAAGATAACGGAGTTTAAGGCCTATGGTAATTTCAAAATTTGAACCTCTTTTTCAGTTAATTTTTTTCAGTTTTCGAAAAACTTCATTAGAAGTCCTTTGAAGTATTTTACCTTGTATAAACAATAATGTTTACAAGTCGCTGGAAATGTGAAAATTAACAGCGTGAGATATTTTTCAAATAAATCACATTTTCGGGGGGGAAAACAACAAAAAAATACCCCGAAATGAACTTGACATCATATAAACGACTGCAATTAGCAATATCCTTTCGAAAAGTTGGAAGAAAAAATTTGGAGTCGTTTTTGAGAAAATGATGTTTGAGCGTTCCTGAAAATGCAGAATTTTCAGCATTTTTTTCACACCAAAAAAATTCGAGAAACTTTATACGACATTATTTAAAGCACATATACTCATAAATACCATATTGTGAACAATTTGCAGCTGATATAAATATTAACGATGTGAGATAAGAAAAAAAAAATTTGTGGTTTAAAAAAAAAAAACGAAAATATAGATCATTATGGCTTTTATCTCGTCTTATAGTGTACATTGAGCCCTATCTCTACCAAAAGTTTCATAAAAAAATTGTAGCGGTCTTTGAGAATACTGTGTTATTGTTAATTTTTTATAATTGCACATATTGCACGCAATATTGCGCAAAGACTACTAAAATTTTCAAAAAACTGTACATGATCTTAATGAAAGAACTCACTATGGAGAACAAATTTTATTTGAAGGGAAAATATCGATCTTTAATTTTGTAGTTGTCGGGAGACTACGAAAAAAAAATTTTTAAATTTTGAAGTTTTCGAACATTTAAAGTTAAGCGTGAAATTCGGACCTACGCCACGTTTATAAGTGTATGTTACTCAATTCTTACAAGAAATTGAAGCAAAAAAATTGGAGACTTTTTGAGAAAATATTTAAAATGTCCGGAGGGCTTCATGTAAAATACTCCCAAATTTTGAAGAACGTTTTTCAAAATCTCAGTCTCGACTAAAGTCAGATGGACAGGAGTTTCTTCCATTTTTGGAAAAAATCCTACGCATGGTTTAGGCGGTAGTAGAGTTCACACCAGAGGGACGGACAGATGTTTTGAAGGAAAAACAAACTAAAAAACAAAAAACAACACTTTATCAGTATCAGAGAACCACAAAAAGGATATTTCCGCCGAAATCTCAAAATCGATTTTCCGCAGCATTACATCATTTTCCCTGCACGCAAACTGCTAAAATTTCCAAAAAGATGTGCATGACGTTCTTGAAAGAATCAACTATGGAAGAGATATTTCATTTCAACGAAAAATCTGTATCTTTAATGTTGTAGTTGTAGGAAGACGCCTAAAGAATCCATTTTGAAATTTTCGAAAATTTAGAGTTAACCCTGAAAATAAGACCTACGCCATCTTTATGAGTGTATTTTACTCTATTCGAACACGAAATTTAAAGAAAAAAAATGGAGTGGCTTTTAAAAAAATTGACAATGTCCCTACGGCTTCGTGAAGAGTACTCCCAAAGTTTAAAGAATATTTTGCAAAATATCAAAGCTTCGATTCGAGACACACAGACAGGGTTTTCTTCAATTTGGGAAAAATAGTACGTATGGTTTTTGCGCTAGTGTTGTTCACAAACGGACGTTTTGGAAAATAAATAAATAAATAAATTTTTAAAAAAACACTTTTGGGGTATCAGGAGATCCCAAAACGTATACTTTCGTTGAAACCTGGAAATCGATTTTCAGCAGCATTGCGTAACTCTCTCTCTATACTACGGATATTTCTCCATATATCTTATACGAGAAAGTAAAAATACCGATTTTTCTGGCTTTCTAAAGTTAGCACGGAGTCAGGTGCGTCAAACTGGAACGGCCACGTCAGCGCAATGAAATGAAACATCAAATGGTTTACTGCTAATTATTTGCCACAATTTGGAATTAATTGTCCCGTTTTTACGAAGCAAAATCGAGTGAGCTGGATTGACGCGACGCCAGCAGACAAGTTAAATTCAGGTTGCAGCTCGACGGAAACCCTCCGATAATTTATTGCTAATTAAATGCCACAATTTGGAATGTATTGCCCCGTATCTTCGGGACGAAAACGGGTGGGCTGGGTGCCAGCACACACAAGTAAAATTCGCATCGTTGCTCGACGGAAACCCTCAAATGATTTATTGCTAATTATTATCATTTAATTGCCATAAAACAGGAATTGCCACGTATTTTCGCTGGGAAAGGGTGTAATCTGGACGTCAGCACACAGTTTAAATTTAGGTTGTAGCTAGACGGAAACCCTCAAATGATTTATTTATAATTATTGTCAATTAATTGCTTCAAATTAAAATTTATTTGATATACATGGCGATTAATTCCAAATTGTGGCAATTAGTAGTAAATTATCAGAAGGTTTCCGTCGAGCTACGACGCGAATTTAACTTGTGTACTGGCGCAGGCTGCACCTGTTTCGCTTCGAAGATACTTGACAATTAATTCCAAATTGTGGCAACTAATTAGCAATAAATCACCTGAGGGTTTTCCTCGAGGTACGAAATGAATTCAAAGTTTTCTTTGGTGTCTACTTGTGTGTGTGCTGGCGCCCAGCTCACACCCATTTTCGCCACGTACATACTGGCAATTAATTCCAAACTGAGGCAATTAATACGAGGGTTTCCGTCGAGTTACAACCCGAATTTAATTTGTGTGTCGGTGTTGCGTCAAGCCAGCTCGCACCGGCTTTCGCGTCGAAAATACTGGCAAATTAATTAGCAATAAATCATTTGACACGTTTCATTCCTGTGTGCTGACATCGCTCTTCCAGCTTGAAGCACCTCACGGAGTCGGGATGTCGAAAACTTTGGTTTGTCTCTAATGCTTATGTACATACAACATACCCTAAGAAAACGTTTTAGTTTTTTCAGGTAAGCCCCTTTTATTAAGTATTTGCCGACTTTACTGTAAAGTGTTCTAACAATTTTGATCAAACCTGATTCTAATGTCAATTGTTAAATGTATTTGGAGGTATTTGTGATGGAAACCAATAATACTCTTCGAAACTGGGAACAGTAAAGTGTCAGATGAATGTACTGTGTGTACAAATTATAATATACTAACCCATCATAGCATTATAGTAAATTAATATAATACGTACTTATAAGGTATATTTTTCTGTAGTTTCCTTTTCGTCCAGCAACGCGGAGGGCACACTGATAACTGGCTAATAGTATCTGTATCGTTCTATCTCGATATTTGTCGGAATTAGCTTTCAAGCACATAGCGGTCTCGACGAGCTGGTCTCATTGCCAAAAAAAAGGTTGGAACTGAGTGACAAGTCCCTGGTCTGACCACAAAATTCTCTATTAGGTCGACATTTCTCGGTGGCAAATCTAAAATTTCATTTCATCACCTCCAAAAATGTACAAGCTGTGAGGAAAAGGCGATTTTTTTTCTGGATTGGGTCATTTTGAGCACCGGCTGACAGGACATAAAACATGACATGAATATGTGTATAATTCAGAGAATTGCTAAAATGAGATAAGTCCATGGTCTGATTCCTGGAAGAGAGTTCGATATTTTGGTCTATGTAGTGTAAGTTTACAAATACTATTACTTATTTATAGTATAAAATACATTAGAGCATTTTGTTCTTACAGTACAAGTCAACATGTTTTTACCTAGGAAAAAAAGAGTACAAGACAACTTGAGCTAGTACTTTTAAAAGGGAACATTGTGGAAGTCATGTTGTACTTCGACTTGTTCATGGAAAATGATAGTGATAATACTGGCAAGATAAATGTTACCATTATTGTATTGGGAAAAGATGCAAAATAATGATGTAAAAAGCAAAAATAAGAAAATGGCAAAAATGGTGTCAGAAGCTAAAACAGGAAAAAAAGGAAAAGTAGAAAGCTACTAAAACAACTCCAGATGCACAATTAAGTGATTCTTATTGTCAAAAGTTCATGAAATGGTAAAAATAACGAAAAGGCATTTTGTCAAATTTCCAGGCTCTAGTGATAAACTACATGCTAGGGGGAAAAATTGCAGCAGTAAAAAAGGTTCTATGGAATCAGTTGATGCATGGATAGCTGCTCAACACATTGAGGCAGACAACGCTTACCTTCAAAATGACAAAGACAAGAAACGTTCCAGCTCTGATAATTCAACCTTAAGTTACACTTTGCTTTGCAACAATGTCTACACCATTTTTACTTTCCCATATACATACGTATATACAGAGTAATATAGGCAGTACAGGGAAAATTTTGTAATGCTGCGCAACAATCACGGCGAATTTTAAGCGAAAAAAGTCATTGCTGGGACCTCGTAACAAAAAAGTGGATAAATCCAGTTGCTAAATTAAGATAAAAAATCCTCTAACACATGGTATAGACAGAATTCATATTTTGTGGGTCCTTGATACCGAAAAATTGATTGATGGTAAAACGTCCCCCGATGCGATTTTGAAAATCATTCATTAATTTTTGGGGGTACTTTACACGAAGCCCCACAACATTTTAAAATTTTTCTCAAAAATTGCTCCAAATTTTTTCTTTAAATTTCTTGTAAGAATAGAGTAAAATACACTTATAAAGGTGGCATAGGTAAGATTTCCATCGATTACTATGAATTTTCGATAGTTGCAAAATTTAGAATTTTTTTCGACAAGTTCCTTCAACAACAAAATTGAAGATGGAGATTTTTCCTTCAAATGAAATTTGTTCTCCATAATTAGTTCTTTTATATACATTATTCACATTTTTTCAAAATTTTAGTGTTTTCGAGCAATATTGATTGCAATATGTGCAACTTCAAAAAATAACCAAAACAAGATTTTCTAAAAACAACCACAATTTTTTTCTTAAAAACTTTTGGTTGGGATCATGTTATTTGTTCTCTGTGAGGTGACATAAACGCTATATGGCTCTATTCTTTTTTCTTTCAAAAGTTACAAAAATTTAATTTTTTTGATTTTTCTATCAAGTCGTTAATATTTACATTTGCTGCAAGTTAATGCTGCGCTTTAAATAATGTTATATAAAGTTTCTCGAAAACTTTTTTATGTGAAAACTATCTCAAAATTCTGCATTTTCAGAAATGCTCAAAAGCCATTTTCTCAAAAATGGCTCCAAATTTTTTCTTTAAACTTTTCTGATGGATAGTGCTAATTGCACTGTTAAATATGGCGTAAAGTTCATTTTGGGGTATTTTTAGTTGGTTTCCTTTTTTCCCCAAAATTACACAAATGTAATTTTTTTGAAATATCTCTCATGTTGTTAATATGCACATTTCCAGGCATTAGTAAACTCTATTGCATTAGTAAGTTAAAGTGATTCAAATGACTTTAAATGAAGTTTTTCGAAAACCCAAAAATATTATGGGAAAAAGCTTTTAATTTCAAATTTGCACTAACGCTTAAACGCCATTTTCTTAATAATGGCTACAAGATTTTGAATAAAAATTGCCATTTATGATGGAGTTTTACTCCTTTATATATTCTTAAAATAATATTTCCGTTCTACTATTAGAAATCTAAAAAAATGAGAATTTAAAAAAAAAATGTATTCTGGGGCCAAATAGATGGCAGTTAACAAGAGTATTTGGCAAGTCAGCTAGCCCAGACCAAAGGTACTAGAAAACTACTTTGGGAAAGTCTCTGCCGTTCTGTTGCACCACTAGTTTAATACTTTAGTTACTTTTTATTGAAGGCCAATGTGGAAATAAAAGGGCATAGCGGAATAAGATAAGTGAAATTGGCCCATGACAAAACTACAAAAGGATATTATCTTATTATACTCCCAAAATAACCCAAAAAACAAAATATTGTAATTGTTTGTTACCATAGTGACGCAATATCAAAAAATGTGTATTTCGCCTGTTTCTCAATTTTCACGCTGTATCTCCTATTTTTGACATGTAATTTAACGATTTGTATTCTTTAGATCATTTTCAAAGATTTACACTAATTTTTATGGTATTTTTGACATTTGTATAAAATGCCGTATTATGAACACTTAAAAATTCAAACATATCTTCAGAGAGTTACAAAAGTTATAATGACTTTATACATTGCATGAAAATAATTTCACTAACAAAAAATAGCAATACAACTCTTCTTACTTACTTCGTTATTCAATAAGCAGCATCTGCTTTTTGTGAGATAGTAAGAAAATAACATCTCTTTTCCTTTGGAGTCAATGTTCTTTTGAACTTGATCTTCAAGTTTATCAGCTTCTTTCCACAACTTGAAATCATCTGTGTTACAGCTGAATTTCAGTAATTGACTTAGTCCTGGAAAATAATGCATTTGTTTAGGTAATATTACACCAACCTAAGATTATTACTATAAAATTACATAAAAATTGCTTTATTAAAATGGGGAGGAGTCAGTGGCTTGGCGGCTGAGGTGATGGTGGTGGCGGCAGAACCTAGGTGATGGGGGGGATAGTTGCGAAAGCATGATGATGGTGAGATTGAGGAGTGGTGGGAAGGCGTGATGGTGGGGTTGGGAGGAGAGACATGATCATGGGATAGGGAGAGGGTTGATGATGGTGGTTTTAGGGTGGGTGATTGTTGCAGGGTGGCGAAGTTGTAGTGGGGTTGCTGGGTTTTAGGTGAGGTTGGTATGATGGCAGTAGGGGTCATGATATAGTTATGGAGATCGATGATGGTGGAAGTAGCGGAATGTTGGGCGATGGGGATGGCGTGGCGTGACATGATGAAGTGTGTGGGAGTGGAGTGATGGTGGTGGGGCGAGGATGGCGTGATGGTGAGGAGAGGATGGAGTGATGGTGGTGGGGCG
>BOPP01000017.1:9728683-9828918 GCA_017312745.1 Gryllus bimaculatus
AATAATAATAATAATAGTAATAATACTAATAGTAATAATAATAATAATAATAATAATAATAATAATAATAATAATAATAATAATCACAATAATAATTTAAGAGCCAATACCAGATCTGACGTAATTGGGACACAATTAGAAACAAAGAATTTCAATAGGTTTGAATAGGTTCAAGT
This sequence comes from Gryllus bimaculatus, assembly GCA_017312745.1. Lineage (NCBI taxonomy): Eukaryota > Metazoa > Arthropoda > Insecta > Orthoptera > Gryllidae > Gryllus > Gryllus bimaculatus. The sequence goes on from BOPP01000017.1 coordinate 9,728,860, forward strand.
AATAAGGTTGGGTAGAGTACGGTACCCGGAACCTAACAAATGAAAAACATAGGGTACAAACTATAGACAAATATATTGTGAATGAAGATAAGATAAATAATGAGCAACAAGGTAAAAGGAAATCAAATAAACTTGCTAAAACCAATATATTAAAAGCTTATGGCTGGGAAAAAGAACTCAAAATATTAATTGACACACAAAGTGTGATTTCTGCAATGTCATTGAATATATGGTAAAATCTGTTTAAACTGGAACTTGTGGAAGCCAGAAACTGTCTTAACCGGAAAATTTCTTCGGCCTATGAAGTTAAATGGCATTTCATACAGCATAAAACGGAACCTCTAAAACGCGGAAACAGAATGGTTTTTCATATCCTGCAGGGAAATTTTTTTTTAATACCGAATTCCTGTGAATTTAATGCAAGTGGCTGAGGTGCGAAATATTATTAATGAAATGAATGCATTTTTTAAGCCTTTTTTAAATCCTCTATTCTTATGACAGGCGATTTAGGCGTTGCAGCCAGATATTGAAGGAGACGGGCTTCAGATGTCAGCATACATTTCAACCTTGGATCGATTGTCTTTCAAGGCGTACGCCTTACGGCAAATTTCTGCTCTCCTGATTATCTGAGCATGGGGAGGTGTAAGGGCATGACTTCTGCATAGTACTGGGTTGTGATGCATTGTGCATTAAGAGTCAGCAAGCAGTTTGAATACGTCCACTAGGCAGTAAGGTTTTCTGTATTTTTCAACTCAGAAGCTGTCAATGTAGTGTTCAATATTCATTTATTTGTGATATCTATAAAATCATTAATGTTATTGTATTTTGCAAATTATAATAAAGTCATGTAATTTAGACCCATTACTTTCAGGGAAGAAATATCAATATCACAAGTGTCATAAAATGGACAACCTTGCATAAAACAGAAACCTCACTAAACCAGAATTTTTTTGTGTCCCAATCGATTCCGACTTAGACAGATTTTACAGTATAAGGTTTTTAAGAAGAATCTTGCAGAATTACGAATTTGAAAAATTAAATTTACCTAATGCTAATGGAAAGATATCAGAGTTTTAAAGAAAAGAAGTTTGGATGAACAGAAAGGAATTGGAAATTAATTGTAATAATTAAGAGTTTCCATGAGTGATGGTGGAGTATTTAATAAGGGATGTAATCCTGGATGTGACCATGTTACATAAGCCAATCAAATAGATTGAGAAAGGTAGAGTAAACTAGAAAATTCCTGAGAATGTCATTTCTAGTGTTGAAGTTCTTGATGATACTGAAGATGACTTAAAAGCATGGGAACAAGCTTCAGTGCATCTGAATGAAGAGGATTTATGAAGACATTTCAAAATACTAATTCATGTCCTGAGATATTGTGAATAAATAATACCTATGTGGAGTATCAAGATGGAGTCAGGCAAATAAATAAGATAAATATTTCAGTATGTCGTAGTATAGTCAAGAGATATGCCTGTGCAACATTCATGAAGTGCAAAGATGCAATTCTCTGGTGTGTTTCCAGGGGAGAGGTAAGTACTATGTGATGCCCTTATGTTTTTTTAAGTGTCAATAGATTGCAGTTGGCAAGAAGAAAGGGCAAAAGCAAAACGCTAGTAGACTCACGAGAATAGGTAATTAACTAGTACTAGACAATCTGTGCCATTCTACCAGCAACATTAGTATTTAAAGTTACACAGGAATACATGCTTGTAAAATCTTGCAGTTCCTATTTTCATTAAATGATTTTTAAAAATTATGTGAAAGTCATAATGGTTTGGCTTCCTCCTTCACAAGATAGGGATCTTTTTTTAATGATATAGTATCTGTTTTTCAAAATTAGAACTTAAAACAACGTTATGCTCTTATCTATCATATCAAAATATGATTAGTTTTTAAGTAATAAGAATTCCTTCACAATACCTAAACAATTATTTCTCAAACACGCCTTTTTAAATTTTTTTTTAATACAGCAAAAGCAATTATAAATATGACCTCAGTTCAATTTTCATTAGAACCTCTGAAATTTTTTAAATTCATAAATTTACCTACTTTCTTGTATTCAGAAACTGACTACAAGAATGTAGAAACTGACTACTATGTTTTGGGGGAAGAAAAAAAGAAGAAAAAAGAAACTAAAATTAAAAAATATAGCATGCATAATGAACCCCAGAACAGACTAAAATTCCCAAAACTGCAGCTATTCCTTTTTTTGACATGCTGGAAGCACAGAAGGGTACGGGATAAAACAATTACGAACAGAGTGTGTGCTTAAGTTTGAATCTCAATTCAGGGAAATATTTTTGCAGGTTGCAAAAACTTCTATTAATTACATTACTATTATATGAGAAAGAATGAGCTGTTTTTAGAGCTTTAGTTATTCTGTTTATACTAAACAGACTTCAAAAAATTCTCAACATACAGAATACTTACACATTTAGTAACACTTCTCCAAGATTCAAGTGCTTGAACAAGTTTGTCCAGAATCTGCTGTTCCTTTTCCACATTTAAGTCTGAATATGTGGTAAAGATATTACTTTTCATTTCTGCTTCTGAAGGATCAATGAACCCTTTCATTAAATTCCGGTTCACTTTACTACAAAACATATCTTTCTTATCTGCTACATCATTCTGCAAAAATTTAATAGGAACAAATATTCTTCAAATCTGTTACAAAATTATTCCACAGCAATTTTATTACACACTAGTAATTTACAACAAATTTCATTAACGAACCTGCAGCTTTTTCCGCAATGCTGTAATTTGGGCAAAAAAGGAATAATAATTAAGGTTTCCCAATAAGGTTAAAAGATACCATTTATGATTTTTGGAAATTTTCTGAAAATATTACAATAGAATCAGAAAGATAATAAAAAACAGAAATTAAAATATTAGAAAAATAAGATTCACTTCCAAGATTTGACAAAGGAATAAAAATTAACACTCACCTTCAGTTTTAACTGTCCTAACATCACTGCTTTTTCATATGCCACAGAAAACTGTGTTGCTAATACATCATATTTCATCCATGTATTGCTCAAAAAAAGTGTAATACCTTCAACATAGCAAACTGGATCAACCTGAGAATCCATTAGCTGAGTTCCTACATTACAAATTGCATCGTGCATCTCTGACCTAAAATCATAAGAAAATTATGAAATGCTTAAAGCAAAAAATGCACTTCTCATCAAAGTCAACATTTAAACTTGTGTTATAGAATTCTCTACAGGTTTCAAGAGTACTGAAACAGCACTATTTCTAATTCATTCATATTTTGTTTATTACTGCCTAGCAAAAGTAACTCTTCAAATTTAAGATGCATGTACTTGGAAGCTTTTATTTTGCTTTGATATGCACCAAAAAAAGTAAGACTTCATTATATCACAAATCAATATGCTATTAGGATTTTTAAAACTATTTTATATTCAATAAAAACTTACGCATCCAAACCCTACATTTAAAAAAAAAGTGAAATAATAGTGGTTTCATCATTTCCTTAAAGGACAAGAAAATGATGAATTTTCAACAGAAAAACTCTTAGTGCTAGGCCCCAGTAATCAAAAAGTGGATAAATCTTTTTCCTATATATAGTAAAATACTTCCTCTAACATGTGTTTTGATCCATGTTTCGATTGTGGATCCTTGATACGGAAAACTCAATTGACAGCAAAATAATTGTCTGTTGTGGCACAAGCTAGTACCTAAACCAGTTGATTTTCTCCTCTATTTTTTTAATATGCATTGCCTGTTCCACGCACATTATCAATACTGTAAACCACCAATTCACTAGGAAATGGACACGAACAACAATAAGTATAGGTATATTGCATTTTTACAGAACACAAATATACTACACTAAAAAGTCGGGCATTTTAGTGGGGAATAATGTATATTTTTGTAGGAATCGTTTCCAATGCTTGGCGAGGCAATAAATTAACTTCATAAACTGTGAGAAGCAGGAGAATAAGCATTTGAGGTTTAATATTTCACAGAAAAATTATTATGCCTTTGCAATCAAAGATGGATGTATCAGTGTTCTGCTCTATAACATGCACTAGTTCACTGCAGGGATACACTGGTAACAAGCTACTTTTATGGATAAAAAATATAGTGGGATACAGCAATATGAACAAATTGTCTGATTTGTTATGTTCCTTGAAATAATAAAAAAGTGTTTGTATTTTAGAATCATTACTCAAAGGTCAACAAATCATCTTAAATCAGAACCTTTCACACATTTTTAACAACTTTTGCCTACTTTCCTAATCAACAACTGCAAGAAAATTTTTAGTGCAATATTTTAGATAGGATAATTACAGTCCCATGGATTAAAAAACAATTTTTTTTCAAAATACTGAAAACTTTCAACATTTTTCAACCTATAATATTAGCAAAATGTATAAAACTTAATACAGCAATTATAATTATGTACATTTGAAAATAATAAAATAATACTTTCATAAATGTTTAAGCTTACAATATGAAATGTGAATGTCCAAAGTCCTGTAAGTGGGACAAAATCAAACCATAAACTACGTCTTTGTGAAAAGTGTAAGTTCTACATCATATTTCCCTTTATATATTTGATTCTTCTAGAAATTAAAAAGCATGACGTTTCTTGAGCATGAACAATCTTTAACTGTTCTACCTCTCAAAGAATACTTTGATAATGGAGAAAAATTGCAGGCTAGAGAACATAACACTATTTAGATCTGTGCAACAAATGAGTTCAGAATGAAAATAGAGGTTTGTTATTTCTTGTACTTTTTTAATTACACAGGTATACAAATGAAACCTTTTCAAAATTCAATTTGATAATATCCTCTGATCTTTATGTTTTTTGGTGTGTTAAAACTGAAAGTGAGGTTAGTTTTTCTCTATCATGTAGATTTTTTCAATCTCAAGTTCAATCTCTTAAGATAGTAGTTATAATAACATAAGAAAACAGAATAAGTTGACAGTTTTTATTTATTTACATGCTATAAACGATACCAAATACATTATTTCGTATTGATATATGATGGCCAGAGTAAACAATTATAAATATTTAATTGTTATTTTTTGTGAAAAGTGTTATTTTCTCCTGGAAACTTCTTTGAATGCACTTCTGGGAATATGACTATTCAGGTGTTTCCCGATGTAGCATCCAGCAACAGTCCACCATCATGTTCATGTTCCACTTATCCTGATACCTATGTTCCAACCCTTTCCCTCGTTCTTCACTGGCTTTCCCTAAGTTTTCCATAAAATAGTTCACATGCGAGTGTAGGAAGTGAACCTTCCAACTCATGTGTCAACCTAGTATTTGAAAAGCCTTCAATAGGCGTTTCATGGTACATCTGTAATTAGGATCCTTCACGTTACCAAGGAACTTCTCAACAACCTCTTTAAAAGAATTCCAGGCTTCCCTCTCCTTTTCATTCATGGTCTAAGCAAAATTTGGATCTGAGAAAAGTTTTCTGATGCCTGGGCCTACAAAGATTCCTTCTTTTATCTTAGCATCACTTAAACCATGAAACTTGAAGCTTAATACTTGAAACATTCACTTTCTTTATTTAGTAACTTAAGAAATTGATTTATCAGCCCTAGTTTTATGTGTAGAGGAGGAAGCAGGATTTTGTCAGAAGAAACCAAACATTTCCTAATTACATTTTTTCGCCTGGCAACAGAGATTCTTATGATGGCCAGTCTTTTTAGTTCCAGTGGGAATTTCTGTCATGGCTATCCCATAAGCATAAAAAACAAGGAAACTTTGTGTATCCTGATTGCTTACCTAAGAGCATGATGAGGACTTTCAAGTCTCAACATCTCAACCACTTATGCTGATAACAAATTTATTCGAGAACTAATGTGAAAATGTCATATGTTTCCTTTAAATGTACCAAATGGTCAACTGGAACTGAAGCATAAGTATTGCTAAGGTGTAACAAAACAGCTTCTAGACTGTTTTGATGAGTCTATGAAAAGACCAATGATTGAGTCATATTGTAAACCAAATTGACCTCAGTCCACGAATGTTTTTACAATAAACAAGATTCTCATCCTGTGAAAAGTAAGGAAGAAAAACTGCTTTGTGATGTCGACACCATGAAAAGCAAGTACTTGGTAGAAATAAATGTTTGTTTTGTAAACCAGGAGCCAAGTAATTGCAGCATCTTTTGGAAGACCAAGATCTCTCACTAAGTCATTCAACTCCTGTTGAGAAAAAAGCTCAGGTTTGTTCTTTGAACAGTCTGGTTCAAACTCACAGTTCCATTATTTTCCACCATACAAACTTCTGTTTACCCCTCAATACTGTCTGACTCTCAAGGGGACTCAGGAATTAACTATTCAGGACCGTATGGTACCGGACGAATAGCAGATTCAAGATTAAGATAATTAATCAACTTAGTGTTTTGGGAATTGTAACCTTGAACAACTCAATTACAAAAGTAACAGTCATCCTCATTTTACACCGTCCACATCATTGGGATAGCAAATCTAAAAGACTTTAATTCTCTTTTGTACCATAAGCAAAGCTTTTCTAAGCAGCCATGACACACTTTGTGATGAAGCCACATTTTATAATGATCTTCTATTCTCAAACGAAAATATGCATAATACACTCTTTTGACATAATCTGTTTTATTTCTTTGGTACTTCCAGATTGTTTACTCACCACAGGTAAAACAGAAGTAGTCTGGACTGGTAACACAACAAAGATGAGACATTTTTCAAAATGCACTTCTTTAAAATGGTCTATTACTAAATTCATTCAGCAGCAACAACTGGCAAATTTTTCTGGGCATTTAAAATCTATTATTATTTGTTTAATGATATTACCTGTTCAAGGTGTATGACGACAACTCCCAATATAACAAGCGAAATGAGGTGTCACTGTCATTTTTAACACAAAGCTTCGCAAAAGCATTGGGAAATGCCATTGTAAGTTTTTGTTCTATGAAGATATTGGTTATCAGGAAATTCTTGAAAAGAAGACAGAGATTATGACATTGATATAAAATTTTTTAGAGAGCCAACATATTAAATATTTACACATCACAATTTAAAAAAAAACACATTAATACCTGTAAATTAATATTTTTTTTTGAGAGAGATGCCTGTTTTGTTGAAACCCATGTCCTTTGAAGTCCTGCACAGTAATTTGGAGAAAGTAACACCGTGATTCCTATAGAAATCAATGCTTCTTCATATTTAGATTGATGAATAAGACACTGAGTATGGCCCTTCAGAGCATTATAAACACAATCCTATGGAACAATGAATGTATCAGGACAAAACCTTTTTTTTCCCCGTTGAATTAAAAAGCAAAAGAAAAAAAAAACTGAACCACAGATAAAATGTTTAGTAATTAATCTTAACTTTCCTTAATCATTATATGGGTCATTCCACATCAAATTGCACAAATTTAAGGAAAATTTGATCTTTATGTCCCAGACGTCAAACCTTTTTTCTCTGAAGAATATAAGCACAAATATGAAAAATCTGATTTTGGTTTTTTCTCAACTATAATTTTTCGAAATTAAATTAATTTTCAAAATTTTCAAAAAATGCTCGCATGGCTAAAGTTAACCACTTTTAACTAGAGTTGTAATTGTGACAGAAATTTGATATGTTGTGACATTAAAGAACAAAAGATGCTCTTTTATTTGGTGTGTGTATATTGAATCCATTAAATTTTTTTAAAATCATTTTTTGGTGTATTTTATTTATATTTTTTTAGTCTTTCCCAAAACTCAACAGTTACAAATTTTTAAAAACATACCATTGAAATGTCTGAAACATTCTGCATAGGTTTGGTAAGTGAAAAAGTGGGACATGTGATTGTGAGAAATTAAATACAATTGAAATGTCTATTTGCTGTTTTTCTGCAGCATCTCCTCAAGCGGTATCCCTGCAGGTGCCAATCAGCGGTAGATTATTACCATCAATATACTTTCACAGAGCAATAAAGAGGAGAATCCCTTCACATCTTACGATGTGCCATATACATACGTATGATCTTCATAGTCAAGTAAATTAAAATTTAAGTGTCAAACAGATTCAATTTAGTATTAAACCGATAGAATATTTATATGAATAAGAGTATGTGATACAGTTAATTACATCGATATTTCTTTTACTTTACATGAGAATATCATTAATAATTTTTTTATAAAAAAAGTGAAACTATTTTCTTTATGCCCTCTACTGTTGTTGTTTTCTTAATTATATCATTGTTGCAATAGTCCTCTTTCTAAGTATTGTTCAGCGTTGCTAAAAATATAAAGGTAATTTCTCTACATATATCATCAGTCCACTTAAATAACTAACTGGGTAAATAAATAGGTTTCTGTCAGAATTGAAGGCTAGCTTTTATCAATAATATTATAACTGACCCCTCCCTTCTCTACATCACATTGTCACTTTCCATAAAATGTTACAAAACGAACAAATGCCATTCAGCACTCACATTGAAGGCATTTTTATGGAAGAATAAACTCACATTGTTTTGTAGTAATAGGCACTGACTTCATACGGAAAATATGCCGGTTAACACAGTAATAATCTTATTTGAGAAGAGCGAATTGAATTCGTGTCGTGTTTCAGGCATCCAGAAAAAGAACTTAATTTTTAAATTCTTTGCTTTCTGTGAAGTAGAGCACAAAAGTACGCAGAGAATCTAAGACATTAATTCACATCAGTCTCTGAATAATATCTTCAAGTACAAAACAATAATTTTTTAATAAAAAAAAATTACACTGAATAACTGGAAAATCACAATCGATCACAATGAAAAATTGTAGCATCAAATTTTGTTTTTGTCTGACGAAGAGAGCAGCAGACAATACACGATGGGCAAAACAAAAGACAAACTTACTCGGTTAGTTTTTTATTACTCATATCAGGTGATACGTTAGGGTAACAGCGGCCAGTGGTGCATGTTTATTCATTAAGCCACTGCCCAACAGATTTGCAGCATTAACTAGTATAGTTGATTCTCACTTTCTTCAACAATCTTCATTTTACTTGTCATGGGAAGGAATTTTGAAAACCAGTTTTTCCAATACACACAGCTCTTTAGATGGCAATCAGTCAATTTTCAATTTCTCAAGAATGCTGGTTGTAACAACCTGAATGTACACTACTTCTGAATTATAGATTTTCATAATACGAAAATGCAATAACAAGTATTGATATTATTGGAATGCTATCTGTGGTTACTAACTTCACAGAACAATGTTAACATGTTTTGCGAATTCCTGTTTACACAACTGACTCAACATATCTGAGAAAGAAGGCTGCTCTGATTCAGGTACATCTTAGCAGTGTCAGTTGTTTATAAATAAACTTAAAGAGTTGTATTTCCTCAGAAGACTTCCATTTCAGCCCGTATGTGTGTTTCTGTGATTCATATCATGACAAGTGTCTCACGGTCGCATTATGTTGGATGTCACGGTGCATCTTAATACCCTGTAGTTAGAGCAGCTAGTCCAGTGGGCAGCTTACATGCCCCCATGAACAAACTATTTTAAAAAAATGTGATTTATGTGTCCCACTTTGATATTTGACAATCTATACAACATTAGTGTAGAAAATAGGGGTATTTTTTCCAATTCATTTTAGTGTCAATCTAATCTACAACTTTGCATCATAAATATTAAAATATATTTTAAACATTTAAATAATATGTTAACAAAATTTATTTTCATGTCATATTAAAGTAGATGTTTTCAAGTTAAATTCAAGTGTAATTTTATTTTTCCGAAGGAAACATTTTAAACATTAGCCTGTGCATGATTATTTGGAAAAACTAATTGGTAATATTTCTGAAAGGGGAGGGATTAGAAAAAGAAAAATATGAGTCACCTCTTTTTAAACTTAGACCGCATAAAAAAAGTTTCAAGTTTCTTAAATAGTGATATTTTATTAGAGTGCCATTTGACATGGAACGACTTGTATATTTCAACATCTCTAATAGAAGTGTATTAATTCCTCTTTAAAGATGTTAAAAAAAAAACATGGGTTGGGGGTGGGAATCCAAAGAGGAAGGCAGGAATAATGAAAAATTCAAATTGAAGAGAGAGACTTCTGATGCTAAATTTCTGAACAACTTCCTCCAAAGATATTTAAGCATATCCAAACACATTAACACTAACAAAACTGATCTTTTAAGTTTGAATAAAAAGCTTAACAAATGCAAATCTGTTTAAATAAGAGTATTCCTCACCTCTGGTGTAATAATTCCTTCTTGAATGTCTAATAAAGGTTCTAATGCAAAAAATCCACACCAAAACTGTTCATAAAATTCACTGGCATGTTTAATGCATCCTCTATATTCAAGAACTGAAGCCAACTTCACTGATTTCACAGCTAAACAAATAAAACATTATTATTTATCTATTTGAACAAAAGTACCAACAAATTTTAAAAGTATAACTCACCAAGCATTTTCCATAAATTTTTCCAAATATTATCATCAATACTATGAATCACAGCAAGCAATTCGTAGGAGTATGCTTGAACTGCACTCAACTGTTTCAATACTTTATAAACATCAGCACTAGGTTCCTTATCCTTAATATTATTAACTCCAAGAATAATATTTATTCCTAATGAAATTATATTGACAATGACTTTTAAAGACAGTGACGCCACAAAAGCTGGTTCAATTGCAGGTTGTTTATTTTGTATATAATCTTTTAAATAGGAAGACAAAAGGATAGCTAACTCAGATATGGTCATAAATTCCTCTACTGACAAAGCTTCTGTTCTTGAGCTGAGCCAATATCCTTGCGCAGAAGTCAAGACACTTGCAAATCGATGCAAATGCAAGATAAGAACAGAAACTGATTCCTCCTGTATTAGATGCTGCAATGCAGATGTCTGTTGTTGAATCATATCAACAGGCAGATTGGCATCTAATATTGCTTTCACGCCTCTAACAAAAAAGGATATAATTTTATTGTAACTTTCATCTGAAGTCTCAAAAACCTCCACATCATTCAAAACCTCTGCCAGCAAACCACCATTTTTGCTAACAAGGATGTTATTTAGAAGACTTGTCACAAATCGAGTATAATTTCCGCAAATCTTTTCACAATTCTCAACCACTGTACATTCTCTAATGATACATTTGGCTACTTTCAAAAAATGTATTCCATATTCCAGACATTGAGCCTGATTTATAGTTTCCTCGCCATACACAAAATGATTAGCTTCCAATAGCAATACATCCAAGTACTTAATGTTACAACAAGAAAGAACATCCAGATAGTCATAACGAATCTTCAATATAGTATTCATGCACAAAGTTTTATTTCGCTGTTTCAAAAACATGAATAATTCATAAAAAAAGCCATAATAAACTTTTAAAACATCTTCTGTTATTTCCATTTTAAGATCTTTCATGAATGGTTTTAATTCCAATACCATTCGAACTTCACCCTGAAAATAAAGGTGTTAAACTAATAAAATAATGATTTACCAAATAATACAAATAGATTTGTCAAGTACAAAACAAGATGCTCACCCTCTTCAAAAAGTATTTGGAAACATAATATACACATGAAAGAATGGAAGAATCAACACTAGATGACTGAGTCTTAATGTATTCCAGAAGGTGTTTGACTGATACTAGAACATTGTCATCATAATGAAATCCTTCACTAACTCCTTGCGTAACAGTTTGTGTCAAATGTTTCAATATCTTGACTGCATTTTTTTCATCCATTTCCGATGCTAACAACATTTGTACCTACACAAAAAAATGATATATAATATGGGTTTGTCATTTGCCACAGAATATAATTAAATTGGAAATAGACAGTGATCATACTTTGCCACTACTAAAGACCGTAAAATCTCTAGCAGTTAGTGCACACCAGTAATCCTGATTTGGGATGACAGCCATGGCGTATGTATTCACAATAACTTCGCAAATTGTCACGATTAAAGACTACATTAATGAGAAGAATTGCCTACTACAGAGTGAAGTTACAACTGGCATCTAATCCGACACCTGAGAACATGCGTACATTTCTAAAATCGTAATCTTCAACCTATACGTGGCATTCAAACCACACCACCTCCAAACAATACCTGACCGCATCTAAATTCACATTGTCTGAAACTTAATACATTGTTAGAATTAACATCGCAAATCGGCCCACCTCAAGCCTTTACACCTCTACCTCATATTTCAAATCTTTCAAATGAACTTTCAGCTTCGAACTATAGAGTGCGCGTTCTAGAGCAGAACATAGAATCTCCAGCTGCAATTTTTTCTGAACTTAGATGATAACAACTGCATAGAGATATCCAGAATGACGTCACAACGTTTGGCGGGAAAATGTTGGATTGCAACCTCTGCTATACGCGGAGCAAGTCCTAGAGAATTACCAAATTTTTAGCTGCATTATTATGCGGTTCCCGAGGTGCGTATATCTTATCACATTTGTTATTTAGAATGGTTTTTGCTTTATTTCGGTGTAGATACTGGCTGCGAATTTTGTCAAAAAATTGGATTGGAAATAGCACTGTTTAATCAACACGTCGCTACCTTTTCTTTTTGAAAACGGTTCGAAGTAAATATTATCATAATCGTAGCAATGATATTAAGGTGCTGCTTTATTATAAAATGAAATGAATAAAACATTGGGTTCAGTGTTGCCAGAGGTATCGCATTTCCCCATTTTCGACGTTCAATTCGTAATTCGCATCAAGCCATGCGGATGACTAAAAACCCGCATTTTTACAATAAATGAAAATTATATTGTTAGTTGACAATTTGTCGGGCACTTGTGTAGATTCGAGACGGTCTAGACCAGATTAGGTATGGTTCTAGACCGTCAAGACGGCACTCAAGGTGCAGAACCGCCAGTTGTGTCTTGTGAGTAAGATTTGACAATCTCTCCCTGCCCAATTAATTTATAATAATAAAATAACTTTTCAATAAATCACTGAAATAGAATGCGTATTTTTATACGAAATAAATATGTATATACAAAAAAAGTATAAAAAATTAAATTAAAAATTATAAATAATTCACTATTTACCTTTGTATAACACTTTAATGTTATAGCCTATTACAGCTTTATTTTCTTTTACACCGTAAAGTCATAGCATTCTTCTGCGTTTTCTTATTAGTTATTATTTAAATGTGTATCATACGTGATGCCCACTACGTCTCTATTTCCCCCCATAATAGAATGTGTAAAGTTTTATGTGTTATATGAAGTCGCTGGTTTATGAGCATTGCATAAATAGCCGTATATTTTTTTGGTCAAAAATGTTGCTTAGAAAGTGTTCTCACATTTTCCATAATATCTGTGCCTGCTTCCCACCTAAACTTTGATATAAGAATAGACGCATAACATAGAAATCAAAAATATATTTCCAGATAACCACGACGATGCTTAATGTATGCAAAATTTGTGCGAATATTTGTACAACATTGGTATAAAATTGACATTTTTTACATATTTGTACTACTGTTTCTCGGGTAAAATTTGTGTACTTATATTGTGTAAACATTGTATTGTAACGTTTCACCGCGGTGAATTAAAACTCACACTGGTATTATTTAACAAAAACGTTTATTCGTAAACAATGCTACTAAAAATACTTGATCTATTTACAGATATATTACAGTCCTTGTGTTCTTCATTTGATTATTTTCCTTACATACGACTCCGTTCTCTTGAATTAATTATTTACATAGTTCACTTCTTCTGATTATTTATTTACACTGTTCACTATTTCTACACTATCGCACAGTCCGATGGACTGTCCACGGTCCACTGCGCAGACCACAATTCACTGCGCAAACCAAGGTCCACAGCACTGCTGTTTTCCGCGATGCACACTGCACAGCTCAGCTTCCACTTCAGACAGACTACTGCATACTCACACTGACGGACTGACTGCTTACTACTTCTACTTCTTACTAACTGACTGCTACTACTTGACTTCTACTTACTGACTGACTCGCGGCCACCGGCAGCGGCGAATCTGGCCGGCGCACGCCTCCAACCATCGGGAACGTGCGCCACACCTCTACGCGACTCGCGAATAACCCGGAACCATCAAGTTTGGGGGGCGCCGGCAGATGGGCCGCACGCAATCCGCGCAGCGAATCCCGGCAGATGATGCAATATTCGTTACAGTATAAATTCTAAGCAAATTTCACATAAATGTGCTACAAAAACATTTTTGGAAACAAAAATTAATTTAAACTGCAATTTAACATAAAATAATCGAATATTTTATATTTTCATGTACATATTGCAATTGTTTACATGAAAGTTTTCTTTAAAAAGTTTCAAAATTTGCATAAAGTTTACGTAAATATTGGCATCATTATTACGCCAGAAGCTGTCATAGATTAGCAAATATTTCCAACACATTTATGCAAACTTTGTACAAACAGTATTTATGTAAAATTTGTTTATTTTATGGTTAACAGAAAGGGTCCATTCACTTCTTTATTTAAACAATTCTCGTATTCTTCAATTCATTGGATTAGATTACAAAAACGAATTGTACGAATAATAAGCAAATCCCACCCACTTGATTCTTGCAAGCCTCTCTTTATTCATCTAGGTATTTTACAACTACCTTGTCACTTCATACATGAATCAGTAGTTTTTGTCAAAAATGACTTACTTACGGGCGGGAATGTATTTTCAGCAAACGCGGTTATTTATATCTATAACACTATGACATAAAGTTGATTTGGGGATTTTTTTCGTTTTTCAAATATCACATAAGTGTATTTCTTAGATATTCACACACCGTTAATAATCACATTTCCAGCGATTTGTAAACAACATTGCATTTCTGAGGTAAGGTGCTGTAAATGACTTCCAATGACGTTTTTTGAAAACTCATAAATTTTATGTGGAAAAGAGCTTCAAATTTCGCACTTACATTAACACTCAAACGCCATTTTTTTAAAACGGCTCCAAATTTTTCAATGAAAATTGCCCTATTAGGACGAGGTTTTACTGTCCTTTAACGTTTTTAAAGTAATGTTTTGATTCTTCTATTAGAAAACTTAAAAATTGAGAAAAGTATACTTTAAGCGGTGAAAGATTGCAGCTGGCAGGAGTATGTGGCATGTTCGAATAGCTAGGCCAGAGAAAAAAGAAAGCTAATAAGAGAAAGTCTGGGCCATTCTTTAGCACTACTAGTTTTTCATACACAACTTCTTTTGAATTGATTATTTTTACCCACTTTTTGAACAGTCAATAAAGTTCATATTTTTTAAAAAGATTACACAAATATTGAAGATTAAGTTATCACATTTGTTTAAAAAACATTTAATTTATTTTTTAATGTCGAAATAAAAGTGAGGGCTCATATTATCACCTTCTCTTCTATTAATAATACTATAAATACTTTCGATCATGCAAAAAACGTAATGCATTTTAAATAAAAGAATTTATTTAAGTAGATTTTGAAATATGTATCCTACAGTTATGTATAAACATTTGTGATTGTTGGAATTATGGACAGCTCGCACCCCAGTCTATCAACACACAGATCTTTCCCTGATTACAGGCGGATTCTGGCAACTGATTACAACTCGTGACGCACAACACGTTGTTAGCACACACCAAGCCACACACGTTCTACTCGACGGTCATAGATAAAGTACTGCTCTAGTCAAAGAGAACACAGGACCGTCAGTCGATTGTTCGGTATATCGATAGGCACTCTTCTGATGGGATTATATCGCCCTGTCGATAACTCCAATACTTCCCCTCGAGACAATTCCCCACACTTTACTTGACTTTGACTAGTCCAAGCAGCTCCACGCACTTCTCATGCTTCGACCTAGTCAAGGCATTGGTGAAGATGTCGGCTGGCATGTCCACCGATGCCAGATGCTCTTACTTGAGTAGCCCTGAATCCACAACTTCCCGAACAAAGTGATGGCGAACATCTTTGTGCTTCGATCGAGAATGAAAGACCTATTTGTCGCCAGTCTGTGAGCGCTGAAGTTGTCGTTGCCTTAACCTCTCACAATTCAGTCAGGAAGCTTCGAAGGTGTGTGGCCTCCTTGGCAGCCTCGCTCAGGGCCATGTACTCAGCCTCTGTGGTGGAAATCGCAACTGTCCTTTGCTTTCTTAAGTCCCATGTACATGTCCACCGATCATGGTGATCACATATCCGGTGAATGACCGTCTGTCATCTAGCGACCCAGCGTAGTCCGCGTCCACATATCCCAAAACGGGAGAGTCCCCTACCTGATATCTGACTCCCAAGTCCATGGTGCCTTTTAGGTAACGCATTACCCTCTTTGCTGCTTGCCAGTGGGACTTTCCAAATGAGTCGTTGTACTGGGCAAGCACATTCACGCCGTGAGCAATGTCTGGGCGTGTTGCCACTGACAGATACAAGATACACCCTACAAGCTCAAGATATTGCGGCCTGTCGCCGTCAGAGTCGCCTCACACATCAGCCTTGGGTAGGTTTGAGCCAGGTGCAATGGGCGTGGAAACAGGATGGCACTCACACATCTTGAATCGACGAACGATATCCTCTATATACGTCCTCTGATTCATGAAAATGGACCCTTTCCTCACTTTGAAACCTATCCCCAAGCAGCGCTCCAGATTCTCCAGATCCTTCACCTCGAAAAGTCTTCCCAGATTATTTCCGAAAGTATCCATCTTCTCGGACTTCCGACACATCACCAGAATGTCATCAACATAAATCACGATGAACATTGTGTCGTCATCCTTAAGGTACACCCACATGTCTCCTGTGGAAGGAGCTGTTCCCAGGCTCCTTAGATCCTTGTCGAGTCGCTTGTGCCAAGCCTGACTAGCCAGTTTCTAGCCGTATTGGGCCTTCATTTAACAGACCTTCCCACCAGTTGACACCTCCCTCAGTAGTGACTTGGCCTCATTAACCAGGTCATTCTGATTCTCATTGGCGACAATGTATTCAAGAGAATAGCTCATTTCACTGGGGACCTCTATGAGCACATCCTCGTCTAAAGTCCCATTGAGGTACGCAGTGGCCACATCAAATTGTCGGATTTGCATGCCACTTCGTGCCGCTAGGGCGATCGCCAGGCGAAGGGAGCTCCGGTCGCTCCGCTGGACTCCATTCGACTGACGATGACCCTAGCGGCACGAAGTGGCAGGCAAATCCGGCTATTATTTAAGCAATTTATTAAGAGGAACACGGCACCAGTTATATCTGTTTTAGAACTCGAAAATAAGTAACCAATCAACGAAATGCCCGACACACAATAGAGAGGTAAGCGCTGAGACTGGCTCTGGACGAGTCTACTGATATGAAAGATAAACCACACATAGCCACATTTGTGAGGTACGTGTCAATGGACTTGCAGGTGTTAGAAGACCTCTTAGAGCGGTCAATTAAAATACTCTTAAAATACTTTTAAAAAGTCCCAAAAGCAAAGAAAAGTGACGTAAATGTGTTATCAAAACAAATTCAGATGCGGAACTCAAGCTGTTGGATATGTTACTGATGTAATGGTAGTTGCGGATCGAGGTGGGGTCATGTCCTCATTCAAAAGACCCAGAGAAAAAATAAAATGATAAAAGTGCGCGAAACATAAAAATGAGAAACAAAACATGTAGAATGGTCTAAAATTAATCGAAAAAATAACCGCGCGTTTTGTCCTAAGTTTTTGGTAACAAATGAGAATCCTGATTATCGCTGAGTTTTTAGCCCAATGGTACGCTTAGAGAGTATGAAAAATGTCTTCGACTGTTCTCCAGTGGCGTGTGACAGCTCATATATTCTTCTTTCTCCGCTTGGATAAGCGGCGCTGCGGCGACCTCCACGTATTGGAATGTGGCCGTCGCAATCGGAAACAGTGTTGACGGAGTAAGGTCTCTCTCCAGGTGCCAAGCGAGTGATCTAGCCCGCTGTAACATTTCGCGCAATGACAGTGTGCCCGAAACAGAAGAATAGGGTATGGACCGCTTACTTGCGCCAGGAGACGGCGCGGTTAATAAGATCACACTGACACAAATTACACATGCATGTGCAGAGCATTTACTAAAGTTAACATAAAATTATTCACGGACTACTTGCTGAAGGAATCATGGAACATAGTTTATAACGCTGTTGACACAAATGAAAAATCACCCGGTATCACCCGGTTTCCATGTCTACTTCCGAGAATAAAAAAGAAATTTAAGGAAATTAATAGTTCAGGCAAAAATAATGAAAAATAATCATGATATTTTAAACGCTAGTTAACTAAAGCAATGTGGAATATCGTAAAAAATATGACCACATCATCTCGTTACTTTGTAGAGAATGTTGTTTTAAAAGATAATTAAAGAGAAGCACTAAGCAGGAAGAAAGAGGCGAATCTCTTCAACCAACACTTTTTTAGAATTGCGGCTGAACTCACGAAGGGACTAAAACCGCAAAATTTAACATCATTACCTTCCCAAAAAAATTTCGACATAATAGTTATTTTCGAAACTTCTTCTAACAAAGTACTGAGAATAGTCAGTAAACTAAAAAATAAATATTCATCTGGTTTAGATGAATTTCTGGATTGTTTATTGAAAACTTATGTATTTGCTTTATACACCCGTTAACTCACATTTTCAATGCCTTACCGATGCAAATAAGTTTTTTATATCTCGGGAACGAACATGTCTAGTGTTTTTCAAATATTGCTATTCTCGCGGTCTTTTAAATGTGTTTTTATTTATTTATTTATTTTAAACTTTTACTCATCTTTTAAATATTTATTGTTAAAATAATGGGAAGGGATTCTGAAACTCAAGAAAATGTGCGCAGATGACCTTCTCCCCCATACCTCACATACAGTTTTTACTGTTTTTTGACTAAATAAATTTATGTACTTGAGAAAATATCTAAAAAGAATAAGAGATAAGAAAAAGAAATCCAATAAAAATAAAAAGTGGAAGAGGCTTGAAACATATTTTGTGAAATACTGTCGGCCTTCTTCAGTCCCGTAACTAACAGTAAAGTATGTAAGCGAATGTTTAATTTATAAATCGATATCATGCGATTTTATTTAAATTCTATCGGTTGACATCTGTATCATATAATGAAAAATATAATACCCTAATCCTTAGACGCTTTGCAGCTCTGAATTCAACGATTTAAATAACAAATTATTACTATTTTGAATTTAAAACTATAAAGTATTAATTAAATATTGAACTTAATATTTTAATTTTGTTAAAAGCATTTTATTATAAATAATTTACCTTCTTTATAATTTATATTATATTTATATGTAAACACAAAAACACGAAGACATACAGATTCCCCCCTAAATTCGCCTCTGGATCCGCCTCTGGTCACGACCTGATAGTCCTGGTGGCAGAAGAAAACAGTTGATTTAGCGACCTACGTAATATTAGGGATTAACTTTTAAACAAAAAATGTCTTGAAGAAGTTGGCTTAGCTTTTACACAAATAGAGTGTTGAATTTTCGCCGAATTTTTAGTGGCACATACATATTGTAGGGTCAGGGCTTGCAGCTAGTTCAGAGCTGCCGCACAAGGTATAGGGGTTGAGGGCACTAAAAATAGCCTCCCGCACAGAAGGGGGGGGGGGCTTCCCAGAAATGAAGGGTGTCGCGTTCAGAGGCTGCGTCAGAGATGTGTCTCAATGCAGCGCGTGGGGGGAGAAATGACGTGGGAGGTCATGTGACTTACCCCTGCATAACATCGCGTCGCGATGGCACGAGTGGGTAACAGGGTTCAAAATGCGCAACTTCGTAGCAGACTGTGCGCTCCAATGTATATTAGAGTCTCAGAATTACACTCTACATTAAAGCTACCGCTCCTCGAAGAGCACTTTAAAAATTTAGCTAGTAATTTCTTCTCCAAAATCAACGCGACAAACAATGACATTATCAAACATTATCTTTGTACGAGCACGGCCACGTACAAGCGCCCGAGAGATATGCTGCAGTAGGCGAGACGCCAATACTTGCATGAAAATTGCGGTAAACAACGCCAAAAGCGCGCCGAACGGCTATTGTCTTTCCTGACCTTGTTCTTTTTCTCTATTTTATAGATCTGCCGTAAATGTCCGAAAGGATAGGAATGGCTACATAGCAGGGAAGTGTGGCGGCATTGCACACTGCGGCCACACTAAACTGCGCGGCAAAGCTCCGGGTGCGGGTGGGTAACAACTCTGGTTTCGTGACGAGTCCACAAAATTGTCCGCCGAGGCTGGTGCTGAGTGCCGATGGCACATGGTGGTTCGATGTGTTCGGACTAGGCGACGTGTTCCTCGAACACTGTAAGGCAGATTATCGATCTACCGGGGCGGCCTAGCAGGCCTGACGCAGGCGCCGCCGCAAGGCGCATGTAGAGAGGGGGAGGCTGCAGTGGTAGCTCTTTAAAAATAAGAAAGAACTCTTCACATTTTAATATTGTCTAGATAATAATTTTGTCATGATCATTGTTAATTGTATCAATCTTAATTGAATTCTCAGTATGTTTCCTATTTTGCTTGTAAAGAGCCTATATTGTGGTGATATGTTGGTGTTTAATTTAACTGAATATAAAGTCTGAATACTACACATATAAAAAACCATCAAATGTTCAAAATCATTTCCAAAAGATTATTTTTTTAGGTGTCCTCAGTTAATGTTGACTGAACAACATAACACTCTCTCCCAATTTAAGTTATTTATGAAATTGGTCAAAGTTTACATGGAAGGCTTCTGAAATGATTGTGTGTTTTTCAAAAACCATTGTAAATTAATAATTTTGAATTGTTAAGTAGAAAGTGAACTGAATTTCAAAGAAAACAGATGTCAGGGAAGTGATAAAGGTAATTGGTAAGCTAGTTTTATTTTAAAATGTTTCTTAAATCTTAAACAGTAATAAACTGGAAGGCTGAGCGTTGTATAGGGTGTAACACCTCAATATTTTGCCAAATAGTGGCATGGGACTATCTGATCCCAATCACTTATATTTTGATTTAATAACAAACGTGTGCTTCAAATGTTGTTCAAGGAAATGTGATATTATTTGTACTATCAAAACCAATAATGTAAATAATTATCTTTCAATAATTTTCTAGTTAAAAAAATCAGTTTCTGGCATCTCATTTTTCTTCTATTGTTATTCATTTTATTCACTGATAAAACATCCACAATTGTTTAATAACATTTAAAAAATAAATTAAGTTTACAATTTCTGTTATAAAGTATGCCTCCTTGGACTGCACCCACATTGTGAAGGTGCCATGGATAGCAAGCACATAAAAATAAATCATCCCAATCAATCTGGGTGAATGTCTCACAACTAAAAGAAATTATTTTCTAGTTTTATAAGGTGTTGTGGATGCAAATTACAAATTCATTAACAGATGGAGTGGATAGTTATAGCAAGCAAAATAATGGGGGTACCTTCTGAGTATCTACATTACAAAAATGACTTGGAATAATACATTATCACAGCGAAATGATAATGTACTTTAATTAAGTTAATATTTAGTTTTCCACAACACAATACAACAATAAACATGACAGAAATACCATAATTATTTTATTTTTGTTGTTCATTGAAAACGAATGTAACATAACCTCTAAAACTTACGTGTTGTATTAATTTAGGCGGCCCACAATTTGTCTAAAACGAACATATTACGGTGATTTATGTATCTTTTGTCCCACAATTGACTCCGAACAAAAACATAAACGATAAATTTCTCCGCTATCATTTTATTCGACACTTACAACACCTGAAGTGTGTCAGCTTAAACAGCGCGGACCAGCGATACTAGCAGCGAAAACCTACCAAAGGGCCGCTCTTATCACTGGTCGCAGCGCTGATCCCGTGAGCAGCGCGTTGCCAAGATGAACACCTCCATTTGATTACATGGCAACGTTCTCGTTGCTTCGCTCGCAGCTCTGCTCTTATCGTTTATCGCAGCTCCAACATAAACGTACCCTAACAAACCGCCTTAAGAGTGAGGTTGTATATATGTAAACCTATGTAAATAAACATGTATATACTCACTTGAGTCTGTTTTCTTTGTGGCGTTGGCAATGCAAGTAAGTGACAAATTATTTATTGACTCCTACAGTGGGTAGTCTATATTATTGACACAATATGAAAAATCAATATACGTTTTCATGTGAAACATCTGAGAGGGACAGGAAAATGGTTAGACGTGTGAATTGCGAATTACGAAGATGGGCAGAACCTGTAACCTACTATTGACTTGAAATAACCATCTAACTCTTCTTGCTTCAAATCAACTTTTGTCCTCTTTGTTCTGAGGGCGCTATAATTTTAGATTCCTGATTTTTGGGAACAGTAGGGCGTCTAAAAGAATCTTACAATGTCTCTCCTGGTCCCTTTGGCCCCAGTCCACTATCAAATAACTTGGTTATCGTGAAAATATTACTTTATTTTGGAGAATAAAAAAAAACAACTCACTGCAAGAAAGTGTACCCAAGCAATACAACGTTTTCAAACCATTGTAGCAGAGGAAAACTTCCAGCGAAGAATGATCACGACGTTTTAAAATAAAATCGACACTTATGTCGTGTTTTATCCATATACAAGGGTGGCCACAGCGAAGCTCGTGAGCCGCATGCGGCTCTTGACACTGAGTTCAGAGTAAAATTAATTAATAGGCAGTCAGTAGCGGCAATGTGTGGCTTAACTTACGTTATTGAGTTCAACGATCTTATTGGCATTTGGTGAATAACAGTCCCTATACTTGTACGTAATGTATGTTTATGTATGTATGTATGTATATATATATATATATTATATATATATATATATATATATATATATATAGAGAGAGAGAGAGAGAGGAGAGAGAGAAGAGAGAGAGAGAATAGGAACTCTAGTGGTGAGTGATGGGTGGAAGAATAGTTCCTGGGACTTCTGTTAGACTCTCGCGCTTTGAACGCGAGTGTGTCAGTGTCAGTGTAGTTATCTCAAGTGATCTCACGTAAAGATCGTAGCGCTTCATCTGCAATTGTAAAGTGAACGGGTAATGGTAGTGCCTATATTTTTTTTTTTGCTTTTTTTAGCATTGTAGTAGCCTGGTGTCTGAACAATTACGTCGCTGCCTCAGCTTTTAATGCAAACTAGGAGGAATAATTGTTTTTGTAGAAAGAAACGGTAAGCCACTGTGTCTTTTGTGTCAAATAAGTTTGTCACGGTTCAAGGTCGGTAGTCTAAACCACCATCATGACACTAACCACAGTGGTTTCAATAAAGAATTTCCTGTTGGTTCTGTTAAGAAAAGCCAAACTGAAATCACTAACGGAAAAACTTCATGATCAGAGTAGGGATCTGTCAACGTTTACCAAGGAAGCAGATTTGACACCTAAAACGGGCTTCATCTTGGCTTTTAATATTGCAAAAGCAAAAACGCCGTACACAGACGGGGTTTACTTAGAGGAACACGGCACAAGTTATATCTATCATCGAAATGCCCGACACACACTAGAGAGGCGAGTTTTTGTTATGTGGGCGGATATTTTAAATAATTTACAAAAAAATCTATGTGAGTGTTCAGCAGTAAGTGTGGCTCTGGACGAGTCTACTGATATGAAAGATAAACCACACCTAGCCACATTTGTAAGGTACGAGTCAATGGCCTTCCAGGTGGTAGAAGAACTCTTAAACCTGATTACATTAAAGGATACTATTCGTGGTTGTGACATGAAAAAAGTCATGGATGCCGTTTTACAGAAAAATTCAGTGCCTATCGATAAGATTGTCAGCGCCATCTATGACTGGCACTAAACAAGGGCTTATTGGTCTTTTAAATTGATTGATTTTGACACATCATTTCCTGAGTCCCTACGTGAATATTGTATTATTCACAGAGAACATTTAGTAACAAAATACTTTCAATACCCGCATATTATGCATGTATTTCTAAACATTGTGAACTGTATTCGCGCAAGAGGCAAAACACACCGACAGTTCAAATCTTTTATAGAAGATATGAACGATGATGAGCATTCTGATTATGTATCTTGGTACTGCTTAGTGAGGTGGCTATCAGTACACAATGTTCTTGGCAGAATTTTTTTGAATTTCTTGATCCAATCAGTTTATGGAAGAAAAGGAAAATCTTTCCCTGAACTTAATAACCCCCAGTGGTTGTTAGATTTGGCTTTTGTTACTAATGTGGACCAGCATTTACAAATACTAAACATTTCATTCCAAGGAAGAGGAAAACTTATTTTTGCTTTGGACCCAGACTGTATTTAGCTTCAATAGCAAGTTAAAGCTTCTTGGGAAAGACCTTCAGACTAAAACATACGCTCACTTCAAATGTTTAAGGACAATTACTGAAAGTTTTCCTAGCTTTCAGGAGGAAACTAAAGATCGCTTGAGTAAAATGTCTGGCCTTGGTGAAGAAATTAATGGTAGATTTAATGATTAGAGATCACTTAAAATATCATTTTTATTCATTGAAAATCACGTTGCTTTTGATATGGGCTGTCTTGTTTCATCACCAATAGCAAGGGATAAAGCAGCTGTACGGTTGGAGCTACTACAACTGCAAGTGGACGAAGGTCTGAAAGGACTCTAATGAAGTGGTGTTTCTACCAAAAAAATTTTGGAAGAATGTTCGAGAAGAAAAATAGCCATTAACAAAAGAGTGTGTTAAGAGACTTTTTATCACACTCTTTGGCACTAGTTATGTGTGTAAATCACTGTACTCAACGCTTAAATTCATTAAATCTAAATATAGATCTGAATCAACTGATGAACCCTGAAGTGAACTGCGCTTACCAACTATCAGCCAGGTTTCAAAAAACTAACACAAAAAATGAACACTCAAAAACGTACTTCTCAAAAGTAAAATTGCATTCGTTCATCTACCGCCGAACAATAATGTTCTGCGTAGTGTAAAAAATAAATGTTCCTTCATTTGTTATAAAATAAAAAATATGTTTTCAGTTTATTAGCCACTTCTGAAATTAAGGTTACTGGCCGCTTTGAATGTTTGCTGCTCCTAGAACTACACAGCGTTTTTCTGAAAGTTAAGGAAATCAACTTACTTTAATTTTAATTGATTTCTATTTTTTCTTGATGCTTTATGTAAGTTTTTAACAATGAAAATTATTATTATTATTATTATTATTATTATTATTATTATTATTATTATTATTATTATTATTATTTCTAACTCTGCCTCTCAAGGCCATATTTCATGGTGTTATGCAACGCCATCTTGAATTAACTGTCATTCTAAAGAGCGTTGCATTATGTCACAGAATTTCACGTGCTTCCCCGTCGTACCGCAAGATGTCGAATGAACGCGACTGTATCTTGCACTTGTATAGCGCATCCGAGATTAAGAATAAAGTACAGGGCCTTATGGGCTTTTCCGGTAAATAAACATCCCACTGTTTTTCAGATTTCAGAATTGTTTTAAACATTCATTTACATGGTTTTTCATATCAACAATTACATTAGCAAAATAATACATTGAATACATGATATATTTATCACAAANNNNTGATAAATATCACTTGTGGTGCACTCTAAAATTAATATTGCTTCTTGATTTCTTAATGACATTTTGAAGTACAAAGGACGTGAGAAGCTTAACAGAAACGTTTCCAGTGTATCGGAGTCTCATAGGAATAGTTTAGGTTTGAGGAAAAGAAAGAAAATACGCTTTCATAGAATTGGGAAGGTTTATTAGCATCTAACTAGCGCTGAACGCCATTGTGAAATTCGTCGTCACGATCGAGCGCGTAACTTTCGATTCATACTGTACAACAGAAAAGCGCCACTCTGACATCACTGTTGCCATAAAATTCCGTACTTCATTCATAACCTCGGACGCGCCATATTCGGTCGCGATCATGCGGTACCCAGCGGACCGATGGAAAAAGACGCGAAAAAGGCCTGGAGGGGTAGAGTTAGAAAAATCGCAGTATAAGGTTAGTGGCCACCCCTGCCCTAGACAAAGAGGGTGCTCCGGCTTATAGCAGCCTCCCGCTTGCAACCCAGTGTCAGTGCTGCCGAACTACTAAAAGATGCTTGTTCTGAACATCTCTATAGGACTAGGAAACCACTGACAGCATCATCACCTAACTCTCAAGAAGTTTGGCACAAAGTAAATTCTTCTGACAATATGCTATGTATTTAACCATGTACTTGACATATATCAGATGTTCACAGTTTCATCCAATCGGGAGCTAGAATGTTACTGAAGCGGCATTTAAGCTGCCGATTGATGAAACAGCAACAGCTGATTTACGTCAAGTGCATGACTATTTCTCGCGCAAGTTTTGATACACGAGCACCCTAGTCCTCAACGCGCTGAATAGTGTGGCACGTTGAGACACATATGTTCGACTCGGAATGGCACGTACCAAGTTACAATGCTGGCAACAATCACCTCCTACTTTCAAAACAATCGTAGCATTTCTCGTGGATCGTTTTGGCGTGATCCGTTCATGTCCACAGTTGGTACGTGCTTTTAAGCTGACAGCCAGAGCTCTCCTCTCCCATCACTACAGCTCTGCAATATCAAGAAAACTTGAGCGTACAGTACTTTATACTGCGATTTTCGCAGTTGAGTTTCATCCAATCGGGACCTTGAACGTCACAGTACGGACGTTACAATGGTGACATTCAAGTTCCCGATTGCATGAAACTGTGAACAGCTGATACCTGTCAAGAGCAGTTGCATAAAACGTAGTATAATCTCTGAGACTTGTCGAACAGTTCAGTCGCTCGGTCTAGCGTTAGCCAACCCACCAGTTGAAATTCTCACGACTCGAGTTGTCAATGGTAGCAGCTGGTCCACGTGCGTTCACGGTGTGATGTGGTGCGCGTCCTAACACCGTTTGTTGAACAAACGTTGATCTCGGTCCTTCACAGTGTGGAACCGTGAACCCTCGCACATGAAGAGCGTAGTGGTAATTAATTTTATGATTGTAATAGTCGATGAAAGTGTACTCCAAATGTTGATTTAATTTTCTTACTAACCTCAGGCCTCAGAATCTGCAAGAATGTTTTTTGTAAAACAAAAAAAAGAGTGATTTGAAACTCAGCGTTTTCTATCATTTGACATTTTGCGCTAGAGCAATTGACCGACCTGACTATAAAGTGCTGCGTAAGAAAAAGGCTCCAATTAATTAATGTAACATATTCTCCAATAAAAGTGAAATTTGTTCCGTTTTTGGAACGAAAATGTACACAGTTAAAGATATATTACCCAGTGAAAAATCACCTGCAAATGAAGTGACTGCTCCAGAATGTGATAAATCTATAAGAAAAGAGTTTGAGTTAGAAAGATGTATTGAATGGATTACGGAAAAGGGCCTGAAACGCGTTTGTGTTCAGTTTGCACAAGATCAAATTCACAAAGCCCCACGTTTAGTGCATATGTTAGAAAGTGAACTTAAACAAAAAATATACATTTTAGGAGATACATCATATGGTAGTTGTTGTGTAGATGAAGTTGCTGCCCAACATGTGAATGCTGATAGCATAATTCACTTTGGGCATGCATGCCTGAGTCCTTCTGAAAGAATACCAGTTCTGTACATTTTCAACAAAGAACATATTGATATTGAACAGTTCAAAATGTGTATGCATGACACTTTCGCTTGTGAAGACAAGATATTATTACTTTATGATGTTTCTTATCAGCATGCAATTTGTGCTATTAGTCAGTACCTTAAAAAGAGTTTTGATAACTTAATTGTATCAGAGCTCTTAATGGATGGAAAGGTTTCATTTAATTTTGAACACATATTTTTTGGGAGAGTTATTAATGTTCCAAAAACAAAATTAAATGACTATGTCATTATTTTCATTGGTTCAGATGGTCCTTGCATTGCAAATTTTAAGTACTTATTCCCAGGACAGTCATTCTTTAGATACAATCCAGCATTATCATCATTTGAACCTTTCAAAGTAAACATCAGTAAATTTCTACAAAAAAGAATGTACCTGATTGAAAGTCTTAAAAATGTGAGAAATCTTGGTATTCTTATTGGAACATTAGGCGTTAAAAGTTACTTGGAAGCAGTAGAACGAATAAAGTGTTTAACAAAACCAAGAGAAATAAAATGTTATATAATATCAGTTGGTAAAATTAACGTAGCTAAATTAGCTAACTTTCCTGAAATGGATGCATATGTCTTGATCTCTTGCGCAGAGAATTCTCTGTTGGATTCTAAAGAGTTTTTGCAACCTATTGTGACTCCATATGAAGTGGAATTGGCTTTCAACTCTGCTTATAAATGGAGTGAAAAGTATGTCACAGATTTCACAACACTTATGCCAGGCTGTGATAACTATGTAAAAGAGAATGATATTCAAGAAAATGAGGTTAATGTGTCTCTTGTTTCTAGCAATGTGCAGAACACATTAATTGAAAGCAATGAAACAGGTTCACCTACATCTCTTGTTTCAAAGGGGTTAGATTCATTAGCTTTGTCAGAGTCTCATGGTTGTAGCTTTCTGACTTCAAGAAGTTGGGTTGGGCTTGAACAAAAGTTGGGGCAGAATGCTGTAGAAAAGGCCAGTCAAGGTCGTAGTGGTCTTCCTTTTAAATATGAGAATGAAAATGCATAACCAGAGTTTTTCCTGGATAGAAATCAAATTACTTTTATATGTATATAAACAATTCTTTATAAAAAGGGTTAATATTTTCAAAAAGGAGAAACCATGGTTCATTTTTGAAAATATGAATTTATAAGGTGTCCAACAGACGTCTGCAAGGACTAGTCATTTTTGATTTCAGTTTCTATTGTCTTGACTAATTTTACAAATTTCCAATTCAAAATCATGTTTATTTTACAGTTTTAATTTATCTTGGTAGTATCAAGTTTTGCTTAATTTTTTTTTCCATTCATACAATGCACACAAGGACAAATCACATCAATTTATTACAGTGAAAGGTTTGATATTAAAACTTAGGTTATGCAATGTACTATCAAATTTATTAACAGCACATTGTAAAAACACAAATTATTAAATTGTTAGAAATAAAGGTATATGAATAAAAAAATATGTGCAACTGTTTTTCAATCTGCACGTTGTGATATTTCCCTGTAATTAGCACTCCTCCATCTGTAACTACAGACACTAGGTAATGCATTTGCTTTTCACTCGTGTTTTCAAATGGAGCTTTGAAAAACAGAACATTTGAAGTAAAGAAATAGAAATTTAATAGTGTAGTTAAGATTGCTGACAACCAAATAAATGGCAAACTTCTTAACTCTTCATATAATTCACTTTCAAAATAAAACAGTTCCATCAAATTATTCTATTTCACACACATATATAATATGCAGCTTAGCAAGTCATTATGCAAAGACACAGTTGGCTGGATTCCAACCAAACATGCCGATCTTTCAGACATGCATAAATTATACTGCAGATGCCTGTGGTCGTCAGAAATATTGCCACTTCCCAAGAATAGCATCTTTTATAGCATCGTGTATTAGTGCTGGAACCCAATACACCGCAATATCGAGATGCTTCAGTTGGTCCTAATTGAATACCCTGCCACAAACATGAAAAAATGTTATTAATTTTGTGAAATCACAAAGAAACGGACTGGTTAAAAATTACACTTTATAAGCTAGATACCATTATATGATACTCTCATGTCCTTCAAATAGGTCTCACTAACAACACTTTTAATTGTATTCATTGGTATCTTGTCAGTTCGTTCTTTGGTACCAATCCATATTTGATCTTGTTCCATTTTAAATGTTAATCCATTTCCCTCCTGATTTGTTAAGCATTCCAGATAGAGGAAATGGGGGCAATGAGTCCTACAAATTTTTTTTTAAAAAATTACACATTGATCAAAAAGAAGTCAAGTTTCCAAATTTATTTATTTGTTTGTTCTCCCTTCCATTACATTTGGCACAAACAAAACAAGCGAACTTACCTTGGCATTCTTAATGCCTGGCATTACATCTTCCGGAATACCTATATCAATAACTTTCTTATGTTGCTTCTGTTTGCAAAATGGTTCTTTGGTAGTAGAAGATGCTTTCTCATCCAAAAAATCCTGCAATCAACAATATTTTGTACTATAAAAATTTCCATTCTGCTTCAAATTCTAGCTAGCATTTTTGAACTTCTATGCAAGTACAAACAAAAGTATAAAAATATTCCATTTATCTTCTATAACAAAATATCCAGAATCTCCAACTATACAGTATATTATAAAGTATAGCAAGTAAAGAATTTTTCTAGTATTTTGGAACGGCATCTTTTGTTTTTAACCCTACCTATATTGTTACCAACAGTATGTGATTGCAAAATAAAACGGAACTAATTTCAACTAACAATATGAGCCCAAATAGCACACTATTTCTGCAGTTCTTGTTCACTGCAAGACTACTTTGACACAATATTGTAACAATAAATGCAGCAACACTATTAATCATAACCTTGCATTTTCTACTTAACATAATTTGTAGTATTTGAATGGATGAATTACAAAAATTACGACTATTGTATTTTCCAATTAATTCAAGAATGGAAAAGTTACTTCATTTCTGTTAGCACTTATGCATATAGATATTAGCCAAAAGATGCCTTCCCAAAATACTAGAAAAATTATTTACTTGTTATCCTTTACATCTGCATTGCATCTTCCATTTTTTAAATTACATACCTTGAACCTAGATTCTCCACAAAACAAGCAACTTTATTGATTAGCATTTGTGACACAATAATAACAAATGTACTGGTTAAAACTATTAAAAACATTACAACAAAGTGTGGATACAAAGTTCTAATTTATTTTACATTTCTAATACAAACTAAAATGATATGGATTTTTTTTTCTGTCTATATTTAGCATTTTATAATGATTTTTACAATAATTAAAATTACTTGCAATTTACGACAATTGTTGTATTTTACCTGCTTACTAGGTGTTGAAACTGCGAGTACATCATCCAGTTTAGAACCTACAACCATGACTTTTGCACCTTTAACAACACCAAGATCTCTCAAAGTGCGTTCATCTTTTGCCAAACCTTTTATCATTACTTTTTGCATTGCATGAGGGACTCCTAAAACAATAGTTTTTCAATTCATTCATAACTTCTAGCCAAAAACAAAAAAATGCTCGAATACATTACTGCAAGAAAATTGAAAACTATACAAGTTAACGGTTTTAAAGGCTTTAAAGCATGCATACTAGAAAAGCTGGAAGCATTCAATGTCAAAAGATTGAATTATTTATTAACAGCACTTGCAAGAAATAATCCTATCTCAAAAAAATATTTTACAATATCTTTAAAATATTATATTTGAAATTAATGCAATTAAATTTTAATCACATATTAAATCCTTACTAAATTGCATGCCTCGATAGGAAATGAAGATTGAATTGAAATCAAGATGTAAATGTGGGTGGCAAATATTCTACACTAAGATAAGATCTAGTGTTCATCTGCTTTCAATGTAACTACATAATGTGCAGGCTGGAGCAATATTCTGTAATTTTTTAAACAAGAAAATGTAATGTCAGATGAATACATTGGGTACAATATCAAGACCAGTAATGGCTACTGTCTTTCCATTTTAAGAGGTGCTACAATGAAGTGTCAGAAGCAACATTGGTAGTACAGTATAGACAATCAGAAACAATTTCTGAAGAGAAGAAAAAGGAAAACAGAGGGGATGAAATTCTCACATGTTACATCTATTGTTACTAAATAAATAAAGCATTTTTAACGTACTACAAGACTATGACTCTGTCCCTTCAAAATGGTCATTTTAATGAGAGTACTATAAAACATTTCAATTCAATAAGCAAAAAGTATAATGGTTTTCATTCAAGAAAAGCTGATCTTTACAGTTAATATAGATAGTAAATTTTAAGCACATTACAAAATTTTGTAGATATGCTAATCATTTACCACACAGCAGGTCTTTCAAAAAACACAGAGGGAAAGGTAATACTTAAACAGGAGACAAAAGAACACAGTCTGAAAATATTGCACATAAAATAAAATACCTATTATATCCTCAAGGTGAACTTTTAGTTCACCAATAGTCTTATCTACTGCAAATGACACATCATATTTGTTCTTGTTGTAAACAACTTTGAAATCAATAACTTCTTTGCTGGCATCAATATCACATTTTGCAGATAAGTCACCACTTTTGTCAGGTTCTTCATGGGCATCTCCATGGTCAGATCCTATAATGAATATTTGTTACAACTTTTCCACTAAACTTTTATACGAGTATATATAACAATATATGTATGTTATAACAGTGAAATAATCAAAATGTCATGAATGATAATTTAATGATTTCTCTACTTTAGTGACTGTTATCTGTAAACATACATGATATTCTTCCATGAAAGTAAATTCCAATCACATGTGAACTGTACAGCCTATTCATTTGAAATAGCCAGCAATCTAGAGTACAATTGCATTCATTAACGAAATGCATTGGTGAAACGTAATATTACACTACCATAGATCAAACTGGCATAAACCAAAACTAGATGAAGAATGTTACAAACTCGATGTTTGCACTCGAAATAACAATGGAATATAATTATGACATTAAGTCACTAATTAATTACTTTACTACAAAACAGATGTATGAACTTCGAACTTAGGGGTGATCGTCTGCTTATCACGACCATTATGAGAATTGAAAAACTCCGATTCATGGCATGAACAAAAACAAAAATCAATAGGGTTAGTTTGTTAGATTTAAGCACGTACCCACACATTCCATATTGAATTACATTGAAGGGATATTATCCCAGATCATAATAAACAAAATATAAATCTAAGGCAGACTACAATTGTCCTTGTTTCAAATGACGTGCAAGTCGTCCAGCAAGTCAAAAGAGTCGAATAACTCAATCTACGATGTATCACAAATTGCCATAATTAATCACATCACAATGAATGCCCTTAACAACATTTCGCCCCTGAGTTTCTCCCCGCGAAGGCAATGTATGCTGCCTTGTCTAGCCTAACCTCGCCTAACCTCTCTCCCAACTCCGAACGAAACTCAACATTCACAAGTCAGCCGAGTCAGCAAGAGCGTGGCGCCCGCGTGCGGGAACAAATCACAACGAAGCTGCAAAATGACCCGGATACCCAGCAATTTGCTCAAAATCCTTCCTACATTCTGATATTTCATTAGTTTACTACTGAAGCTGAATACAAAAGATGTCATAAACATTAAAATTTGTTTCACATTTTAGGCGAGTTAATTATACTTTTAATTTAAGAAGCAAATATAAGTGGTCCAGGTTACTTTATTGAGAACGAGGTTGTCTTCGGTTGTATTGCATCGGTCGGTGTTTACATCTGTTTCGGTGATCAGTTATTGAAAAATGGCCGCATCCCTAGAAAATCTGGAAACTCAGCTGGAAATGTTCATAGAAAATGTGAGACAAATTAGGATTATTGTTGGAGATTTTCAACCACAAGGACAAAATGTTCTGAATCAAAAAATGTGAGTAGTGATATTTTATTGCACTGAAAAAAATGTGACAACTCTACTTGTGTATGAACCGATTTTGACATATAAATTCTTCTTGGTAGACAAGCACTGGTAGCAGGTCTCCAGGAGATTGATAAACTCAAATCTCAAGTGCCAGAAGTTCTCATACCGCTGGAAGTATTTGAGTAAGTAACTTTTCAATTTCACGTAAATAATTCAATTATTGCACACGATTAACATTATCCTATTTCAGTTACATAGACCAAGGACGTAATCCACAACTGTATACCAAAGACTGTATGGAAAAAGCATTGGCTAAAAATGAAGAAGTTAAAGGAAAAATTGATGCTTATCGCAAATTCAAAGCTCATCTAATGGTTGAACTTGGGAATGTGTTTCCTCACGAGTTGGCCAAGTATCGTGCAATTAGAGGTGAAGAAAGGCCTCTGAACTGAAGTGTACAGTTTTGTGTTACATATTGTTGAAATATATTTATTGTGATCTATGCGCAGTTAATATTAATATGACATTCCTGTGTGTAGTCTTATTACTGAGAATACATTGTGGTTGACTTGTGTCTTAAAAATTTTGCATTTGGGAATGAAGTTTTAAAACTTAGGGATGTTTGTTTCAGTGGTGTTCAATATTTTGATAAAAAGAATCCTGTACAAGTATACAGCATTCATAATAAAACATATGAAACTTATGCATTATGAATATACATGATTTTAGCTACCAGGATTAGACAAGCTCTCCCAACAAAACAATAGGGTTTAATAATATTGCCATCTCAAAGAAATAATAGTACAAACAATTTTAAGATTTTTTTTTTCCTAAGAAGGCCCAACATAACTTTTTTGTGTTTAAGTATAATTTAAATAAATGTGGACTTTTATGTGATAACTCTTTTACGACTTCATGACCCTAGTTGCATGTAAAACCTTTATTAGCAATTTATAGTTGTGTAATTTAGTGGTTTGATTTCTCTACAGGGAACAGGTGTTAGGGACAGCCATCTATTTTTTTATCTATCCAGATATTTTTTATGAAGAATATTTTGCATGTGTTAAATTTTATTATTTTCTTATTCATTGATTTATAATTTTCTCCAAGGTATTCAATTTTGTTACAAGAGAAAATTATTACAAAACTATATTTGTGGTTGAGTGTTGTTGGCTTCAAGAGGGGGGAGGGGATAGAATGTGAGGCCCTCCTCACATGTCCCACATGTTTTCTGAGACAATGCATGCTCACTTTTATTGCATGACTTAAAATCTTAATGAAAAAAAAAGAAATTATTGTAATCTTTATTAAATGTACTTACAAATTAAAAATTAATGACAATTCCACCTGGCATATTAAGTTGACAGTATTTGTTTTAAGATTGTAAGTGCCATGCTTGAATATAATAATTTCTTTGATACTCCTGCCATTGTGGTAAGTAAAGAAACTAAAGCTCAGCAATGAATGTTGCAAGTAAATTTCTGTGTAAAGAATATAAAATCTACAAAACTAATAAAGGAATGATTAAGCTTCATCAGTACATTTTATTAGTACATATTTCTTCATACATTTTATCTTTTAATTATATATTTCTTAATTCAATACAAGGTATGTAACTTACCCTAAAATTATTAAATCTTGTTAACTACTCCACTTAGCAATTATAAAAGCGGTCCAAATGTGCATAATTTTTATTTTGCCTGATATTTTGTTTATTATGAATAGGGACTGTTGAAAAAAGTAATTTAAAAATTAAATATTTTAAGATATTAGGGAGTTTTAATAAATACTAAATTTCAATTCAAAAGTGTACTTGTTCACTTAGGTTCATCCTTACATAGGAATAGGGGAACACATTTTTTAATAAATAAAGAGAATACACTGTTTATTCATAATAAAAATACATATCTGTATTCAGCACACGTCCAGTTATTCACATTCCGTATATCATGGAGTTCATTTCTTGGGCCATTTAAAATATATAAATTAAATATCATTTGTATACCCTCTTGTGGAATATATAGGCTCCATCCGCTTTTATATATTGTACTATAGAACAGGTACTATACTTGGGGTTTATTTATTGGCGCTTCAGGGTCTGTCTTCACGATGGAATAACTCGGCATTTCGCGTCTTTCTCGGTCGTGCTTCAAGATGATCGCCAGCACTGCTCGATACGGTCGCGATCATGCGATATCAAGCGGCACGACTGAGAAAGACGCGAAATGTGAGATATTTCATCGTGACGACAGGCCCTCACCCGGGCCGATTTTACCAACCGAAATCAAAGTGATGATCCCGAGTTGATCCGGATCAACTTCAGTTTGATCCCGTTGCACGTTTCTCCACGCACTTGACACGAATCAACGTGTTTGACTCGGATCAAATTTGACTCGCAATTGATCCGTCGCCGAGCGGTGGATCACGGCCAGATCAGGAGTTATTTCTCGGCTTGGTCGTCTAGCTATTCCAGTTTTCCGTATTTTTTAAGTAAATACCTGTAGTTGGACTTGGATTCAGTATGAAAGTATTCGCTAAGAAGTAGGATTGCGTGTAATATTTGTTGAGCAAATGTGTTTTTTAAGATAGTATTGTAAATAAAAGTAGAATCTCAGAAGCGGGCTGCTCTGGGTTGAAGGGATGCAAATGCTTACTATGCTATTTTTAAATAACAGGCCTTAATAAGCATTTTAATTTAAATTCTGTTTTTAGTAAAGAATACACCAGGGTTTATTCCATAACAGCTAATATTGTGTTAGCTTATGGCCTAATAAAATTCCATAAACCTGACTTTCCAATGTGGCCTGTCGTATCCTCTATAGGTACTCCTGATTATGCCTTTTGTAAATATTTAAATTCACTATTTAAACCCTTCTTTAATAATAATTATAAATATTCGTTACACAACAGCTTTTAGTTTGTCAGTCAATTGCGAGAACTTACAATCGATTCCAATTCACAAATGGTATCATTAGACGTCGCAATATTTCCTTCGATCCCTCATGATTTAAACCTTTCATGCTTTAAAAATTGTTCATTGATTATAATGATTTCTCTAAGATTCTAGTACATGAAGTTGTTATAATTTTCAGAATTATTTTAAATAATGTGGGATTTCAATTTAATGGGAAACTTTACCATCAGTTCGAGGGTACACTGATCGGTAGTCCTCCTTAAGGAATTACTCAAACTTTCCGAAATTGTGATGAGATACCTTGAATCACATGACGTAAGTGATCTGAACTTATTTTTTATAGACGTTATGTTGATGACACCTTTATTGTTCTACCTCAAAACCAAATCGATAGATTTTTACAGAAATTTAATGCTTTAATGTTAAAATAAATTGTTTTTTAAACAAATTGTTCTTTAAACCTTTTTGATATGATAGTTTTCAGAAAAGATACAATGTTTGAAACACCTTTGTCCAACAAACATGTTCTTTTCTAATATTCTTAAAAAAATTTAACCAAATTCAAATTTTAACAAGTAAATAGAGTTAAATAAGAGCCATATAGTTAAAAAATTGAAAGATACTACAGGGAAATTTGATATTAACGTTTTTATCAAATAAACTGTACAGATTGCAATAGATCATACATTGGACAAACTAAACGTCAGTTGAGCCCAAGAATACTTGAACACAAAACAAACGTCTGAATATGTCAGAATGTGTGATGTTGTGCGGCAACACAGGCTGATGCGCGGAGTGAGGTGCCTGTGTCGAGATGGCGGTGCTGGCCGCAGCCACCAACACACGATTCGTGCCACTGGGTGCGAGGCTGTGGTGGCTATGGACAGCCATGCAATCATGCCGGTAAGGGAACGGCGTAGGCGGCGTGTGGGGGCTGCGCATATAGCGCGCAAATAGGTGGGCTAGAAAAAACTGATGCCATCTTCTGAATTAAATCTAGCCACACACTTAACTTGACCCGTTGCGTGGGCTGTAGAATAGATTTCTCCGTATTGATATTGAAGCCCGCTTGAACAAGTGCATTAATGTCCTGACACAACACACTGGGGGAATCGGAGAGTAAAAGAATGCCATCGTAATACACATATTTACACGAGATACACAGTAGGTTCAAAGCGGCGCGCATTGCCGTCTGCATGAGCAGCGGGCTCATGGCCCAGCCCATGGGTACCGCTGTGAAAGGATACGCGTGGCTTTTGTACTTAATGCCGAATAAATGCCTCGTAACGGGATGTATCGGCACGTGATAAAAACCGTCCCGTAGATCAATACGCACAGCAAAAGCATATTGGTGCATGTCGCGAAGGACATCAAGGGGGGACGGCAGGCACACTTTGGATAAGTGACAGTAATGCGAGGTCTACGGAGAGAGGTTGTAGACGAGCCGAAACTTGCCGGACCACGGCTTGGGTAGTAGGAAACAAGAAAGGGTATTTGACACATCCGCTGTTTCTTCAAGGATGTTCACTGTTATCATGTTCTCCAGAGTTTACCAGAGCAACCATCTGGAGGTTGTGCGACGGACACAGGGCGCCGTGGCGGGGGGAACATGATGAACTCCCTCTGTGAAGAGTGGGAGCTGCACCGCGAGGGGGAGAGCGCGCCTGAAACTGAAGAGGTTGCCCCGCGCGTAAGCTCGGGCGCGGGGCAGCTCGGGGCGCGACACTGGCGTCATCTGTGACGTCGTGGGAATCGTCGTCCCGTTGCTCTTCGGGGGTCGTCATTTTTCTTCTTGTCCTCTTGTGGCTCGTCTGTGGCACTGAGCTTTGTCAGAATGGGCCGCCAGAAAGTCCAGTCAACCTGAATGTCCTCGGGTTACACTGGTGGCTCAGGGTCGAGCACGGGCACAAGCTCGTCAAATAGAGGGAGGAACTCAGCCGGATCCCAGCCTATGACAGGTGCTTCGGAAAGTGCGTGGCGTACCGTGGGGACACGGGGGGCGGAAAATCCGTCCGCGACGCCCGGGGCGCGTGCGGTGATGCGCGCGTTTATGTTTGTGCGGGCGCGGTGGTGGCCCAGCGCGATGCACCGCGGCGTCGAGAACGGGCCGGCCGCCGCCTGCCGTAGTACCGCGGCTCCACGACTAGAAGGAAACCGAACAGGTCCCCGACTTCGGCGTTGTGGGCCGCGACACGCCAGCCACGCGTGAGGGCGATCGTCATGATGCGCATGCTTTCTCTCACGAAGTGCCGTGCAGGGTCCTCTAGCTGCGAGAACAGGGGCCGTAGGATTGACACTCAACTCTGTCTCTTTTGGCGACATCGGGGGAGTCGACTTGCGCGCAAATGAAGTCCCATGCGCGTTCTGGATCATTTCGGTGTGGCGGTACGGTGCTCGGAGCAACTGCTGAAGGGTTGGATGAGCATAGTGTAAATTATTAATTCGGGAGAAAATGTAATAAGTAGGACAAAATAGAAAACGCGCGTGGAAAGGAAGATGTCACAATTGGGACTGGACTAATCTGAAATGGAACTTCGAGTGAAACCGGGAATGACGATCAAGAAGGCAGTGGACCGCAACAGTAAAGTTACCATAGGGGTATAATAAATTTGATAAATGTATGAACGCCGGTTTTTGAAATTAGATTAATAAATTCTACATTAAGATTAAAGTAAGTAATGACCATACAGGCAAAGGGAGGAGTTCGGGAAAAATATTAGATAACAGTTGTTATTGTAATAATTAATTAGGGTATTGTATATAAATGTCATATACGTTTGTTAATGTTTACATCAGTACAGAAATTACAATGTTTATTTGACTTTAAAGCAGATATTGTTATTTATCTGGTAATGGTATGGAAAAAGCCCGAATTCCAAATAAAAGTAAACATCTCGTACGTAACTTTTCATAACCCCAAAAATTTGTGTAGACGGTCTCACCGACAAATATAAATTTATCTAGACGGATTAACCTCGGTACTTAAATAGG
The DNA here is from genome assembly GCA_017312745.1 of Gryllus bimaculatus. Lineage (NCBI taxonomy): Eukaryota > Metazoa > Arthropoda > Insecta > Orthoptera > Gryllidae > Gryllus > Gryllus bimaculatus. The sequence continues at coordinate 9,768,205 of BOPP01000017.1, forward strand.
GCTGTTGTCGGGGATAATAATATAGATAAAGAAATATCACATGAAAAGTATTGTATTTATGACACTAATTGCCGAGTAGGACGAGGGGAAATCACCGTCAGATTGGCGCGCTTTGCGTGGAGCGAGGCACTTATGAAAAATTACCTACGGTAAAATAAAGAAAATTTGAAAATTTATTGCAAGGTCTTAGGATAATGTACAATTTAGTGGATATAGATGAAAATTTAAAGGCAAAATCAGTAATGGACAGCAAATATTAATATTCGGAATTGTTTTGCTATTTTTGTTGTTATTAATAAACACAATATAAACTTTACGTGCGGGAGTGACAGCCAATTTTATTTTTTAATAGACAAAGTAATTATTCGTAATGGAGACTAGGAGCAAAGCGGTACAAAGGATAGTGGAGCACGAGGATACAGATACAGCGTTTGTCGCGTGGGAGAGAGAGAATAATGGGGAAAATTTCAATCCAAACGTAGACAGGGCCAGAAGAAAACGTGCAGGCGGTGCAAGTCCGCGCGGTAGATGATACGGCAACCCCGCAAATAATCGATAGTAATGCGAGGGCTGTAGATACAAACCAATTCATTTTTAACTTAATGGAGAATAATGCTAAATTAAACGAAATGAGTGAGAATAAAAGTTATTAAGGAGTCTAGAGAAAGTAATAAAATACTTTCAACAACGGGTGAAGGAATGTAATCGAATGATGTAAGTAACCCACCCTGAGTTGAATAAAATTCGTCAGGAGTTCGTAAATATTAAAAATGAAGTGCATAAAGCGGTTGTAGAAATGCGAAATGAAAGGGAAAATGTTAGACCAGGAACAGACAGTAAGCCAAACAATGCATATTCCACATTAGAATTTGTCGGTGTAAATACACAAATTATTACAGCTGAACAAAAGATTGAAAAATAATTAATTCTACTACTACACTTCAAGTGGTCATTGTTGGTATTGAGGAAAAAATTGGCAACAATCAGAAACAATTGAAGCCGTAAGAACAAATTTTTGCGAGTTACAGGACTGTTCAACAATTAGAATAAATGTCAAAAACAAAATAGAGAGCTTTGAAGTAATATTAAATAAATAGTGAGAAATAAAAATACCAAGTTCCGGTAATTTCATTACAGAAACGGCCACGTTGACAATACAGATTTTCGAGGTAAATCACGAAATAAAATTCATACACAACCCTGGTGAAACTGAAGATTCGCATATTTTTAAGTTAATAAATAACATTAATTATCGCGGAGTGTCCCACGAACGACTTTGGTCAGGATTGAAAAGAAGAAAGAACTTATACATTAGCAACTAGCTTCATACGCATGAGAAAATCCGGATTGGAAAGTAACACTTAAATTGGGAATAAAGTAGAACCACGGACAGCATCGTCGCAAATTAACTTGATTTTGACAAATTTAAGCTCGTTTGGGGTGGAAGAAGGGACGTTCCAAACGAAGATGGAGAAAGTATGCAAGTACCAGTAGTGGGGAGGCTACTGGTATCAAAAGATTTATCAAGGGAGGAATAGGGAAACTCATAACGAAAATCGATGTCTTAATACTATGGGGCAATTGTTTTGGAATTGAGGTCGATGCACTGGTAGACAAGGGATGTAGCATTACGGCGATTTCAGAAGAATTTTATTGACACAGTTGAAGGGAAGAAAGAATTACCGACGCGAAAGTTGGAGATACAAGGTAGCAAATGACAGGTTGGCAGAGTGTAGGGTGTCTGTAACTCACGGGAGGAGTGGCTATTCACGCAACGGAATAAATTCTGCCGAGCCGTTTCATTGAAGGTGGATTGCCCTAGAACGTAGAAAAGATCGTGGATGTGGATAAAAGGAAAATTACAGTGCATGCCGACGAGCCGTTGCTTGGAAGTTGCATCTTGTAAAGGTTAAGAGATAAAATAAACGTGATGCTGGTAGCGAAAATCTGGAAACCAACTCCCCGCCGCCGTAACCTACGTGAACATTACGCCGCAAATGCTACATAAGAGAATGAAATCAACCGTTCGTCGAGGGTATAATGATTAATACGAAGAGATCAAGTGATTTTGGGAGAAACGAGGAACCGGTGAGAAGATACCAGTGGAGGTTCGAATTGGCTAAGGAGAAGCTGAGGAATGTGAAAATCTAGCCCGTGCCAATCATTGAAATTGTTGTTTTTAGTCATCATGTTCTTAACAAAAACAGAGCGACGCCACCACACCGATTGCTCTATGACGGACACTTATAGTTCTGCTGGCCCAGCTAACTGTACATAGGACACCCGACCCCTGGATGTTGAAAACTAACATGGTCGATATATTTAGCAAACGATAAAAATTAACACGAGTCTATTAATCAAGTATGTTCCTAAATACAACCAAAAATGTCGAACAGTGCCAACTAGTGTCATATTGTTATAACTACTGAGCATTTTACCCTACTTTTAGGAATTTTCACAGCTGATTGTGGTATGTTTCATTTGTAAACGTTAGAAATTGCTAATGTTCCTGGCTGTCGAAATAAACGCAGGTATGCACGACTAGCGCTTCGTTTGAATTGGTTGGGTTTGGATAGAACTATTTCTCATGCTTTACATGAAAGAAAAATTGTGTATCATTGACGATATAAACGAATGAGGGGATGAAAAGTGCTTCCCAACCAAATCGATAATCGCGATACTCATATGAAAGATAATGAAAAAATGCCGTAATTCCCAAAAAATCAGCCTCCTAGGGTAATCTGTTGCAGAGACATAAGAAACATTTTTCCATTGCAGTTGCCCCCCCAAACCTTGCCACTGAATCACGCCTCTAGAGAAATCAAGAAAAGTGATATTTTTTAAATATAGATAGTGGATTGGAGGAATTGCAGATGTATTATTAAAAGCTACTAATGATAATTTCATAAACAGAATTGTTATAATAAATTGTAATTGTCATACCAATGATTGTTGTAATACAGCTTTTTACATTAATAATATTGAATATTTTGTGAATTAAGTGTGTGCATTTATCTTCACAAAATGATTTCAACTTGACATATCAAATAATTAACACCACATTTCCCCAATGAAAATTATGAGTTTTCATTGGTAAATCCAAGGTACACCAACAACAATTGGATTTTGTAGTTGGTAAATAAGAAGTCTTAAGAATGTATGCAGAAATAAATAAAACCGTACTTTTAATAAGAAAACTTGTACTTTTAATAAGAAATATAATAAATCATTCATGATAATTAAATCCACAAACTTCACAAATATAGATTTTATGTTAAATGACATGGGATCACCAGTATCCATTTGCATCTGCCTCATGTGTCCTTACCTTTTAACCATACTATATAACAAGATAATAATTTAATTAAATGTATCAATATCTTCTACATTTTGAGCTGGTCTAATTTATCCATTGCAGATATTTCTATATTAGAGGTGTTTGGTTTCTTATTCTGGACCACTTTTTTAATTTTATTAGTTTCTTTTCTGGAGCCATGGCGAAGTTCATCATGAATGTCAGAAAGTTGCTTATCAACTTGGGCAATTTTCTTTCGGTTCATTTCAGCAACCTGGAATTACAAAAAATCTTATTTAATCAATTGATTTAAAAAAAATTATAAATAATGGAAATTAGTCTAAAAGAGCAAATCAAAAGCTCTCTGAACACTAACTAAAACATTCTTAGTGTACAGGAGTGTATACATACAATATTTATCATCATGAAGAGTTGAAAATAGCACGTAGAAGCCATATTATGAACTGAACAAATTGGAGAGTGGCTATGAGAGGCGCTAATATGACAAACTAATGAAGAATACCTCAGCCTCAACACATGTCAGCCAATGTTTGAAAAATTAGTGCGAATTAATGTTCCTCATTCATCCCAATTGAGTTTGACACGAGTCAAAATACTCGGTGACATGATAACAGTAGAAACTATCGTGTGGGGTGCCAAAACACAATAGAAACTGTATCGAATGGAGAATATGTTTAATTTGTGCATGTTTTCTTGAACTCTGGAATCTCTATTAGTCAAAAAAAGTGTACGCATATTAAATTTTGATATATAAAATCAACATTCTCTTTTCAAAACATTTATTTATTTATATTCATTTAAAAATACTCATTAAAAAGCGCAAACAACATTTGAGTCTTCTTTATCCATACGTCGAATGAATGTTAAAATTCAGGGGACGCCATATTGGAAATTAGCTTAAGACCCCATCATGGCCGCCGCGGCGCTGAAATAGGCTTCACTTTTCGATAGGCTAAGGCCTATCCAGAAGTATATATAGAGATCAGTGATTCTAGCTCGTTGGGTTTAATCAACTCCACCTACATCTATTTAGGTGGCGTTGGTTTAATTCTCCGTTTACCCATGAAGTTAGCAGCGCTAAAACACGTTTTTTGGAAATTTCTTAGAATATTCTAACCGGATCAGAAAACAAATTACAAATACCCCACCAGGAGACCGAGACGGGTCGAATGCCACCTCATAAGTCAAAGTGGTGCACGGCAAGTAATCTAACCGTAAGTGACGGATCCGCACGCACGCACAGGCATGCATACACACACACGTAAGCACACAGGAACAGACACACTCGCGGTTTATACGTATAGGGTTTTAACCCAAGCATAAATAGTGTGAAATAACTGTTTAAACTTTTATTTTAGACTAATCTCAATTCTATACGATTAATGCAGCAGGGAAAAAAGCATTTTCATTTGTTATTGCACAAGCTTTTCAGAAACTTACATGCGGCATAAATTCGAAAATAATTACATTAAATTCTAACAAAAAATCTTCAATTATCCCACAAAACACGTTCAAGAAGTTTCAATCAATTTCGAACATGTAAGGTGCAAAGGTGTTCGATTTGACGTGGAATGACTTTTCCTTTAATTTGTCTTAACAATGTTCTCTTTACGTAGCTACCTGTTAAAAAAATCCTACTGAATAAAAAAATGCTTATGAAGATTGTGGCAGTGACACAATGCTACTCCGAAAAAGAGGTGCATAGGAGTTCAATTTTGGACTGGCAACAAGTTTATTTGTGAATTAAAAACCTCAAAGTTAAAGGATCCATAAAAGTCAGCTAATAAAGTATGTAATGATGGATCGTTTACCTTTTTCAGCTGACCTTGAACTGCTTTTGCTTTCTTCTTGGCTTTGAGGGCTTTGGATCCAGCTACCTTGAAAACTTTTTTTGTATTCGAGTTATTTTTCTTGCCCATTGTTTCTCTGAAAATGAGAATATTGACTTTATACAAATATTCTTACAAGGTAATATTAAAGAGACAAAGTCTTTCAAAAGTTCAGGAATTTTAAGAACAATTTTCTTTTTATGAAATATCACGGGTAAGAACGCAAACAGCTCTTAATATTCATTTTTGAAAATTACTATTGTCTCCAGTAAAACCCACAATAATTTTATCACTCTTGACCCTTTTGAAAACTTGTACTCATGGCAAGTTTCAAATTCAAGAGTCCATATACATCTAATTCTGCAAATACCAAAAAAATCAATATTAAATAGTAGAACAGTAGTCCCAAGGTGCAAAACTTTTTCGGAGCCTTCCTGAGTCTAAAATATTGATAATAGAGATTTTTTCTTCACTGAAATCTCTTCCGTAAAGATAGATTTTGAAATAAGGTCGCGTACAATTTTTCTAAAATTTGAGTACTTTTCGCGTAAGTTTGCGTGAAAATACGGACGAGAAAGTGTGTGCTGTTTAGCACCACTAGTTCGTGTTATGAATGGATACGAATAGTAATTCTGTTCAATATTTAAAAACTGTGAAATTTAGAAGCTTAATTCGTCAAGGGAAGTGCGACATAAAAAGTACTGAACATTAATTAGATCGCTGGTGAGGTAGATACCTTCTATTATTACGATAAATAAAGATGGTGTCTGGTATCAATATTGTATTTCAAATTTTAGCTCTGAGGATGATCGCTATGAGATCGAAACGATCATAAGCTTAATAAAAAATCGTTGATACCAGTCATCTTTATTTATTGTATCATAGTACTGAACATAACTGAATTAAATTTCTACTTTTGCATTCAGCTCCGCCCCTTAATTAAAAGTATCAACCGCCACTGCGTCTGTGGCAAAAAGGGCAACGCATAGAATTTGTTTTCCGTCCAGAAGTAACAAAAGCTTTTCAACTTTTTATTTCAAAACGTGTGTCGAATTGTAATTGCAGCCCTCCCACAGTTTTAGTCACAAGCAGCCTCCGCTAGGCCATATGATTAATTTTCATCAAGAGCACGATAAAATTAGCAGACTAAGCAGCAACATTAGCATAAGCAGGCTAAGTAGCTGTTCAGGGGCCTCCGCTAGGTATGGACAACCACAATTTTTTTTAAAATCAAAATGTTACATATTGATTCACGATAGTGCAATTATTTCAATATTTAAAATGTGAAATATTATGTTTCTTCGAAAATTTCTCCGTAAATTACTGGAGGCTAGTGTAGGAGAATTTTTTCCGCATCTTCCTAGAACTACTATATTGGAGAGAGAGGCATTTTTCCCTTCATAAAATCATCTTTCGAAAATATGAAAAATGTTCTACGCGAGTTTTGCGAGAAATGCAGATCATTTTTAAACAATTATATTTTTTTAAAACGTCTACCAATATTTCCTTCAACATTTTTCATCGGAATTTACGAGGAAATCTTCAATACTGTAATTGTAGGGAGACGCCAAAAAATTCTGAAATTTTGCATTTTGCGAAAATTCAGTCTTCAACGAAAACGAGACCTACACCTTTTTCTCAACGTCCTTTGCTCTATATGAGGACAAATTAAATTTAAATAATGTGAAGCAATTTTTTAGAAATGGAAATATTTTTATGGCTATGTAGGAAGGAAATGTAAAGGTTATAAAGTAACCCCTAAAATCAAAAGTTCCGTTTGAAATCGTACGGGCCTCGACCAGATCAATTAGGAAATACCAATTTTGGAGAAAATAGACTGAACGCTTTACCATCAGGACGTTTTACTGTCAACCATTTTTTCTCTATCAAGGATTCACAAAAAGGGAATTATGACTACACAAAATGTTCAACGAAAGTGTAATTTACTACATACAGGAAAAAAAGTATACAATTTTCGAAAACAGGATCTTTATGTGAAGTACCCCCATTATTTTCATCCTTTTCCAAATCGTAGGGTTTTTAATCGGGCCAAAACCGGTATCAGGGAATCCCAACACACGTCCGTTAAAATCTTGCAATCGATTTTCCACAGCATTGCATACCAATTTTCTCCATAAAGTAAATATTACTCCGTATACATGTCCGTATACGACAAAGTTCCTAGATGTACTATAGTATGGCACGAACTCTATTAATTTTCGACTAGGCTAGTTATTCACTTTTGCCACTATCGACGCCTAAAATGCATTTTGTTCCCCAACATTTTCGGACCACTGATAATATGATTTAAATGTGACTTAGAGAACACTGTGACAGTGAAAACCTGGCAGTATAAGCAAATTCTCATTGAATTATTTGGAGCCGTTATTCAGAAAATATAGTTTGAAAGTTTCGGGAAATGTGCACTTTTTGAGCTCGTTTTCACAATAAACTTTTGGGTTCAAGATTTATCATCTGAAGCACTTGCAACCCTGTAAAAGTAACTTGAGACGATATTCCCTTCACATCGACAATAGTCTCACATAAACATTTTAATTTGGACACTTGTAGTTTCGAAAGAACAAAGTCAAATTCCTCAAAGAGCACTATAATATCATCAAAAAGTCAACTCCACAAAGCTAAATTTGCCCAGTTCTTGTAAATAAATATTATATATGCAAACATTACCTAAAAGCGTTTCCACATACCTACCTACTCTTCCCCGCGTAGAGTCCCTTACAAATACAGCAAGTGTCCAATTACGCGTTAAACCCACCGGCGGCAACGGCCTAGACTTCCACAAATTTTCCGAAGAATCCTCTCCAAATACCTATAACGCGCCCAATGCATCTGAAGTAAAATACAATAATGTACAAAAGCATGTTCGTAATGTAAATACAAACGACGAGAGAAATAAAAAACAAAACATTGGAGTAATTTTTCAAAACCAAAATACCAGTACATCAAAATGTCTTGCCGTACAAAAAAAGGTTTAAAGAAAAGAATTGGAGCCGTTTTAGAGAAAATCTTGTTTTTAATTTTGCCCACATTTCATTGAAAATTACGCGATTAGTAATATTTTTTAAAAGGTTCATGACATTAATCATAGAACTAAATGTGGAGAACAAATTTCATTTGAGGAACAATTCTGTATCTTCAATATAGTAGTTGTACGGAGTCACCGAAAAAATAACAAACTTGTAATTTTCTACAATTCAGTCAGTGAAAATCGGACCACGCCGTCTTTGTAATTGCATTTCACATTTTTTCACAAGAAAATTAAAGAAACTAGTGGTTCTCCAACAGCACATATCTTCTCGCATTACTTCATTTTCGAAAATTCATATAATACAACAAAAAATTAGACCGGCGCCTTTAAGTGTTTCTTGTTTTATGCGTGAAAAAAGAGGGAGTTTTTTGATAGAATGTTGATTTTTAATCATCTGTATTACTTCAAGCAAAAACTACCCATTTTTTCAAAAAAAGTTGGAGAAGACCTTTTTTAAAGTTTTTAAACAGATAAGACAAAACTATTACTTCAAATTTGTATTTTTGGAATGTTACCTTTGTGCAATTTTCGAAAACATAGTTTGCCGGAAGTGAGACTAGCTCCACATTTACCTTTGATACATACGAGGAAAACATTTGGAGCAGTGTTTGAGAAAAACATGTTTAAAAACTGTCTATATTTCACCCAAAATCTAATCAAATTTTCGAAGTTGTACATGTTATTCCAAAATGTCTTTAAACAGGATTTTATTCAGGGAAAAAATCTATATCTTCATTATTGTAGTTATTGGAAGGCACTGAAAAAAAAATTGAGCTTAAGCAATTTTAAAAAAATCAGGGATTTTAACGAAAATGAGATTTGCACCATTACAATAAATTATAATTGACAGTTACACACACTACTCTGAACAATAACAAATTGTATTACTCCTAATGTATCCATTCATTCTTAATGTAACTAAAAAATAAAAATAAAAACTTTAAAAAAGGCATTTTCAGCATGAATAGAGCTTTCTGGAAAATACATGGACATTATATTTGAATATAACTGTGAGCACCGTAATAATGAAATTACCCGCCCGTACATCATTCAATTACTAAAATCCCATTTCGCCATTCTGAAAACTTAAAATTGATATATAAAAAACCTAAAAGTGAGACTCTTTGTTTTAATGTTTTAAGAATTGTTACATTAAAAAACGAAACAACTTTCACAAATTGAAATTATCTTAAATACCATGTTCTACAAGTGTAGAATTTCCTTGTGTAATATTTATTTTTAAGTATTATTTAAGATTGTACAAGCTGATGTATTTAAGGAAAATATTTCATTGTTGCATAGCAATGGATTTTGTTCAAACATTATTCAGATTATATATTAAGATTTTATACACAGAAATTCATAGTGACATAAAATTAAATATTGTATACTTTAATTTTTTAAAGTAGTCGATGACTTTAGGTGATTGTTACACCCACCTTAAAAAATTAATCTTTTTAATTAATTCGCGAAAGTCCTTCTCAACAGGAGTTTGGCTCCAAAAATGTGCTTACCACTGTTAACAAGGTTCAATTTATACGGCAGGAGGTGTAATGAATTAATGTCATCGGCCACTTTTAAAAAAATCGAAGTAGAATCTAAGTTTGTTATTGAATCTAAAACAATTATTCAGAGTGAACAATGTGTATTAACAGACAGAAATAACACACATTTTACATCACAACATTTTATGTAACAATATTTCAATAATGAATTTATGAACTTTTTTTTTACTGAAAAAGTAAAAAATTCATTATCCATTAAATGTCAAATATTGAAACATTTCATAAAAACATCCCTATCCATAATCAGTCCACTCAACCAAAATTACTACGTCCATATGGATTTTTTGGGGGGTAATATTTTTTCATTTAATGCTCAACAAATACAAAACCTTGTAAAAGGTCACAATTCTTGACCAAAACGTGTTGTAAAATAGGTAGGTTTTTTTTTTGTGTGTTAATAAATATTGATTGTTCAAACTAACTTTTTAAATAATGTATGTTGTGAAATGTTCAATTCTTCTTAAAACCTGTTAAGAATTCAACTGTGTTCTTAGCATCAAATATTTTATTCTTAATTTGGAATATGGTTTAACATTCCCAGTGTATACTTTTGAATACAATTTTTTGTAACATTACAAGCCATATGAATAAGGCCTGCACTTCCACTACTTTTTGATAGGTTGTTAATTCACCATTACAATAATTATCAATACCATTTGAAAAAATATTGAAATATGTGAATTTATCAAATTTAGACCATTTTCCAAATAATCCTTGATTTTATGGCATATGCGTTTGTATATGTATATGGCACATTAAAAATAGACTGATTATTTTCCTAACAGTACTGTCACTTGGAGGATGAATCTGAGTATTTTATTAGTATTCACACAGTCTCCACAAAACTTCTGTTACAACATGGAAATGCAGTAACTTTAAAACAAAAACAAAGAGTAGTATGAATACCTAAAAGAAGCCTAAAGGCACCTCAAAAGAAAAACAATAAAAACAGATTATTTTAAAAAGGAATCAAACTTGGGAACAGGAGGTATGGCTGATATATCTTCTGCACAAGAAGAGAAAATGATTCTGTCAGCAAGATGTAATGTATTTAAATATGAACATGTCTTCTTAACAAAATATGTCATCTATCAGCATGTTTTGATTTTAATGGCTGCAACACCATAGTTCACACTTAAAATAACATAACTGTTAAAACAATGATTATGAGCAATTCCTCATAAAGACATATTATAAAGATATGATTGTTACAAAACATGTATACTATATCATAATACAGAAAACACAAGAAATCTGAGCATGTAAATACATAAAATTATGAAGTATGGATATCAAAATGGTCTTTAGAAAATGAAAATTCTAAAATACTTCAAATTATATGTAGAATTTTATAACAGAGACAAATCTGTCACTCTCCTGAACATCTTTTAGTACAAAGTGAACAACAAAAATAAAAGAACTAAAAACAAAGATAACACTCGCAAATTTGAATCTGCTGGGTGAAAATAATAAGTATTTTACACTTCCTATCCTTCCAGCATAAATAATTACTTATTTTCGCTTGACAAACAAATTCTTTTATGACTAGGTGCTTCTTCGTTTACTTCTGGTGCAGAGTGCTTTTCACAAGAATTATTTCGAGCAGTCAGAACAGCATTTGACAATTTAAATGACACCCTCATCATCTCTTTATTTGGTGCAACATTCCGAACATAAAAAACTTCTATCAAATTTTCATCCAATTGACTTCCTAAATTTTCCTCTACCAATGTCTGTGCATCAACTTTAGGGTTTTCTCCACCAACAAAACAGTAAACATGAACTATAGGACATGTTTTCCAACTTAATTCATCAATATCACATAACAAACCATGAAAAGCAGACAAAAAGGTAACAGCTGAAGCAGGTAAATTCATTGTGATATGAATCGAAGCTTTGAACTTACTATTTTTCAATTTTTCTACAATATCTTTCTTTATATCCTCTTTTATGAATTTTCGACCATCTTTATTGAAAGTTTTCACAAACTGCTGGACTTTATTAAGTCTGCAATTAACATTCAACCATTTATATGATTCAGGGTTCAAATCATTAGCCAACACGTTACACTTTTTTTTCCCTGCAGGAATAGAAAACGGCCCAACTCCAGCAAACACATCATAAAGAACACACCCACTTTCTAATTTTGAAGTAATTCTTTCGTGTTCTGTGCACAAGCGAGGATTCCAATACACTGTTGAAAAATCAAGTTCATACAGACACCCATGTTCCCTTGTGCGAGTCACCATATTTTCAATACCAGCCAACAATTCCATCTTGAAGTTTCTGTAAGTGGTGTCAATAATATCAGTTTTATTAACAACCGTTTTCGCTCCAGTCACTTTGTCTAATAAAACTTTTCCGATAATTTCTTTGAAAGGCAGTTGATTCTCACGAAGATTCACATGAACAATATGACCAATTAAAGAGTAGCTAGTCAAGGGATTTTCCTCTGGAAGCACAGCCTTTAAAATGTCATCTGCCCTAAAATTATCATAACCAATATTTATTTTGCTGAATTGTAATTTTGGATTAATGCCAAGTGCCTCTAACTTGTGTCTGTCTTCTTCAGCAATATCATCAGCATCTCCTAACAGAATTGGATTAAGGAAAACTCGCTTTGGTGAACCTACCAAAACTGAATCCACAGGGGGGCTGACAATCTCCTCTCCATCAAGAAGTTCAAATGCAGGCCGTAGAGGTTTGATATTCAAAACCTTCATCAGATACTTCTTAAGAATACTCATAGCACCACCAACAAGCTGTTCATCTATTTCCAACCATGGCACAATAATAAATTTGTTGAACTTCTCTTTATCTAATGATTTCATTCCCCTTACTTCAGAAGGGGGTAGGAACTGTGTTGGGTCCTTCACTGTGTGAGAGTTCATTTTGCACACTTTAAACAAATGAAATGAATATTTACAGGTTAACACCCTCCGAAAAAACGATGTTCTCATTAGTTCTTCACACACGAACATTTAGTCCTATCTTGTACAAAATCGTATCATTTGAACTTGTTCTGCATACACGCATTATTAATATGTTTCACACACGTGGTATTCATAATCAAAGAGAAAACATTAGTTTAAGGCTGAAAAGTATTCACATAGACGAACTGAAATAAAAACTTCTTTTAACGATTAGGAATGTGACTGAACTTAATTAGTACTCACATAAATCCAATTTCCAAACACCTTCACGTAGCAACACACACGAACACGTGCTTTTAAGTATACTTAAGTGACTTCCTTTACCAGAGAGAAAATATAATGCCGGATGGAAAAGGAGCAACACGGTAGTTGAATGCTTTGCGCGGCAATTCGAATGCATGGTAATATACAAATGTTTGCCTCCTTTTTACTTCCTCGCCATACTACGTATTAACTAACATTGAGAAGAGAACATATTAAATGTATCCATAAGGCCTCTACACTGGGACCAATTTGTCGGACTGACCGTCGGGACAACGAAATTGGACTCTCGGCTACACATTGGTCCGACCAACAACCCGATTTTTCAGTAGTGCTCCGAATTTTGGGAAGACAACATCTATGTGAGCAAGACAGTAATTCCTGACCCCGAAAATCTAACCAAAATGAAATAAAAATCCTGTTTATAAATGTTTATGTTCACAATAGTTTACCCATATTATCATAGAATTAAAATGAGAGGGACACCTCTTTTATATTCAGTTTCAGAGCCCACTTCGAAAGCTAACCACGTGCAACTGTGTTCTATTATGGCAGCGAAAAATATCACCTGGTTGTTAACATATTTGACAATGTTTTTGTAAAAATATAACAAGAGTTAAAATAAAAGATTTAGTCCGAGTGAATCCTGAATATTATGTTAATTACTGAAGTGAAAAAATGAATAAGACATTCTTTTTAAAAATGTGTGTTAATAATACTACGATCAAATTTGCAATTTTCTTGTATATACTACATATTTCCTTTCAAACTCATGTACAAATAAGTTGCTGCATCTCGCTGTATCACACTGCTGGCACGTGTTTTAATACAGGAGTTTTTTTTAAGCCGTTAAGTAATGACTTTTTCATGATATTATGTGTAATTTCTACAATTTATTCATAAAAACCATTATATTGCTTTCATTCTCATAACCATTGTCAAAATTTGCTTACATTACCGATTTTGATAAGAAATTTGCATTTTATGTTTTATTTACTTTTCTGCCAAATTTGATCCGTAATTTTAATTCTTGAAATTTCCAACTCCATATTCGTAATGAGCGTCAAAAAAAAGGACCGAAGAACTTTCCAATTAAACAACTGTGTCACACTTGAACCAACGTTTTGAGGTCTAGAATCACTGTAAGTTGGCCCAACACACTACTAGGGCCGTCACGCACTGGTATGCCGCCCTGCTGCAAGTCTAATTCGCCGCTTTCAAAAGGAATACTTTAAATACCTACTTTTAATAGTAGAAGAGTTTTGTGGTTTAAATTGGTATTTACTGAAGAGTTATTGTAGATATATTAAATAATGAAAATCATCTATGTACAAAATAAAATAAGGCATTTTTCGAAGGTGCCAATTTTTTTATGACACTAAACAAATATTGTTGCAATTTTCACTTTCGACTGTTATCATTGTCATATTTGTTAATACTTCTTGTGACATGGTTGATCGTAGGAAGTTTTGAGACTAATAATTTTTAAGTAATTTTTTAATTAATAATTTTTCTTAGCGACTTTTCAATATTTTACATATTCAATATTTGACTTAACATTGATTAAATATACAGTACAGTGTTTACAATGGCATTGAGATTATTTTAATAATTCATTACTTGGCACCCAATCTTAGTATGATAGCATACACAGGAATTCACTTACATTCTATTAAAAATATTAGTATTCTGGTAAAATATAATATCCTGTTGGTAGGAGTTGGAATGAATGATTTCTTCGAATTGTTGCTCTGATGGAAGGTGTTCTTTTTCTTCCTGAATCTTAGGACAATCGTTCACTATATTCGACACAGTTCAATCTTACATACGTCACAGAGGGACGCGGGTAGTTTGTGGAACAGGTGTGAATGTGTTATGTTAGTATGTCTGGAGCGAAGTCTGGATAGCAGTATTTGTTCTCGCCAAGTCATTTGATAATATTTTTTATTTACTAATTTCTGCCAGATTGTTGAAGTCACATACAAAATTAAACGCATCACTTTCCTTTTTAAGCAATTTAAATTTTTTGTCTATAAATGAAACTGTAGTGTCGATAGTAGTTGTTTGTACGGAAATGCGGTTCATACGCCACACGGATATTGTCTTTTGGATCATTTGGACTGTCATCGCCATGTTCAATACAGAACATAGTTTTATTTTATCGCCTGCGTGTTTGTGGGGGGAAATCTGTATCTACATCGTACGAATAAGCATGCTCAGTTACAGTGCTTAGCATTTCTTCAAAATTATTGCGATTCCTGAATGTTTGTTTTAAGAATACCGGACCGTTTTTAGGACATCTGACATCATATTCGGACAATGGGCCCCTCTTACATACACACACACACACACACACACACACACACACACATCATTCTGTGATAAATAAAGATATATAATTTGTATCTGCATTACTACCAATAAATAAGTGACTTCAGTGTTGAACCAAGAAAGGTAGAGGTTGTATTTTGCTGAAATTTACCCATTGGGTATTAATAAATGGAAAATTCTAATTAGTTCAAATGCTTAGAGCAATAAAATTGTACAAGTGAGCTCAGTTTTGTTTCGTGGTGAAAGAGAATGAAGTATTGTTACCCTAAGTTGCGAAAATCTAATGGTCGTACGGTAAAACGGAGTCTAACAAACCGTTATATCTCAAAAATCATTCCACCAATAAAGCTACAACTCCAAAGAAGTTCCTTTGAGAAATGTGGGACTCGGCGTACAGAATTACATTAAAATTTGAGATGGAATTGCGGGGTATTTTTCTAAAATTTGCTTCTATTTGTGACCATTTTTATACCTCCAGAGCAACTTTGTACTTCACATATTCAAACAGTGCACCGTAACTCAGAAACGGTTCGAGATATCAAAAAGTGTGTAAGAGTATTTCTATCAAAATTATGATATTTTTCGTCATATTTAATTGGCGTGTCAAGCTAAGCTCGACCAGATTTGGTGCCACTCAGCATTTTTACATATACTGTCATAATTAAGAATCAAAAGTGAAAAAGGGTCCGAAAGTTTTTACATACTCGTGCCCCACTAGGACTGCCTACGATTGCCACTGCTCTAAGCAGTGAAACTAGTGCTAAAACAAGTTATATTTTCTCGCAATTTTCGAACATTAGCAATTGTCGGCGTCGCAAGCCAAATTCTTTATCTGCGCTCTAGGAAGCCATAGAGGTTAAGCGAATTCAAGATTTCGCGGGTTCCTATTTGGGAGACGTCTAGGGAACCCGGGATATAAAGGCTCCGAGACCCTGGCCGAAGGAATAAAAGGCACCGACTGACTGCGACGTGACGAGTCTTGAGAAAAAAATATGGAGGATTACTCTATGTCAGGCGCTCAATACCCAACAAGAGTTCAGAGGTGCGTTGAGTCGACGAAGACGCAACCATCTTCTTAACAAGTTCGAATATGATACTTGCATCATTTTAAGCGTTCCTTACTCAGTCTTAGAAAAAAATAAAGAAAAAATCTAGGGCTTTTTTTCAGAATTGTTTTTTAAAAGTTGCTGTAAGTTTAATAAGAAATGACATGAAAACTAATGGTTTTTTTATGTATATAACCTTACTTAAAGATTTAGTTTTTAGAAATGATTTCAATTAACACAAAGATCTCTACCATCAACACTACTCTTGCAGAGTTATTTCTTTTGCAATTTTTGAAAATACAGAAAGTTTGATTTTGCGAGGTGCAGTTTCAAAAATGCGACCAGCATCAGGTTTTCCCCTTCCTTTGCTACGTACGAGGAAAAAATGGAGTAGTTTTTGAGAAAAAAATTGTTTCGGAATTGCTTATATTTCGCGCAAAATTACGTGAAAATTACTCACATTTTCTGAAAATTGTACTTGAGCTCATTTCAAGATCTGTCTTTTAACAAGATTTTTTGAAGAAAAATTTCTTATCTTATTATATATCTTCAATATTGTAGTTGTAGAAAGTCGCCGAAAAAATGTCGAACTTTGGCAATTCTTGAAAAATCAGGAACTTCAACGAAAACGAGACCTTCACCGTTCTTTCAAGAGCTTGCAATCCAAGGACAATATTTCATAAAAAAATAACTGAAGCCATTTTTGAGAAAATGTCGAAAATATTGTTGCGTTTTCATGTAAAGTACTGCAAAAAATCGACTTACCGCTGGTATTACTCTAGATTGGTTATGTTCGTACCTTAAGGCGGCTCCACACATTCGCCGAGCAGCTTGTCCAATACCGAACAGCTGATGTGCCCTAAAGACAGACACGCGGTGGGTTAGACGAATAATGAATGTTCGGCGCTCGGCGAATCCCAACAACCCGCCCAACCCGGGGGCGGTTGCTCGGGATTCGCCGAATGTGCGTGGAGCCGCCTCTAAAAAAACGATCTCAGAGAGTAGACATCCCGCACTGGGATAATGGAACATTACGTACACACCTTTCCGATTCATTGCTAATTTCTGTGAAGTTCCGCAGGGATCGAATGTAGGCCCTATTCTGTTCCTACTGTACGTAAACGATATGCTGTCAACGATCAGAAACGGAAGAACAGTTCTCTTTGCTAATAATACGAATATTCTATGCGATAAAGAAACCGTAAATAGTTCAATATCAGATATTTCAAATTGGTTCTGTAATAAAAAATTAATAGTGAATGAAAAGAAAACGGTTTGAATGCAGCTTTCCATTTCAAATAAACAGCATTGAAAATGAACGGTGTGCTATTGACTGATGTTAAGGTAAAATTTTTAGGTTTTTCAATTCAGTCAAACCTTAAATGGAACGTCCGTTTAAATTAATTGTACACTAAATTAAGTTCTGTATGCTACACTTTCAGAATTCTTTCAAATTCAATCAGCCTTCATACTGCTCGTTGTTTATATTTCGTGAATGTTCATTCCCGCCTGAGGTATGGCATTGTATTCTGGGGAAATACATCTTATAGCTTCCAGACTTTTATATTACAAAAACAATTGTACGAATAATAAGCAAATCCCACCAACGTGATTCTTGTAAGCATCTCTTTATTCATCTAGGTATTTTACCATTACCTTGTCTCTTCATGTATGAATCAGTAGTATTTTGTCAAAAATGACTTACTTAAGGGAGGGAATATATTTTCAGCAAACACCGATGTCTATAACTACAACACACGACATAGCAATCATAATCATCAGGTGACAGTATCAACAGCTCACTATAAAAAATTCACGTACAATACTTATACATTATATTACAACACATAGACAGATGATATTAAATGATTAAATTCGATACACAAGTTTAATCCCAAATAAAATATTTTCTGTTGCACAACTGTTTCTATACAATTAGAGACCATACTGCATCCTAAAGGAAAGATATATAGATTTTAACAATGACATTTAATGTATTATATATCATTTGGATTATATAATTCTAAAGAACCTGTAACAAGTATTGTACTTCAGCTTCTGGGTCAATGACCCCCATCTTAGTCTGGTTTTCGTCCATTTGCCCTGATCCTTGAGCAAGTGGTAAAATGGCCCTTTGTTTTGTTCTGGGCATAAATGTACCTTCAAATTAACTTCTCTTCATAGAACATCACATTTTTAACTGTTTTTTACGTAAATAAATAAATAAATAAATAAATAAATAAATAAATAAATAAATAAATAAATAAATAAATAAATAAATAAACGTGTTGTAATGCAGCCGAAAAGGGAGCTTTTTCGTCAGAAGAACTCGCGCGGGGTGCTGGTGTCTTAAAAGTGGATAAATATACTTCCCAAATGCAGTAAATTACTTCCTTACACGTTTTCACACTGTGTAGTAAAAATCCCCGTTTTGTGGGTCCTTGGTACCAAAATATTGGATAACGGCAAAACGTCCGTCGGTTGGTCCCACCGTTCGTTTGTGTTGGCCGTTTGTGACCGTCCATTATCGACTCTAGCGCTGCCTTAACCGCTCAGACGATTTGCGCCCAAATTGATATTACCCAATCGATCTAGCCAAACTTAATATCCTACTGATTTAAACTTAAATGTTAATATCGGAGGGTATTTTATGTGAAGCTTGAACAATATTTTCATAGTTTTCTCAAATATGGCTCCATATTTTTTTTAAATATTTCTTTCTCTTAGAGCAAAGGGTGCTAAAAAACAAGACTCTTTTTCGTTGAGCTCTTTGAACTGTGTAAAATTGCAAAAATTCAAATTGTTTTCAGCGTCTTTATTCAGTTACAATATTGAAGAAAGAGAATTTTCGCTTAATCAAATATGTTCTTTAAATAATTTCCTGTGCAAGTTCTCAAAAATTGAATAGTTTTCGTTTAGTTTTGCGAGAATTATAGATTATTTTAAACAATTATTTTGTCAGAAACGACTAGAAATGATTTGTTATTTTTTTCTCGAATAGAGAAAAATAGGTAATAATGGCTGAGGTTACATTTTCGGCGCAAGCTCGGTATATTCGAAAAGGTAAAAAAATCAACATTACAATAGTACAAAAGTACAATAGTACAAAAGTATAATATTGATGATAGAGATTTCCTTCCTTAGTGAAATCTGTTCTAAACTAGTGATGCTAAGGAGCATATAATTTCTCGTATTATTTGTTACTTTTACAATTTTAAAAAATTCAGAATATTCAACAAAAATTGGCCTTGTGCCATTTTTAAATCGAGCGCCATTAGAGAAAAAAAATGAAGCAGATATGGAGGAAGAGTTCTTTTTTAAAATTGCCTTAATATCACGAAAACTCATAATTTGCAAAGAATTGTACATGATCTTACTTAACGATCTATTTTTGAAAAACACATTTTACTTTAATTACTAATAATCTCTGACTTCAATTGTGTAGTTGTAGGAAAACCCAACAAATTTTAACGTTAGAAATTTTTGAAAATTCTGAGAATCCAAAAAAAATTGCTTATAAAGTTGTACATATATATGTATTACAATATTTACTGAAATTTGTTCTAAAAAGAAACATGTAACACATTAATTATTATTATATCAATTCTGTTTTATTAAAATGGTTTTATATTATATATTGTTATGTAGACTTTATGTAAAGACCAAAATTAAACATAATTCATTTTATAATATTATTATTTCCAGTGTGTAATTTTTCAGCAAAATAGGTAGCACTGGATTCCTTAATTTCTAAAATGATATATCTGCATAAACCATAGCACGATACAAATCAATTGAAAACAGATATCTAAACCCCAGGACTTTGACGAGCAAGAGATTCGGGCAATAACAACTTTTTTGGTTTGAATATTTATCATAGGTAATACCACGGGTGCTTTGGAAATTGTCGATAAATCTCCGACCCGCGAAGCGAGGAAGGGATTTATCTGAGAATTTCCAAAGTATGAGTAGTATTTAATATGACTATTCCACTCGTGAAATTAAGAATAATAGTGTTTAACTACACCTCCAATCAGGGCGGTGTGTCTCAAAAAGTTCATCGCTTTTTCTATCCGATTTTTCTTACCGGTTCGACCCTATTGGCCAATCATATACTGTGACACCTAACTTAAGAGGCGGTTTATATCGATTGCTATGTCGATGTCCAATAAACAGCGTATGTGCTGTAACAGAACCTGTGATTTTAACACACGTTTCCAGTTATTTTCAATATTTGGTGCATTTTGGAATTCTGTTGGACATAATTTCACTCGTGGAATAACCTATTAAATACCGCTCGTGCTTTGGAAATTCTCAGATAAATCCCCCCCCCCTCGCTTTGCGAGTCGAGAATTTATCAACAATTTCCAAAGCACTCGTGGTATTACCTATGACTATTCCACGTGTAAAATTATATCCAACAGAGTTCCAAAATGTGCCAAATATTGAAAATAACTGAAAGCAATGTTAAAATTTCATGCAACATAACGATCGATGTAGTATACCACCAGCAAAAGTAGATGAGTCATAGTTTATGATTGGCCAGTAGGAAAACGCGATACGAAAAATCGGACAGAAAAAGCGATAAACGTTTTGAGTCAGGGGGACCCATACGACCATCCTGATTGGGGCATTTTGTATGTGTAATTAAACACTATTGGTTTTTAATTTTGCGAGTGGAATAGTCTTCAAAATTCTTCTTTGATGATGCGAAGTAGATTTATGTTGCAAGATTTGAAACCACTGAGCAACTTTTTCTCATATACCTGACAAAAAATGTAATTCTCATCTGTATGAAAACGATCGAATTCTTCTGTGCAGTGCTTGTCTTACACTCAGTGGGATTTTGTCTGACATTTTTATATAAAATGTAGATTAATTTGTAGTAAAAATAGAAACTGATTCCACAATGTTACTGTTTAATCTTAGGATTAGGGAATAAAAACAACGCTGGTTTAGGTTTAACCTATTTTAGTTATGGGAATATGCCGATATAATTTTGAACTTTTTTTAAAAAGTTCGAAAAATCAGTAATTTTAAGGAAAATGAGACCTAACCCATTCTCTTAAGCGGCATTAATGCTCTCCGAGGACAAAATATGATCAATAAAATTGATACCACCTTTTTATAAATTTTGAAAATATCCCAGGGGCATCATGGGCCCAAAATTAAAATACCGGTTTCAAAGTCAAGTGGCCGCGACATCACCTATATCGGTTGGGGAATATTAACTTTGGTGAAAATACTGCTTACGGTCACACATTTTGCTGTCAACCGATTTTTCGATATCCACAAAAAATGAATTCTGACTACAAAATATGTTATAGGAAGTCATGTACCCGTGGCGGCTCCTGCTCAGTTTGCACGGTTGCACAATGTCCAGATAATCGAAAAAGGTCTTAAGAATATACATTTTCCTTTTCATGACATTCAACATTTAAGTAGCAATATCGATATATACGAAATCATCTTGAAACAAAAGGGTGTCCAACCGGCGCTCTCGCCGATATCTGGCATCTTGTCAGGTATTGCATGACGCTCTTGGCTGTATTACTGGGTTTACTGCATTTACTCTTTGGCCCTTCGATTTAACTAGGGGGATACGCGGCCTTTGTGGCGCAATCAAGCCGAGCGCTGTAGAGCGCTGCGCAGCGACCGAAGGGGTCTGAAGGGAATACCAATATTCTGTCTTCGTCTGACTAGCTGCAACTTAATAAATTATGAATTTTGCCCATTATTGAGGCTACACAAATCCAGTCAATTATTGACGGCATTTAATGCATTATTTATTATGTTTGGAGAATTTATTTTAATTTTGATATTAGATTTATTGATTAAAAGTGAACACTTGATAAATTCTAATTGTAAAGTTTGACACTCTCGAAGGGAGGCCCTTCCTGCCTCTCATTGTGGATGCGTATTGCCGCCTGCAGTTAGAGACGGAGAGCGCTAGCAGGAATATCAGAGTGTGTGTGTGTGTGTGTGTGTGTGTGTGTGTGTGTGTGTGTGTGTGTGTGGAAAGATATTTATTACAAAATATAACAGGGTAGTAAAATTTTCGAAATAAAATAATTTTATTTGTGTGAAACATGTCTAAGCAATAGTGCTTGTTGCAATGTGTGGAGTCGAACGTAAGTGCCTAATGGAAATCAAAGCCAGAACCACGTGCACGGAAGGTGTATATACCTGACACGGAGACTAAGTATTAAATTACGTAATTAATATTTCAAAATAGATTTTTATTTAACTTGGTTTTAATTACTTTTCTTGAATTACTTGCGTTGTTATTATGTATTCATATTTAGAATTTTGGAAATAACATTTTCGACAATCGATGAAGGTGCAACCTTCAGTCTGTTCGGACTTCAGCCACCACTATAATTTACTATTTATAGGGACAACACTAACTTTTACGTTTTCAGGGCCCGTTTTCAAGATTTTTTCTGTCTAAATTTCGCCGTTTTCCCCCGCAGCATAACAATACTTTCTCTATTTTGTGTAAGAAGAAGTAAAAATTAAAAATTAATATTTCAATGTTTATAAATCTTAGAGAATCCTAAAAGGCAAATTATTTAAACAACTTTCAAATCAAGCGATGATTTACTTCCCTTTTCTGTACAATATTTTTTTTCTTTCACGCCTACTGTTTACGCAGTATAGAGAAATTATTGTAATGCTGGGGGGAAACGGGGAAATTTCAACAGAAAACTTTTATTGATGGACACTGGTAACGAAAAAGTGAATAAATCTTGTACCTTTATGTACTACTTTCTCTAACTCGACATGTGGTCAGAATCCACGTTTCATGACTCCTGGATAACGAAAAATTGGATTACGGCAAAACGTCTGTCCGTCTGTGAATTGCGTTTGTGGCTAAATCATTACTAGGATATTCACCAAAATTGATATTCCCCGATTGATTTGACTGACATTGAGTACGTATTGATTGACATTGATTACGTAATTGAAAACGTATGTTTTGATTTTGATGGTACTTACATGAAGCTACAACATTTTCAAAATTTTCTTAAAAATTCGCTGCGCGAAAAAACGACGAATTTCTCGACAAAAGAACTCATTACATTCCCAGTCTTCTGGGTTTCTTCAATTCGGAAAAAGTGCAACGCATGGTTTAGGCGCGAGTGGTGTTCACAGTCGGACGTTTTGAAAAAAACAACAATTTTTTGGTATCAGAGGGCCCCAAAACGTGGATTTCTGTTGAAATCCCGAAATCGATTTTCCGCAGCATTACATAACTTTCTCCATACTCTCCATACTCCATACTACGCATTTGCTCCATATAGCAAACTACGTATACGAGAAAGTGAAAAATGTATCTTCATAATATTGTAGTTGTAGGAAGACGGAAAAAATGTAAGTTTTTAAAATATCGAAAAATAGGCCTGCGCCTTCTGTTAAGCGTCCGTCACTCTATCAGATAATAAAATGTAATAAAAAATTTGGACCCTCTTTCTAATTTTGAAAGGTCCCAGGGGCTTCACGTAAATTATCCCCTCCAAAAAATGTTCAAATTCAAGGGGCTGCGAGATCAGCCAGATACATTTTGCAGAAAATCAGCAGAACGGTTTAGGCGTTGACCATAGATGGATTTCGGTGACAAGGGCACACAAGAAAAATTTTGACTACATGTTGTGTTAGAGGAAGTAATTTACTATACTTGCATGCAAGGACATTTTGTTACCAGGGCCCGGCAATAAGTTTTTTGTGTCGAAAACTCACTGTTTTTCTACGCAGCAATACAATGCTTTATACTGAGTAAGCAGTAACAAGCAACGCTAAAACTAGAATAAACGCAATAAAAATTTGGAACTTGTTATTTTCATCTATAATTCCCGTGAATTGCGTAACTCATGCAATTCTAAGATTGTCATAATGTCGTGATGTTTATTACGGGAGGTGGTCAAATTGATTGCAAATATTAATATGTTTTTGAAATGTCCACCAGTCTTTGCCTCCTTAAACTGTCTTGACGAGATGAAGCTCATGGATTTCAGAAGTTCTTCTTCTCGAAATTTTCAAGAATACGCGCTTTGGTTATCAGTCGACTCGAAATCTTTTAGTTTTTTTCAAAATTTTGAATCGGCCCCTGTTTTTAATGCACATAGCATCATGAAAAATGGATGGTCTGACGAACTGACTGAATGGAAGTTGAGTCAACTTGAAGGAAGCGGTGCATTTTTATTTTTATACATGAGTAGGTATGTTAGAGCATTAAGAAGCATAAAATTGTTCATGCACAAAAACATCTTCCAAAGTTTTATTATGTTTTTTTAAAATAATTATGTTTATGGTCTCTTTTTCGATGATTTTGTACGTGGTAGTATCTCTAAACTGCATTTTGATCTTTATCTAACGTTGATTAAAAATTAAAATGATAGTGAGCTAGCTCAGACAAAAGAAATTAGAAAACTAGTATGAGAAAGTCTGTGCAATTCTGACACACCACTAGTTTTTTCCGTTCCCCGATCTATGCAACAGGACAGTCCAGGATACACCATTAATATTATATACTATTTATTTAGCTTTAATTTTGGTAGATGCGACGAGAGAGGGAATTTAGCTATTTCACAGGCAGTACCATCAAATCAAATAAGTAGTTCTTTTTTCGATGCAGTTTCTATTATACAGGATACAATATGTTTGATCAAATATTGCTGTCAACGTTCGTTGCTTTCAAGTATATGCGGGTAAAGATAATGTGTAAAAATTCCGGAGTTCAAGAAAACCGCGCAGCTAGTACCACATACAATTTTACTTAATACTTTTTCAGTTCATTAATTTCATATTTCACTGGGAAATATTCAGGAAACGTATTTTTTGTCATTTTGAAAAAGATTAAAAAGCATTTAACATGTGTGTAATAAAACAAGTCATTAAAACTGGGGGAAATCACACGTGATATTTCGACTACAATAGTAGCCAAAACGCGCTTTTAATGTATTTTGTAGAACTGAATAGACTGGAATCGTCTGGAATTTAGGTGCAAGGGAATATATATTAATTGCTTTATTGGAGAACTGGCGGTTTTGGGAGTATATTTAGTCTTTTGTCGCTGTCCGTAGGTGATGCCCAGAAGTACCAGTTCGGTGTAGCCGTGGCAATGCATATGATAAATGATAACTGATATATAAATTGGTGATTACGATTTAGGTTTGGGGTTTGAATTTTTAAGTATCGGTGTTACTGGAGTACTTAAAAACGGAGTTACGGAGTATTTAAAAACATTTGTACATAGGGATACTAAAATATTGTTTTGGAAATTTGTTACAATGCTCCGCCTAGTAAGTGTAATACATTTACATTTCACATTGGCAATTGCAATAGATATGAAGAGCCTAATCATTCAGCAAACATTTTCAGTCAGCATTTTCAGTACTCCGAGTGAATTTGGCATCTTGTGTTTGGAGTTAAAGAAGAGAAGGAACCGAGTCCGAGAAATTAGCCTGAGCTTTCCAAAATTCTTCAAACTGAAAAATATTACCTTCTTAGAGTTGTTAGGAATCACTTTTTGATGATACAAAATCTTACATAAGATAGACAAAAGGAAAAAACATATTCAGAAGTAACATCTGAAAGAGTTCAAGATATTTTATTTAGTAATATATTGGTACATGTAATCTAACACAATTTGTCTCAACCAAAGAAAGTGCTGAAGATTCGACTAGGCAATTGAAAAAAGGACGAGAAAATACCAGTCGGCCGCCGTTGCTGCGCGGGCTGCTGCTGGTTCTGTTGTTGCTGCTGCTCCTGAGACTGAGCCGGTGGCTGCGGCTGGTTCTGCTGCTCCTGAGACTGAGCTGGTGGCTGCGGCTGGTTCTGCTGCTCCTGAGACTGAGCTGGCGGCTGCGGCTGGTTCTGCTGTTGCTGCTGCTCTTGAGACTGAGCTGGCGGCTTGCGGCCTTGGTTCGTGCTGTTGCTGCTGCTCCTGAGACTGAGCTGGCGGCTGCGGCTGTTCTGCTGCTCCTGAGTCTGAGCCGGCGGCTTGCTGCTGGTCTTGGTTGAGACGGCGCGGAATCCTGGTTCGATCCCTTCAGCCTGGCGCTGGCGCTGCGGCTCGTCGGGCGAGGAGTGGGCAGGAGGTTGGGCCTGCTGGTCGCCGGTGTTGGTGGAGCTCGAACCACTGGCGCCTGCGCGCTACCGCCGCTGCTGCTGCTGCTGGCGTCGCTGGCTTCTGGCTGGCCGGCGGATGCGCTGCTGGAGCCCTTCGCGCTTGGCCGTCCGCGCTCGCCTCGCTTACCTGTCGAACCGGCCTGATGCCATCTTCCGGCTGAAAATACACGCGGTCATTATTCTTCTGGTACCGCTTCAAGGATAGTCGAAAACTTAATCTCTTCTGCAGTTAATACACGACTTCCAATAATACCATGCAATATTTACGTTGTAAATCAAGAACACATGTAGAAATTATAACATTGCTCTATGTAATTAATAACGAATCTTGATACTTTACTTCAAGTATCTCTTTGCAGATCGTAATTCTATCACGTGTTAGTTTTTTAAATGAATTGCTGCATTAAAATTTTCCGACGAAACGACATTTTTGTTTTTGCTACTTTATTCTATCCATCGCATTTTCTAATGTAAACTCAAAATGATAGATATTCAACAAAATTCAAAAATTTTTTGCCAAAACATTGAGAAGGTTTTCGATTTCTACACCATATAATAAATTAAAATTAAAAGCTTTTTCCATTTTATACTGAAGTTTAAAAACGTAAACATGTAATAAAATGTGAATTTGCGTACTTTTGCATTGATATTTACTTTATAAAGAGAGTGCTATATTTATTTTTAAATTCTTCATAGTACTTTTTAAAAGGATATCACAGAATGTGTGAATTAAGAGATGATTTTATATTGCTTGTGTTTCATTGAATATCTTCTTAAGAAATAACCGTCTACCAATTATCAATCAATAGCATAGTAATATAATATTTATGTAAATTTATAAAGTCGAAGTGAGTAATTATAAGAAAAAATATAATTAATCTATCTGTATTTTGAATAGTATTAAATTCCAATCGATGCGTATTCCAATTGATTTTTCTTCGCAAGTACCGTCTTAAAATACTACGGAAATCACTGTATACAGACTAATATTTTAATATTCTTAGTAAACCTCAAAGACAATTGGGCGCCTGGAAGCAATAGGCTCAGCCAGGAGCAGGCAACAGAGCGCAACGAAAGTGCAGGTTAGCTTCATGATGATGAACTAGAGCGTTGGAGGTGTCCGTTGCTTTTATATGCGGCGCGAGCAGTGTCCGTGAGTGCAATATCGCTACGCTTGCAGGCGCACGCGTGTGTACACGCCTGCTGCTCCCCCCCTCCCCGCGCGAAATTCGAATGCAGTGGAGCGCGCACTGCGTAATTGCATTCACACTCATCAACAAATAACAGCAGCGTCCTCCACGCGACATTTCTACAAAATCGTCACAGAGACGGGCTTTTAATTGCATTTTGTAATACTGAACAAACTGGAATAGTCCAGAATTGAAGTACAAGAGAAGTGAACTCACCGCCTAATTGCGATATGTAGTCCTGCGACAAAACCTCATGCCTAATACTTGTTTACTTGCAAAGATAATTATATTGTTATTAGTTTAGATTCATATTCACTGATGTTCTGCGAAAATGACATTAGAAGTCCTCAGGATTGACGATTTGTGATATCTTAGATTTTTAATAAGATTTTTTAAGTAAGATTTTTTATACGTATATGTGTTGAAGAATAAATTACAAGTAGGTTTTGCGTCACCCTCTTCCCAACTGTTTTCCATCGTCGCCTAAAAGACATTTTTTTTCTCATTCTCTCAATTATCCCTTAATAGTCTGAAAATTGGCAACATTGATCTCATTTTCACAGAAAATGTTGAGTTTTCGAGAAACTGCATAAGAAAGCAATTAAATTTCATGGTCTACAAATGAAATAATGTAAATGAGACTTGAGAACGTTCAAAAAATACTTGAGTAATTTTTGAAGAATTAGAAGAATACATCAAAATGGCATTTATCTCACGTTTTCAGTGCCTTTATCACTATCCATACAAAAAGTTTAAAGAAGAAGTTTCAAGCCGGTTTTCAGATAATCTTGTTTATCATATTGTCCATATTTCACTCAAAATTACACGAAAACTAAATTTTTTTTCAAAACAATGTCCGTGACTTAATTCACGAAATAAATATGGAGATCAAATTTCACTAGATAAAAAGTCTCCATCTGCAATAATGTGGTTTAATGAGGTCTAAACTTGCAATAATATAGTTCGATGTCTAAAAACTTTCAAACTTTAACAATTTTCGAAAATTCGAGGTTAACAGTTAAAAGCAGACACATACCATCTTAAAAAATGTATTGTACCCTATTCTTCGAGTCATACCAGGTCGCTTGGGAAATGCTGATAAAAAAACAATAAATAATTTATGCACTAGTGTTATTCACGGAGGAACTGACTGGCAGACGGATTTTTTAGAAAAAACACATTTTCGGTTTCAGGGACACCCAAAATATGTATTTTTGTTGAAGCCCCGAAATCGGTTTTTCCGTAGCATTACTATCACTACACTACGTATATTACTTCGTATATACGTACGAATACAGAGAAATATAAAAACAATAACTTTTAATAACATCGAAAGTACTCTGTCGTGGCTTTTACTTTTTATAAAACGTAAGCTGTCATCTCTTTTTAATAAAAAATACATTCATATAATCATATTCCAACAGCTGAAGAAAGTGAAAATAACAAACGCGTTGAAAGAAAGATGAGATTTTAATTATTTAATTCTGATCTAGTTTCAGCACCGAATGTCCGTCATTACTATGCCACCGTAAGTAAATTTTTAGACCAGTATTTGTTGATGGCTGCATTAAAGAAATTTGTATTATTCATAATCGAAGGTGGGAAATCTTAAAAAAAGAGAAAGCGCTATTAATATTGTATATTAATAAAATAATGATCATCGCCTCATCGAGCTCCATGGCTGAAGCTATGAAATCAGCATAGCCTTGACGCACGTGTGTGTTCTTAAGTAAACATCCAAAGTGGGATGGAAATTCCCGTCTGCTTGTTCATGCGTGCATACACAACTGAGCAAGCAGGCTGCCAGAAATCGTTCATTCAACTGGCAGTTTGGATGTGAAAGTTTCTTTTATAATACACTGCGTCTGAATATATCTGCACATATCTGCACACAACATCCGCTACCTCCTATTACTTCAAAAATGGAATATACATAAACAGCTGATGATAGCCTTATCAAAATTGGGTGGCGAGCAATGAGAATACAATTTTATTAACATTAACGATATACTTAACGTTCGCATCGTACGGTTCAGAATAAATATTGCAAATTGCTAGATCATGTAGGGTCCAAGATGATCACTTTTTGCTAATGAACATATGACGATAGATCTCTCAATAGAAAGTTCCTGAAGGGAATGTTCTGACAGCGCCCATGATTGGTAGGCAACTTATTCCCCACTAGTGTTTGGCTGAGGGGACAATCTGCCCATTAACAATGGTAATAATATGATTCTTTTTATTATTGAAGTTTAACTACAGAGATTGGAAGGGGTGGCCGTGCGGTTTGGAAAGGGTGTGGGAAGGGTGATGTACGTTCTCACGTAGTCATAACGAGTTCACCTTCGCGGGGCCCCGGAGCAGTCTTCACGTGGGAACCCTTACAAAACAATTCAGTAGTAGTAGTGTGAGTATTGTACGCCATTAAGAGTCTCCCGCATCTCTGTTTCCATTTAAGTATGTTACTGCACTCATCTGCAGTTTATCCTCTTCTAGCTATCGCCTTCTCCACTCCTTCCTTCCATGTACGTCTGGGTCTTCCTCGTCTTCTGTGTGATGTTGGTTTTCAATTCCAAAGGTTTAGAGGCCATCGTTCTTCACCCATTCTGTTTAAGTGACTTTTTGAGCCTTTTGAAGGCCACGTGACATTTGAGTCTTTTAATGTCAATGGTATCAATAATGTTGACACTCACTTCTGTTTATCTTCCAATTTCTTCGTGTCTTACTTTGTTCAACAATGTTAATTCACAGCATCTTCGCCAATAGTCTATGTCCAAAGCTGTAAGTTTAAACTCATTACTTTTCGATATTCCTCAAACTTTAGACCCATTTGAGGTAATACTCTCTACAACAATAGTCTATGTAATCTTCTTTTAACTTTCATCCTCAGAGTTTTATTCCGTATTAAGGGATGCAATTGCATATATATATATATATATAATATATATATATATTATATATATATATATATAATATAGTTACAGATTCTGCGCGTCTCTGAGCAGGTGGGATAATATGGAGAAGCGCCGGACCAGTCAAAATGTAATAGAATGTTCAAAAAGCTCTCATCCTGTAGATTAGGGTGTAAGAAAGGTTTCTTTCAGTAATTTGCTCACAAAAATGTACTTTTTAATGCACTAAAACATTTCATTTAGGAGTTATTTAACGATATAGAGTAAAAAAGTTTGCCGTATGTTGCGGGTTGCATTTGATATGACTATTTAGTTTTCTTCTTTGTTCTTTTTATTTGTGAATTTTTCCGATATTTTAATAGTTATTCTACTTGAGTTATAAATGATGTAACTAACACTATATATATACACGAATAGCAAGTTTTTATTGCCAAACAATTCACTCCATTACTCAAACTTGATTTTCGCCTACGGGTAGGAACAATTTAAATTTTACTTGTTACTCAGAAACTGATGTCAACAAATAATATATTTGAAAAGAAAATGGTTTGATGCTTCTTGATTAGACCAAAGTTTATATAGTGTTTAATTGTGGGACTGAATAATAAAGGCCTTAAGGCCACACAAAAGAATTACACTAGTATAAAACATTTTCTGTGTATACACAGTACGTAAAGTATCAAGTTAAAATATAAACTAATCTATTGAGAGACATAATTGGCCATCACATTAAATGAAAACAAAACTATCGGATATAGCAATCGTTTTATTACATTCCTTAGAAAAAAAAATTGGATTTTTTTAAAATATTAAAATAAATCCAATTAAGTAATGAAATTATTTCTTTTTGATGATACATGTGAATGTTTCAATTTTTGCATTGCGTAACACTAGTTCTTCCTCAATTATATGAATTAAAACATGTATTCATCTTCGAAATTCGCGTTAAGTATTTATTCTTTTGAGAGGTAGACACAGAACGAAATTACTTCAATGGGAAGAAGCAGCTAACTTTCGCTTAAAGTTTACACCATGAAAAACATTTGTATTAAATGCAATAATAGTAGCTCTTCCTGTGTCATTTGCCTTATGTACGTAATACGCTTCCCACCAAACAGCAGATTTGGTTTTCCTTGGCCGCTCAAATTGCTGACATGTTTTTACATTTGAACTAGTGGCGCCCAAACCTTGTCTTCCTTACTACAAAGATTACTCTGATACATCTTCATTTACAATTTAGTATAACATTTGAAAATTAGTACGCTTGTCTAGCTTATCGAATTTAGCTCTAAAATGTCGGGCAGTATTTCTAGGTCCTATGTTTATACTGTATTACATATTTCACTCGAGTTCAGATGAGATCAAATTAGTAAAAAAAAAAAAAACACTTCGCTTCAAGAAACAAGATGTTTTTTCTTCGTCATGGTACATATTACTTTCTGTATCGCCTGTTAATCACTGTTAATCACCTGTTAATCACTGACTTGACAAGAGAACTGATTATTTTAGAAATCTTTTCCAGTGCCATCTACATTCCAATTGTCGTTCAATATCCGGTAAATTTCTTTGTATTTTTTTGGGGGGAGGGGTCCGCTTTGTGAAATTCTTGGAGCTGCTTGTCTACTTTTGTCAATTGGATGTGACATGATTAAGTGCACAGTTTTCACAGATTGCTTCCACCAACCTTAAATTGGCTTTCTATTTGTTAAAGCCAATTTCATTCTGACGAAATCAATGTCCAAAGCATCAACAATCGCAACTCTGCTAATCGCTCTACCAACTTGATCGCGGCAGTCAAGTATGGGCACTGCCTGCACCCTGAGAGAAAAGTGAGTGACTGCGAATTTCTCAGTAAAGGACGATTGACCGATCAAATAGTCTCCAGTCTCAAATCTCGGCGATAAAGAGTCAATTTCGCATACTCAGGAAGGGAAATGAGTCGAGGAGGGAGAACTGCCATTGCAACGTAGAGTGCGCGTCTACGAAGGGATTCCCTATCTCCTAACTAGACAAGTAGTTAGTAAGAACATTAGCCCTTCCGAAAAGTTTGTTGAAATTAAACCGTGGAACCGCATGTCACCAGGCTTCGCACCAAGATAAAAAAGGACTTGCTGAAATAGTTACTGCTTACAAGTACTTTTTAGTCGCTTTTCCTTGAGCGTGTTCTCGTTGCAAGGGATTTTCGTGAACCGCAGTCTCGTGAACGTCAACGAAAGATAATATGCTGCATTTGACAGCTGTTTTCGCTTCTTTTCCCTACGTTTGTTTGTTTTTGGTCTTGGGTTTTTGCTTTGGTATTCTTTCGCGTTTTCGTGAAATTTGAGGAAGACCCCCCACGGGATATTTCTTAAATTTTGTGGGGCCCCCAACGGTATCTGCATGCATAACCCGGGCGTGAAGGCAAAGAGAAACAGTACAAAAATTGTTACTGCCGATGCTGCAGAATGGCATAGCCTTTCCCATATTATTTTCGTTACCTGTTTAGTTTTCTAAAAAAATGTATACATGACTTTTTTATATTTAATTCTTCGAACAAATTTTATTTAAAACAAAAATCTCGATCTTCAATATTGTACTTTCGCGATGTTCATTATTGGCAGTTTTCGAAAACATAGAGTTTGCCGAAAATGAGACCAGCACCGCTTTGATACCTTCTTTTGATTCGTAGGAGGAGAAAATTTAAATAAAGAATTTGGAATATTTTTTGAATAAAAACAATTGTTTTCATTTTTGTAAAAATTAACAGTATTTCACGCACAATTAAAAGAAAACTACTCATATTTTCCAGTAATTGAATATAACCTTATTTTAAAATCTGTATTTGAACAATACATTTCATTAAGGATCGAGGATATGGTTTACGGTTTCTATCTCTGTATTGGACTTCCTGCAGTATACATCCTCTCTGGACCTTCTTCTACTAAGAGTATTTTTATTGGCAGCGGTATTTGATCTCAACTGCAGTGCAGTGATTAAAAGACCAGGTTTCAGAAGATGACAATGTTTCAAAAACGCATTTCCAATCGAATCGTTTATATGCTCCCTAACCGCTCTCGCTCTGCAAATAGGATCTGCAGATTTTTTTAATCGTAACCCTAGGTTCAGCGCAACTCTAGGAACGTGTTGGGCGATCCGCAGACTTCCATCTCTTTTGGCCAGGTAGAATTATCCACCTGCAGTACTCATATGCAGATGTAGAAACTGTTTGACTGCCACTCTGATTTGACCGTTCGCTTCCATGAGCATCGACATAAATGGCATGGATAAAGCCAATTGATAAAGGTAATGTAGCGTCATGAAGGTATGAAATAATGCCGACTTCTGAGTGGGCTTCGAATGGGCCTTCTGAAGCTTCGACACTGCTTGCATCAAATTCGTTATGGATGCTTTAGATGGGAAGCCGTCCCAGATAGAATAGTTCACTCCCGGGTATGTTAGTGTATGATCATTACTTACCAGAGGTATTCTCTGACCCAACTTTTCCAGACAAGGGCCCTCAATGAACCAGGATAGTCCAAAGGTTGTAATTTGAAATGATTAACACTTCACGACAAACAATGTAATTCCGAGCGCCCAAGATATTCCACCACAATATCAACGAATTCTCGAGCTCCTGGGGCATATTTTGCTAACAGCACCAGATCGTCAGCAAATGCTGACATGGAGACACTCTTTTCCAATAGCGTATATGCTGACATGCGTTCCAATATCTCAAGCAGGCACTCCTTAATGAGATTAAAAAGGAGTGGGGACAAAGGATCCCCCTGTTTTACTCCTCTACGAATTGGCGCCTCAATTCCTTTCGAGGGGTGCTGAAAGACAATGAAAACATCGGCACAAGAGTCCATCATCAAATTGGTACAGGAGCCAGAAATCCCTTTTCAGGACAGGTCCACCTAATCGCCGCGTGAGGAACAGTGTAAACTACTTTGGATATACCTAGCACAGCACCTACACCACCCTCAGCCTTTTTCAAGTCACAGACTGCTTCATGAAGAATTTGAATATTCGCGTAACAGACAGATTCAGGGGTAAACCCTTTCTGGCGTAGATTGAACTACACTACGGATCGAATGCGTTTATCCATAACGCCCCAAAATATTCTGCACAGCATAGAATTAATTGTGATGGGACGATAGTTAGTGAGAACCGTATTATCCTTGCCCTCTGTCGGTATAAGGATAGTGCAATTAGCTTTCACCCAGAAGGCACAAAGCCACTGTATAAAATTAGGTGTACAATAGGGACGACATTTCAATTTTTGCTCCTGAGGATATATAACAAGACATAAGGAGACGAATGAGGAATAAAATTACTACATACAGGAATAAGATTTATCCACGTTTTCGTTACCACGGCCCGGCAATAAGTTTTTCTTTCGAAAACACGCCATTATCCCCGCGACATACAATACATTCTCTAAACTATTTAAATGTAGTTCAAAGGCACGATCTGAAAGGAAAAGGGACACTGGCTTTCAATCGGGAGCTTCATTACGACTTAAATTTCTGGAAGACTTCGATTGGATGACTCTGACCACTCTCCTGGCTCGTGAACTTCAAGGGACACTACATTTAAATTGAAATACATGCAGTATGTGAAAAAATAAAAAAATACTATTGTGTAATATTTAGAAAAGCAAATAAACACATCAAAAGTCTTGTTATTCATTTCATTGATCACTATCCGAAGAAAAAGTATAATTAGAATCTTTGGAGCAGGTTTTTGCAAAATCCTGTTTTTAATATTGCCCATATTTCACCCAAATATGGGCGAAAACTACTAATACTTTCAAAACAATGCCATTAATAGACTAAAATTAAAGAACTAATTGAGGAGAACAAATTTCATTAGAAGAAAAGATCGCCACCTCCAACATTTTAGTGTTAAAAACAACGAAATAATCAAAATTTCCAATTTTTGATTCTTCAGAGTAATAGTTAAAATAGGATGCCGTCTTTATAAGTATATTTCAATCTATTCTCACGACAAATTTAAAGAAATAAATTGGTGCCATTTTTAAGAAAAGTTTTCAAATGTTCCAGGGGGTGCGTGAAAAGTACTCAAAAAAATTTAAAGAATGTTTTTCAAAGCTGCAGGGCTTCGAGTCGCGCTACACTGACGGGGGAATATTCATTTTGAATTGAAGCAGCAAAAATTTAATAGAATGTCCAATACCTCTTCCAGGAGATTACGGTGTAAATAACGTTTCTTTGATGCCTATGGCCTCAAAATTTTAGTTTTTAAGTTCCCATAACACTTTGTTTAAGAGTTATTTAACGAAATATCTTACTGAGTGCTGCGGGTTGCATTTGGCATGCATATTTGGAGGTGTTTTTTTAAAGAAACCCATTATATTTTTTAAGCCAAAGTGCAAATCGTCGTGTCGCCGTGATATTTTCTTTCTTTATAGAACTCTTTTAGAAAAACTGGCTGCGTGTGAGATCCACAAAAAGTATATATACTACTCAAATAATATAGGAGACGATAATGTGTCTCTTGGTTATTTTCAAACCCACACAAAAGTTAACTAGGCGGATATCTAGCAAGAGTTCTCTTCAAGGGTTTTCTTTATAAGAAGAACCAGTAAACAAAATCGCGTTGATTACTGTAATAGATGATAATTTCGTGTAATGGAAAGTGAATAGGAAACACTTATTCTAAGTTTTCTATATCCAGAAGCGGTGCAAATGTGCCAACCCCCACCTTAAATTCCCTCGAGTTTTGAGACCAATAGCAATTTCTGATCATCTGTCATATTGAATGTTTCTTCGTTTCTAATTCTATCACCAAAACCTTCCAGTGATTCCTTTATGATAAATCGTGGGAGGAGTCACATTTTCAAGAAAGCAATATTGATTTTGACGTTCGTTTATCTTACTAAAACAGGGCTTTGCAAACTGCAAATGCAAAAATGTTCACTCAGAGTTTGCTTTATTAATAATAAATCTATTGTTACAGATATAGCACAATAATATTAGACAAATTAAAAAGTATAACACAATGCATTAATAATCAAAAACATTAAATCAAGACACATTTTCGGAGTTCACTCTCAACTGATTGCTTCCAATTTTCAGGGTGTTCAACACCGAACAAATATGATCCTTGTTGACCTGATGTGTGTTCTGACCATGACTTTCATCATAGTGCAGAATTGCCGAGCCTGTAGCGCCATGCCATGTTATAGAGGAGGGTTTTATTCCGTTGGATGCAAGAAGATCCTTTAGTTCCCGTACCCTCGTTGTCTTGGGTATATTAGTAATCCGTAAAGATAACTGATATGATATAGATTTCAGGCTGCATAGTTCTCCATTTCTAAAAGAAAAAAATTGTACGAAAGGATACAATAGCCACTTTAAACACTGCTTAAAAATAAGTCATATATATGATCAAACTAGTTGATCCGTTTAAAATGAAATACGGTTACAAAATTTAAGCAAATTCCAAACATTATCGATTTTGATTTCTTGCTTTTATCTTTCATAAATCCATATATTTAAGTAATTTTTATAACAATAAACATTCTGAAATACAAATGACTGAATTATTTTAATAACACTTCACCCTTCTGTGGTTACAATATTGTCTGAGACTACAAATGTAATATTATTTTAAGAAATACGCGCCTTTGCCTGCAAGGACAATAAACACATTCCTATTGCAAGAAGAAAGTTTAAAATACATTAAATTATTCCACAAACATATCCAGCGGAGCTACAACAGCATATACATTCTAGCATTACGTGCAACTTTTGCAATTTTCATTTTTTCAAATTTGAAAATTTAGAAAGTTCAGCAAAAATTAAGGCTTTCACCTTTTTTATAAGCATACTTCGCACTAGCCCAAAAAATTAAAACATTTGAAGCCTTTTTGAGAAAATCCTGTTTTAAAATTTCTTTTATTAGTCACAAAATTACGCGAACATTGTTCATACATTTAAAACATTGTGCATGATCTTATTTACAGATCTATCTTCTAGAACAGATTTCAATGAGAAAGATGTAGGAAAATGCCACAAAAAAATCCAACATTTGTAATTTTCGAAAATTCAGCGAGTTCAAAGAAAATTAGACCTGTGTCATTTTTATACGTGGAATTTGCTAAAATATGTAAAGAAAACTTTGGAATAATTTTGAGAAAATTGTGAAAGTGTCCTAAGCTTCATGTAAATTATCCCCCAAAATCAAAATATCGTTTTCAAATTCATGTGACCACGACATCAGCCAGATAAATCATAGATTAAACATTTTGGCAAAAATACCGCCGACATTTTAGCCGCTAACGTTGTTCATGGACGGACAGATAGATGTTTAGCATAAACCAAGTTTTCGGCATCAAAGCATGGACTACACAAGTAAGAGGCAGATACTTTCTACACATAGGAACAATAATTATTCCCATTCTCGGTATCAGGGGCTCGCAAAATACGTTTTTTCTGTTGAAACATTGTCGGGTTTTGCTGCAGCATTACATTTCTTTTCCTATAATACATATATAGTAGGAGAGAAAGTCAAGATTAACATTAAGTCATAACTTACGAAATATGCTTCTTTCTTAGAATTTGCAAAATTGGCATGTCCGCCACTTGCTTTGGTGTAAGTAGGCTCCATATAACTCCATGGGGTCGTGGTAAATTATTTGTTCTGGCCGTCGTGTGTATTACCCGAGTAGGTGTCACTATTATATCAACCAAAGTGTCGTGTTCTTTGAATAAGTTCTGGGGCAGATCCTCAAACACCTGCAAAAACATTTCAGTCAAACCTTAACACAAAAACCAAAGGATACAGATTCATTTTAACCAATAAACTGGTAATTATTGGGATGGTTAATACACTCACTGCAGGGTGAGGAATCTACATTGCACAAACAGAAATTATTTCGGTAAAGGGGCGGAATTTCTGTTCGGGGATCTCCAAACACCAGCCCAAAAATTTGTTTATGAAAAATAACTTTACTTTAGAAAAGGATTTTTTTCTTGCAATGCCGTACGCGTAGATATTATAGAAATACTCCCTTGGAATGTGATGCAAACAATGTTAATATTTTAAAGCTGGGTATTTTTTCAATGCCCTTCTCTAAACAATGCAGTGACTCATTAACAGAAGCAAGGGCCAGATCAATGTTTTCGAGAGCCTTAAGCATGACCACACTATATGGCTCCCTAATATAAGTAGTATTGAAATATCGAACATACGTAAGGGTCTTCCATAAATTACGTAACACAAATTGGGAGTATTTTGAATACACCCTCTCCCCCCTGTAACGCACCCATAACGTGCGCTTGAAATAACGTGCGCCCATAACGTGCGCCCCCTAAATAATTACTTAACGTCTGCGTCAGCATTCCCCTTTTTAAATGCAAAAAGTGAAACTAAACTACAGCATTAGCACAATTAAAAATTTTATTCATTTCATTTGTGTTGTGTGTTAAGATGTATGATAATTAAAGTCGGAATCGACTGTTAATGTTGACTGCACCTAACAAGAAGAATGAGGAAAAGTTTAGAGTGAAGGAAGGACGCGCGGGTAAGAACATTTCTGACCACAAGCCGTGCACACACCGCCGTTGTGGATGGTCCATGGAGCCAATGTAATTGTATTCTTGAAAATACTACAGATCACTTTTGAATATTTTCTTCGAAATTTCACAGATTCAATAAAAAAATTGTTGACCAAATATTTTCATTAATTGTAACTTCTAATAACTTTATATTATTTATATTTTAAAACAAATTATATTTAGATAATATTTTAATGTTTTAGTATAGGTACTAAAAAAGGAACAATTTCAAAAATGTTATAAAAATGTAAAAAAATTAATGTTACGTAACACTAATCGATTACCCCTTGCCCCTATGTAACGCCGCCTCAAACACCCTTCCCCTCTTTAGCGTTATTTATGGACGACTCCGTAGATAATCAAAATTAATGTTAAAATAAAACTATAGCTCTTTCAGTTTTACGCCATTGGTGCTACAACTATACAGACAGTCTTCTTACTAGAACAGAGTTACGTAATACTCCAATAAATATATAGTATTAGCGAATATAG
Organism: Gryllus bimaculatus; assembly: GCA_017312745.1. Classification (NCBI taxonomy): domain Eukaryota; kingdom Metazoa; phylum Arthropoda; class Insecta; order Orthoptera; family Gryllidae; genus Gryllus; species Gryllus bimaculatus. The sequence goes on from BOPP01000017.1 coordinate 9,807,824, forward strand.
TCTACCGGGCGACCTGCGCAGCCTTGTTGCTCTGTAGGGCTAATGATTTATATCAACAGAAATAGTGTTAACCTCTGTATCTGTACAGTTCGATAGTTCACATTAGTTCGCCGTCATGCCTTGCAGTTCGCATTCATCCCCGAATTGAGTTGTGATGCGTAATAATCTTTATCTGCTCTGAGTTTTTCTTTTGCCACTAAACATACACGAAGTCATATTCTAGTGTTACCTCTGTAAGCAGGCCTTTCACGCCACGAAGCCTACTCAACTTTTCTTTATTAACACTTCTGTAGTTCTTGTACAAATCTTACACGAAACGGAAGGGCATTAGGTCTTGTTCTCTTTCGCGTCTAGTCCGTCTCGTGAACGCGTTATTCGCGATCGTTTCGATTGGTTTATTTTCGATGGATCTTCAACTCAATAAATGTATTAACATCCGAGCTCTTCTACGATGTTGAGGTCCTCTTAACATTCACTCCACGAACTAAGTGTTTGACCTCACGCGCTCCCACTGCGTACGCGTTAGCACTCGGAGACATAGCACTCCCACACCCCTGCACAGCCACCCGTCTACTTTACTCTGCACAGCTTAAGGAGGGAGCAGATACGGCTGCAGTGCGCGCAGGTACGTGATGAATCTTGTTCCTCCTCAACAGGATTCGCATCCAAATCGCTAAATGTATATCAGGAATATTTCGTAACAATAAAGAAACTAATGAATGGAGAGGAGAAAATAATTATTGGAAAAACAAGATTTATCGGCAAAGGATGAAGGAACATGGAAGTAAAAAAAAAATCAGAAAGCACATAACCGATTGCAATTATTCCAACATATCTTAATTTCACTCTTACCTGACAATCATGAACTGTAGTAATAACTGGAGTTGATTCATTTATCGCACCCATTTCCATCAAAATAGCATATTCCAAGTCTGCAAAACCTTCTCCTTTTCCTATTCTAAAACCTAAACAATCACACAGGATGGAAAATCTCAATAAAATATAATATACATGTACTCACGAATATTCTTTTTGCGTAATTTTATATATTATGCCAATACATTCAATCACTGTAAAACTTACTTTTTTTCATAGTGTGAAATTGATCTTTAACGTTACTTCAAAGCTTTTGAATTTTAAATATAATTAAAGTGCTTCTAATTCAATTGGAGTGCGCTTTTTAGGGTTCTTGATAAATAGTGGCTGACGGAAAGGTGCTACTAACCACGTAGACAATTATAATAGTTATAGAGCGCTAGTTGGGTGCAGTATCTTGAATATTGAATGTCATTAAAACGATAATATATACTCCTAACATATTATAAAATATTTTTCACTATCGGGGGATTGCGTAACGGTGCAACCTAAGCAAGAGCCGCCAATGCAATTGTGTGCATTCAACTCAAACGTAGAACTCGGTTATCATCCGGTGGCAAGCAGCTAAAGTATTGCACATTACTGCACTCTTACATATGTGATGTAATGCCAGGCGAAAAATGTACACAAAAGTAATTATTTTGTAATTTTATTAAGGTTTACGGTTGTAAATCATTTTTTAAAAGAAAATTACGACAAAACTTTCATCGATTTTGGTTCTGTAAATACCTACATTAAGAGATTATCGCACCGTAACTCAACGCACTTGTCTCTTTATATATTAGTGTAAATTTAGATTTATTTAGTCCAAAAAATCAGTAAAAACTGTATGTGGTGTGTGGAGGAGAAATCGTATTGTAGATATTCCCATTTTTATTTAGGCCGTTTATTAAAATTTCTCAAGAGTGGTTTCTGTAGTTGTAGGTTGTTAATGGGGTTGGGGAGCCAAAATACAAACAACAAAATACAAAATTGACAGAGCATGCAGCCTCTGAAATGAAACTTATAATTTAATAATAACTAATAACTTAATAAACTAAACAATAGCCTTCTACAGAAATTAGTTCCAAAGTTATGTTCGTTTAAGGCTTTACAAGTGAAAATTGACAGCCATTTGGCAAGTGCACATAAATAATTCCATTTAAAAATAAGTTATGTTACAAGTTACACCATAAAGAATATATCACATTTGTCAGATATATAAACATGAATATGACAAAATATGACAATTTGTTTGGATCAACTTGACACCGTTTTAAAAAAACTCGGTATCTTCGCTTCGCAAACTATAACCCCACGGTCATACGCTTACAGATGCCAGACAATTAAACGACTGCTTTGGATAGATTGATCGCAACTCGCACAAGAAAACGAAGTAATGAAGAAACGACGGCAGATATGCGTTCATTCTATAATTTCAAGATATTTTTATTATTATTTATACAAATATAAAACTGGTTAACAACAGTAATCGATAATACAGCCAGGGCCCACTATCTTTCCTGTAAAGAAAATGTCACTTTAATTTGTTAATTTATTTTGTTAATTTATGTTAATTTAATTTGTAGAGTTGAAAGCAAAAATTACATTCTTAACACAAATGCTTACTGTTCTACATACATGACGGGTTGAGGCAGTAACAAGATATGCCACACTAGCCACAAGCCTCCCCGCTATTCGACTTTTTGGCGAAGTGAAATTTATTTTCTTTCTGCCCCAACCCCTTCATATACAATTCAATTCCTGTAAATATCAATATGACAAGAGCAGCCACGCTTCCACCAAAATTATTAACATTCACGAGAATAGGGAGGTCTGTTGTGGCAGATGTGGCTTATCAAATTAGTGCTACAAGTCTTTCGTGTAGTTTATCCTCATGCAAGGGTTTAGTGCTATACAAGCATGTTACATAATTATTTACGAACCTTGAGAAGACACGGCGACTGAACCCAATATGAGGATATCTATTGTCAAAACGGCATCTAATCCAACTGGTCGACCGAGCTCCTTCGCTCCGTTTATGGTGGAAGCGTATTTGATGTCGTCATTACTAAAACTGTGAGGTGTAAGCCTGACAAAAAGTCCACTCCGCAAACGAGGAATAGGCATTAACACTTCCTTCCGTAGCTGTGAAAAATTATTGTCAAATTAAATTTAAAAACAAAAATGCGCACGTCACATAAGACTCGAATTCTTAGATGTTAACCTATTTTATTTCTCACTTTTAATGTCATTATTTTAATACACTTACAATTTTTAATCATTTCTGAACCAAATACTTGTATCCTATAGACCATGAGTTACCAATGGGGTCGGTATCGATCAATGGGGTCGATGAAATTTTAAAGGAGATCTGAAATTTTAAAGGAGATCAATGAAGAAAACACGTTGGCGGAGGGGGGGGGGAGTATATTCCCAAAAATGAATTGGCGACTGATCGGTGCGGACACAAACAAATATTAACGAAGTTAGTATTGTGTTCTGATGTAAATCCAGAAAAAACACCTAATAATATATTACAAATATTCTCCTTTTCGCATTCATTATTGTTTCATTAGGATGTTTGGAATTATATTTACAATATTGTTCGAGCACGTAAGAAAAAATCGGCAATAACCACAGCAGAAATGTACAGCCAATTAAAAAAATGCACAATATATACTGCATTTTGTACCCACTGCATAAACATGAAGAAAAGAAACTAAGCTACCCATAGGTCTATGCATTTATTGACATTATTTCCAGTGACAATAAAGAAAAAATACACTGTTTGTAGGAAAACATCGTATTTCAAATAAACAAACTTCTTCTGTCAATAGAAACCCCCACCCTGTTTTTAGTTCTATCCGTACGAACAAATTAGAGAAAACATTTGGAACAGTTTTTGAGAAAATGGCGTTTGAACAATTCTGAAAATGGGGAATTTTGAGCTCATTTCCATAGAAAATTTTTGAGTTTTTAGAAAATGTATGACATCATTTTAAGCACATGTACTCGTAAATGAAATAATATAAAGTAATCACCGACAATATAAATATTAACGATCTCCGGCGCAGAACATTTGAATTGTTTGTTTTCTGCTGTTAATTAACGCAAAAGAAGTGTTATAAATGATTGATTTCCCAGTATGGCGTCAAATTTGAATTGGCAATCTATGTGCCAACATAAATCCCGCCGCCAAAAGAATCGAACAATTACATAACGTTCTGTAGATAATAGTACTTAGAATTTCAGTAATCTCAGCCAATATGTCCACCAATAAATCTTACCTGCCAATCTATTATGACTTATACAAAATAAATATACTCAGAACTGTCTTCTACTTTCTTATGACATGCACAGAAATTGAGAAATGGCTTCATCACGCGATGAAGGAGCGAGCTATGGCAAAAGTCTGACACTGCCCAGAAAAGAAATCCAAAACTTCGATAGCAAAAATCAAAAACACAGAGACACACACGTATCAAATTCAACAAAAAATCAATTTATAGTTGGATAAAAATAGATTCAAAAATGAATTTAAAGCGAGATGCAAAAAAACCCGGCGGATAATTTAGGTTTGAAAGGTTTCAAATATTTATTTGTTAGCTGAAATTTGAATATACTTGATTAACTTATTGCAGAGCGAAAATTAGAATCAAGTAATGTTTTTTCGAATGATATTTTTATTTAGACGAAGGTCTAGACTGTCACGACGCTACGCAAGTGCAAGTCCCTCCTAATTGTCACCCAAAACTAGTGGTGCTACATCACATACTTTCTCGCAATACTGCAATGTTATCATTATGTACGGCGGGATGCCGTTGTGTGCTTCGTTAATTTCAAACAGAAATTACGCGAAGACTACTAACACACAAAAATGTAATTATTCTTTTTTTAAAGAGATTGTTTTGTACAAAAGACTGTCTGAGACAAAAATCTTTATCTTCAATTTAGTAGTTTTGAAACGTTTTTTGCAATTTTCGTACAAAAAAACGAACAATATCAGAAAATGAGACTAGCGCCATATTTGTTACAGTTCCTTATTACATATGTGGAGAAAATTTAAAGAAAAACTTGGAGTGGCTTTGACAAAATATATTTGTAAATTTCACTCACTGAACACGCAAAAATTACTCTTTTTTTAAAAAATTGTACATGACCTTTTTCAAAGAGCTAATTTTGTACAACAGAATTTGTCTGAGGCACTAATCTCTATTTTTATTTTATAGTTTTAATTTTTTTTAACTTTCAAAAACCGAATAATACCTGAAAATATGACTAGCCTCATAATTGTTATCGATTTTTTTTTTGTAAATTTCAATGAGAAAATGAGCAAAAACTATTTGCTTTTTCAAAATCTTGTCGTGACATTTTGAAGAGCTGATTTTGTACCATAGTCACTGCCTGAGACAAAAATCTGTATCTTCAATTTAGATTTTTTTTCAATTTTCGAAAAATTGGGAACGACAACGAAAATGAGAACTAAACGACAATTAAAATTTTTAGTTTCAAATTCCACGGTCCGCGAAATCACTAAAACGATTGGGGAAAAAATAATTTTGGAGAAAATAGGCTGAACGGTTTATACGCTAGTGTTGTGCACAGGCGGACGGACAGTCACGTTTTGCAGTCAATCGATTATTCGGTAACAAGGACCCACAAAATAAGGATTCTCGCTACATCCCGAGTTAGAGGATTTTCCTTTCTATATTTCACAACTAGATTTATCTAATTTTTCCTTACAAGGACCCGGCAATAAAGAGTTTGTGTGTCTAAAATTCGCCGCATTCCGGTACACGATTACAATACTTTTCTTATGTTCGTAAGTGCGAGAGAGTAACTAGTGCTACAGAATAGCACAGACTTTCCCGTATTAGTATTCTATTTCCTTTGGTCTCGGCTGGCTATAGTAACTTGCCACATATGCTATCCAGCAGCCACAGCAGCCAAAAATACATTTTTTTCAATTCTTCGGCTTCCTAATTGTAGAACGGAAATATTATTTTAAGAATATTAAAGAACACTAAAATCTCGTCCTAAATGGCAATTTCCTTAGAAAAATTTGGAGCCGTTTTAAGAAAAGGGCATTTAAGCGCTACTGTAAATTCGAAATTTGAACCTCTTTTCACAGAAAAGTATTGAGTTTTCGAAAAACTTCATATTCATTTTAAGCACTTCCAGTCACAAATGCAATAGTGTTTACTACTGGAAATGTGCAAATTAAACGCGTGAAAGCTTTCAAAAAAATTACATTTGTGTAATTTTTGAAAAAAAATGAATACAGCTAAATTAATTTTATGTTTATAAACAGTTCAAATAGCACTATCTATTGAAATGTTTGAAGAAAAATTTGGAGCCGTTTTAGAGAAAAGGTGGTTTGAGCGTTTCTGAAAATGCGAAATTTTTATCTAATTTTCACGGAAAACTGTTTAGTGTTTTCGGGAAACTTTATTTAACATTATTTAAAGCACATGTACTCATAAATCCATTAATGTTATTAAAGTGCCGCTAATGCAAATATTAACGACGTGAGAGACCATTCAAAAAATTACATTTTTGAAAACACAAAAAGATAGAGCAATATGGTGTTCATGTCATCTTATAGAGAGAATTTAGTACTATCCCTACCAAACGTTTGAAGAAAAAAATGGCGCCGTTTTTTAGGAATCCTTGTTTTAATATCTTTTTTAAATTGGTCATATTGCTCGCAATATTGCGCGAAAACCATTTTTTATAAAAATGTACATGACCTTACTATGGAGAACAAATTTTATTTTAGAGAAAAATCTCTAGCTTCATTTTTTTAGTTGTAAGAAGACGCTCGTAAAATTTGACATTTTCGAAAATTCAGAGTTGAATCAGAAAATTAGACATATGCCACCTTTATAAGTATCTTTTAGTTTATAGTACAATTTATTCTATTCTTGCAAGAATTTTAAAGAAAAAATTATGAGTTGTTTTTTGGGAAAATTTTGATAATGTAAGGAGGACTTCCTATAAATCCTCCTTAAATTATCCTAATTCCTTATCCCCAAATTTTAAAGACTTTTTTGCAAAATCTCAAAGATTCGACTCGAGCCAGATCCGCACAAACTTCTGGGGGTTTGGAAAAAATCTTACGCATGTTTTGGCGCTAGTAGTATTCACAGATACCAGACGGACGGACGTTTTGAAAAAAAAAAAACACTTTTTATGAGAGAACCCCAAAATGTGTATTTCCGTTGAAATCTCGAAATCGATTTTCCGCAGTATTACATAACTTTCCCTACACTATGGATATTACTCCGTATATACGTACTACGTATACGGGAAAGTAAAAAGAAAATCTTAAAAGATAATAATTTTCATACATTGTAAATAGTGGTGCGACAGAACGGCACAGACTTTCTCGTATTCGTTTTCTATTTCCTGGGCTAGCTATTCTGACTTGCCAAAATACTCTTGCCAGCTGCCATGTATCGCCGCTCACAGTACATTTTTTGATTTTTTCTTAATTTTTCGGTTTCCTAATGGAAGAACGGATACATTATTTTTAAAATATTAAAGAATAGTAACACCTCGTCCTCAAAGGCAGTTTTATTTGGAAAATGTGGAGCCGTTTTCATGAAAATGTTTAAACGCTACTGTAAATTCGAAATTTGTAGCTCTTTTTCGCAGACATTTTTTGAATTTTCGAAAAACATTATTAGAAGTCATTTAACCCACATTAACTCTCGACGACAGCGAGCAGGATTCAGTGCGGAGAAGTTGTGAGCAAAATAAAGGTTAAACCGTTCTCGGTAGTGAAAACAGCGATAACGTTTGATGTACGGGATGGTTCTGAGATATTCGTCGATGACGACAAGGTAGATGAAATTCCTACGGGCAACGGTAAACGAGGCTTTAGCTCAAATTTTACTAGTAAATGAGATACAAAACGAAAAGAGTGACACACGCGCAATAGGAAATTTTAGATTCGGTCGTGCAGGACTTGTTAAATCAAGGCATCATTTCGCATAGTAATAGCCCTTGGTGTGCAAATATAATACTAGTTAAGAAAAGCTCGTCGGGAGGCGAAACTAAGTACAGACCACGTATAGATTTTAGAACCCATAATAATGTTATGACAAAAGGAGTATTTCCTCTCCCAAACCCATATGAAGTCTTCGATGAGTTAAGCGGGGGTGAGCATTTTCTCATCTCTAGATCTTTGTTCTGGGTATTGGCAGGTAGAATTAGAGGAAGACAGTTAATAATTCACACCAGTAGTTAGTACTCCAACTGGCCATTACGAATATAATATACTTCCCTTCGGTTAGGCCAACGCACCTAGATTGTTCATGAGATTAATGACGATTGTATTGGATAGAAGAATAAACAAAGGTTCCATTGTATATTTAGATATATACGATTCGTCTCTGAAATGTCATCTTGAAGGCCTTAAGGAAATTTTCCGAAGGTTGCGAAATGCAAATTTAAAATTGAAGCCAGAAAAATGTCACTTTTTTAAGCAAAGAACGAAATTTCTGGGACATATAATATCGGTAAACGGATAGTAGATAAAGAAAAAGTGATGCAATTAGACAATTTCCTGTCCCCAAAACAGTGAAAAATATTCAAGCATTTTTAGGACATGTTTTATGAAAAGAATAAATGGTAAAGGGAAGGGAACGTCTTTGACAGAGAGAAAAATTATTATCAGGTTGCATAAGCAATGCAAATCGTAACAGTAAATTTCTCAGATTTTAATCAGACCAAGCAATAGAATTCTGGGTGTTATCTATGTTTAGTGTGAGGAAAACATTGAAAAACGTGGGAAAACATGATCGTCCAAAGAAACTTAGTGGAACAGAGGGGCGTGCAATTCCACGGAAAGTGAAGAAAAATTCACGATTAAAAGCACCAAAAATAGCAAGTGAACTTGAAAATGCTACCACGCACGGCACACATGACGAACCAAATCTTACGCAGTGTTTCGATAGAGATTATCCCTATCGTACTATTTCCTTACATGAAGGGAGTGCCCTCGTTTAGTCAAGCCTCTACAACCCACATCGAGTTACCCAGCTGTACTTAATCAGGTTGAAATGTGCTTAGGCATAAGTGGCATGACGTGTATGAGTTGCGGAGAAAGTCAGTTGTACCAACTCACCCCCCGCCCCCCCCACTCCACAACCGAGGCATGTGCCATCTAGGATTCCCAGGCCCGTTGCCGAATTATGACTGCATTAGAGGAGGGGGTATGGATGGTTCTTGGAAGTAGATGCACAAACGCCAATGAGAACTCAGAAGCCTGTGATGTGAGAGGCAATGTCACATCTCAACAGTACGTACTGAACAATTCCAAAATACGCTGGCCACCACGTCAGTGACGCGGCTCGTCCCGGATAGCCTAGACAACACAATGTCATTTCCGGCAGTCAAAACCAGGCTGCTTGCATAGAGCATGGCCGTGAGTTCAATGACCTCGCCGACGAAGCGAGATAGTTCAACGGATGTTTCTCGGCCAGCCACATATATCGAGAGGACTAACGCCTATTGGACAGCGCACGTAAATGGCGAGACGGAATAGAGACACAAAGAGAGGTACGGAAGAAAGTAAAGTACATTACTGAAAATATTGTTAAGAGATGGAAAACTAGGAGATGAAACACATCATTCACATACATTGAGCCTAGGCCACTGCTTCTTGTATGGATTTGTTTTAGGCAACAATAAATTATTCTTGGGTCTTATAGGAGAAATGTTTCCCTTTCCATCTCTTATGCTACTCTGAAGAGAGTGTATTTAAATATATCTACTGCTTTTTTTCAGGTATATTGCATTTAGCATCTCCAGGTCTGTTATTGTTGCTCTTCAGGTGTGATGTAAAGGTCGTTCCCGTTGTCTGTAGTTGGATTCCAAGACACTTCGGGGAGGTAGTTCTGTTAAGTTGTTTCCTGTTCGATGTGAAGGTGTTTCTTTTTGCCACTTTTCCTCATTTTCGGAACATAATGTATCCCGTTTTCTCTGCATTGATAGTCCTTTCATTTTCTTCGGTGCAGACCAGAAAAGTATCAAGAGCGTTTTGCAGATTTTCCTTGCATTTCTTTGTTATTGTAATTTCGTCCGCATATATTAATATTTCTACATCTTCTATTTCACGTATCTTTTCTGCAATGTCCCACAGCATGATTATAAACAGTATCGCACTTAGCGGGTCACCTTGCATCACTCCTGTTTTGGTTGGTCGGTCGCAAAGTGCATATGTTTTTATCTATTAGTACATTATTTTCTGCTAGGATGTTCATGATTAATTTTGTTAGCCATGTTTTTCCTGCCAGGTATTTCACATTCTGCCAGGTTTTTCTCCGTCTGTTTACTCTGTTGAAAGTCTCGGAGAGGTCGATAAAATAGCATATAACTTTCCGTTCGTTTTTTCTAGCTGTCCATTGATTCTTTGCATCAGGTTCTCCACTGCTGATATCGTTCTTCTCGAAATGCAAATTGCTTGTTGAATAGTAAGTTTTTGACTTTTTCCATTAGTCTTGTAGTGAGTTTAGTTAGCGTTTCGTAGGCTACCGATCTAAGACGATCCCTCTGTAGGAGTTCGGGCAGTTGGATCTCAGTTTCCTTTATGTAGATGTTTCAGAAGCGCTGTGCGCCATTCAGGGGGTATTTTTCCTGTCCGCAGACACGTGTTCATTATTTTGGTCCATGCTTCACCAAGATGTAAAAGATACTGCTCATAGGAGATGTCGTGTAGTCCCCGTGTTTGTTTTTTAATTGTATGAAGTAATTGCGGCCTTCACTTAAGTTTCCGCAAAGGGTTCACATTCCTCCCATTCTTCATGAATGATTTCAGGTCTTGTTTCTCTTCGTACAATTGTTCTTTGCATATGCTCCTCTAGTGGCGTAGACTCAATGTATGCGAGTGACGTTCCCTAGTTTTCTATCACATAAAAATATTTTCTGTAAAGTATTTTACTTCTTCCGTAAGTATCTCTCTCTGTTTCTCTATTCCCTCTCGCCTTTTACATGTGCTGTCCAATAGGCGTTAATCCTCTCGATAAATGTGACGGGCCGAGAAACATCCCTTGAACGACCTTGTTTCGTTGGCGAAGTCATTTAACTTACGGCCATGCACTGTGTTCCGGGCTTCTGAGTTCTCATTGGCGTTTAGGTATTCCCTCACAAGAACCTTCGATTCCCCTTCCTCTAATGCAGTTATAATTCGGCAGCGAGCCTGTAAATCGCAGACGTCACGTGCCATGATTCTGGACAGAAGGCCCGACTTTCTTCTCCACAACCATGCAAGTCTGCCAACTATGCCTAAGTACAGTTTAACCTGATTCAGTACAGCTGGGTTAGAAAGCCTGACAAAAGGTCACTCCTTTCACGTAAGGAAATAGCACGATATGGATAGTCCGTGAAGTCGAAACAGTGCGTGCGATGTTATTTCGATCGTCATGTTTGTAGCATTGTAGCGTAAATGCTGCTTCGTACTTAATGTGTGTTAAATAGACTACTTTGTCTAACTAGTGTTGCGTTAGAGAGAATCGTGAATTCGAAATTGTAACGAGAAAGAATAGAAGTTTTGTGTGTATGTGAAAGGAGTTGGTATGGTGAGTTCATCCAGTTCATTGGTGGTAGTGGATGAGTTAGTTACTTGTGGCAGGGAAGAGTAGTGAAACGTTTCATTGTGTTATAGACAGGATTCTTCACATTCCTTTTGGTTCTTTCTCCTATTCTGAAAAACTGAAGGTAAATTAGTGGTCGACAACCATTAAATATTACCACAATACAGAGCAATTGTGTGTGTGATTTCAGTGGTAAGATATATGAAAGTGATCATTGGATTTGAGGGTGTGAGATTAAAAATGTATTGATGGGCGATCTTCGTTCGAGCCCTCAAGTCAAGAGGATGTGACCGCTGTATTTGCTAGAAAACAGCGGCGAAAAGATCTCTAGTTCAAAAGTTGGGTTTAATCCGCGCACGTTTTCTTGAGCTCTGGTTTCGCTAGTGACGAGAGGAGTGGGGGGAGTTGGGTTATTTTGACAAAAATAATTTTATGTCATTTTTTAGTTCGTTTTTTGATGCAAAATAGTTTCATTACACGGGAGCAAACATCTCTGGTTATCATATTTTGTTTACAATGCTCGTTTCTATCATTTATTCTAATTCAACCAATGTTGGCAAAGGAGTGGGGGTAGATACTCCGGAGCTCAAGAAAACTTGCGCGTATAATATGTACTTTTTATGATTAATTTTTACTTTCACCTTACACGTACCTATATAGGGGGTATTATACGTAGTATAGGGAAAGTTATGTAATGCTGCTGAAAATCGATTTTGAGTTTTCAATAGATATACACGTTTTGGGATGCCCTGATACGGAAAAAAGTGTTTTTTTAAAACGTCCGTTTGTCTGTCCGTCATGAGTCCGTGAACATTACTAGCGCCTAAACAAAGCGTAGGATTTTTTTCCAAATTGAAGAAGCCCTCGTGCATCATCGTCGAGTTGAAGCTCTGACATTTGAAAAACATTCTTTAAAATTTGGGTGTACTTTACATGAAGCCCTCCAGGCATATTCATAATTTTCTCTAAAACTGTTCCGAATTTTTCTTCACACTGTTGAGAGAGGTAGTGCGAAATTACTCTATTAGATGACATGGACACTATATTGCTGTATTCGTTTGTTTTTTCACAAATGTATTTTTTGTCGTGTCTCTCACGTCGTCAATATTTATATTAGCGGCAATTTGTTCACAATATTGCATTATGAGTACATGTGCTTTAAATAAAGTAATGTAAAGTTCCAGGTAAACTCAACAGTTATCTGTGGAAACTAGCTCAAATTTCTGCATTTTCAGAAACGTCCAAAATACCATTTTCTCAAAAACAGTTACACATTTTTTTTCTTCAAACTTTTCGAAAGGATAGTGCTAATTGCACTCTTAAATATGATGTAAAATTCATTTGGGGTCATTTTTGTTTTGTTCTGAAATTATACAAATGTAATGTTTTTGGAAGATCTCTCACGCCGTTAATATGCACATTACCACCAATTAGTAAACACTATTGTATTTGTGAGTTAATGTGCTTTAAATAACTTTTAATAAAGTTTTTCGAAAACTCAAAAATGTTGTGGAAAAGAGCTTCAAATTTTGAATTTACAGTAGCGCCTAAACATTTTCATAAAAACGACTCCAAATTTTTCCAATAAAATTGCCAATTAGGACAATATTTTACTGTTCTTTAAAAAAAATATTTCCGCTCTATTTGGAATTCGAAAAATTAAGACAGTTTAAAAAAATGTACGTTAGGCGGCGATAGATGGCAACTGGCAAGAGTATGTAACAAGTCCGAATAGCTTGCCAAGGCCAAAGGAAATAGAAAACTAATATGGGAAAGTCTTTGCCATTTGTAGCACCACTAGTTTCCACAGCGATGAGGTTTTCTTCAGTCAAAGCAGTCGCCGGACGCCCGCCCCTCTCCCCGTCTTTCGACAAAGTTGTCTTCTTAAATTCTCGAAACTACTGAAAAATTGTCGCACGGGAAGACGCAAGGTCCCCGAAGGACAGTTAGAAACGACTAAGGCTTTCAGATTCGTTTAAATCACTTTTGAAGTAATAATCATTTCAAGAAAGTGCTCTCTGGCCGGTTTCATTCTGACAACTGAATGCCTCCCCGTCGCCCACAGAAAGAAAAGTTACATCGATAAGTCGAGCATGTTCCTACTTACATGCATTACATCGCTGTGGAAAGATAACAATGGACCACAAGGCAGTATATCTCAAAACATACGTAGCTACCTCCGTATGTTAGAAAGAAAAAAAAAGCCTTTAGCGATACTTGAAATACTTTCGGCTCTTCCAATTCATCATAAGCACAACCCTCTGGATGTTACATACGAGAAATCGTGGAAAAAACTATTGCGCAGACACGAAGCGTTTCTCAGCAAAATGTCACAGGAAACATTTGCTCATCGAACTGAAGATAAGACAGTGTATTTTTACTGCCTGAAAGAACTCAACCTGTTCCAGTTTGTTTGTTTTGTGTGTTGTTGTTTTTTTCTTCCTACCGAAAATCGAAATAAAATTCCAGTTTCAAATAGACGTGTTACTTCCCTACAATGAAAATATCTTCCTCTTGTAAATACTCAGTATTTCTATCTTGTATAATAATAATTTTTAAAGTTTGTCAACATCTAAAGTTGCCACCTCTTCGAGTTTCACCCGGAGACTTCGGGTTTCGTGACCGATTTCCGGGCTCCGAGTTTACTACTTTCATCGCCAGGTCATGCACAATATTGAATGTAATACGCGTTCAAATGTTTCTGATTCTTAGATTTCAAGAATTTGCACGCAATTTCATTTTTTTAAATTAAAAATTGTTTTACTTGATGAGATTCGTAGAAATAAATAAAAATTGGTGTTTTCTCTTTTTTTATAAATTACAAATAAAAATATTAAATGAATTTACATTAGAGCTCGACTTTATGAGAAGATCTTTGCAGATAACAAGACTGGATAAAATAAGGAACGAAGTGGTGTGGGAAAGAGCTGGGGTTCAAACAACCATAACCAGAAGACTAGAAAACAAAGCTCTTCAATGGTATGGACATGTCCAGAGGATGCGAAATGAGAGATGGCCAAAACAAACTATAAATTGGATACCTGAAAGAAGGCGTAAAAGAGGTAGACCTAGTTTAACCTGGAAGAAATATATATACGAAGTCATGGAGGAGAAAGGATTGGAAGAGGGTCAATGGGAGGACCGAGAATTATGGAAATCGAAAACGGCAAACTCTAAGGGGTAGAAACCGTCGAAGAAGAAAGAAGATGAATTTACATATATTTCTACGTTTAACTGGCTCACTATAGACCAGTTCTTTTCAACGGATTTTCTCAATTATGGGAAACATTTGGTCCGACTTGAGAAACAGTACCGAGGATGAGAGTTGAATTAGTCAAAGCAGAACTCTTTACAAAACTAAACTATGATATGCCTAGCGCCGAATTTCACAATTCGTAAACAATAAGCACGTATGCTTACTAAAGAAAGCAGTTTCAAATGAGAAATATACTTTGAAGAAAAGTTCGTTTTTAAAAATAAATATTACAGAAAAGTAATGTAGAGATTCTATTTTTAATGTTATCATTTATTAGTTTTATAGATTGTTGACTATGGAAATGTAATTTATTTGATTGTTTCTAAACTAATAAATTAAAATTATGATTGTTCAATTAAAAAAATATGTGTAAATGTTAAATAAAACATACCCTACCCCCCTGCTCATGAAAATCTCTGGGTGAGTATGTGTCAATAGGTGGCAATTCTATCATCATCAATGGCTAAATTTAAAGAACATCTTAACAAAATTGGAACTATTCAGGAGAAAAAAATTTCCATTACAAACTAATAAAAAAAAGGATAAATTTCAACAAATTTCCAGTCAATTTCAGTGATCTTATCTTTTGGATGACATTATTACCTCAAAACCATGCCAAATACCTGCAATGCTTGTCTTCTCACTGGTTCTTGTGGTTTATCAGGTGAAATTTTGATGCATTTTGCATTTCTAAATACTTCCAAATCTGCCAGTTTCTGTGCAGCAGCTTCACTTCCTTTAAAATTTGGAATTCTACCATGGACAGGGCGAGGAAATAGTGCCAAATTGTGTTTTTCCAAATAATCCCACACTTGTTTTCTGATACTCTCTTTTGTAATATGTTCCAGGGTGTTATTCACTACAATGAAGTAAAAGTAAACCATAGGTATAAAAAAGATAGAAAATACAATTATAATGTAATTTAACAAGTGAAATAAATTACTTATTGTAATATTTTCTTATAATAACTAACTTCTTCAAAACAAACTTTTATCAAATCACAAGGTGTAAGTGCGAAGAACATATCGTTGCCCATGCACTAACTTAAAAAGATTTTTGGGGTATCATACAAATCCTCTTTCTCAGTAGTCTCTATTTATCCTCTTTCTATTCATATACTGCACTATACGGAAAACCAAATTAATTAATTTTGCAGATAACACTGTTAAGGATTTTTTTAAAAATCACTTTGTTAATGCAACACAGCACAATCTACGTATAGTGCTATTGACAAATATTAGCTTATTGAACATGACTTCAACTTCAGATAGTACTCTTTTGCAATGAAATTCATTTTAATACAGGCAATGAGTCAGTAAGGCTACAATGGGTCAGTGTGCAGTATTTCCCGTTGTTGTACTGCAAGAAGTTTGAGTTCAAAACTGAGGACCTTGCTGTATGCTCTACACACAATAATATGGTACATGATGATCAAAATGGCATTTGCAAAAGCAAGAATGATTTAGGAAATGGTTGTGATTAACTTTAAAAATGTAAATTAAAAGTGAGAGTAAGTAAATAAAGAAAAGTACGGCCAGAAAATTCTTATTTGCAAAACATTTCTAATGGCAACTTTACATATCAGTAATAAAGTTATCACTGCCCAAAAGAAGAAAAATGATACTGAAATATTAACATAGCATTTGCACGATAGACTGGGAATCATAGTACAGTTGACATCATAAAGAAACTGTATAAAACATACAAACATATAGAAACTGTATAAAACAACTATACCTATATATAAATAAAAGGAAATGTGCATATATGACAAACTACTACACAGGTTTCAATGAAATTTTCACACTTCGTTCTTATTAATAATGGGAGTGTTTACAGAGTGGTTTGAATTAAATCAGACATGAGGGTGTGTTGATGATTTATTCATTTACTGCGAATGCATGTCCAAATTTCAGGGAGAATGTTTTAACAATAGGGTACTTGACAACCATGTCCAAACCAGGACACAGAACAAACCCATACTTGCGACTAAGTCTTTCATCTCTTAGAATTTTTGCACAGCGTAGCGTAAAACATGATTAACAATCACAGGAACAGTAGTGTATGATGTGCAATACTCTGCAGTAGAAAAACATTTCTGGGTCCACTAGTTTAATACGTATTTCAGACCCACCATCCATCAGAGTATTTTTTAAATTTGGGGAAACTACAAGGGGTGACCAGCAATTACAATTCGAAAGAGAGAAAGATCTCATTGCATTATGTTACGCACTGGTAACTCCACATGCCTATCAGGATTTCTACAGAAGTCTGCCTACACACGAGAATCACACAGATGAACTCTGATAATCATTAATTGTTTGTATTAATAAGCAGTAGTTAAGTTAAAAAACAAACTATCTGCAAAAGGTTGTTCATATAATGTGTGGCATAATATGGCACTAACTGAAAAAAACAAATTAGCATTAGGTAATAAGGAAAGCAAACAATTTTTCAATTAAAAATTGACATATATCCACACACAGTGAAAAAAAATCATACCTTTTTATCAATATTCATTATATTTCAAACCACAATGAAACTATTCTCTCTTCTGCTGAAAACAGAGATTTTTGAGATAGTGTTGTATTGTTCTTGGGCAACGAAATTATGGATATACTGCTAGTTGAAAATCATTGTGGAAAACTCCAAATCATTAATTTTTTAGATATGACCATCGGAATAATGGGACATAAATAATTTTTTATATAAAAGAGGGTAGCATATACATCGACTTCTTTCTTTGATAATTGTTAAGGCTATAATAGTAGAATTGAGTTGCCCTCTCATTAAAGGGAAAGGAAAATTTGCTGTAAAAAACACCATTTCCCCTCCCCACCCCAAAAAAGTAACAGAATCAAGCCACTATGACTGTCAAAAGAGAAAGTGAAATAGAATTTCTACAATAAATTATTTGAATAATAAGTAGGCCACGGAAAGAAAACTGATCACATGTTACAAGCTGTAGCAAAAGTACCAAAACAGGAAAACAACCAAAAATGACAAATTCCAGTAAGCTAACAAAAAAATGGCTCTATTGCATAAATCAATTCACTGCCTGTTGTAATACAAATTCCATGAATGGATCACTCGTTTCAAAATGTTTTTGATTAGATTGGTAAAGGAGATCAAAAATCAACAGAGCCTGCTTCAGAACTTTTGTTGAAATGTTTTGTTTCTCCTTACCCCTGGATTTTTAATTTTTATTTATTTGCAAATGCGTGTAATGAAACATGTTTCTATAAACAATCAAAATTATTTTCTATTTAAACACATTTTGTTTACTTTTCTAAACTTAACATGAATGCATGAACACTCCCTAGGCACACCTATAACAATAGCTACTGTTTGAGTAACGTAAAACACACATTGTCTTGACGATATAAAAATACAAGCAATATCATTAGTAATACACATGGAGACCCTATTCTTAAATTCATGAAACATCATTTCTAATTTCAATTAACATGATGGAAACACACACATGAACATTTGGATTACTTCTCAGGTAACAAATGAAAATCAATATAAAACTGTCAAGATGTAATTTCTGAAGTTCTATCTTTTTTACAAAACAGTATAAACTTCTGAAAAATAACTGATATGATAAATGAGAAGGAGAAAGCCAAATTACATGCCAAAAGCAGTCAAACTACTCTATGTGCACTGAATTTAACATACACTATTTACACCAAAAACTAATGTCACATTAATCTTCAAGTTTATGAACAGCCCAATATTCACAGAAAACACTAATGAACTGTTGAATAAGTTCTTTATCAAGAGTTTTTAATGCCCGCTGGTGAATTTCTTTAACCTTTTTTGGATCCCCTTTTTTAACTTCAAATTTTACATACTCCATCCAGACACCAATATCATGCTTGCCAAACTGGTCACAAGCAAATTCAAAACACCTTGTAATTCGAGTCATTTTCACTTTTGGTTGAAGACTTTCCAATTCTATCATTTTCTTATGAATATCAAAACAGAATGGAGGCTGATAACACAATGCATCATACATTGTACGAGCAGCCTTTATTCCTTTCACTGAAACAATCCACTCCAAATACATTTGCTTCAAAGCAGATGAAACAGAAGGTCCTTGTTTCATACCATCTTCAAAAAGTTCCTTAACTTTATCCACAGACTTTGTTTTCCAGTACTGAATTACCATTTTCCAAATAGAAAGAGATTCATTATTTCCCAAGGAAGCAGTACCACGTTTGAATACGTCCATGACATTTTGGTCTTGATCTTGCAACATATAATGACGCAGCAGCAATTCACACAATTCTGTACTAGAGGGAAACTTTTCAGTAGCCTTACATAAAACTACTGATAAATTTTCTGTGCCAATTCCAACCATGTCAGCCCACTGTATGTAATGCTTTTCTTGCAAACGATCTGCATCATGAGCACTCTGGAAAGCAGAAAACAACAGCTTTCTCTTGACCTTCTTTAGAATTCTAATATCTTGATTAATTTCTATTAACGCATCCAAATACAGCTCCCACATTCGTTCTGTATTTAAGTGCTTTAACCCATTTTGATATACAGTAAAGCAGCGTCTGATTCGCATATAATGAACTTTTTCACTCTCAGTTTTTGCAGCTTGATGGGGAACAGAATTTTCGTTTGTTTCAATTTTACCTTCCTCCATACTTGAAAAATGATCTGAAGCAAAGTGAGTACCTTTCAATTCAAGACGAGCTAATGTATCCCAAGTCAGTTCATCATCTGAAAAATGTATCAACAAATCTTTCATCATTTCTGACTGTAGTTTTTCAGTAAAATCAAAATGTTTTGCAATATTGAAAAAACTAATTAGAAAAGAAGCTTCCGGAATCCTTTTAATAGCATTTTCATAAATAAATTTGGCATTTTGACAACCAATAACAGGATCTATCGAGTCTACAGGATCTTGTATTGCATCCTTCCACTGCAACACATGGCTTTCAGAAATGTGTGGCTGTCCTGAAGAATTAGCATCCCCACTTTGAAGAGAATCAGGATTTACAGATGAACAGGAATCATTTTCTTTCTCTCCTGGGTGAAGTTTTGAACCCTCAAATGCCATTTCCTTCTGTTTCTTTTCTGAATAAATCAATTCCAACCTAAAAGCCTCTTCAAAGAGCAATTTGGAGGTCGGATGGTGTCTCAAACCTCTCATAATGAATTGGATAGCATTTTCAATTGATTCGTTTTCTTCAAATTCCCAATCTGCAGCAAGTTTCCACAAACTTGGTTTGGAGCTATGAACACCTAACATGGTAATCAACTTGTTGCTCACATTAACCTTAAAAATCTTAATTTGCTTACAAAATTTCATGTACGATAACCATAAATTAATATCTCTGCTAAATCTATTAAGAGCATGTTCAAATAATTTATTGACACGACGGGCAACAATCATATCCACTTGATTATGCTTCTTCTCAACAAGCCCAAGCTTCTTCCTCCGAGTCTTCACCAACATTAGCAAATTCATTTCATATTGGATGTATTGTACATAATCTTCCAAGTTTTTTGTTTGTCTCTGAATCTTGTACTGAAATCTTTTTCTCGATTTTATAATTTTGCGAATTTCAGCTTCATTGAATATTCGGAATTGTTCTAATTGTTCCAATTCGGGGATCATCTCCTCCGTTTGAAATTCCACAAATTCTGCCATATTTTCTTGATTTCTTAAGTCTGTCGAAAAAAAACTAGTTCTCTATATTATTAAACAACACGCACGGATTCACTAGAAGCAAATCACTCTCTCCTCTCTTGTGTCACGTACAGTTTTGCATGGTTTTGCAGAAGCATGCACACACTGAAAACACGAACCCTCAACACAAGATAGGTTATGAACAAGGAAGCATCGGGAATCATAAAACAATTGTTTTACCAACTTGAACACACGAAAAAGCTTTGTGGGATTTATCAACGTCATTCTATACTTTATATTATTGAGTATCTCCAACCCCAAGAGATCATCCAACAAAAATCAGGCAAATGAATAAATGCTTAATACATTTTGTGTATTACCAAATCTCAATGAAGAAGCAGAAATTGAAAGAAAACAACGTAGCCTCCAGCCGCGAGAGAGATGCTTATGATTTCATTAGATGCCTAGATATGCGAATAAACATGCATAAATATTACGAAGAACTAAACCGAGTGTATAAATACAAAAGTGTAGATATACAAACACATACTAATGTCTATATAGGGGGAGATTTCTCTGAATTGGCACTTTTTATCCGTTGCTTAAATGGATAGCTAAGTGGAATTTCTTGACATTTGGTTAGAATATGATGCTAATAGTACATCATAATTCTAACAAATGGTCAAAGAAATTCCCACTTAAAGCTTAAATAAAAAAATAAAAAATAAATAAA
>BOPP01000017.1:9828943-9954937 GCA_017312745.1 Gryllus bimaculatus
GCAAGTTGCTGCTAGTCTTGTGATATTGTAGACAAATACATTATTTCAGCGACATATATATCAAATAATAATTGCCTTGTTTTGTAAAAACTTGCCTAACACGGACTGGAAATGCTGTTAAAATAATCAAACAATTTTGAATGTGAAAATTAAAAAGCTTCGTTTTGGAATTGTAATAAAAGAACTGTGAGTAATAATAATTACTCTGAATATCTAAAGTTGATTTTTGAAATTTAAAATATTTAGGGCTCTGTCAAAATGACGTAGATATTTTGCATACACAGTGAAATTTCATATGAAAGTTAATGTTTAGATGATTTTATTAAATGTAGCAAAATTTGAATGGAAAATGAATGTCGTGAACAATAAATCCTCTATTAATATTATTGATAGGTACGTAAAATGTAATCCATTTTTACTACATACACTCAAATTTGACACCGAATTAATTCAGAATTGTTCTACCGTTTGTAGTTTCAATGAGGATGTTTGTGTGTGGACTTAGGTTACTGCACATTATTACTATATTTACACAATCAGATAGCTATAGAAAATTAAAAAGCTTGTTTTGCAGCCTCAACAGAAGAAATCTGTGCCAATTGTTATTTTATTTTAATTAAGATATTCCAACCAAAAGAAGATAGTCTAAAAATTCAGGAAAAGGCAAATGAAATTTGTTATATTTCCACAAATTTCCAGCATGCAAATTCCCCTTTAATCTTAGAACACTAGCATATTTACTGTAGTTGTATACTAACTTCAGCGGAATCGATTTTTGCCCACATAAAAGTAGTGTAATTTATACATTTGTTTCATTTTCCTTGGTTTACAAAGTATTAAAATAGTCTCTGAACCAATGATTTGATATTGTATCAAAATTCAATTCTATTTTAGCTAAAAATGTCACCAAAAATTAAGGCTGGTATGATTTCATCATGATTTAAATAAAATGATAATTTAAAAAAATCAATTAAGTTAATATTTATGATTTGTAAGTGTGAAAATATTTGAAAAAAAGTTATGCAGATAAGACTTAAATCTTTACACAGTTTAATTGTAACCACCGACTCACTCGATTACCTGATTTCTTCGGCGATTCAGCTTTGCCCGGCTGCTTCGTCGCACACTCCCTAGAGGGAGCATGCGTGATTGCCTAATACTGGATTGAAAGATGAGGCATTTCTATTATAGCTTTAATCAATATTGGATTCAGTGCGGGTGAAGCCAGTGCCAGAAACAACTTACAACTAATCGTAACTTAAAAAAGGCGGCATGGCCAGAGTTCGTATTAGCCCGTGGTTTTCGCCCTCTCGGGTGGTCATGATCCAAGCTCCAGGGGCGGCGTTCGGCATCCCAGCGCCCGGCAGGTCGGCGGCGGTCAGCCTCGGTCGGTGCTTGCCCCAGGTTCCTTGAGGCGACCACTCGGCGGCCGCGGTGGCGGCCCACAGTCACCGGATTAGGCCAGTGCGGCGTCGCTCAGCGCGGGCAGGCGGCAGGGCCGCGCCCTAGCGAAGGCGGTCGCTTTGTGGTCGTGTCTTTCAGGCCCCCGTACCACTTTTCTTTGCGGTCAGGCACTCACATGTGGTGTCCCGTCCATAGTTCGGCTTACGTTACGGGAGTCGGCTGCGATAGTGCGAGCGGCGCGGCATTCGAGCGACCAGCACGGATAGCCCGGTTTCGAATAAAATAATAAGCCTATCGCGGCATCCGAAACACGGTGATCTCGTCGCTGCTCCAAAAGAAGTGGCCGTTGTCTTCGCGGTCCCTCAGGAAGGCTCGTGTGTCACGTGATTTCCCCCGCGTCTCACATCGCAATTGGTAGTCGCGGCCCCCGTGGTTTCTTCGTCTACCACAGTGTCCGCGCAAAGCTGCGCTCATTGCAACTTTCTCCGAAGTACTCCGTCACGTAAATTCAGAACTGGCGCGGGTATTCAGTTTGCTCGGTTTGGGGGTGCGGGAAGCGTATTTCCCCTTGCATCACGAGGGTGCGCCGGCGTGGGTTGCGTTGAACAAAGGAGATGCATTCATCCGTCCCTCGCGCGCTAAGCGCCCTTCAGTATCGCAAAACGGCACGTTTCCTGCTTGCCCTTTACGCAGGCGCGCTTCCATCTTAAATTTAATATTTAATTCGCGTCGCATCCGATATGTGCGACCGTCTCATTACAATAAAAGAACATGTTATATTTCTTTGAATTTTTCACGTAACTGAACACATTTCGAGAAAATTCAATGTATATACATTAAATGACATGCTTATGAAATGAACATAAAATTTGTAGTAGTTATTTACTATGGACTTGGATGATATATCTTTTGTCAATTAACATTGTCTTAAGTCAAGGTTTATTTAGAATGTGTTCCAATACATCATCGTAAGACATATGTAATATTTCTAATTTTTAAAGTCTTATTTCCATTAATTATTAAGATCATTTCATAATGAGTAAAACTTATTCATAAACTCTGAGTGAAGTAATTGCAGTTCTGTTTATTTGTTCATCATGAATTGATTTTCTTGTTAGTTTGTATAATGCTAATTTTCAACTACTTAATTATTATAAAATACACTAATATAACACAACAACGATACACTATTTTATTTATGACATGTCTATAATAATATTAACAAACAAAATTAGCATTGAAATTCATCATCCTCGTCTACAGGAGGATAAGAAGCATGTTTCTGTTAAGCTGACAAGTATCACAAGAATTAATATTAATATTCCAGAAGCTCCTGCATTTCGTCTGTTTCCTTTATGACTCTGTCCAATGGTTTGCGTTTTGGAGGGCCTTTAGATCTTCCTGTCTCTTAATAAATTCAGCCCTTTCCAGAGTCTATTCAACTTTCTTTGTTGTTGTGTTCTTTTTTCATGGACTCTGTTGTGGATACAATTCATGAAGATCCAAATTGATGGTGTTCCCAGGTCAGGATGTCAGATATTTGAAGATTTTAATTTAAACAAATTGGAATCAAATAATTGAACAGGTATCAAAATTCTAACAGTTAAAAAACTGGCCTTTCATTCTGTTTCCTATTCTGATATGAATTTACGAAATAATGAGACATTTATACATTTCCCTCGCTTTTTCATCTATGTATTCGCGCTAAATATTCATAAAAATTGTTATATTAACCAAAATTATTTATTTGGTCTCAGATCCCATCTTATTGGCAGATTGTATTTTTTTTGCGATAAAAATATATCTTCTATAGAAGTAAGTTTGTCCACAATTATATTTCACAGTGTGCATATTAGTTTATTAGTACATACATTTTATTAATTTTTATAATATTTGTAATAAATTTACAATAAAACTTGGCGATTATGTTTTTCAATGCATCTGTTGATTTTGGGAGCTTTAGAAAGGGCATCCTCCAAGAGATTGAAGCAGCTCTTACGAGACATTTCACCATCTTCTGCAAATATAACAAATTAATTCTTTGTGTAAGTCATAAGAGAGCAGAATATACACGCACCACAACCAGCATTTCGCACGACTTTGAAAATGCGCGTCAAAACGCAACAGCTGCGCTATCTGCACCAGGTCCGGGACTGAGGAAACAAACTTAGTCCCCCGCTTTTAACATTGAGTGAACCGGCCCTGGGAGGTCCTATGCATGGTCCTCGCTGTGGCATCTAACATGATGGGCACATAGAAAATGTGCGTGAATAATAGTGAATTCAGTTTTGGTTAGGTTATAACGTAATGACCACTGGTCGCTACGTAAACGTACGACAGTGATAGAGAATGACAAATGTTAACTGTTGCTGATACGTGAACTTCTAATCACATATTTGGAAACATTTTCCGTTACTATGGATCTCTCTGTTGTTCTCGTACGTATGCATATTTTCCATTAATTTTTTTTCTCTTGTCAATGACGGTAAAAACAATGTGACGTATTGGGAAAAAAACAATCTGCGCACGTTTTCTGAGCTCTGGATTCAATTCCAATCTTTAACCTAGTTAAGTGATGAATGAAAATTATAACCAAGCATATCAGTAATATTTCAAAATAGATATTTTCGCTCCACAGTTATAAAAAAGCGTTTGCGGTGGAAAACGAACTGCAGAATTAAGTTGTTAGTGTTTGCAAGAAAATTGTACTCCATCTCTTCTATTACTACTACTAGAAAGGAGAGGTCAACTAAACGTGTGCATACTGAAGATACATTTATGTCCAGAAGCAAACCAAGGGCCATCTCAGCATTTGTTCAATGATCAGGGAAACATGACAAACCTCATTGAGATGGTGGTCGTTGACCTAGAAGCTGAAGTACATGTTACACGCATATTGATTACATTTTTAAAATTAATATACAATGTAAACTAATGCTTATATATTCATTGTTAAAATAACATTTTCTTCTTTCTGGTGTCAATATTAGTCTCTATAGAACAGTAGCGACAGAAAAAAATATGCTTTGAACCTAAATTTGGGTATTGATTTATTGTTTAATGTCATCTGCAATGTGTTAAGTAACGTATGTGTATTCTACCAGTACATATATTACTGTATAGTATATATTGTATAGTTTGCAATTGTAATCATGTCAGATGTGAATATGTTACATCTTAGGTTATTTCTAATTACAGAATTAATAAGTTTTTAAAGATCTGCATGGCTAAAATTTTGTTTTATTTATTGAAACTTTATTTTTAAATATTATTTGTGCATGTAAAGTTTAATTACTGCTATTTAATTGAAAGAGATTAGAAATATTGTTGATTTATCTGTTACAAATTAATTAATAATGTACTCTATTACAATGTGATATCACTTTCGTACAGAAGTTTATTGATATTGAATGTTGCCTGTGTTTGAACTAAAAATATGTTGGTATTTATGTTTTGAGATACATTATATGATTCTGTCAAAGTACTAATATGCTCGTAAATCTCTTCATTTCTTTTTTTTTTTATTATCTTTTCCTGTATGCAGTAATATTTTAATCGTTGCATAATTTGCAGCAAAATAAGTAAGAGTGCTCTGAATTTATACTACTTATTAACTAAGTAAGTGTACTTTTAGTCACTCCTATAATCTGCAGAACAATGTACAATGTCTTAAGTATACAAGAATGTTAAAAGCACGCATATGGCATGGAACTTCCGTACCCCCCCCCCCCGAGCCAAAGTAACAGAAAAATATAGCTTTACGAATTTTTTGGCTGAAGTCTAGTATTACGGTACAACTTACGGTTTTAAAAAAAAGAATTAACCGGCTCTTTGCGCCGCTCCTTCGGTAACTGCGCAGTTTAATTTTGGAGCTACGTGAAAGTTTCTTTTAATAAAGTGAATGGTAATTATGCAGTGGATAGACAACAAGGACATTTATAGTGAACGCGAGGCCGAAGGCCGTGACTTGGAACCGGGCGAGCGAAGCGAAAAAACATGCCATTGAAAGTAAATTGACTCTTTACAATGCGGCGCGGGACAAAGCGTATGAAAGGCGAGCCATGAAAATCGCATATCGTAAGTTTATTAATTTCTTTCAGAGCGTGTAGCGTGATTTGAGGGTGTGCTTAAGGAGACTCCCCCCCCGCCGTCCCACTTCTCTGGGGTGTACCGTATATTCTACTTCACCCTTTTTTTTTGCTCACAAAAGTCCTTCAATATAACGGTTTTTTCATTATAATATAACATAAGCAACAATAAAATACACTTATTATCATTATAGGGACGAATTTGATGGCATTGCCAAAAATGATCAATAAAATGCTTTTAAATTATTTTAAAATCCCTGAAAAAACAACAATGATGCAAAAACTTGTTCAAAACCATTCAGATGAACAACTCAAGCTCTATCCTTTTCGCGAAGAATAAAAGTAAATATTCATCTTCGTGAAGTACATTGTAAGTCTTGTATTTTTCTGATGTTTAAAAAATACATCAAGAAATATCTGCTTTGCACAGTATTTTAAGACTAATCGAAAAAAGAAAAAAAAAGAAAAAAAAAAAGAAACTGACTAGCTCTTTCGAATGTGTCAACGCTCTCATAGATTCATTAAAAGATAACGTTTTATAGATAAGTCTCTTATTTTAACGAAATTGTGCTCAGTATTACACGAATATACACAAACAGGTAAATCGTCAAATGTACACAACAATTATCTTATAGCTATAGATTAATATGTTGGTGCACATTTGACCGATTTTACCTGTTTGTGTATATTCGTGTAATACAGGCACATATTTCGTTAAAATAAGAGACTTATATATAAAAGGTTATCTTTTACTGGAATCTATGTGAGCGTTGATACATTCGAAAGAGCTAGCCAGTTTCCTTTTTTTTTTCCTTTTTTTTCTTTTTTCGATAGGTCTTAAAATACCTGTGCAAATGCAGGATATTTCTTGATATATTTTTTAAACCAGTCAGAAGAAATACAAGACATACAATGTACTTCACGAAGATGAATATTTACTTTTATTCTTTCGCGAAAAGGATAGAGCTTGAGTTGTTCATCTGAAGTGGTTTTGATCAAAGCATTTTGCATCATTGTTGTTTGTTTTTAGGGGATTTTAAAATAATTTTAAAAGCATTTTATTGATCATTTTTGGCAATGCCATCAAATTCGTCACCTAGTAATGATAATCAAGAGTATTTTTATTTGTTGGCTTATGGTTCATATTTATAATGTAAAAAACCGTTATACTGAAGGACTTTTGTGAGCAAAAAAAAGGGTTGAAGTAGGATATACGGTACACCCCCAGAGAAGTGGGATGGCGGGGTCTCCTTAAGCACACCCTCAAATCACGCTACACGCTCAGAAAGAAATTAATAAAACTTACGGATATGCGATTTCCATGGCTCGCCTTTCATACGCTTTGTCCCCGCCGCATTGTAAAGATGTCAATTTACTTTCAATGGCATGTTTTCTCGCTTCGCTCGCCCGGTTCCAAGTCACGGCCTTCGGACCTCGCGTTCACTATAAATATCCTTGTGTCTATCCACTGCGTAATTACCAATTCACTTTTATAAGAAAGAACTTTTCAAGTAAGCCTCTAAAATTCAAACTGCACAGTTACCGAAGGAGCGGCGCGAAGTGCCGGTTAATACACTTTTTTTTTTTTTTTTTTTTTTACCGTAAGTTGTACCGTATACTAGACTTCAGCCAAAAAATTCGTAAAAGCTATATTTTTTCTGTTACTTTGGCTCGGGGGGGGGGGGGTACGAAGTTCCATGCCATATGCGTGTTCTTTTAACATTCTTGTATACCTTAAGACATTGTACATTGTTTTGCAGAGTATTAGAGTGGACTAAAAAAGTACACTTACTTAGTTAATAAGTAGTATAAATTCAGAGCACTCTTACTTATTTTGCTGCAAATTATGCAACGATTAAAATATTACTGCATACAGGAAAAGATAATAAAAAAAAAAGAAATGAAAGAGATTTACGCAGTATTTAGTACTTTGACCAGGAATCATATAATGTATCTCAAAATTAAATACCAACATATTTTTAAGTTCAAACACAGGCAACATTCAATATCAATAAACTCTGTACAAAAAGTGATATCACATTTGTAATAGAGGTACATTTATTAAACTTAATTTGTAAACAGATAATGAATCAACAATATTTCAGTAATTCTCTTTCAATTAAATAGCAGTAATTTAAACTTTACATGCACAAATAATATTTAAAAATAAAAGTTTCAATAAATAAAACAAAATTTTAGCCATGCAGATCTTTAAAAACTTATTAATTTCTGTAATTTAGAAATAACCTAAGATGTAACATATTCACATCTGGACATGATTACAATTGCAAACTATACAATATATACTATACAGTATAATGTACTGGGTAGAATACACATACGTTACTTAACACATTGCCAGATGACATTAAACAATTAAAATCAATACCCAAATTTAGGTTCAAAGCATATTTTTTTCTGTCGCTTAACTGTTCTATAGAGACTATATTGACCACCAGAAAGGAAAATAATGTTTATTTTAACAATGATATATAATGCATTAGTTTACATTTGTATTATATAATTTTAAAAATGTAATCAATATGCCTGTAACATGTACTTCAGCTTCTAGGTCAACGACCACATCTCAATGAGGTTTTTGTCAAGTTTCCCTGATCCATTGAACAAATGCTGAGATGGCCCTTTGGTTTGCTTCTGGACATAAATGTATCTTCAGTATGCACACGTTTAGTTGACCTCTCCTTTTCTAGTAGTAGTAATAGAAGAGATGGAGGTACAATTTTCTTGCAAACACTAACAACTTAATTCTGCAGTTCGTTTTCCACCGCAAACGCTTTTTTTATAACTGTGGAGCGAAAATATCTATTTTGAAATATTACTGATATTGCTTGGTTATAATTTTCATTCATCACTTAACTAGGGTTAAAGATTGGGAATGAAATCCAGAGCTCAAGAAAACGTGCGCAGATTGTATTTATCCCCAATACGTCACATTGTTTTTACCGTTCATTGACAAAAGAAAAAAAAATAATGGAAAATATGCATACGTACGAGAACAACAGAGATCCATAGTAACGGAAAATGTTTCCAAATATGTGATTAGAAGTTACGTATCAGCAACAGCTTTAACATTTGTCATTCTCTATCACTGTCGTACATTTACGTAGCGACCAGTGGTCATTACGTTATAACCTAACCAAAACTAAATTCAGTATTATTCACGCACATTTTCTTGTGCCCTCATTTCGTTAGATGCCACAGGACAGGAGGATCATGCATAGGACCAGGGCCCTATAACTCACATATAACGTGGTGGAGACCATTACGGTGGCGCGCTCTGCTGCATCACCTTCTTTACATGAACTAAAACACGAACTGCTGCC
This sequence comes from Gryllus bimaculatus, assembly GCA_017312745.1. NCBI lineage: Eukaryota > Metazoa > Arthropoda > Insecta > Orthoptera > Gryllidae > Gryllus > Gryllus bimaculatus. The sequence goes on from BOPP01000017.1 coordinate 9,837,780, forward strand.
AACGATACTTTAAACGTGCGTGGCTACTGCGTGAGTTCGCGGGTCGCAAGCAGGCCCATAATGTTGCAAAAGATAACGTCTATGTTCGCGCATTCTTCAGAGGTTTCTTATAAGTATAGATTATGAATAATAGTACATTTATGAGACACTTTTCGTATTTCTCACAAATTAGCCAATTTGTATGTGGGAAAGTTGGCGAGCCTAACATGCAGCTGCACCCGGCGACACTAGCGCTTTCTATAGTAGCAACCTCGAGCTTTGTCCCCAGTGTTGATGGAGAGTTGCCGGGCCCTGCATAGGACTTCCCAGGGCCGGTTCACTCAATGTTAAAAGGCGGGGGACTAAGTTTGTTTCCTCAGTCCCGGACCTGGTGCAGATAGCGCAGCTGTTGCGTTTTGACGCGCATTTTCAAAGTCGTGCGAAATGCTGGTTGTGGTGCGTGTATTATCTGCTCTTCTTATGACTTACTACAAAGAATTAATTGTATTATTTGCAGAAGATGGGTGAATGTTCCGTAAGAGGGTGCTCAACCTCTTGGAGGATGCCCTTTCTTAAGCTCCCCAAAAATCAACAGATGCATTGAAAAACATAAATCGCCAAGTTTTAATTGGTAAATTATGTACAAAATATTATAAAAATTAATAAAATTGTATGTACTAATAAACTTAATATGCACACTGTGATATAATTGGTGGGACAAAACCTTACTTCTATAGAAGATATATTTTTATCGCAAAAAAAATTACAATCTGCCCAATAAATGGGGATCTGGAGACCAATAAATAATTTCTTGGTTAATATAACAATTTTTTATGAATATTTAGCGCGAATACATAGATGAAAAACGAGGGGAAATGGTATAAATGTCTCATTATTTCGTAAATTCATATCAGAATAGGAAACAGAAATGAAAGGTCCAGTTTTTTAACTGTTAGAATTTTGATACCTGTTCAATTATTTGATTCCAATTTGTTTAAATTAAAATCTTCAAATATCTGACATCCTGACCTGGGAACACCATCAATTTGGATTTCTTCATGAATTGTATCCACACAGAGTCCATGAAAAAGACAACAAAACAACAAAGAAAGTTGAATAGACTCTGGAAAGGGCTGAAATTTATTAAGAGACAAGGAAGATCCCTAAAGGCTCCTCCAAAACGCAAACCATTGGGACAGAGTCATAAAGGAAACAGACGGAAATGCAGGAAGCTTCTGGAATATTAATATTATTCTTGTGATACTTGTCAGCTTAAACAGAAACATGCTTCTTATCGCCTGCTGTAGACGAGGATGATGAATTTCAATGCTAATTTTGGTTTGTTAATATTAATTATAAGACATGTCATAAATAAATAGTGTATCGTTGTTGTGTTTATATGTAGTGTATTTATAATATATTAGTATGTTGAAAATTAGCATTATACAAACTACAGAAGAATTCAATTCATGATGAACAAATAAACAGAACTGCAATTACTTCACTCAGTGTTTAGTGAATAAGTTTTTACTCATTATGAAATTATCTTAATTTAATTAATGGAAAATAAGACTTTAAAAATTAGAAATATACATATGTCTTACGATGAATGTATTGGAACACATTCTAATAAACCTTGACTTAAGACAATGTTAATTGATCAAAAGATATATCATCCAAGTCCATTAGTAAATAACTACTACAAATTGTTTATTGTTCATTTCATAAGCAATTTCATTTTATGTATTACATTGAATTTTCTCGAAATTGTTCAGTTACGTGAAAAAGTTCAAAGAAATATAACATGTTCTTTATATTGTAATGAGACGGTCGCACATATCGGATGGCGACGCGAATTAAATATTAAATTTAAGATGGAAGCGCGCCTGCGTAAAGGGCAAGCAGAGAAACGTGCCGTTTGCGATACTGAAGGGCGCTTAGCGCGCGAGGGAACGGATGAATGCATCTCCTTTGTTCAACGCAACCCACGCCGACGCCCCCTCGTTGATGCAAGGGGAAATACGCTTCCCGCACCCCCAAACCGAGCAACTGAATTACCCGCGCCCAGTTCTTGGAATTTACGTGACGGAGGTTACTTCGGAGAAAGTTGCATGAGCGCAGCTTTGCCGCGGACACCGTGGTAGGACGAAGAAACCACGGGGGCCGCGACTACCAATTGCGATGTGAGACGCGGGGGAGGAATCACGTGACACACGAGCCTTCCTGAGGGACCGCCGAAGGACAATCGGCCACTTCTTTTGGAGGCAGCGACGAGATCACCTGTTTCGGATGCGCGGATAGGCTTATTATTTTTATTCGAAACCGGGGCTATCCGTGCCTGGTCGCCTCGAATGCCGCGCCGCTTCGCCACTATCGCAGCCCGACTCTCGTAACGTAAGCCGAACTATGGGACGGGACACCACATGTGAGTGCCTGACCGCAAGAGAAAAGTGAGTACGGGGGCCTGAAAGACACGACCACAAAGCGACCCGCCTTCGCTAGGGCGCGGCCCTGCCGCCTGCCCGCGCTGAGCGACGCCGCCACTGGCCTAATCCGGTGACTGTGGGCCGCCACCGCGGCCGCCGAGTGGTCGCCTCAAAGGAACCTGGGGCAAGCACCGACCGAGGCTGACCGCCGCCAGACCTGCCGGGCGCTGGGATGCCCGAACGCCGCCCCTGTGAGCTGGATCATGACCACCCGAGAGGGCGAAAACCACGGGGCTAATACGAACTCTGGCCATGCCGGCCTTTTTTAAGTTACGATTAGTTGTAAGTTTGTTTCTGGCACTGGGCTTCACCCGCACTGAATCCAATATTGATTAAAGTAATATTAATAAAATGCCTCAGTCTTTCAATCCAGTAGTTAGGCAATCACGCATGCCTCCCTCTAGGGAGTGTGCCGACGAAGCAGCCGGGCAAAGCTGAATCGCCGAAGGAAATCAGGTAATCGAGTGAGTCGGTGGTTACAATATAAACTGTGTAAATGATTTAAGTCTTTATCTGCATAACTTCTTTTTTCAAATATTTTCACACATTACAAATCATAAATATTAACTTAATTGATTTTTTTAAATTATCATTTGATTTAAATCATGATTGAAATCATACCAGCCTTAATTTTTGGTGACATTTTTTAGCTAAAAATAGAATTGTAATTTTGATACAATATCAATCATTGGTTCAGAGACTATTTTATATCTTTGTAAACCAAGGAAAATGAAACAAATGTATAAATTACACTACTTTTATGTTGGGCAAATCGATTCGCCTTGAAGTTAGTATAAACATACCAGTAAATATGCTTAGTGTTCTAAGATTAAAGAGGGAATTTGCATGCTGGAAAATTTGTGGAAGATATAACAATTTCAATTTGGCCTGTTTCCCTGAATTTTTAGACTATCTTCTTTTGGGTTGGGAATATTCTTAACTTTAAAATAAAATAAACAATTGGCACAGATTTCTTCTGTTTAGGCTGCAATACAAGCTTTTTAATTTTCTATAGCTATCTGATTGTGTAAATATAGTAATAATGTGCAGTAACCTAAGTCCACACACAAACTATCCTCATTGAAACCTACAAACGGTCAGAACAATTCTGAATTATTTCGGTTGTCAGAATTTTGAGTGTATGTAGTAAAATTGGATTACATTTTTACGGTACCTATCAATAATATTAATAGAGGATTTATTGTTCAGACGATTCATTTTCCAATTCAAATTTTGCTACATTTAATTAAAAATCATCTAAAACATTAATCTTTCATATGAAATTTCACTGTGGTATGCAAAATATCTACGTCATTTTGACAGAGCCCTAAATATTTTTAAATTTTCAAAATCAACTTTAGATATTCAGAGTATATTATTTATTACTCACAGTTCTTTTATTACAATTCCAAAACAGAAGCTTTTTAATTTTTCACATTCAAAATTGGTTTGATTATTTATTAACAGATTTCCAGTCCGTGTTAGGCAAGTTTTTACAAACAAGGCAATTATTATTTGATATATATGTCGCTGAAATAATGTATTTGTCTACAATATCATCAAGACTAGCAGCACTTGCAGCTTCAAGGGAAAAAAAGATTTCACGGGCACACTTTGTAATAAGATTTTCTTGAAATGTTCTTTGAGCAGACAAGAGGACTGTGCTTGTAGGAAACACTGTTGATACAATTCCATCTTCTAATGTTGGTGAAGTCCAATTCGTTTATATCTTGCCAGTTATCTCTTCAAAACATTTGGCAATTCGAATATCATCTCCATAATGGAAACGTAATTCGTACACCTAAGCAAATTAAATTAATTTGAAACATTACATTTACATTACATTACACTTTATCATACACTAATGAGAGTGTACCTATTCTAGAAATGCAAACAATAATGAATTATGTATATTAGAAAATGAGGCATTTGAAATTCCAGGGCATTGCAAACAATGGATTTATTACAAAACTTGTCCAATACCATACGAAATGATTGGTTAGAAATAATATAATTACATTACTTTTAAACAAATACAACAAAATAAATTATACATGTACTCAGGTTAGGTTATACTACATGGATTTAAGGATTTGTTAGACTATTTTGGATGGTGTAAATGCTCACAAATGAAATAATAAATTACAATTATGCAACAAGATCCCAAAATGAATTATAAATACCTCCACTGCTGGTAGGGCGAAAATCCTAGCAATGAATTTGTCTACCACCAGTCTTCTTAATATCATCTTCCAAAATACCGAAAACAAAGTTTTAGATAAGGCAAATAAATATCGCGACACAGTTCACTCTACTAAAAAGCATGACAGTCTATATACTAACAAAATGCTGAAAATTTTGGATAAAAAAGAGTACCTGCCTGCATGAAGCCTGCACTAACAAAAACAAACACCGCCTACATTGCCAGCTTTTTGAATTGCATGACGTCACACGTTTAGTTCGGCTCAGTACAGACCTGCTGTAGTATAGATGACGTAAAATCATTACCCCGTTTTGACCGCCAAGTTTCCCAGGGCCCCAACTGTTCATTGAACCGGTAGTCGGATTACTTTTCGGACTGATTCGTTGAATCATGGTGAATCGTTGAAATCGTTCACCAGTTGTGACGGTATCTGCGCGGAAATCTGCGGGAAATCCCCTATCAGCCGTGCAGCTGCCGTGTATGGCTCACAGTGTGAGCCTCACACACTACATTTAGTTGTCTCGCCATCACTCTTGTGCAGAGGTTGGTCGAGGTCCTTGCTTAATGTGGAGAGATAATCAGTATTTTTATGTAAGTTTTAAAGTATCCCCCCCCCAATATATGATGGATGGAAGATTCGTAATGTTGAAATGTACATGTTGAAAACAAGCACAGCACTCGGGCTTCCGATCGCCCCCGCAACCAACAAAAACCGGCACGAGCTTAAGAGTTGCGGCTTATCCAGCAGGTCCCAACCCGCTGGAATAGCAAGCTGGCAATTGCTGGCGATGATGAGATGATTACTGGAAGTGAAGGATCATCTCATCATTGTCCAGTCTCAATTGTGCAATGCGCCGCTAGTTCTGACCGGTAAGTCATAATTTTTTGTCATTGTTGGCGCATGATATTGGAACGACATTTTTTAAGGACGTGTATAATCTTGGCATTTTTTATAATTAGTATTTTAACATGTATTCTTATGTTTCAGCCGAAGACTGGATGATTTTGGGAGGACGTCACCACTCTGGAGTCAATAGCATTATTACTTGCAGCGTATCTGGAGAACTGTTTGTTACAAATAATTCTTCGTGTATGGTATATAGTGAAATCTCTTGGCAGAATGGCGCCAACTACTCCTATGGGGCCGAATTTATAACGGAAGTCCGAAGTCAACTCAATCGGTACGAGTCCTCAGTGGAGTTGGCGCAGTTCGCGACTTTACTGGACCCAAGGTTCAATAAAAAAGGGATTCATATTGTAAGGACCAGTTGATGATGTGAGACGGGCAGTGGAACGCAAGGTAAGAGCTTATTGCTTTGACCGACGATTCTTACATTTTTCCTGCATGCTGTCAGTTGGATGTAACACACTTCACCTCTACTACTTCACTTCTAATGTTTATAGAATTACTTGTCATTCCGGGCCTCAGCTGGGCAAGATGGAAACTCCCAACTTTTCTCCCGATATTGTGCATGCAAGTGTAAAGAGAAGGATGCAAGAAGGAGGGGAATGATGACAAATGATCAGTTTGATCCATTTTAGAGGATTTTCCGGCATTGGACAGAGAAACCTCAGAAATCTATCGGTCTGAGCAGCCGGCCACTGGAGTTCTTTGAATAGTGGTTGAATTTCTCCCTCCAATCTAACTAGGATGAAAATCCACCACTGTCCCAAGTATTGGGACTTCCCACTGAATGTGGCTCAGAGCCAGCATTGCCGCCCTCACAGCCACTTCAAATCCCGACAGTGTTACTTACTAGTCTATTTAAACTACTGTCAGGAGGAGAATTTTTGCTGCCAACTGCTCTGATTGTTCGTTTTTTGTGGTTTCTCTGATTAATTCCAGGCAAATGCCGGAGTAGTACCTTAACAAACCGGCCACAGATCGCACATGATCTTTCCTTCCTCTTCATTGTACTATCTTCGATGTTTACTTACATATAAATGCATTACACTACTACACGGGCCGGGAGGTTAGAGCCTGTCCTCGCTAGGGTGGTACCCTGCTGGAAGGAGATACTCGGAGAGGGAAATCCTGCCAAGCTGATGTGTAGGTCGACACCAGATATCACTATCCAGCTGAGAGGCATGCCGCCACCTTCCGAGATAAACCTTTCTCTACTAATGGGTGAAATGACTGTTGTGTAGCAGTTGGCCTGCCTGTAAATATTATTTAATAAAACCCAGTGAATGATAAAAGACAACAATGTCATCACGAGAGTTTACAGAAAAACTACTAGTATTCTCTTCAATTGACAACACTCTTTGTTATTGCTTTTATGTAACAATCCAGCCTGGACTGAATTGTTTTCATTCATCTGTGAAAACATAGGAGGAAGAATTTTCTTGTGAGAAATTACATTTCTAATTGTTTGCAGTTTTAAAATTGCGTCACTTTCCATCATGTGATGAAGTGATCCTTTCTGCTTGTACATTTTCGAAAATGGCTCTCAACTTTCGAGATAGCATAGCCAAAATAAGTAATGGCAATGAATATGTGTTTAGCATACTATACAGGGAAGGCAATGCAGGAGGGAAATTTTTAGTTTGTACCCTACGAATCACTAAAGAAACAAAATAACTATATGCAGCAAAGTTTGTTGTCCATGTTTTTGTTATAAATTACATTAATTATTTTGAAGATGCCAGAAACAATTTTTTGGGTCACTTTTTCTCTACCACATGTAAGTTTCACCTTTTAAATATTAGTTAATATCCTATAACTTATAATTTTTTTCAAATTACTTCTCTGAAATTCATTATCTAAAAAGAGTCTCCTAAAGCCTAATAAGAAATTGTTCAATTATTAGTATAAATTGATAAAAAAAACAACCATATTACAAATATAGGAAACTTTTTAAGTGTGGTAAAAATTTAAAGTGCCGTAAAAATGTTGTAAAAAGGAATTCAGTATTGGGACTGAAGTGCTTGCCTTCCAAAGAAATCTATTAAAATCAACTGGATGATATAGTTTTGGTTTTAAAAAATTACATCTTTCAGTGCAACTGCTGGTTTCATATTTTGAGAAGTGATTGCAGTTTAAAAAATAAATTTCTGAATTTTCAAGTGCCTCTAAAAGTTAGTGATTTTACTTTGTTAGATGCCTTGGACTGAAAAGATAATTTTTTTAACTCTTGATAATCATGCAAATAAATTCATCGTAACAAAAGAATTTAAATCACCCACTTTGATAGTGTTTCATTGTAAGTAATGAATAACAATAAATATTTTTGAATGAAAAGACAGGAGGACTATTTGGTACTATCTCTTAACTCCAAAACTAGACTATTTTGTGTTGTGAAATTATTTCAAATTAATCGTTGCATTTCTTATATTAATTTCTACAATCCTTAGGTGACGGCTTCACTGAACCAAGATTTTGTTCAAAACCAAAGCCTCATTGGCAGGGCAGGGGAGCCACAACCTGCACTGGCCGGGGCCTGAAGTACTGAGATTTCTCATTCAAGAAGAGGAGGAGGATGATCATACGACAGCCATGTCCACTGCAATACTGCAGTTCAGGCACTACCTGCAAACTCCCCCATACCATTACACCACAGATCCCATTGAATTCTGGGAGGGAGAAAGGCCTAAAGGACATGGCTCAGAAGTACCTATGTGTACTGGTTACGTCTGTCCCATGTGAAAGGCATTTCTCCGAAGCTGGGCAGATAATTACTGACAAAAGAAGCAAACTGTCACTTGGCAAAGCATCTGCCCTGATATTTATCAAAAGCAATGAGAGGTTTTTGTAATTATTTTTTTGGCCCCCCCAAATTGTCTTTTGTTCAAGGTAAGGGTGCCACCTCATTCCCTACAAAATGTGTATACATAATGTTGCTTTTTTTTCTCTGACAACTGTCAAGAATTTTGAAAATTGTTGGGTATATGAACTAGTATAGTTATTGCACTGATTTCTTTTTTCATTTGCATTATCAGTAATATGAATATTTTTCCTCCTCTACTATTTAAAAAAAGTGTATGCAATTTTATACACATAATGAAAACAAATTAATGTACATTGATAAAAGTATATCCACTACTTTACAAGGTTTAGCAGAGTTATTTATGAAAATATGGTTTAATAGGTAGAATAGTTTTGATAAATTAAATTCGGAGAAAAACTCGTTATCAGTTCATCCCCTTGCCTGACACAGAAACTGCCCTATGGCAATTTTTGTTTGCTGAGAGTTCTGCTCTCACAAATTGATGTCATGTAGAATGGTCATATTAATTTATTTTCCAAGAAATATTCTAAGAGTTAAAATTTGTTTGTTTTTTTAAATTGATTCGAAGCATATCCACTCGCCTTTTAGTACATATATGAAATTTGATTTTCATTCAGTGACAGTCAATGAAATCACTTACTACAGAAATAGTTACATAACATTAACAAAATGTAAACAAAAAAGGTGTTAAGATACATTATAAATAATATTTTTCTATTTTAGAATGTAAGCAGAAATGTGGTAGATGCAGAAGAGACTTCAGTTCTTTTCTGCAATTGAATCCGTCTAACGAGATAATGACCTTCAGGTGAGTTATGTTAGAAAATCCTGCATTGGAATAACTGCACAGTATTTCTTACTTTTATTTATTGCTACATTTGTCAGTCAAGTTTCTCTCTATGTTGAAGAGGCATAAATATTCCCATTTGCAGAATTCTCCTTTTCTTGTTCCAATTGAACATTTACAAAAAATATTACATGATAGCTCATAAAGAATGTTAAGGGCAAGCAGTGACTTAAAAAAAAATGATAGGTAATGTAAATTATTTGTATTAGTAAAATGTCAATGAGCACTAGCCTTAAATTTTTTTGAATAATTGTTTTATTCTTTCTATCATATAAGAAGAATCTGTGGGTAAAAGACCAGCTAGAGAATGGAGATTGATGTTTAGGGGCATGTCAACTACTATGGTAATTAATCCCTTTAGTGTAATTAATGTTTTTTTTATAGCTGGAGGTGGCAATCATCCTTCCTCTGGATGGTGAGATCTGGCACCTACCTATGTAGCACTGCCCCAGCCAGGATAAGCTGGTCTCCTGGCATGTGTGGTAATGTAGTACGTGTAAATGTAAAAGTGAGTAAGGGGAGGATAGGACAAGGAAGAGGAAGGAAAGGTCACATGCGGTCTGGTTGCGTAGGCTTCCGCGGCCACTGTTTATATTGGCTGGGCTATCCGGGGCAAGCCGCGTCGATGTCATGATGGCTAACGTTTCGGCCAGCGTATTGTGGCCTTCTTCAGAGTGTACTGCTGAATGTGTATTGTGGCCTTCTTCAGCAGTACGCTCTGAAGAAGGCCACAATACGCTGGCCGAAACGTTAACCATCATGACATCGACGCGGCTCGTCCCGGACAGCCCAGCCAACACATGCAGTCTGTTTGATAGGGTACAGCTCCAGCATTCACCTGATATTGATCAGAGGATCCGTGGAAAACTTCTGTACAGAGCAACCGTTAGTTAAAATTCTCTGCCAGGCAGTAGTTTTAAATTCCTCCTACTTATCAAGCCAATATCAAATCTGCTACCGATGAACTACAGGACCTCCTTGTCAAAGTCACCTCACAAACAGTGGCAGTGCTTTCCCAGCTTATCTCGGATGCTAAATGGAATGGAGATATGCACTGTGTTGTAGATAAACAGAAGAGCAAGGCCTTTCCAGCATACATGTAGTCCATATTCACTGATCTTTAAAAGTTATCTTATAATCTTTAAAAGCTAAAGTGACTTAAGCACTTTTCCACAATGGAATCTGTCAGCCACGACAATTACCTTCTGGTGGGATATGTTAGAAAATCATACTTCATCATCATACATCTGCACAATATTTCTTACTTTTGTTTACTGCTTTTATTATTATTAAATTTGTGGGTAATATAAATTCTTTTAATAAAATGTCCATGAAGCCCAGGGTGTTTTTAGAATAACTTTGTGACTTTTATAACACAGGTATTCGGGGGTAGAAGAAGAGCACTGAGGGGATGAAGATGAAGAAGAGAGGTGGGTGTTCCACTTGTGAATCACTGGAAATGCTAGCGTGCCTTTACAATTTTCATAATGTAAGTTATTTCTTTTTAAATTAATTCTCTTTTTTACAATTTTTAATATTCTTTATTTCCCACGTTTATTTGTATCAAATAATATATTTTGTTTTCCTTTAGGTCCTGGTTAATCTAAAGGGGTCTTAAACTTGAGCAATCTACAGTGCTTCATTGTAAAATTTATATGCTATAATAAATATTGTAATGAAATATAACCTTTGCAATGTAAAAAAATGAATATTAAAACATGTTAAAATGCAAATGTTTACTTCATGGCACGCATATTAACATTTACACGCAAACAGTTTGTTTATTTATCCTCTACTGCCTAGCGCATAAGAATATTTTTGTTTCACGTTTTCTGAATAGCAAAGCAACTAGTTCTTCAGGCCCCATTGAGTATGTTTAAAAAATCTTACAAAGAACTTTGGGCATCTTTTTACAATGTGACTATTATATCAAATCTGTGGATCATTTTTCCATGCAAAATAGTTTCTGATACACAGGAGCAAACATTTCTGGTCATCAGATATTGTCAATAACGCTATTGCTATTTGTGCGCAATTCAACTACTTAGTAAAGGAGTAGGGGAAAGTATTCCAGGGCTCAAGAAAACTTAATACCATGATGGAAATAACCATAATGTGTAATACCAGAACAACTATTATACCGTATGTATTATATTCTCTGGTGCTCCCGAATATTACCTGCATCTCATCTGGTGTGCAACTATGGCGTAGGTATTTCACTTCCCACTATAAATATGTTCATTATTGCTGTGCAACTGCGTGGATTGTGCAACTGAAGCCTGCTACAATCATTATAATAGTATTTTATTATATGAAGTCTAGTGACCGCTTAATATAAAGGCTGGGAAATTAATCGGTGAGGCATTAGCCTCATAGATTAACCAGCCAAAAAATTAAATGCACTTAGAATATGCACCATGAATAATACAATGTTTTATTTAAGTCCCACTTTGCAATAACTTAAAATTATATATTTTGCCTATGACATTAGCGTCGTCGGTCGTTATATTGTGAGGTTGCTAATAAATGTTAAATAAACAAACAGGGGGCAACTGAGATTACTTGCGGTGCTAGTGAAAGTTCTTTCAAACTGACTAAAACTTGAATGAAAACATTTCTGAAATGCAGAAGGAAGCTCAAGAAGCCAGAAAAATAGTTATTCCTTTTAAATCTTCAAAGTCTTATGAAAAAGCTTATTGCTTAAGTTTCGTGAATGGAAACAAATTAAGGGTAAGAGCGTATAGGCTTCCATGGCCGCAGTCAGTATTTAATTGGCTGTCCGGGTGATGCCGCGTCCATGGCGAAGATGCCGACGTTTCGGTCGCCGTTCGGCAACCTTCCTCAGGGTGTAATGCCTTAATAATAAATTAAGGGTGTACATGTATCTGTGGAAGAAGGATAAATCTAAATCAGTTAAACCAAGTAGCGTGAGGTCATTCTATTTAATGATAAAGAAAAACATTAAGATATTCCAAAGAAATAACATTGGAAAGAAAAATTAGAAACCTGTGGATTGTTCAACTGTAATGGTAAGGGGACTGGTAGAACAATGGAAACAACCTATTTGGTATGGATACGGTATGCGCCGACTTCTGGTTTCAGTTCGATCGCCAATTACTACCGCTGCCTTCCGATCGGGCGTCGTCGGGAACCGCTGGCCGGTTGATCGCCGCTTTTCGACGACCTTCCTGTCTGCTACCCCTAATGGAGCCTTCCCACGACGGCGCGCTTCCGTCAAGCGGAAAGTCTCTTCTGATGCCGCACCGCTTCCCGCGGTGGAAGGGGATGGGTTGTGCAGGAGTAGGTTTCGCCGATCCTCGGGCGACGACGAACAAAGGAACCGCAGCAGGTAAATCGCCGCGACCGGCGGCACAGTGGGAATGTCATCTGATGTCATGACGCTGAGGTCAATGCCCTTTTCAGCTGGGCGGTTTCCTGGCCGTCGGTTGGATGCTTGTCGACACAGGCTCCCTGGTGTACCAATGTACGCAGTCCGCGCTCTGTTTCAGCCTTAGTCACCGTCTCAGTTCTCGCTCGTTTCTGGCATTTAGCAGCTCGTCTTACGTTATAACGCGGTGCCGCGAGCTCCCGAAAGTGTCGTGAACTTGGAGCTATTTACTCTCGCCTGTGGTCCTATCCGACTCGGTATCCCACACCTCCTGCTCCTCCGAGCATCTACCACCTCCCACCACACGTCTGTCTCCTCCAAGCGTCTGCAACCTTCCCCTGCATGTCCTACTCCTCCAAGTGTTGAAAACCTCTGTCCGTCTCTCCGATTTTCACCTGCACTCGTCTGGAAATTCGCAATTTGAAGCAATTGTACTCAAAAATGCCTAATGTATAACAAACGTTCACAATGTAAATATTGACGTGCGAGATGTTACAAAAATATTCCATTCCTGTAATAAAAACAAACAAAAGAATATATCAAATTAGCAAATAAGTCATGCTATTCAGTGTTTTGCACTATCCGTAGTGTGGCGGCATAGAGTTTAGTGTTTAATTTTATGATAATTTACGGGCCAGATCTGCAGAATACTGTAGAAATGTTGCGTAATGCAAAGAACACGAGATTCCTTTGTGCGGGGATTTCGACTGCGCAGGGTGGCTGGCGCCCTCCCCCAAAGAATTCCCGACGTGCGCCGCCCCGTCGGAGACGCGTGGGCAGCCTCCAACCGCTCCCTTGTTTAGGTACGCGCCAAGGACCCAAGCTCAGGGCTGCCCTCTCCCAACCCACACGCCAGAACTTACGCGACTCTGCGTAATTAGAAAAATCTCTGGGTGTGATAGATAAATATTACGACGAAGCTATAAATCGCACAATCAGCGTCGACTAAACGCGCTGCTTGCCCGGTATAAACGTTTTGGAAGAGTGAGACAGAGATAATGGAAATTTCAAGGGAAGAACTTTCCAGAATCCTTCGATGATTGACTTGGATTTTCTAACGACCCAGCATTTTCAGACCAATGGTGATACAAAATTTTCATGGAAGGGAGGAATCTGGGATCGAGATTTGGAGGAAGGGGAAATGAGAGGAGGGAGATTCTTGTCGGGTGACGAGGGAAGACTTCCTCGTGTTAGCGATTGGTGTGCAGTTCCCTTCATGAGAGATATGTCTGAGGTTTTTGAGTTAACCCCTTTTTTAAGATACTTATTCAGAGTTGAAGGCCGGGAGTTGGCGCTGCAAGCTCGGAGGTCGCGTTTTATACGCTGTCACCAGAGTTGAAACAGTGACGTGGAAAGTCACGTTTTTTAGTACGCATTGCTGCTGCAGAATCCACCCCTGGCACGTTAAGTCGCGTTTATGCACATCTTTGCTAAAGAGCTTGATACGAACCCACTTTAAATTTAATACAGAACTGTTTTTGAACTATTTTGGTTGCGATTACCGGAATCAAGTTCCGTGAACTACTACAACCTGCTGCACTCAATGAAAGACTTTGGTATGATGTGTGCGGGTGAAGGCCGTTCTGAAGATTGCCTCAGCTACATGCGGCGATTCACCGTTGCCATCAAACTGATGGAAACGGCCGCCCCAGCCTGGGAACGCCCTTCGTCTGTCTGCCGGAACAGCTACCGGGAAACCGATCTCGGGAAGTCAACGGAGATCGTCATCGGTGAAGGATACGCCAGGAACAGAGCGCTGGGTTCCGAGTATGCTCTTCAAGCGTATCATTATGAGAGACTTAATTAACCTCAGAGAGAGCTTTTTTTTTTTAATGGTATGGCCGCGCATTGGCCCAAAGAAATTCTGTAACTATTGATAAGACTAATTTTATTTTTTTTAATTTTGATAATAAGTTCAGTAAAATGATCAAGGATTTACAGTATACTTCATAACTTCCATTAAATTTTGTTCATTGATTTCATCAAATAATTATTTATTAATTTCAATTACGCCCATCCTTCCATCCACCGAATATAGGCACCCAGCAGAAATCGGAGCACCAAAAACACAAAAAGAACGCATAGTGTGACAGTAAAATATATTATAGGAACATTTTGGAGCAGTTTCTCAACAATTCTTGACTCGATTTCGCAGAAAGTTTTCGAGAAACTTCCTACAAAATCGTTTAAAGCTCGTGAACTCCCAAATAAAACAAAGTATAAAAACGCCCGTATTGTAAATACTAACGTGAGAGATATTAAAACAATAACAATTGTAAATTTGCCGACATGGATAGCTAATAGTAAAGGAGTGTGTAGCGACTCAGCGCTTCGGTCAGCAGGGTCGCGGGTTCGAATCTCGCCTTCGGCATGGTTGTTTGTCCTGTCTTTTCCTTTCATGTACAAGTATGTGTTTTCGCGGATTGCCTCGCGTTCTGTTGACCGTAAAGTGTGTTCATGTCTAGTGAATAGTCAAATATGCTTCTCATCGAGACGCCAAGGGTAACTGGCAGTCGGCTGGAAAAAAGTCTTTAGATAAGATGATTTAAATTTTAGAAAATGAAATAAAATTACGATTACTCATGTCTTTTAGTGCATTTAGTACAACCTGAAAACAAGGTAATAGAAAAAAAAATGGATTCGTTTTTGAGAAAATCTTATTTTTAATATTGTCTGTATTTCTCTCAAAATTGCGCGAAAACTACTAATACTTTCAAATCATTGAACACGGCATTAATTAAAGAAGAAATTGTGGGGAACAAATTTCATTTGAAGAAATAATCTATGTCATCAACATTGTAGTTTTAGTAAGACGCCGAAAAAAAATTACTCTTTTGTAATTTTCAAAAATTCAGAGTTTGCAGTGAAAATCGGATCAATGCCATCTTGTGTATATCACTTTTTTCTTACAAGAAATCTGAAGAAAAATGAGGAGCTATTTTGACAAAATTTTGTAAATGTTCCACTGGCTTCATGTAAAATATTTTTAAAATTCAAAGAATTCCCATTAAAATCTCAGGGCTTTGAGTTTAGCCAGATCATCCAGGGGACATTCAATTTGGAAAAGAATTCCTATAAATAGGTTATGTGTGTGTTATTCACAAATGGGCAGAGGAACGTTTTGAAAAATAATTATTTTCGGAATCAGGGAACCCCAAAATGAGTATTTCCGTTAAAATCTCAAAATTGATATTCCTCTTTTATCTTTTGATTTGATCTTCCTCCATACTATGTATATTACTCTGCATACACATACCCACATAAAGCATTACATCTACTCAACTGAATACAATTCTTAAACAAACTGAATTATCTGAGACTTTATTACAACATTAAGCGTTACTTTATCATTTCCTCCTGCAGAAACGTTTGTGTAGTGTAATAGGAATTCCTCTATAACAAACACGACACATCTGATTACTGATGCAGCAGTAGGTTTTTCTGGGCAAGTACATCAGGTAAAGTAATCAGCCACTATATATATTTGCATTTCTTTGATTTTTCAAATGATTTGTTTGCGCTTAATATTATATCTCCCTTATAATTTTGAAATTTTCCCCATTATTGCACATGCTCAGATTTTAGAGAGAATTTTTATTTTCTTATATACTAGATACTATTATAGTTATGTAATGCTGCAACAAAAAATGGTAATTTTTCCCCCAAAAATTTATTGTGGGTCCCCACCACCTAAAAGTGGATAATTCTTGTTTGTATATGTAATAAGTTACATACTCTAAAATGTTTGGTAGTTAGAATCCATGTTGTGCGATACCAAAAAATTGGTTTACAATACAATGTCTGTCTGTGAACAGCTAAGACAAATTTTCGTCAAATTTTTTTTTGATTTTGGAAAATTGCAAAAGTTTAAAATGTTTTTTGACTTTTCCTTCAACTAAATTATTGAAGGAAGAGATTTTTCTTCAAATGAAATTTGTTCTCCACAGTGAGGTCTTTAATAATGACCTGTACATTTTTAAAAGTAGTTATCATGCAATTTTGAGTGAAATAGGGGCAATGTTGAAAACAAGAACTCAAAAACTGCATCAGATTTTCCTTTTAACTTTTTTACATGTAGTGCTATATACACTGAATATCATATCATCGACATCATTTTGATATATTCTTTTGATTTTTCAAAAACCACACGAATGTAATTTTTGGAGAATATCTCTCATTGTTAATATTTCCACTACAGGCTTTTTTCCTCTATAGATCATTGCATTTGTGACTATAAGTTCTTCCAATGATTTCTGAAGTTTCTAAAAAACTCAAAAGTTTTCTGTGAAAATTTACATTTAGGACAAGTTTTTAATTTTCTATAATATAATTATTGTTATATCTCAATTCAGGAGACTGAAATCCAGAAAATCAAAACAATGTCTTGTTGCACTGAGAGGTAGCAGTTGGGAAGAGGGTGGGTCAATTCTGAGAAGCTAACCTAGACCAAAACATTTTTGAACGTCTGTGCCATTCTGCAGCAGCACTAGTTCATTTAAATAGAGATTGCTTTCCCACTAGAGCTAAACTCCAGGTCCAAATGAAATCAATTACACTAAAAACAGATCCAGCATATCTCAGTCATTAGCTGCAGTTACGAACTGATCTACCTGAACTTCAATCTTGGCCATTTCATTAAAATGAAAGAAGTGATGGAGCAGAAGCTATTGTATCTAGGTGGAATGAATATATTGTTTTACATTACACATGGTTTCATCTCTACATACTTATGTCCTAATGGCATCCTCAAGATTATTAGTTCAGACATCAGGTGTGGTCATGCTTGCTCCAAGTCATAAGAGCAAAGTTGTCTGACTAAATCCAACTGCATCACAAAACATGCCTGCCCTGGGAAATGTTTTGTGTTGAATGGGTCATTGTCAGCACTCCTCACAATTGCATCGTATTTCACCATCAGCAAACATCTTAAATTGTGAATTTTGAATCAAGCTGAATAAATTTAAATAAATAATGTTCTTTTGTATAATTTTTATTTATTCAGGTAATATTTTTTAAATAAAAATATAATTGAAATTGAATTTATTTTCTGTAAAAACGTATCCTTCACCATCATCAATTTTATTAAGTTTGTTCTTTTCCCCCCTGGCCACTCTGTAGTGGAACCCCTTCTTGCATCACAAACTTTCGTTAATGTTATTGATCAAAATGTACAATAAAGCCAGATATTCATTCTTTAATAGTCGATGCATTCCATTGTCTAAATCTGAACTGAACTTGACTCAATGCCTAGGTCAAGTAAGAACCTGAACTGAAGTCAGTCATGAATTTTACGTGTTCTTTATCACTTTCACAGAATATTCAATTCCCCCTTTGAATTACAAAAAAAGTTATCGTTGAAGTAAAAGGATCACATATTGAAATAAAAATCACCTCGGATCTGATACAAATATATATTAACCACATTGTATTATAACAGCAGTAAAAATCAGAAAGTTATTTATTTGAAGAAACAGAAGATTTGAACAAACAAAGATAACCATTCTCTCATACCTCGTGTTATATAAAAAATTCTAAATATACATCTAACATATTGAAATATTTGTTCAACCTGTTCATCAATATAAAATAGAAACAATTACACTTCTGCTTGAAGTTCTTATGAAATGATCAATAAAAATATGCTGAATGCAAGAGAGAATATTCATAAACTCATATCAGTGAAGGTTTCTAAACAGAACAATTATAAAACATAAATATTAAGCATAAAAATCTACACACGTACTATTTGATCAGATCTATATTTCTCAAAGCATAACTTCAAGCATAATTGATAATTTTACCATTTGTTCCATATTAATCAAATCCTTTTTTCAATGCTTTTTTGTTCCTATATACTTCACACGAAAAGTTTCATGCGTTTTGTGAGAAATTTGAAATCACATCTATTAATCGGAATCAAAATAATCTATTCTGCAACCTGATACAAAGTTGCCTTTTTCCAGAATGTTGATTAAGCGAAGTACAGTTTGTTCTGTAGTAAGAATCGATTCAGATTTTTTCATTGTTGTGAACAAATCTTTGGTGTCAGGGTCTCTTATATCAAGCATAATGTGAGAAATCATATCAGTATTAACAGGTCCTGGGGAGTAACTCAAAACTTTCAAATTATTATCTTCTTCAGCTAAGACTTTAAAAAACATTTCTCTACTTGCTTTTCCTATGCAGTAATAGCCCAAACTTTTAAATGGCTTAACAGCACATAAAGAAGTAATATTAATAATTAATCGGTTTTTAACGACATCTTTTGGGAAAATTTTCAAAAATACTGAAGTAAGACACATAACAGAAAAAAGATTGAGAGAGAAATATTCCTCCATCTTTTTTGGATCTGACATATCTGCACAATATTCTTTTATATCTCCCACAGATCCTGCATTATGAACAATTGAACCTAGATCAAATTTTGAAGCAGAAAGATCTGAATCACGTAATGACTTATCAATAATTGATTCATATTCCTCAGCATTGGGTTTTGAAAGATCTACTGAATGAGTATAAACAACAATATCTGGATTGGCTTTTGAAATGAGATCTTTGGTTTTATCAAGGCCAGCAACGGATCTTGCTAAAAGTACAATAAGTGAGCCTTTGGCAAATTTTCGAGAAAGTTCAACAGCAATTTTTGATCCTATGCCTTGACTAGCACCTGTCACTATGCAATATGTGGGCAGGCCTAAATATTTAGAAGCCATTGTGAATTTCAAAGTTTGTTCACTTCTGAGGGTCTTCGCTACTGACTTCTATATCAGAATTGTCTTCTGCCAATTTCTCTGAAAGTTGATCGGCTTTCAGTAATTCTACTAGTTCACCTAATGTTAATGCTTGTCGTTCTGGAGCAATGTGTCTCAGTAACGTGCTACTAGCATGAGAGTTGTTGACTGGAATGTCCAAATCCAAATCTTCTTGCACACCAGCAATTGAAGTTCCTTCTGTTACCAACCTCAGCATACAAGATTTCCTGGTTTCTTCTAAAGACTCCACTAAATCTTTCTTGCTCTGCCGTTCCTTCAATTTTGCTAATTTTCTTTCTGAAAATTTAGGAAATCACTTGACTTACTAAAGACTTAAGCACTTATTTAAAAAATGCCACCCTAGTTTATTTCTATAAGTTTGCAGTTGAAATCAAGAACTCATCTTTAAACAATTACTACTGGGATAATAAAAATAATTGACAGGGATGCAAAAGTTATTAATATTTTAATAAACCCTTTTACAAGTGTTTTATTTGCTATTCCCATGATGAGAGTGATAAATATTCCAATATTCTAAATATTTTAATTATCTTGAGGCGACATTGATTACTTAAAATTTTAGAAGTACATAATAAAAAATCATAATTGTACCAACCACACACATCTTACCACTTTCTTAACTCAAAAATAAAATAAACCATTTTTTTCCAAAAACACAGGAAATAACAGTTACTATTGACTCGGCACTTTAAAAAACACATAGATAAAGCGCGTTACATACCACAACAACCTGTTGGCTATCGACAAAGAAGAGAAGCGAGATTAAGGAGAAAGGAAAAAAAGAATACTAAAATCCAGCAGATCAAGGTCAGTAACAGTATTCAATTACACTAACATACAAAATTATAAGGTAAGTACCTAGGGTAGCCAAATATTCCTCACTGTCAGGTAGCTTCTCACATGGGACAAAATCGTCTTCAAACTTGCTTGTCTTAACAGACTGACATTCGTTTCCGTTCGTTAACCAAGGATCCATTTCCATTGTGACAGCAATTGATTCTAGCCGAACTGAAACGGCACGTTCTAATATAGTGAAAGACCAATATAACGCAACCTTTTCACCACTGTTATCGGAGAAGTAACACGAAAATTATCTTCCCTACTGATGGCAAAAGTTTTGGCAGTACTGACCAAACGTCAAATGCAACAACGAATCAAAGCTTATTGTCAAACGGCGACAACTCGTGCATACGCATTACTGCTACCAAGCGCGCGAAAAACAAACGAAATCCCTACACTACGTTTTGCCTACACTCCCACGTATATTACAGAACAGTTCTGAATGCTTAGAACTTACATTGAAATGAAGAGGATTAGAAACGAACCTGATTGAGGCTTGAGATTACGGAGGTTTCTTGGGAAGTTGATGTCATCTCGTGAATAAAACCAGTGGGAATGCGCGGCATAGATCCTACTTACCGAAACCAAACCTTTCTTCCTCTAATAGTATTACTAGTTTTTACGCAGCCACTACTCATTTTTTAGGAGTGAGAGATATAATTAAAATGTAAATTTAAGACATAAATTACATTGAGAAAGAAATCTCTGGCCTTTTTAGAAGAGGTGTAGGTCATGTTCGAAAATAAATATAAACTTTTGCAACTTTCAAAATTTATAGATTTTAATGAAAATCGGAACTTTATCATTTTTATACATGTACTTTCTTTTATTTGATCCTATCACTAATCACTCCTATAGTATATGAAGGAATAGTAATTACAGACATTAAATGCTTATTCGACCTCATAATTTGGACATAACATGATACCTGATATTATTTCAGATCTGTTTATCTATTACTCTTTTAATTTTGATAATGGATGGATTTATTCCTTTATTTAGTAATGAAAATGAATGATTTCTGTAGATATTTTATCTTCTAAATCATCAGATCAAGAAAATGGAGCTTTTCAGAGATGTCCACATTCTTGAGAGATAAAAATATGTTGTATTGTTATTTTCTACTGTGAAGTTTGATATTTTAAATATGAGTAAATGTTTCAAAATTCTTGGTTAAATGAATGATTTATTTTTATTAACATATTTATTTCCCAATAAAAATTATTTTCTAAGATGACTTCTAATCAAATAGTTAATTATAAAAGTTGAAGAATAATTGTTTTATTATTTAATACATACAAATTCTCTTGTATTAAAACACTTAGTACAATCTAATTTCTTTTTAAAGTAAATTAATTGGGAGCAAAACCCTGTGAAAAGTTCACATACCTTGGTACAGAAATAAACACAAATGGAGGCAGTATGCAAGATATTAGAAACAGAATCACCAAAAGTAAAGTGACTACAAGAAAATTACATCCACTGATATGGAAAGATAAATTAAGTGTGTAAAAAGAAAATTATATAAGACTGTTGTACAGATACTCAATAAAGACTAAAATGGTATGGGCTCATGCAAAAAAATGAACAAAGAACGTTGACAAAAAATATTGTGGTAATGGCAACCAGCTAGCCATCGAAGAAGAGAAAGACCTAGACTTACATGGGGAGAAGGAGTGGATGAGGCAGTGGTGAAAAGTGGATTGAGTTATGACGACTCCACTGATAGAGAGATGTGGAGGCTGGGATGTGAGAGACACCCTAGGGAGTAATA
Organism: Gryllus bimaculatus; assembly: GCA_017312745.1. Lineage (NCBI taxonomy): Eukaryota > Metazoa > Arthropoda > Insecta > Orthoptera > Gryllidae > Gryllus > Gryllus bimaculatus. Next base: position 9,859,798 of record BOPP01000017.1, read on the forward strand.
TAACTCACTATACTACTACTAGGTAAATTTTTAGATTTTAATTCATTTCAATAAGAACAGAATAGATTAAGCTATGTTTTTATAAAAGTTTATTACATTAATGAGAATTTAAGTAGATATTGAGTTTGTGGTGGATGTTAAAATGCTATATGAACCCATTAGTTGTCTTATTTCGTTTTAATTTGCAATTTTCAAAATATTGTACATTAGAAATCAAGAGTTTATCCTGTAACAACAAAAACATTTGCATCTAAAAGAAATGTTGCATTGTAAGCTTGAAGTGTTCCTTTTTTTGAATAGAGCCATTAAAAAAATTTGCAAAATTAAACCCTTTCTGTCCTACCTCCTGGCTCTGTGAAACAACTCTTGACACTTACAAACATTCCTCTTGAAGTCTATTTTGTAACATTCCATTATGTGGTTAATACTGGTATTACTCATGCCTCCCAACAAATTGACTCATATTTTTATTGTTTCACTTTTTAAAATAAGTTCCTCTTATATTTTAACATCTTCATTTATTTTCAGACTTCAAAAGAAAACCAATGTATTATATATAGTCTTTCACATAAATGAGCCTGTATATATGGTTTTGATACTTCTTTGCATTCACATTTCTAGGTTTGCACATTTTTTAATTTGACCTCACTTCAAATTTTACCCCGTGGGATGTAGTTTAGAATTTTTTCTGGGAATTAAATGATTAAAACATTGGGTTGGGGTATCGCACCCCTTGGGAATGACTAAGTAAAACACTCCAGAAGATGAGCTAGTTGCCATCATTATGAAGTGAAATCACATTACCCTCACTCAAAAATTCATGAAATCATTGATACCTTTTAGAAGAAATCTCTCCACTGATTAAAAAGAAAAGAATAGGGTTTTACCAGTCTGTTAGTTCAAACGTTTTTGAATTTTCACCCCAACTGAGAAAGAAACTAATCAAGAAAGATTTACTGAAAGAAGAAATATCAATTTTTATAAACATATTTAAAATCTTGTTATTACTAGTTAAATTAATTATTTGGCTATTGAAAGCTAGCGTGAAGACCAAGAAGCATTCTCTGCATCAAACTAACAAAATAATAAAAATAAATTTAAAAAAATAAAAAAGTAATTAAAAAATTGTCTCATTATATTATATCAACACACTATTTGAGACTTGGATAGGGATTGTATATCTGGTATGTATGTATGTATGTATAATCTGACAAAGTTATGTGTGGAACATACTTCATTCAAACAGACAAACAGCGTTTAATAACAAACATATGTTTGCATTTTAATTTTTTGGGTCCATCTAATAGTTAAATTGACATAAAACATTTTAAATATCATAAGAGAGCAATCTATTATTTAACATTAAAATCTTGGAGAAAAAAAATTGTTTTTGAGAGGATTTTCAGTGAGTAATTTTGAAAATGCCCCTTTTTGGCTCACTTGTACTCAAAATATATTATATTTCAAGAAATCTCGTCACAGACAATTTAATGATTCTGTGTTTAAATTCAGTAAAAAAACAAAAACATATCTAGTGCAAATATTAATAAAGTACCAAAGGTTAAAAAAGTTATGCATGTGTAATTTTTGAAGAGTAAAAGTTTTAATAAAAGTGGCTTCATGTGCATTGTGATCTGAGAGTACAAAACATTTAGGAAATTTATTGCTGACATGAAAATCTTGTTAAAGTATTTCTGAAAAATTATTGTGATTTAACAAAAACTTACTAAAGTTTTGAAAACAATGTACATGAAATAATTAAAAGGTTAATATTGAAGAAATAAAAGCATTATGTTCGAAAATTATCTTGAATAACAAACATGTAGGGTATGTTCGAAAAAATAAAACCAAAGAAGTCTTTGAGATTGTGAGATGAAAGGGTGGTATGAGGGTGTAGAAGATAGAGATAAGCTTATGAAAATAATAAGACTAAAATATTGTAAGTAACAAATTGTTTTGTAAATATTTATAAGGATAATGTGAAACCAACTATAACTCTGAAAGGAGGAAAGTATTTAAATGATGATGATATTACTACTAGCTATAAAGTTGTGCAATCATTCTACAAATATATGAATATAAAATCTGCTCATGTGTAATATGAGCTGTTGCTGTTGAAAGTACATCTGGATTTGTGTTCCAGTATTCAGGCTAAATCAGCATTGCCTGAATATCTGAGGGTGGAAGATTTGCATGTTGAACTTGGAACCACCTGGAGTGGGTATAAATATTCAATGTAACAATCATAGGTAGCCTTGTAAGTGCATCTAGGTTCAGTAACAGTTCTTTGAAACTGCAAATACAGTTTTTATTTATCAGAAAGCATTGCAAATAGTTTAAAGTCAATCCACATTATAAGAGCTCTAAGAAACTACATTTTGTGCAATAACACACATTGTAATTTACATCCTATATGTTGCTTCTGGCAGTTATATTCATTTCTAAAACAATTAATTTAAATGCCTAATATATATAGTAGTCTATGCCTGTCTATATGATGTGGCTCCACTTCCCATTACTTTATTTAATCTAGCTTCATTTGGAACACTTGTGTCTAATTTTTGAAAATGTAAAAGTTTTCTTTCCGGTAATTTAGTGCAATGAGCTCTAACCAAACAAGATGTTTAAAGAAAAATGTTGGAGCCAGAAAGAATAGTCTTGTTGAAGTAGTTTTGAAAAATTGTTTCTACAGAATTATTTTAAAGAAACTGAACATGAAATTTTCTAAGTGTCTAATAGTGAAAAGATTAAAAACATAAGCACCTTCAATTACAAAGAATTTCCAGCCTTGCCAAAATTAATATGATATATATGAACTTATATTTTCCTCCTAAAAATTGAAATTTCACTCAGAATAGACACAAACAAGCTGTTGTATAATAGTTGGTAATACTTTTCAAATCTACCAGTGTGACTTCCAGACTCCTACTGGTATGACTACTTCATATTTGTGTTCTTTCTATTGTTTTATTCTTTTAATCATAATTACAAAATTATATTTCATTTGCAGTCGTTCCAGCCAGTTTAAGTGACTTTACAGGAAAGGAAAAACAGGAAGCTGATTTGGAAGGTAAAAAGTGAACATTTATCAGGATATGAATAAATGTATTGAAAGAAACTAGACATTAAGATTCATAATTTATTCTCTCTTCTCCTGAAGAGCTAAATATCTTAGTAGTAAAGTTAAACCCCTTCCCAGGTTTGTAGAAATCCTGTCTTTTTTAAAGAACATTCAAAAATACATGGTATGCACAAAGATAAAAGATTTTTAACACAACCAACATGAAATGACAAAATAAAAATGAATTAATGAACCACAACACAAAGCTATCCGGATATTTTGCATGCCTGAAATATAATTTGATATGCATTTATATAAAAACTCATCTGTACATTTCTTTTAAATTACTACATATACCCTCTGCAAGAGAATGATTATAAAACCAATGTTGTACCACTAGATATGAAACAGATGGAAATATTACCTGTTAACATAATCAATATTCTCTACTGTGTCCATGTAAATATTAAAAGCTCAAATCATATTTAAAAAGTAAATATATTGTGGCCTACATATTTTGATTCTGCACATACATGTAGTTTTAAAAATAAATACAAGTAAAGTATACTAATCAGTCATTGTCTTAATGTATGAATTATTTCTACAGAAAATATTAAGCAAAATAACCAATTAATTAAGTTTCTGATGGTGATCACTTTCTTATGTTGTGCACATTGCCAGTGTAAACATCAATCTAAACAATAATAGTACAGACTAATTACTAAGTGCAATTTTTGATTTTTACAGAGAGACAATAATATAAACACCAACACTTGACAGTTATCACTATCATAGAAGTATATCTACAGAATAGGAATTTTTTCAAATATAGAACAAGGAAGGGGGTATTATCTCAGTTTGTGTTCCTTATTTAAATAACTAATAAAGAATGATTTACACAAATTCATATATACATGCAAAATATCATCTTTCTCTTGAATATTACACACAACCGTAAGAGCTTTACTGTAAAAATAAAAACAAGTATAAAGTTTGATCACAGACATAAGAAGACATGTAGCTACTTGTATATGTCTAAAACTAATATAGTTGAAGGTTTCTTTAAAATGTATGTAATGGAGTGTATTTGGGATTGCTTAAAAATGTGCAGTTAAAACTACTTACACTGAATACAATAAGCACTCATTTTTTTGTGAAAATGTGTATGAAATAACATTAAATTATCATCATAAGCTATATTACAACTCCAATCAGTCAACAAAAAGAAAAAAGAAGAAATCATGGAAAACACAATATCATGTTTTCCATTTACCTGTGAATTGGTAATAAAATACAGGGTACACAAGTGGCTAAAACAAATATTATTTAATTTGATCATTGCAGTATTCAAAAATGCATATTTTCCAATGTAGTAAAAATAGAAACTCTTTTGATTTTAATTTGTGTAACTGATTTTTAATTAATAAAACAACAAAAAAGTTACTTTTCTCATTATTTGCATACATTACTGATTTTAAATCTCTTGAAATGAAAAAATGTAAGTTTTTTATGTGTATCAATTTGAAGAAAATGTACTCTAATCTTTAAAATATTATTGACTTTAAAAGCATAAATAATATTGTGAAAGTCACTTGGTACGAGCAAAATTTGTTTTACAATGTCTATAATTCTGGAAGTTCTTCAGAAAGAAAAATTCCCAGAATATGAATCATATTCAAATTCAGAAGTATTACCACACATCACACAAGTTATACGGATAATACCATACTTTGTTTAAGGTATAGGGGTATATTTTAAAATATTGTTATAAAATATCACATTCACAATTCCCAACAAAGGAACATTCTTGCAGGAACATTCTAGAGGGGTTGTCTCAGAAAAGAAAGCTCTTGCTGTATTAAGATTGTAAATAAATCTGACTATACATCTTTGGAAAACTACAGAAAGTGTTAATATAGATTTTAGGAGCTTCAAAAGTAAACATAGTTTGTAATACTGTTTCTTCCCAAGTACAAAATAAATATCACTAACAGTGGAACAAGAAAAGCAGAGAATTCTACAGATTTTCACTATTTTTATTCACACAATTTCTTCTTTCTAGCCTTATGGAAGACGTCTTCCACACTAATCATCATTGAAACTACAGGGAACAGTATGGTCATATGTATTAAATAAAAATTTACAAACTGCAAAAACAAATTGTATTTTTTAACACATGAGCGATGTAATATATATTTTTTCTCCTCTCTAACACACCATATCAACATCATTAATTCACAGAAATGTTGTTTTATCATATTAAAATAAATTGATATTTCAATGAAAGTGACAATGTTTTAAAAGGAAATCAGAATTTTACAACCGATGAAACAATGATTTTTATAACAATCCAATCCAATGTTTTGGAGGCTTAGCATAGACAACTCTTGAACAGCAAATGCTTTATTATAAGTAAATTGCAGATGGAAGACAAAATGTTTAAACCTAAATAATAGTGTATAATAATTTAAAAAATGACTGGTTTCTCTTTTCATATCATATTTATAACTCTGAACTGATATATGATACGGTGTATGATTGTATCTAATTTTATAGTCTCTACACAAATGTGTGATTAACATATAATTTATACTTTTTATTACTTTAGAAAATTATTGATGATGAAATTGCTTGAATAAGTCCATGAAGAAACTGTAATTAAATGCTCACTAATTGAATTTCAATACCATATCACAATCATATACCATCAATTTCCATTTTCAGCAAAACACATTATCACTTGAGAAAAAAATTCAAACTTCTATTATCTGGAAATCACTGGTATTTTATAATCTTTTAGCATAAAAAAACCACAAAAAAACACTTTATTTAAAATCAAAGAAACATGGCTTAATCCTCAAAGCTTTGATGCCAGTCTTATCTGGAAAAACAATTTGGCTTCCTTTCAGATACTACTGTTACAAAGAGCTGATATCTCATTCAAATAAAATATTAAAGAAGAATGAGAAAGATTACTACTCAATAAAATCACAGAGCAAGGGAAGTGAAGAAAGAAAAGTTTTGGAGGCATAAATGGCATGCCTATTTACAATTCTTTGCAAACCAAATTACACACTCCATTATTGCATAAAAATAAGTTGTTTTTTGAAACTAATGTTTACATTGAACCACACGGAAAGGCCAAATACATTTTGAATAAAATGTATTATTAGCATACTTCTCTCACACCTAATACATATTCACTTTACCCATTTTAAAAATCATTTTTGAATAGTATGTACTTATATCCATTCTCCCATTATTGTAAGTTTTCATTCATCTCAAATGTACATTAACATTCTGGGATGTTGTTTCTTTGTTTAAAGTAGTCACATTCTTAATTAACATATTTCCATTAAGTGTTTCATTTACACACAGCCAATTGGCAATGTTAGCCACAATTAAAACACATTATCTTACAGATTGCTGCCATTTTAGGAATAAAAATCTTCAAAAGTAGACATTGTGACTATGCGTGGAGAGTATTCATAACATTGGAAATATGATTTTCATTACAATGTTCCTGCAAGTAAAAACCTAACACTCAAACAATATTTAACAAGTAATTAATGTATATTTTATAAGGATAATTCCATATGTAATTTTGTTCTTCAAAAATTATTAACATTAAAATACATTTCAAATGATGCACAAACAACTTTTGAATAAATTCCCAATTAATATTAAACGGGTATTTTCTATACAAGAAACCAATGTTTCTCATTTAGAAACAAATTTTAAAAATCCAGGAAAAAGGAACAAAACTTCGGAAATTAACAATACGATTTCTCAAGGCGGAAATGATTCTTGCATCATCACCGTCTCGGAGTGAGATGCAAATGTGTATCAACTTCTTGAAACAATTCAAACCACTGGACCTGAAATGAATAATTGGAAGTCCTATAACACTTTGGATTTAAAAGCATTGGACTCAAAGAAAAACAAATATTCTACCAGAAACGATTTTCAGTGTCCATCAGTTCAATGCGACCCTCCAAATTCCCGCTCTCCACGTCCATAGCAGCTCCGCGTATAATCTTCCTGTACTTGTTTATTGCATTGCAGAGCGGCGCCGTGGCGACCCTGGCGGCGAGTAGAAGACCCTCTGGGGCGTCGCGACCGCCCTCCCTCGGGGCGTGCTGTCTCACACGTCCATCCCGTCTTCCCTTCTGTCCCTCCCTCCCTCTCGACAACGGCAGTCCCTCTAGGAAAAACAACACAACTTCTGCCACAGCGATTGTTTCTTTTTGTCACCGAGCTGTCTGTGCCTGGCGGCGCCTGCGGCGGAGGCGGCAGCGACGCCCGCGGCGGACGACGTCGACGACGAGGCGGAGTAGAGCGCGCCGCGGCGGCGCAGGGCGCACACGATGGCCTGGTCGAAGGCCTCCTTGAGGTCGCGTTGCGTGAGCGCCGACGTCTCCACGTAGGTGGCGGCGCCGATCCGCCGCGCCAGCTCCCGCGCCTGCGCCTCCGTCACCGGCGCCTGCTTGTAGCGCGCCAGCTGCTGCAGCAGGCGCACGTCGCGCCGCCGGTCGCTCTGCGTGCCGATGAGCAGCAGCGCCGCGTCGGGGCAGCGCCGCCGCACCTCGGGCAGCCACTTGTCCGAGATGTTCTGGAACGACGTGGGGCACACCACGCTGAAGCACAGCAGGAACACGTCCGTGTCCGGGTAGCACAGCGAGCGCAGCGGGTCGAAGTCGTCCTGCGCAACACACAACACGAGCGCGTTTAGTTCAGGAGCAATTGGACTTGGGGTATAAGTCTCACTTGTGTTTTCTGCCTCTGTACGTTACGTCAGTTGTTAGAAAATACATTTTTTACATTCATAAAACAATATCAATCATAACTATTAGTAAAAGAAATTATTATTGTTATTATTATCAATAATTATCATTATTATTGTTAATGATTATTGTGCCGGCCTTCTGACTGTAACAAAATGTTGACTGTAACAAATGGATTCACACAAACAAATGTTGCGTGCACAAATGATACATCCACAAAATCCACACAAACAAATGTTGCGTTGCGTTGATCATAGATAATGTGAATCTTCAGAACGAAAGACACGTGGCCGAGCTTGCACGTCGCCTGGATCGACTACAAGGCATATGACTCTATGCAACAAAATGGAATAGAAAATACCTTAGAAGTTCTAGGCGTAAGTAAAAAATATAGAAGGTCCTCCAAGTATTAGTGTGCCTCTGAAACAACATTGTCGCTGAGGGATACACTCTCGAAAATGAATGGAGATTGCCTCTCTCCGCAATCCTTTGGATGACCCGGCTCGGATACCAAACTAATCCTAGATTTTTCCATCTTCTCTACAAGAATGACCTTAAATTGTCCGGAAAGTCGAAACGGAGCTAGTCGCTGCTAAAGAGTACATTTACGCACATGACATCGGAGTGAAGTTCGTCCTATACAAGAGTACCGCTCGCAGTATCCACTCAAAATCATCCACACATCGATATCGAATTCTCCGACAAGACAGCAATAAGTGGCAAATTCCTGGAGGAAGCTAACAAGTACCTAAACATTCATCAGGCGGCAGTTATCTGCCATCAACGTGTTCAGACGTCAAAATACAAGCGATGTGTTCAAGAGCTTCTCAGAACCAAGCACAACGGAGAAAATCTTATTCAGGCTATTAACACCCGGGCAGTACCAGTAATCAGGTACACTGCTGGAACAGATTTCAAGCATTGCCATGCACTGGAATATGTGCAGACAATTTGGATTGCTGGCAACAGAGCAATCCACATTCTGATGGGAACACAACCCACTCAGGGTAGTCAATAATTCCAATACGAAAATACTCTGGGATTTTAAGTTCTAGGCAGACTATCGGTTGGATTTTAATATGTCAAATCTGGCCGACGTTGAAGAGAAACAAGTATGAATAGGGACATAAACATTCCAGTAGTTTCCAGAAAACACAATAAACCAAAATTTCAAGACTCTAGATAGAGCTGGAAAGACTGGAAGCGGAAGGTCGCTTTGTCCCAGAAGTAACTGGAGCTCTAGGAGCCACACCCAAAGGCCTGACGATACACTAGCACTTCAAGTCTGCATGCCTGCCAGTCTAGCAGACACGTTTGGAATTCTAGGGTCCTGGGGTAGGACCCGAATTCATAAATGTATTTACCAATCCTCACAGTTACTATACCGTTACAAGCAACAGTGGACGCTAATGACCTAGTAGTAGATGCGACCTTAAATAAAAAAAAATTCTGAATTGAAAAACGTTTAGCGGACCAGTGGAGTTTTGTTGCTATGATCTTATAATGAAACTTATTTTATTTAAAAGAGATCTTTGAAAATTAGTGAGTCATTTTCAAGTAAACTTCCAAAAACATTGTTTTGAAAACATTCATTATTAAACCATGAGCAGTGAGGCGCTATTGCCGTTTATCTTACGATGAGTTAAATGAATTATATTTTAATTACATAAACTATATTCCATATTTTTATTTTTTTCATGTTAACTAAGTTTCTGTAACATTTACAAAAAGGAGCAAATGCGCAAGACCCGCGGCACGTGAAACACGTGCTTCTACATTAAACCGGCCCTGGTTCCAATCACTTGTGTCATCAATGTAAAGTCAAAGCTACATGTCAATTTAGCGAATGCACGTTAGTTGCATTATGGAGGTGCTGTAAATATCTGGAAGTCATCACGCTGAGAACGACTCGGGCACGACAAAGGACACCAGTTCTCGAAATATCTTTAGTCACGGAAAACTTTAAATTTAAACTTCATTTATATAATACCCTTTTGCAAACGTTTCGTTATGCTCCGACATTAAACTCGCAAGTAACAAGTTGCCATTTTATTGCTATCATTGCGAAATCAAGAGTTTCCTAACGAGACCTAATGACAACACTATTATCAGAAGGATGTATCTTTGCTGATGTGTCTTCTAATTTTCGAGGAAATGAAACTCAAAGGAGACTTCCACGCAATGTTGAAGAACACAACAATGATAATTTCCAAGTCACAGAACATTCACTAAATTCACATTCCCACATTCCCTAACGTTACACACACACGGACACCTGCTACTCATAAGCGCCTATTTATATTTGCCACAAATTCATTGATGCTGATTTTTAGACTTAGGATATATTGTCTAATGCACGTAATTAATAACTAAATACAATCAATTGCACAATTTAACGGAAAGAAATCTAAAACACACACTAATCTAATACTCACTTTCACGACGGAACACTGTAATACTGATTTTTTTTTTCATTCTGGGTAACAATCTCATCATAATGAGTGCCATTCTCCTGAGAATGTAGCTCTAGCAATTGAACATTATTCAATTAAGGTATAAAATAGTTGTGTAACAAATTAATAACAAGAGAAAAGTTGTCTGTTTGATCAGCCGTTCCAAATAAAATCAATAATGGAATTAAATAAAGAAAGCTTCAAATGATTACCGATGGTGAACTTCTTTATTCTTTTTTTCTCGTTTTAATCTAACAAATAATCGTTGGAACTACCTCCCCTCCTTTCGCATGTCTAATCCTATCCAAGTATTTTGAAATTCAAATTTTGCTCAGAGCACGCCAACCTCGTTAGCCTGCTCTTGTCACTAAAGGTGGCTATAATATGTGAGAAGCATTTGAAGTATTCTGGATACACTAAGTACACTTTAAATTAACTTATTAACGCTTATTAATACCTCACGGATTTTCCATAATTGTTTTTTTAATAGCATTCCACGAATACAATTGTAATTAAACGATGAATTCGCACAGACAAAAAATCAACATTTATATTCCACAAAAAATGAGTAAATTGCTTCTGAAATTATAATTTACAAATAGTTTATTTTGAGACCACCTGCAGTTTTATGCTGATTTTGTGTATATTTCAATTAGTCTGTGATTTCAAATTAACTTTCCTTTTGCATTCTCGTATGGATATTTTGAAGATTTAAAATCCGAATCATCTGCTGTTGTTTTTTCCAATTTTTGCGTGACTATCCGGTTAAGCTTTGGAACATCTAAACTGACTTTGATGCGGTTTTCATTGAATGGTAGAGTATTTTGCCGGGCATAACTGGGGGTACATTAATTTTAAATTATTTTTATTATATTTTACTGCAATTTAATACTATATAATAAAAATGCCTTTTACAAAGAAGAATGTTTGGTTTTTATACGAATCCGTAGTTTTTTTTTCCTACTTTCACGAAATTTCGAACACGTGAAGTTCAAAATAAAATAAATGTTACCGTATAAATGATATTTCGTAAACATCCGTTCATCTCACTTTCCTACATCTTAAAATAAAACTTAAATGTGCACTCTTTCAGATTTCTGCGAATATTTCGAAAACGGTGAGAACATTTAGCCAAAAGGGCTGAACATTTCTGAAAGCATACAAAATGTCCTACTTAATGCACTTTGAATCACACCAATAACGCAATTAAGCTTCGAGTACATGAAGGTAAAAATTATTACTGGAAGTTTGCCTTAAATATGCGACAATGATTCAATCGTAACAAACATGGCGGAGCCGGAAGAGGCAGGCACAGTGAGGAGAGAGACGGAGGAGCGGGGGGAGGGGAGGATGAGATCGGACAGGGTGGAGTAGAACAGGGCAGGGTAGGCTGGCGTTCACTACAGGTAGGTAGGATACATTTATTTTCGTTTAATAGTTCTAATAAATAAATACCTGGGCAATGCGGAGTACTTCAGGTAGTTTTCAATATTTCATACTCCAATGTAGGAAGGGAATAACCAAGACAAAACACTACACAATTTTATGGTAAACTAGTAGACCCGGTAATGCTTCGCTATTGCAATGTCACTATGCTTCGCTATTGGTCACGTGATTGTTACTCACGTTTTACGCTACGTTCAGCAAAAAATTTAATTCATGAGACTTTCATGTTCTATGTCCTGGTTTAAGCATGATTTTCAAGAATCCTATTTTTAAAACATTCAGTCACAAGTTTGAGCAAACATTCGCTATAGCACTATCTTGGAAAAATTTGATTTACTTGTCCGAGGCAACGATTAATAATCCCAGCCGATATTTCATAGTCAAAGGGGCAGAATATGGAGCGAAGATGCGCTTAATTCTCGAGTATACGGCGGGATGCGTAAAGTTTCTGTTCAGGAGCGCGTGACTCAGCATAAACGCATAAAATCATCATCAACGCGTGCCTAAGTGCGACAGACATACGCACATTCCCATTGTACAATGCCTATATTCTTGGCGCAAGTGCAAGTAATAGGATGACAAAGTTCTGTCGCAATCAGTAGTGCATAAACACAAACAAACAAACATTGATTTTTATGTATTAGATAACTGAATATTATGATATTCCTTCATCTTTTATGGTGATTTTGTCGAATACTTCATTCGGTATCAGGAATAAGCATCGAGAGATTTTCCGGGCGCGTCAACTCCTGTCACCCATATTGGTTAATAATTTAAACATTTTTAGGTGACAAGTCTTTTCAATTATTTGTAAGAGCTCTTTGGTAGTTCCGCCCTACCTTTCTATATGTAGCCTTCACTACCTTAAAGCAGGGTCTTCATTTAAGGTACCGGCTGAGATTTCTCAAGGGCAGCATTTCTGCTGACCGGGAGGTCCTAGGATTTGAGGTTCGATGGCGGCGGATTTTCGATTACTATCGAATTGTAATTGAATATTGAATATTTGTAATTGAATATTTCCAGAAAACATGTAATTATTTTACGAATACTTCAATGTTTTGTGAGAGACACTTTGGAGTACGCAAGTAAGAGCTTTCGTAGTCAAAAACGAAAAAAGGAAGAAAAAAGTTATTCTATAGATATATGAAAAAAAAGCTCAAAAATAAAACGGGAAAAGCTTTTATTCTTACCTGATTGGAAATGATGCTTTTTAGCTTATATTGAAAAGCTTCGTTTTCTCAAGAAAACAAGCGAGCTTACTCTCCATTCTCTAAGTGTACTGCAAACATCTTACGACGAAGGAAATGCTTTCGCGGGTCTCTAGTGGTTTTGCGACTCGGCAACGTTCAATCTGAAACACTTTCTGTTCAAATCGCTCTCGGAAAGATACTGACAACGATATTCTGATATCATTAATATACAGAAGCTGGTATGATTTAAAGTAGGGATACATTTTATTCGCTACTTTTGTGATCAAGAGCTAATATTTTCGGTATAATTGACATAAATGAATGTGTTTGTACAAATTATTTTTGTACGTTGATTTGAATTTTTTTCGTTTTAACGTCCTTATTTTGACAAATGTTTCATTGATCTTCATTTTCGGCTAATTCTCTTACATTTGTTTTAATATTTATAATTTCAAGTATTGTTCCTATTGTAATTTTATAATTTTTCATTGTATTTTGTTCTTCCTTTCGTTCATTTCGAGATTTTTATTATCACGTTATTTCACTTATATTTGTTCTTTTGCACATTATTGCTTTCTTACTTTGAAGCACTAAAGATGGTCGCAATATAGTATAAAAAGCTTTTTGCGAAATTAATGTTCTATGATATATATATATATATATATATATATATATATATATATATATATATATTCATTAAAAAAGTCTACGTGTTTTTGAGTTAATTTGAGTCATAACTGATTTCTAATACTTATAATTGCATATCCTCTAAAACGCATAAGGTTTACACCTTATTCCAAATGCGATGCAATTGAGAAAAAACCAAAAGTACAGGGCAAAAGTACAGGCAACCTTCGCGTGCATAGCTGACGAGTAACAAATAAAAATTTTCAGGCGCTAATTTGATGTACAGAAGTTGACCTTAGACATATTTCAAACCATCAACACACGATTTAAAAATGTTATATTTTAAACCAAAGCAAAGCATTTCCTTTTAACCTCCCCCTCCGCCTTGTTTCAATATTCAACTTCATGAAAAGCGCACGAAACGTCTTCGCATATAAAATAATATTCCAAACAAGGAAGTTGCGAGTGCGCGGCGAGCACCTAGGGTTGACGCGGGGCGTGTCAGGGAGGCGGTGGGATGGAACAGCGCGAGGGCAGGGTGGGGGCAAGCCAAGAGCGAGAGAGAGCAAAGAAACAGGAGGCTCGAGGCAGGAGGGGGTTGGGAGGTCAGAATGAAGAAGCGAACAGGACGGATCACGACTGGGAGTGGGCAGGGCAGACAAACGAAAGGAGCGACAGTGAGGACGGGATGGGCAGGGAGAGGGTTGGGCGGAGACCGAACGGATGGAACAGGGGAGGTGGGGCGGGGCAGGCAGGAGGCTGTGGTGGCTTGGCTGAGGGTGGCGGGCAGGGGTGGGCGGGGCGAGGCGAGCTTCAGAAGGTGTTGGGCGTTGAACGACGGGGATGGGCGCACAGCGGGCAGAGGCCGCGCGCGCGGCGTGGCGTGGCGTGGCGTGGCGTGGCGTGGCGTGGCGTGGCGTGGCGTGGCGTGACCTGGCCATTACCGTTCGTTTAAAGTGCTTCGGAAGCGTGTCGAACACCGCCGTCTCCCTTCATTTTCAGCTGCTTAAGACCAAAACGCCATTGTCGACTCATGATCCAGATGAAAGCTTCCTGTGGAAACTGCTTCATTGCTTCATCACCGTCGAGTGACGTACGTGCTCGCAGAATAACAACCCTCCCTTGAATAAACCGTAGAAGAGAATTAGGTGTTTGAGCTTTCTGAATGGGTGCATGTGCAAGTTGCATAATTGTTATTCATTTTGTGAGGACTTAATTGTTCGGGAGGATTTGCAAGAGAGCGAAATCGTTCATTACTTTAAAGGGCCCATCTTATCAATCGAAACTTGGACAACATTCCCAGAGCACTGATAACTGCTCAATAAAGATTTTAAGGACAGACTGGGGGAGACTTCGTTACTAGCTGCACTCGTTAAAAAAAGTCATGAAATGAAATAAGTGTAATGAGGAATCTTTCTCCTGAACTGTATCTCTTGGAGTTGCAACTCAATCCTATCTAGTTTTTTAAATGATTTTTATAGATCTATCGTAATTTTGGAATTTGATTTTTCGTTCAGATCGTTTCGCTCTTTTTTCGTTCCTTCCTTTGCATTTGTGAAAATTAGTTGAACAATTGATCTATAAGAATTAATAATGTATTAATTTGTAAATAATTACGCACAATTATCTCGCAAGTCCATTCAACAATCACGTATCACTCCAGCATCCATTCCATGAGGCACGACATTTACGAAAAATGTTCTTATGAAAAGAAAACGGTTGTGTTGCTTTTCTCCACTTCGGTATGCACCACATTTTCTTTATTACACGCCACTCGTAAAAGTGCGCTGGGGTCGAGTGCCTCCTGACGCAAGAACCGAGTTAATTTCGCCGAGCGCCGGCGAGACGGAAGCTAGATAACGAGTCTTATTACGGAGACCGTTGATTAAAACCGGGAGCACTTATCCATCCGGCCAGAAGTATCATACCCGCCTCTTGCAGTGTCTTAATACGGCACCTTATTGCAGCTACAAAGCGCGCCGTAACGTTCCGAGCCCGGGGTAGAGAGCGCTCGCGACGACCCCACGTGGCCGCCATATCCACAGCGACCGGTCGCGTCGTACCGAGCCGCCGCGCCGCGGGTCGCGGAAGTAAGGACGGGCGATGCAGAGGAAGGAGGGGGGGGGGTGAAGTGCCTCATAAAAAAATAGCCTTCGTAAGACGATGCTCACGGAAACATGGAGTTTAAATATGAAACAGCAGATCTCGCTCCGTGAGCGCCGCGTACAAGCCATGGCGGTCGCAATCGCTTCGTATCGATTGCGGGGCGCGCGAGGCTCGAAGGGGAAGCTCACAGGACGGGAGCCGGTCGGGTGTCCATCTGGGGCACAGAGACAGGAGGGCGACTGTTTACGAAAATAATGTTCACCTATTACAATTTCGGGCACACTTTCTTTTCGAGAGAATTGATAATTCATATTATATTAATAATACACTAAAGTGGCCATTATGATTTTTTTGGTCAAAGATTCGATTTTTTGATCTTCCCATCATTAGGTTCAAAACGTAAACAAAAGGTGTAAACATTTTATAGCCAATTAAATTCTATTAATCTGACTCATTGCGCCCTCGAGGTTTTTGAAAGTTATTTTTGGATTCATGTTTTTATAGAAACGAAGACAGTATAAGTGATTGTGTTGATGTGCATTAAATGAGCAATTGAGACTTTTACACCTATAAATTGATTTTTTCAAACATAAAAAAATGCTGTGAAAATGGAAATACTTAATGTTCATCATGCTTAAATGATCCTCCCCCTCAATTTCTTATACCGCCGAAACAACGCGAAGGTTTGAAAAAGCAATCGCGTCGAGCGAATTTTCGTTTCAACAGACTGTTTTGAGGATTGTCACAATTTTATATGAAGTGTGAGAATTTTGTATGTCGAAGTTCTCCGCGTTCAGAGCATTTCTTTCAAAAGAAAAATGTTTTAAAAAGTCGACGAAAATAAAATGAAAACTTAAAAAAAAAAGGTTCACAACTTCATCATTAAAATCAATTCAAAACGTCAATATTATATTCACTATGTAATGTCATTCCTGAAGGAATTCTTAACTTGTCTATTAATAATTTCTTCTAATTATTTTGAAGAACAATATTTCCGTAAAAGTATAATAAACTTTCACTTGAGTACTAAATCAATCCTTCGGCTAAATACATGTTTTATTACGATTTCAAAATATTATAATAATAATACATAATTATTATTATTATATTATTATTATTATTATTTTAATTCACACTGATTTTATGTGAGAAGTTTGCCTCTAACTCGTACCTCGTTCCGGAGAGGGAAGTTCAGTAGCAGGCAGTCATGGGGGCGATTCCGGCCTCCAGATAGCCCCGGCCTTCGAAAGGTTGCAGCGGGGGAGGGGCGCACGACGGCGCGACCCAGCCGCGGTCACCTCGGCGCAGGGGGCGCGAGAAGACCGGCGAGCAGGGGCGCGGTGCGCCCGACACAGACGTCCACAAACGCCGCCCCGCCGCCAAACAAGTCCATAGCGGTTGCGGAGAGACCACTTCTCGGTGATCGACGGAGAGCTAATGCGAGGTTGGAGAAGGGATTGCGGGGAGGAGAACTGCGGCAAAAATTAAACATGAGGATGGAGAAAGGAGCGAGAAGAGAGATGCTTGGAGAGGAGAGAAGGAGGAGATATTAGTAGAGGAGGGAGAGTGAAAATGGAAAGGGATGTAGGAAAAGGGGAGAGTGGGAAAGACAGAACAAGGGAGAGAGAAGAGGGAGAGATGGAGATAGAGAGAGAGAGCGAGAGAGAGCGAGCGAGAGAGAGCGAGAGAGAGAGAGAGAGCGAGCGAGCGAGCGAGCGAGACAGACAGACAGGCACAGACAGAGAGGGAGATATGCCCTGAAAACCATTTCAGATGTCTTCAAAATGTCCATTATCATTCCTTTAGCTAGGAATAGATTGTGAAGTTTGAGATAAAACAAAACTACGAAGTTCCTACGCTGTCAAAGTTACTTGAATGAAACGTGATAGAGAAAGTTATAATTCTGCATGTTAAATAAGTACACAATTTTCGAGAGAGTATGATAGAGTAAGGTAAGAGAAAGACAAAACTTTCACATGAGAAAGGGAATAAACGGTTCAATAAAAACAGAACAATTAAAAAACCGAACTGATGGACAATATTAGGGAGGAGTGAGGGATCAAGATGCGGAACGGAGAAGAGAGAGGGGGAGGTGGAAGATGCAATAGGAATCCTCCATAAATTTTGCCCGCAACTCTCAATGTGGCATTGAACTGACGGAGAAAGTGCGAGGGGATGGGAGCATGGCGGGGAAGGGCGGGGCCGAATAGGGTGGAGCGGAGCGGGGCGGAGCCGGGCGCAAGGGAACCGCAGAGCCGGTCCCTACCGCCGAGCAACTTCGCGACAGCTGTTTACAAAGCGAATTTATTTCGGTGCGGGGCTTCCGCGGCACCGGTGTATTTTTAAGCGACACGTAAGAATATCCATTCAAAATGAGCACACCGACACAATGCAGGCGCCCGCGACTCATCGAGCAGGCCGCGGACTTGCTTCCCAGAGTTTAGAAAACTCGTTCCAATAAATGTGAGAACTTTTCGCGGCGGCGGCGGCAACGACGACGACGGCGACGGTGATGGTCATGGCAGGCTGAGCGGGAGGGAATGAGGAGAGAGCGAAAAAGAAGATTGATTATTTTATGTTTACGGGCGATAACCACTATGGTCATTAGTCCCGAAAGTGAGTTCATCTTTATGAAGGGATATTGTGGTGTTCTACCGCCACCGGAAGGTGAGAACTGGCGTCGACGTCGGCTTGCGCGTTTCCCTCTCAGGTATCTCTCACCAACTCGGCCTAGCTCTGTAGCTAGTATCCCGCCACCGTTGGAACTAGAAACCTAGGACCTTCCGATCAAAGACACTGCAGTGATATCAGTTGATGTTCTGAACCACCTCAGCCGATGATAGTCCGGAAGGAAGCGGCAGATATTTTCAAGAGATCTACGGATGGCTAATTTATTGCTTTTTAGTTACTTTTTAAGTAAAATTAATTATTGCTCGCAACAGCCATCGTAGCCACCACAATCGTTGCTACGGGGAGCAGTAAACAAATTGTTGGTCACTCTTGGCAAACTTTATTTTGATCAGCAAGCACTCAAAATGTAATGACTCTTTTGGAAATTACAAACTTTTTAGCAGCTTTAAGAAATGTGTAAAGAATTTTAATGGGTTTCCTCGCCCTTTTCGAAATGTTCGCAAACATTCGAAGAGTACACACTTCAATTTTCTTGTAAGGTGCGGTAAATGAGTAAGGCAATACTTTTCTTGGCACATGTTTCCCCCCCCTTAGATAAGTGCCTGCCGGAAGATAGGGCGTGACTTTTTTGGTCTTAATTTGCAAACCAAAAATCAATAAATTAGCCGCCCGTAGATGACCTCAAAGGTTGCGTCGCTGACTCCAGTAGTAGAGAAGAGAAAGAAGAGAGTAGAAGAAGAGAGAAGAAGAAGAGGGGAAGAAGGAGTAAAGAAACAGTAGAAGAAGAAGCGACGAGAGAAGCGCCGGCGACCGCAAATGCCACGGGCGAAGTGCTTTTGCGATCGCCCCCGCCCAAAGGGAGCCATTGGATATTACTTTCGAAAAATTTTACGTTGTTGAGTTTCAATAACACTTGGAGGCGGGCGTCGGAGCCGTAATGCCTGCATACGATGCGTGCTAGGAACTAAACGGCGCACTCGAATACTTCAGTGAAGTTCTGATGCAACTTTAAACAGTGCATTATGGTAACGGTGGTCTTTAGTTTGGGAAGATCGACACGCTCCTTACACGTACTCTTAGTTTTAAAACTCGCATACAAAATTGCAAGAGCCATAAAATTAATAATTCAACTACGTTTTTATCTCTTTCCTATTTATGTCTCATCAAAGATAATTAGAAAATGTTACATTTATCTTTATCAATCAATTTCAAAAATTAAAAACCAATGTTTTGTCTCTGATTTCCAAACTCGCTGGGTAATATTTGAGGTAATGAGACCAAATTATTATTTGCCGTTTAGAACGCATTTGAAATATTAAATGAGTACTCATTCATTGTACGGAAGAAACAAGTTGGTAACCAACACTTTCGTCTCTAAAGTGTAAAGAAAACCACTTTCATATTTTAAAAATAATGAACAAAACAAAAACGAACCACGATCAGAATAATGCATTTAAATAGAAAAAAGATTCACATTTCACAATTTCAGAAACGCAGCATCCCACATTTCCAAAATTTTCTTTGAAGGGTTTAAAAGCCTGTTTCTGGGTTAATGAGTCGGTCCTAATGCCTTCGAATGACGTCGGGACATCGTAAAAGCCCCTTATTTTCATGGGAGAAGGCTTAAAGATAATTATTATACGTGCAGTGCGAGAGGAGAAGGAAATAGGCCAAGGGTTATTTCTCTCTTCTTTTAATAACCTCGGGCGACACCCTCCGGGGCCACTGGAGCGGAGTGAATGCGGAGACTAACGTCGAGTAGTTATCCGAGATGAGAATATTCGCAGACGAATGCTCTAGTCTTCCCTCGTCCACTCGGTGGAATTCAAACATTTTACATTCCTTGTGAGTCTCTTCATAATGAGGTCTACGGAAAGTATGCTCGAAGAAAAACATTGTCTTGACGTTACACATCTAGGATTACAATAGGCAGAGATCTGAGTCTGTCACAAGATAATACAGTCAAGATTAGGTCGATAGAAAATAGTAGTCACGTGGAGTAGTGGGGATGTGAACCCTGAAATGTTTTTGAACATTTCATTGCAGTATCCACATAATAGCATCAAAATGTTATACTCTTTAAGATATCTATTCGTAATTGTTCTAAAGTTTCAGTGTCAGTCAATACATCATTAAAACTTTCTGTAAGCCAAAAGCCCTGTCTGTCTACAAAGAACTACTATCAGGCAACGTAAAAAATCAGTATGTCAAATTAACTTTTGAGCTTCCAATTACTTTATTTGCCTTTTTGGCTTAACAGACGTCACGATTAACATTGAAATCATTTAAGATGATACCATAGTAACAGTTACCCTTCCTTTCAATGACTTGTCAATTCTGGTGTTAAAACGTGCCTTATACAGTAGGCAGAAAGAAATCTACTTGTCATTCAGAAAACACTGGTTGAAATAGAAATAAAAGATCACATATTTGAAGTTTGGATTTAAAGGAGTTGCACATTAGTTTATTAAAAAAATGTGTTTTCTTTAAATATTTTTCAAACTGCGTCGTAGTATACTTTCATATAGGCATATACACGGAGGTATATAAAATCATTGCCTTTGATTTAAAATTAGTTCCGGAATCTCTCAACAACTGCTTGAAGCCAAGCCACTAACTTGCAATAGTATTCTGGATGTCTTCGTGAAAATAAGGTTTGACACTTGCACAGTCCAGGTAAGGACCCTTGAAGATTGTACAAATGTTATTACACTTGAGAAAAAATGCCACTTCCGAGGCACTTTCAGAGTTGACACACTAATTGCAAATTCTTGGAATTTTCTCAGCGTCGAAAAGTTTCTTCTTACGCAATACTTTTGGGATCTCTCAAGACAGTTCTGCAAAAGTTCGCTTTCAGATTTAAGTTCGTTTTCAGCGTACAGGAGTCGGAGGATAAAAGAAGACAAAAGATAAGGACAACTAACTATTAGTTATGCGAAATTCTGCATGTCGAGGCTGCGGCGCGCTTCATATGAACTTCTCTCATATCGTACATCGTAAATGATAAGGGAAAAAAGAGCAGTTAATTCTCAATAAAAAATAAAGATGGTAATGAGTGTCACATTTCTTATCGATCGTATTCGAAGAATGAAGCTTCTGCCTCCCATTTTTCAGGCAAGTGGACACAATGTGATTTTTTATTTCGTTTCAGTATAAGGAAGACGGTAAGGGTGATCATGAACGGTGATTGGTGATCGAAGCTGATTATGGATGGGATAATGGTTCAGTTGCAGGTAGTGTGAAGCGAACGATTCATGCGATGAAAACATGCCTACCGCGGAACTCGAATCCACAATCTTTTGCATGATGTTTCAACCCTCTGAACCATACAAGCCGGCCAATAATTATTACCGGAGCCGCGGTCGGTTTCATGGACCTAGCATCGAATCCCGACATAGGACAGTATTTTTATCAGGTGATTCCCATTCAGGGGTACGCAGGGGTGGACACAGCATCATTTTCAAGCGAGCCCCAAGATCTTCCCTGGGAGTGAAGGCAGCCGGAGCGTTGAGCCGACGGTGACGAGTTGGTGGAACTCCTACCTTCATCTTCCCCTTGGGTCACATCGGTGGTTTGTTTTTGCAATTGCATGAGGGTAGCTTTGCTTTAATAATCACTTAGGAAAAATAATATTATATTATTAACGTCGATAACTCATTAGGTGAGTAGATACCTTTTTCAAATAATATTCTGACAATGATACATTGCTTTTACATCCTACATAAACATGTTCACAGTTTAAATTCACTTATAATTCTGAAAGAGATTACATTTTTATTAACTTTTCCGAGCTTTTTATTTCTCTTCAAGGCACAAACTTTAAGTAAATAATGCCTAAAGTTGTAGCCCCATCCAATATTTTTAATTACATTTCGGCCCCTGGTTCTCCTGCAGTTCGTCGCTGCTTTACAGAAGCGAAATTGATGGAGGTGCCCCTGGCGGAAGCGCACGCAACTACCGCAGCGTCCCCCGATGCAGTGATAAATCACTGCCTCCTGGATCCCATCTGCGCTTTATTATTGCCTCGGATTAGTTCTGCACACTTCAACAACGATGTCGGAAATCAATCAGTGTCGGCGATACAGAGCGGGGCGCTGTGATCTCGCGACCTCCATTTCGTTTCAAATTAACGATAATGAAGTAAAATACATAACATCGTTCCAAAAGGCAATCTCGCTCCTGAAAGCAGTCGTCGTTTCGTAACATTCAGCAAATTCCTGCCGTGACTTACAAAGGACGTCGGAGGAACTAGAAAGGCAGTCTGAGACTGCTTTCGGTCTCCTAAGCTTCCTTCATTGACGGTCACCTGGTTTCTTTCGGGTGCCATGTGCACTGGACGTTCTCACGGTATTCAAAAGATATTTAGGTTTTTGATAACTTAAGTAATTTTTCCTGTTTACGGGGTCATATGTCACAAACTTCATCATCGACAAAAGGAGGCGAAAAACCCGTTTTGATTTTACTTTTTGTTAAGTTGGAAGTGCGGAAGTGAAGTGCTCGGACACAAATGTTCTGGATAAGTCACGGTATTTAAATACTGCTCAAATATCTAGCCTTATTTACACTACAAAAATTGCTCCATATCATGCTGTCAATATGTATCTGTTAGTTGAACTGGAAAAGCAATAACAAAAATAAGAAATATCTTTAAAAATATACTATAGTGTTAATTGGGCGGATATATCACGACTAAGAGTACTTATACATGATTGATTTAACAACCCCGAAAAGATACTGCTGAGCACAAATAAAATAAAGTGAGATTCGCCGTTTTCTCATCAAACGGTGACGCTAGGAAAGTTCCCTTAAAAGCAACCGAATTATAAGTAATTGCTTCCAGGAAATGAGCGCAATAATGTGTTGCAATTAAATGCCTCCAAGTCGACGTGAATACCTTTCTTATTTAAATCGGGCAAAATGGAAGATTGATATCCGTTATCTTTACATTGTATTGCCATCGACTAATTTAAATTACAGCAAAATATTTGCAACGAACAATAGTTGATTCTCAATATATTGCTCGTGGCCCCATGGAAATACATTGACCTCCGCCTGAATGAAAAGGCGAAACGGAAGGAGGAGGGAATGACGTAATCTGCCCCACGTTATATAAATTGTGCATAAAAATGTAATCAGAAGAATATTAAGAACCATATTTATACATCTTACATTGAGATTAATGGATGACATCAGATGAATCTCTTGAATTTTGAGGAATAATAATAATAATAATAATAATAATAATAATAATAATAACAATAATAATAACAATAATAATAGTACTAGAAAAAATTTCAAATCGTAAATAAAGATACCAAAGAGAGTCTAAATCGATCATATAATGTACAGAACAGGATCGTCTCCTACTTGAATGTTTATTATTACCCCAATTAATAAAAATCAAAACTTATAATCAAAATACATTTTTCACTCCTATAGAGCGTCGTCATGCAACAAATCCTCTCGTGCGAACAGAGCCAGTCGTAGGCAGCCACGTCGCGGTGACATTTCGAGCCCTCTAGCCAGCCCGCCGCCCCGTTTTTCAACCTCTCGAATAACTTATAACGCGCGGGGCGGACGGAAAACAAGGGCTCGGCGGCGGCGGCGGGCGGGAGGCTGCGTGGCCCGGTGGAATTTCCGAATTGGCCACTCCGGGAGCCATTAAAACGCGCCGTAAATTGGGGGACCGCTGCCGCACTCCTTGCCCGACGCCGCCGCCGCCGCCGCTGGCACCGGCGCGTTGCTTCACCTGGGGAAGCGGAGAAAGCGACGAAAGGAAGGAGAGGAATTGGGGTGGAGGAGGATTGGAGATAGGCACTCGCTCTGCTCTGTCTCCGATACAATTATTTTGACAGGTCTTGCTATTCATCTGGAGAGGCAGGAAGGGAAGGAAAGAACGGTGTGAAGAGAGTGGAGGCTACGGAAAATGTATACTCTGTTCTGACTCACGTAATGCCGTTTTAACGCTCTGAACTGACAATTCGTTTTAGAGGGACGAGGAAAGCGACGGACGGCGGGAGAGGAAGCTGGGTGGATGGGAGATTCCGGAACTGTTAGCTGTAGTGTGTTTTGAATAAAATTATCTTGACAGCTCTTTCTATTCATATGGAGAAGCAGAAAGGAAAGAGAAGAACGGTGTAAAGAGAGTGGACAATGTATACTCTGTTCTGACTCGTGAAATAGTGTTTTCACGCTCTGAACTAACAACTTCGTTTAGAGAGGCGTGGAAAATGACGGAAAGAGGAAGAGGAAACTGTGTGTAGAAGGATTCAGAAAAGGTATTCTCCGCTGATTCTGGAATGATATTGTTGTAACAGTTCTAAGCTTTAAAGATCTGAAGAGAAAGGAAACGGAAATATAGTGGAAAGTGCGTGGAGATAGCGGGAATGTTCACTCAACGTTCTGTCCCGCACTATGTTTTGACGCTTAGAACTAACAATTTAGAGACAGTGAGAAAGCGAGAAAAGCAGAGAAGAGGGATAGGAAGTGATGTGAAGGATATGGGAAAGGCGTTACGTCCTTGTTAAAATGTGTAAAACGCGTTGTTTCGAGAACAAATATTTTCTCTTATCAAATTTTTAGCTGGAAAAGAGAATGAAAAGAAGGCAAGACGGCGAGTACGGCCAATGCGATCTCCCCTCTGTGTCACACTATTGTTATCCCTCTCAGAACTAACAAATGATTAAGAGAGGCATAGAGAATGCTGAAAAAAGTGTAGAGGATACGAGAAATGTACATTGCATGCTTCACACAAGGTTCTTTCGTCGCTTTGCACTATAGAGACACCGCGAAAACGAGGGAAGAAGAGAAAGGAATGAGTGCTAATGATGCAGGAAATGTAGTCGTATATTGTTCAGTCACGCACAATATTTTTTCAGGCTATAGACAATAATTTTGCCCAGAGAAGCTAAGAAAGCGATAAAGAATGGAAGGAGTGGATGGTACGGGAATTGAGTAGTACGTTCTGTCTCAAATTAGGTTATTTTATGTCAATCATTGTGACAATTTGTGAAGGGAAGCATAGGTGACGTGCACCGGACACAATACTTCAATTTTCTTGGAAAACGTAAACCTAGTACTGTTTGAGATTATGCAAATCGTCAGTCAAACAAACACCGTGAAATTAAAATTTTCAAATTGATCGAAATATTTCGGCAATACCATCTAAACTCTTTTATAAACAAATTATGTTCAAACTGTTTTTGAATTTCCCGCCATATTTTTGTAATACCACATAGGAAACCTTTAAGATATTGCTTAACAATCCATTAAATCATTGGCGAAGACGATTCTCCATTTCACATCCAATTAATAGGCTGCACAACAACAACGGAATGCTACATTAGCGCGTGTCAGCTCTATATTAGCACCATGAATTGATGTGCTTCATGCATCATGAATTGATGTGCTAGCGACGACTGGGGTGAAGACACTATTGTCGGTGTCGGAACTGAAAGATGTTGCAAAATGAGAATATTGTGTTATAGCTAGTGTTGTGGTGCCTTGTGTAGTGATCATAACCTAAAAACGTAGAATTGTGGAAGTGAAAAGTAATTTTACTCAATGACTTGTTTGGCAGGACAATAACTGCACTAATATCAACCGCAATTAATTGTAAACTAATAGAATCTAGGTGAACGGAAACTTGTCCACTCAATCCAATCTGAGCAATATGAATCCTAAGTACCTATCTCAGATGGTAAACGAACTTAAAGCTTTCAGGAAACAGCAAAAGAACAGTGAAATTCTTCGCCATTCTTTATAGAGCAGAACTACTTCACTATAAAACTGCTCTTTATTGAGAAGCGAAAACAGTCCGTCAACTACGATGGATTACAGAAGAATAATGTTGACTACAAATGTCTAGCCCCAGTGACTGTACAGAAGCCTATGAAAATCAGCTGTGACTTCTACGGCAAGACCGGCTGAGGTGACTCAGAGCATCAACTGATGTTTCTATAGTATCTGTGACCAGAAGGTCCTAGAGTTCGAGTCCTGAATATGGCAAGAATTTCCACATTAATGGTCAAATTCAGCTGTTGTCTGGAGGAGAATTCTAGCGGCCTGCTGTTCTGATCCGTTTTCCGTGTTTTGTTTTTTTCGATAAACACCTGGCGAATACTAGAGCAGTTCCCTAAAAAGCGGGCCACGACCGTACGCGATCTTTCCTTCCTCTTCCTTATATCCTCACCCCTAACTAACCCATTTACAAGCGCTACACCAGCACACACGTCGAGAGACGAGTCGGGAGCTTCTCCCGCTTAGAGCTTGTTCCAGACGGGGCGGTGCCCCGTCGGAGGAAAATACCTGGATGGGGAAACTCTCACACGCCACCGTGTAAGTCGGAGCCGGATATCACCATTGAGAGGCAGAAGAATACAGCCACCTCCAATAATAAAGAACGTACTACACTTACAGACTACAGTACTACAACTAGGGACTAAAAACCCCAGCAATTGGCGCGCCCAGAAAATAAAATAATCAATCAATCTAAGGGACGAGTTGTCCAACTCAGCGAGTTTGGTTACTCACAACTGAAACTATAATAACTCATGGTGACATGAGTTTGTAAATAACAGAATAAATGATTTTTCTCATTCAATTCAAAGCTCAAGAATATCATGAAATAAAATGTTTTCCATTCCGTTAGTTTTAGAGCTTTCGAAAGGTTAGGGTCTGGATGAATAAAATTGATAGCTTTGCAGATGTTTGGAAATTATTTACTTGCTCCTAACGAACACCCCGAAGCCAGTACCGAAGCAGCTTACACATATATTCGAAGAACATGTATATTTAACATGGATATTACAGAAAGGTCTTAGCATCAGCGATCTTTTTCGTTCACCTACTATATATTACTATGATTAGGGTTTGTCTTGTCTTCTGATTTCCGCAATGTTACTGTATTGGTCCGAAAATAGTATCCCGCAGCCGGAAATAACCCATCTTTACAATTCAAAGGCGGAAAAGAAAGGAAAAATCATTGTAAGAATAAACGCGGTTCCCTTAATATTTGAAAAGGGAGTGAATTGGGTTCAGGAAAAAACATTTATTTTTTACTCATACATTATTGGTTGTTACTACCTTCGATATGGAGCTCGATATACATATACGAGAGAAATATGAAAACACTTGTTCTCCTGCAAAGAATTAATAAAGAAAGGGGATTATGGGAGGGATATATGAATATACTGATGAAAAACAAGATACTACTACCCAAGTATATCTAGTTAAGTTGTAAATATGAATCATTAAAATTAGGTAAAAAATAAAATGTTGTATGTACTAAAGGTGTTAATTGGTTCTAATAATGTCGGGCGATAAAATGCCCTCGGGTCAGAGACATTGACTTTTTATCGCTGCTCAAACATTAGAGCCCTTACAACGCCGTTGGTGCATGGCTATTAATATGTGTATTAGCCATTTAAGCAATTATTTTAAAGTTCCAATTTCATCTCCTCCCATGGTTGCAATGAAGGATCATGCACGCGTTTTCTTGAGTACGGGAATTCCTACTCCTTACCTTTTTCATCATGGTTAAAATGTGAATAAAAGATAGCAGAGAGCTGTGTTTACATTTGATAACAAAACATGTTTACTCCCGCGTAAAAGAAACTATTTGCATGGGAACACAAGCTACAGACTTCACTGAATAGTTCTGCTGTCAAAATACACCCCTCCCCACACACTTCACTCACATTCAGGCAAATGAGATATCAAGGAAACGTGCGCCCATTGACTCTCACAGGTTTGTATAGATAAAATAGCTGTTTACTTTTGGGCAAAGCAATACTATCGTCATCAAGGGGTAAACAGGGAAGGGAGGGAGGACGTGAGCCCCATTACCATAAACCTGTTCGCATCAAATTCTACGTGAGTTTTCCCGTTACGAATGTACTCTATTTTAATTCAAGCAAATTTTTTTAATACTGATATTACCTACTTCAAAAAATATTCACGGGAAGGGGGGGGTCGAAAATGTCTCACATAATTTGCCTTTTGCATGGCCTCCTGCACGTCGGCGCTGTTAGCAGCGATGGACTGCCAGTGCGCGCGCGAGCGAGCGGCCGTAGCGATGGAAGGAAGAAGGAGGCTTCGGCGGCGGCGGCAGCCCTGGGATCTTCTCGGGCGCCTGCACGCAACGGGCGGCCTCTGCCGCCGCCGCCGCCGCCGCCTCGCCCGCCGCGGGCCCTCCTCTCCAGAGGTGAGTGAACCGCCGGCTGCCGGCAACTCGCGGCCGCGACTTCGCCGGGGCTACCGGAGCGACGCGACACGGCGCGGCGTGGCGTGGCGTGCCGTGACGTTGCGTTGGTGGGTTCAGACGCTCCCTCACTCCGAAATATCATAGCGGTACACTGCACTAATCTGTGGCGAGAACAAGAGAGATTGAAGTAAAAATGCTAGTGATGCGGATCTTAGGGGTTTAAGATATTATGGAAATATTACGTCTAGTTCGCGATATCGGAAGTTTATGGCTCCTAAAAGATATCTTGAAATCAGAGATAGAAACTGTAATAAACAAGGTTCTTGTGGTCTTAACCTGGACTCTTACTCAACCTACAATCATATCACACAAGTTAATGTCCCTGAAAATTATAGAGAGAGTGCACGTGTAGAGACATAATAAAGTGAAACATATAGTTGATAAGAGATCAAAAAAATCCTTTATTCAATCCAGAACGACATGTCTAAATGCGACATGCCTCATGCTAAATCAAGAAGAAATAAAATAGTATTTGAAACACAAAATAATATACATACGAGTATTACATTTAAAACGCTTCATTACTCTAGATTCTAGATGTCTTACAAAAACAATTATTGATGTTTCTGTTGTTGTCATTATTATTATTATTATTATTATTATTATTATTATTATTATTGTTATTATTATTGTTAATAATAATTATATTTAATATAATAATATATTATAATAATTACATTTATTAATTAAATTTATAATAATTTATTATGTTAATAATAATAATAATAATAATAATAATAATAATAATAATAATAATAATATATAATATAATAATATTGCGCATTTGCCATATCTGACCACCGATTTCTGACGTTCTTGTCACAGCCCAGTTATAATCTCTCCCGGAGAGAGATTAACGTATGCCAATACAGGGTTACTTTTCGGCTGTATGCTTTGGTAAGACGAGTCATTAAAACCTTGAGGTGTATAGGATGATGATAGTGATCGGGGGCTTTTTTAATATTTGCCTGTAAGACCGAGGGAAACTAAAAACCCCTGTCAGGCTGGCGGCCCGAGAAACGAACCCGGACCACCCAGTTGCGAAGTCAGAGCGCTGAGCTACTTAGCTCGATTTATTATTTATTATATATTTTATTTATTATTTATTTTATATATTATTATTTATTATTATTATTACTATTATTGTTATTATATTGCTGTAAGTTTTCTGTTCAAATGTTTTGTGATTTCGGGATAAGGAAGATTCTTCTCATAAAGCCACTTCGGGCAATCTTACCCTCGTAATTCGTACGCGCTTTCAAGGGGGAGAAGGATCGCCTGCTTCTGAATGCACCACAGAGTCGCTTCGTACACCTATCTCCCTTTCATTGGCCCGAACGAATGTCGGCCTTTCGACTGGATAGTTACATTCAAAGCGTGCACCGTGTTCTCGGAAATCAATCGTGTGATGACAATGCTCCATTCTTCACGAATGGGCGAAAAGGGGTGGTTGGGGTGTCCTCGCAGACCTCACAATGTGTGCGAGGCAGAATATCCGAACCGGCGCGCCGCCCTAAAACCACATTTGTTCAATAAGCGCCTCTCAGAAGCGAATGAAATGTGAGACTGGAGAACAGGAAGTAGCCCGATACAGCTGCGAAATCATGCAACTACCCACATTACCTATCACCTAACCAATCACATTACACGACTAAGATATAACGAGAATTGCTTTTTCATTTCAAATCGTTAGCCTTCTCTTTGGTGGAAGGGATATGAAACGAGAGAAAAAACAAAACAAAAATATTCGGGAATATAAATTAACATACAAGAAATTGGGAAAATCATCTTTAATAAAACTGAAAATTTCGAGTTACGCAATGCAACGGCAATGGTATTACAGTGCACAATCAATAGTAAAATTCAATTTGAAGCAACACTGGAATGAATACATCGTTTATCTTTGACAGCACCAATTATTTTTATAAAAAAATAAAAATTTTGTGGCACAAACCCAATTTAATGTCAAAAGTTGCCCTCACGGTCAGAAATGAAACTGAAGATATTTTTCCCCAGGCATTTCTTAAACACGATTTCGCTTTACTACTCTAGGCACTGGGAATAGTACGTTCTACTTACATTCAGACAATAAGACTCGTTACTCTGTAACACGGATTCTCAACATATTTCTCTCATCGACCCCTATTAAAATAATTGTTTGCTACATCGACCACTCAACATTTTTCTTTACAATACGCAGCTTACATAATCACATCACCAAAAATTACGTATAAATGCCTGGAAAGTAATTTCATACCCCAATATTTTCGTAAATATCTTAATTTTCTCTAATCGAACATGTTTTCGCTTGTAAGTGGCTGATTTTTTTAATCTTCAAAGTTCTGCAATGGTTACAAAACGGTAAGCGGTACAGACATTCTTTACTTCCGGGATAGAGAAACACTGTGAAAACACAGTTATGTATAACTTTTTGAGTTTTCTACGCATTCAACCTAACTATGAACGAAGGATTCCAAAGAAGAGAAGCGGATTTGTATATTATTATGTACTTTTGTATTTGTTGTATTTGTTGCTTTATATCAGAAAATAATTATCAAGTTAATTAATAGCTATTTTTGTAATTAATGGGATCTAAACCTTGATTACTTTGCACACTACCTTATTAATATTCACAATTGACACCTATTTGATTCCTAATTCATCATTGAGCCCTACAAACTTTCATCGACCTCTAGGGAGTCGATTCCGTCCCCACTGGGAACCCCTGGTCTACAAAATACTTCGCAAATTTTCGGACCCAATGTTTACAGCGAAAGCAGAGAAGCAGCGAAAGAAGCAGCAAACACAAACGGGTTTGAAAACGAGGATATCTTTGACTCAAGTGATAGCATCTAAATTATAGACAGGGCCACCGCTTTCTGTCACATGTATTCATCTTGAATACCGATTACGGTGCGGGAGCGCGCACGGCACCGCGCCGCCGTGAAGCACGTGCAGGAAGGAGCAGGGCTTCTTTGGAGCTTGAGAAACGCCCCGGGGAGGGGGCGGGACGAGAAAAAGCAGCGCGGGGCAGGGCGGGGAAGGGCACGTCGGGGTGGGACGTGCAGGGCCGGGAGGAAGTGGAGCGAGACGAACGGGAGTCCGGGTGTGGGCGGGACGGAGCGGGGCTGAGTTTGAGGCCGGGTCGAGGTCGGGCGGCAGCGTGTGGGGTGGGGAAGGGCCGGGGGCGGAGGAGAACGGGGGCGGGCTGGGCGGCGCCAAGGCAAGGGCTGGGGGCGGGGTCTCGGGGCAAGGCGGGGCGAGGCGGGGCGCTGCCAGAAGCGGGGCGGACGGCGGGGCCGGGCAAGAGGCGGCGGCAGGGGCGGGGCGGCCGCGGGCGGGCGGCAAGGGGGCGGGCAAGGCGGGGCGGGGCGGGGCCGGCAAGGCGGGGCGGGGGGGGCCGGGCAAGGCGGGGGCGGGCGGGGCGGGCAAGGCGGGAGGTTTGGCATGGGGGGCTGGTTGACAGGATGGGGAAGGGCAGGACGGGGATGTGGAAGAGGGTGCTGCACCGAAGGGCGGTGGGGCGGCACACCGCGCAAAGGACTGCCCTCCCGCCGCGCTCTCGCCGGAAAAGGGGCGGCGGGTGGTTTGTTATTGTGCGGAAAGAAGGGCAAGTCCCGGCACGCTGGAGTCCGCGTGGGTGCCGCGCTCGTTTTCCGACAACCGGAGACGTGTCGCGGGCAGAGAGCGCCTGCTCATGTGTGCGAACTACAGCAGTTCATTGTGTGCTGCGAGGGTGGCCCTTGCATGTTCCAACTTGCAACGCAGATTCGATAGCTAACTGTGCGTCCAAGGCCACGACATATTGACATACAAATCTCACTTTTGAAAAAAGAAGTGTAAAGGTAACGTATCCTTAAGAAATAAAGCTGGTAACAGTAACTTATCCTACAACAATTATTTTAAATATTTTATTTTACTTACGTCAGTATTTAAAAATTCTTGAGCTAGCTTAATCTGTTATGCCGACACCATTTTGTGAAGTACTCTATTTCATTTCTAAATGTACAAATACCTAGCAGGAATATTGAGACTGAAATAAATCGAAATGCAATGAAAATCATGTGATGGAAGTTAAAATCCTTGTCGAAGTATAATAATTAATTCTCCAGCCATCCAAAATCAGGGACCCGCCCGAAGTCTGTTTAATCGGAATAATCAAAAAATGACATCGGTTTCACTTAGACCCAACACTTCAATATTTCTGGATGCGAATGTTATAAATGTTAATATATTCGACCGATTATCGGAACGTTTTCGACGAGCGATATTTCAACATATTTCAAAACCTCCACGGCATAAATAGACCTCAAAGTATTCCATTGTGTTCAATTGTACTATGTATCACTGATTCATCGCACATTGGAGGCACGAAAATGTACTAAACTTCAAATTGAGTCCCACACACTACGTGACAAAAGAACCCCTTGAATTGAATGATTAATTTGTGTTTCCGGGCGCTTCAACTGCTACGGCTATTGGTACCGTATTGATACCGTGTAGTGTATGAGCAAATCCGGGACGTGACAGTGTTTTATTAGGTGAGATCCGAAGCCGACCTACATATATCTGTTACGGAGGTTGCCCCATTCAGTTAATTCCGCTGGGGGGCGGGACAAGGTCGAAGCTTCCGAATTATTTGGTAATGCAGAGGAGTATGTGTGCGGGGTCCATTTGTTAAAATATTGCTCGGCATTCGCTTGGTTTTGATCGGAGAAACCAAGGAAATCTGCAGATCAGGGCAGCCGGTCACTCGAATTCCTCTCTAGAAATAGCCCGAATTCCATCTAGCTTTGTAGCTAGGGTCGAAAATTTGCCACAGTCGTGACTCGAATCCTAGGATCTCCCGGTCAGAGACTCTGCAACAGTTTGTCCCGAATTACTGCGTTAATCTCTTCGGCAGCATGAAGACGTTGAAACCTTGGTCACAACATTTTAATAGTTCCGAAGCGTATTTTATTGGAGCCCTTAGAAGCCACTCAAATATTCATCCTTTCGAGTCTACTACAGAATGTAACCGGCTAAGCCTTTTCTTTAATAAGAATTATATGGATATCCCATCTACCATTTTGTGATTATAATGCATGCTAATTGCGTGAAAATGTGATTGCCGACTTTCCAGTCACAGAATAACTTCGAACAGGTTTTTTCTAACGGTGTTCAAGTTATTAAGAGGGAAGGGGTCTTAACGAAAGGGACCACGTTTCTCACGCAAGTAAAATCAAGCAAAAAGCATAAAAACTCTACCAAAAGATATGCATGTACTCCACCAACAAATCAACACATTTCATGTGAATCCAGAGTGCCCGGACGTCTTGATGTCAGCAATAACGTTGGATTGAAAAATACATACGAATTAATAAACTATCTCAATAACATATAACAAAATTCAGAAATTAAAGGTACGGAAAAAATATTTTTCACAAATATGTGCATGATATAGCAATTTGAGTGCTACATTGTATATCCCCGCATTTCCGCGGATATTAAATGCATTACTACGGTATTAATAACCAGATAATATTTTAATTAAAGAAATGGTCTTATGAATATCGCGTGACAGTACTTAGTAGTTCAGTCACCTTATAACTTTTGCTTGAAATGTGTAATATCGAGTGAAGTATACTGTGCCCAAAGAAACTGAACATTATTTGAAACTATTGTGATAGGGTGACAGTGGTGTCGCCATCTTCTGCCCTATAGGCTACATCGTATTAGTTACCGCGAGGGTCGGTGATATAAATTTCTTGTTTGTAACAAACATGAACCATAAAGAGGTAAGCATACATTTACGTTTGAAGTCACATCATCTCTACTTTCCATAAATTCATTCTGAGTTTCATTTCTTTTAGTTTGTTTCTTGTCCAGGTGAAACATCCTCCAAAACAAACAAACACCCTCGCGTGCGCGTATCCAAAACCATAGTGCTTATTAACCATTGCTCAAAATTATTCATTCACTCACTATTAACCTTAGACTATTGTTCGTAATACCCATGTATTATATAGGGGACTTCGTAAATTAGTATGCATTACACAAAACCTCAGAGTTATCTATGGGCTTTAAAGTGAAAATTTCCAGCTAGAAAATATGATTTGATTAGATAAACATTTCAATACAGCGCCGATACATCAAGTTGTGAAGAAACGAGAAGGCGAGAACAATGTTACCACGAGAAATTCTGTGGCAACCTAAAAGAACTAATCTACACTCTAGAATAACTGCAGCAATCGCGCGTGATTTTACAGTTGGCGTTGCACCAAACATCAGCCAAGTCTTGTTAGATTGTCGTCAATACTTTTATCTTCTCGTTATCACTCATATCGAGGAGAGTCAAAGTCCAAACGACTTAGTGCGTCTAAGTCACTCGTTAAATTAAAAATACATACCAATACATTAGATGATATTCTTTTTCGCGATTAAAAAGTTTTAAACAAACTCACTGAAAATGCTTAAGAGTATAATACAGATCTCCTCGCTGCCCCGTTAACTTACAACACTGCTGTTTTGTGAGAAATTCTCCAGTTTAAGATGTTTATTGAAAGTTCTGTGAAATCCAGTACAAAAAGTTCCTCCACAAATCCTGGACTACTAATTTGATTTCAATTCGCGAGTTCCAACGGAGGAATTGTAGTCTTTTATTTCATTTCTTATGTATGCCGACCAGTTTTAAAATTAACCCCTCCTTCACACAAGAAAATAAAATTAATTTAGACAGCCAGTTTTGAAGAATTATCTTCCAATAAATTGTAATACCTCTTTCCCAACTTTGATTACGAAACACTACTCTTTTTTCTTCCTGGGGCCTTTTCCAGCTGCAGGGGATGCCGATTGTGAGTACCCCCGCCGGGTACCGACAATGTCCTTCATGCAGACACATATTAGCCATTACACTAGACACTGACACATTTGTGGGCTCCTCGGTCTTTGATCAGCAGACTCACAAGGCATTCCGCGACAACACACATGAAAGGAAAGACAAGGGACAAACACCCATGCCCGCGGCGGGACTCGAACGCGCGACCCTTCAGACCGAGGCACTGAGTCGGCACACGCTCTAGCCACCCACCTCGGCCATCCAGGTCGGCGAATTCCTCAACACTATACGACTTCCGCATTTTCTTCATCCATCATCATTTCCAACCAGAATACTATCAACTTATTTCAGAATTTTCAGATTAAGAGCCTTGAAAGAAATTCCTGAATGCTTTGTACAATCCCTTGTAATCCCCACACTCTGGACAACCGCCCTCAAACCCCAACCGTGTTGATCATCAATGAATCGAAATAGGAAGGTAATAAGGCTTATTCCAATCGTCAACTACATTCGCAACGGCCCCATTACTGACTTATCCTACTATAAGTGCTGAAAAAGTTTACAATACTAGATAGTTATGGTGATTAACATCTAATAATAATGGAGTTCTCAACCCTCATTGACTCTTTTCTAGTCTTGTTAGAGAATGGCTTGTTTCTTTTTATCCCACATCAAAAACATGCATACATGCAGAAGAGATACTGAAAATTGACTAAGATGAAATGCAGTGTCTTCGTTGTAACTTATGTTCTCGTGAGCGTGGCTAAAAAGGGATTACTCTTGTGAAGGAAATGACAATTCGTTATATAACTACTTCAGGATAAGAAACGAGAACGTATTATGTATCTCCAGACCTTTCACAATGATTCACAAAGATTATGTCACAATCATAGCACATATTTTTTATTATCCCTAATAATGTACTTAAAAAGGATATAATTCTTTACAGAAAACGTACTTAATATTTATGGTTTTCAGACGTAAATTGTAGCGAAAACATAACCGTTTTGGTTTAACAGTTCTCATCCCAACTGCACAGATAAAATGTTGTGGAGAAAACAGAAATAAAACTACAGTAAATTTCACAAGATATTATTGTGCTTTAAGTACAGTATTTACGTAGTAAGAAGCAACTTGTAGGATTTTCCATGGACGGAGATCTCTTTAGAATTTAGCATCTAATAAAACTTCCGTGCATTTTGTGGTTTTCCCTTCGCTGTGCACTTGAGTTCACCTTGCAAGTTCTGTGTATCTCCTCGTTATCTCATCTACACCAGTCGGATACCTGCCAACCTGTGAGACTCGCGAAAGGACGATGGTTTCGAAATCAAACGAGGGGGGCGAAAACAGTTTTAGAGAGAATACAAAGTTTTAAGCAACGTGGATTTCGAAACATCAATTTATACGTCTTACTGTATTATATAGTGCTGAAAAAGAATGGGTTGTTAATCGAACGCACAACTCTTTTCCGAAGTAGCCTGCCGTTGTTTTGTGCGTACGTCTCTGATTTGGACAAGGCAGGCGATTTCATTTTCAGCCAACGACTCCCTTCCTACAGTATTTTTGGGGGGGAATTTCCACAAAAATAAAGAAACAAAAACAGCTTTTATGAAGCATGCCAACTGTTTAGAAGGCATCTTCCTTTTAGTTTCTTCGTATGATTGAAAGAATAAAACAGCTTATCTTTTCTTTAATATGTATTCAATAAATTGCCATCTATTTCTGCATTTTATTAGCTGGTCTGAAAAAAATGTGTGAAATAACTGATACATGATATCTCTGACATGTAATGAGTATTGTATTTCAAGTCATTGTTAACCAAGTCAATAAAATGTCATGCCAACCTCATTTTTCGATCCATAAAGTATAAAAGTGACAAGCAAAGTTCAGGCAATTAACTTTTTTAAGGCTAAGTCGTCCGCCGTTCCATCTCGATCTATATACACAGTATGCATACGCGATATAATAATTCGACTGCACCTACAGCATGGCTCATCGCCGGTGCTTAGCCGTCCTTGAGGGTCGCCTCTTATCAAGCCGTGCCGTATAGTCGCTGCAGCTGATTCCTCACCTCGGCCAGCGGCGCCGCGCCGCGTCGCTCGCGTAATCTCCACCCAAATCCCACGGAGGCAGCGGCGGCGCTATCGGTTGTTATCGCTTTGAGATTACCGCCTCGCCCCCCCCCACCCCCCCACCCCGCGTCGGCGAGGCGTTTCTCTTCCCATTGGCGTTCGCGGGGCAAGATTCAGCCTTGACATTTCTGCAGTTCGCGCGCTCACGCCCACCCGCCCGCCCCTTCTCTTCTCTTTGCAACTAGCTCGCGGCACGTCGGCGGTGCGGGCGGGAGGGGCGGGGCCGGGCTTTGGTTCGTGAAATTCTTTCGTACTCCTTGCACGCCGCCGCCAGTTAACATTACACGCGGTATTAATATCGGTTGACCTCGTTTTGTTAAACGTAAACGCCGCATGGTTAGTTGACCGCGCGGGCCGCGGGGGCCGCGCCAGCCAGCCCGGCCGCCCGCCCGCGTTGCAGCCGATCGCCTTTCGCTTTGTGTATTCGCTCGAGGGTGACTCATGGAACGGTTTTTCGCGCCACCGCCGGCGCCTTATACTGCACGGAATGTTATTATCTATGCACTGAACCGGGTACGCCGCGCCGCGCCGCGCCGCGCCGCCCGGCGAAGCCCGCAAAGACAAAGCCCTCTCCACGCGGCGGCGCGAGATTGCGGACGGCTTTTGTTTCGCCCCCGCCACGCCGCGCCGCGCCCCGCCCCGCTCCGCTCCGCTCCCGCTCTCCTTCGTTCTCCCAAAGAGAACGGGATGCTATTACTCCCACCGCTAGGTCGTTGGCAGGGAAGGCGCAGCGGACGGGGGCGGGGCAGCGCGGCGGAGTGTGGATTTCTGTTCTTTTCTTTCTGCGGTGGCGCTACGCTGGGATCGCGGCGTTTTCTTCTGCGGCGGAGTTCGGGGGCTCCATTAGATATGGGGCTCACTAGTCGTGAGGCATTGATCCGTTCAGGGTCCATTAAGCTACCGAAATACCACATCATTTTCTTTCTTTCATTAATATCTGAAATTCGAAGAAAATAATAAAAAAAGCTTACATTATTATTCAAGGACATTTTCGGGTTCCGTTTGTTTTATTAATGAAAGCTCCCGAGACCTATTTAAATTAGATGAAGCACCAATTTATTAAAAAAAAAGTCATTACTTTATATTTTGTTTCAATAGCAACTCCAAGTACAGAAAATTAATTGTAATAATGCCCTTCCATCGGTGGCACAAACACGTTTTAAACTGTACCAAAATAAAAAGTAGTGGTAATGATGAGAAACTCGTGTAATAAAATGCATCCTGATTTAAAATGGAACTATTCAAGTAACATATGACCAACCGCAGAATATACGTATTTCCTCGCGAACATATTTTTGACATCCGGAATTTGACGGCTTTACATTTACGCAACCTTGTTCACAGATCACGACCTTCCGATCCCATTCAACCCTTCGATGCCGACGAGTCCCGTTTCCCGCAGTCGTAAATAATAGCAAGGAAAGAGCCTCTGGTCGCGTGTTCGACGTCGTCCTCCTGCACTTGCGGCGCGGCGCC
Organism: Gryllus bimaculatus; assembly: GCA_017312745.1. Classification (NCBI taxonomy): domain Eukaryota; kingdom Metazoa; phylum Arthropoda; class Insecta; order Orthoptera; family Gryllidae; genus Gryllus; species Gryllus bimaculatus. Next base: position 9,898,785 of record BOPP01000017.1, read on the forward strand.
CGCGACTCCCCTGGGCGCCCCGCGGCCGGGAAAGGTCACGTGACGTGGGTAGACACTCCTACGCTCAATAGCACCTTTCTTTCTTCCCCCTTGTTCTTTTAAGCTGCTCTCGTACAATGCGGCGGAGACGTATCGTGGGTGCCTCGGAGGTGCTCGGTGTAACCTTACTAGCATGACGTTGAGGTCCAGAATGGAAACTAGAAAGCAGCGGTCAGTCCATTTTCGGTGTATAGAAAATGCACAAATCGTAAGGAATGGTCAAACAAGGACGGGGAATGGGGACTAACATGGCTTGCTTGTGAAATGTTCCAGGTTAGAATTCTCCAAATTGGGATGAGGAAGGAGAATCTGACATGAGAACTCCTTTGGAACTGCACCGTTAAACTCGCTAGCTAAATCGTCCAAAAGATACGTCGAAGAATTTTCTCATGACACGCGAACACCTACCAATTAACTATTCATAACTGAATAGGGTGTCGTTTTGTTTCATGAAAGACGCATTAACAGAACTGTTTCAAACAAAGGCATCCGCACTTCAGTGGGTCACGACTTCTGAAGCATAATAGCAAAATGACAGCTACCTCTTTCAGAGGGAATGCATTTGAACAGTATTGCACTCAAGAGTGGTACATAAAACAATGAGAGACAACTCTCGTTTTCTGTCATTTCATCAGTGAACCCGTCTCACAAAAAAAATCAAGAGTGGAGTGCTTCACCAGTGCTTATAGTTACGAGCGTAGCACTCGTGAGCCGGCTCTTCGTGCTGGCCTTGAAAGGGATGAGTTTGTGACATTCTCCGGGAGAAGGGCCGCTTCGAACGTGACGCATGAACTTCTGCCCTCAAGGACGACCCGAGCATATTAAAAAGCAAATACATTTTAAAGAAAAAAATTCAACTATTTTTTCTTGAAAATATATTTACAGAAGATTGTTCAATTTTATATTTTCAACGAGGCAGCTATTCTTAGACCACGAAATTTACTATTTATGAGGTTTGGCTTCCATAAAAAAACTCAAAGAGGTGTGATTCGCCGTAGAATGGCAGGTAAAGCACTCGGACACAGCTCCAGTAACAAGTAGTGTTTGAGGACAGCTCGTCTTGGATCATTTGATGTTGTTTACAAAATAACCAAATCATAAGGAAATGTCGTACAATGGGAACGGAAGAATTTATTACATATGCATCATTGGTTATAATTGTCAACATTGTTTTTGTTTATTATTATTATTATTATTATTAATAATAATTTTGCACAAAGTATTGTGTTACAAAGATTCAGGGTATTAATGGTTTAGATTGGGGGTTTTTGAACTGTAGTACGCGTTCCCTCAGGGCGATAGCATTCTGAGGGCTAAGTAAACAACTCTCAAGGAAGAATTTAAATATGAAATTAACAACTCATCTAAAAATTCGGAGAATATTTCCAAGAAATGTTTATACGCATATATGTATAGGCACAAATGCTCTATTTTAAAGCTTTATCATGTGGAGTTTCTTCCACAAGCTTGTAATTATCTGCTACGTTCATTAAAAATAAATTAAATAAATCTTTAATTGTCTTTATAAATTGAGGAATAATTAAGGAAAACTGTCGATATGGAAATTTTCAATACGAGTAATATATTAATAGTTAAAGTCAAGCGTGGGGGGTAGAATATTAAGTTTGCGAACCTCTTCTATGGATTACGAGAGAAAGTTGGAATACTTGCACCTATTCCTTACCACTCAATTCCTTCACGTGGTATTACGTGCTGCGGAAGGGTTTCCCACAATCCCACTTCTTTAACCGCAACCCACGTAAACTAGAGCTGTGCGTCATCGACCACCCAGGCCTCATAGCCGAGCAAGAAGAATTGCCACACGGATGGAAAAAGTCCTCGCTCGAGGGAGGCTGTCGGTGTGTGCCCGCACATCAAAGCCCGCGCGCGCCCGCAAAACCGCGAGCGGAGCTGGCCGCAGGCGCCTGTGAAAGAGGGCGCTCTTGGTGTCAGCCTCCGGGCGCCGTCGCGGCGGTGGCGGTGGGACGGTGGCGGTGGCGGCTGTGGCGGCGGCGGGGCGGTGGGTGGCGGTGGCCGGCGGTGACGGTGGCGGCGGTGGAGGCGTGCGGTGGCGGTGGCGGCGTGGAGGCGGCAGTGGCGGCGGCGGCGGTGGGCGAAAAGCTCGCGCCACGCGGCCGCGGGCCCTGCGGGGGCGAACGGAGCCTCTCGCGGGACAAAAGAGCGCCTCCCTCCCACTGGCGGAATCGAAACTCTTCAGAGGCGAAAGCTAACGCGACACCGAGGTATAATCCGCGCACGTTCCCTTTAGCTCTCAATTCAAGAGATGCGAGAGGAATGGTGGGGACTCTTATCGTATCTAGTCTGCAGCTCGTTTCCCAATGCAAGTAGTTTATATTTCACGGGGTGGAAAATGTCGGATTACCGGATGTCAACAACGGTTGTTAGTTTTTTAATTACCTTCCAAATGACGGTGGAAGGCTGAAGGATTGGGAGGAATAGGGATTCCGGATCTCCAAAAATGCGCGCTAGTAATACGAGCTATTTCAGGCAATATTCCGTTAAAATATTCACTCATTTGTAAATGTATTATATAATCATCTCTTATTGACATCCACATATTTAATATTTCAATGTATTTACTCTCTTAATTTTATGGATCAAGGTGATTTTTTATCACAAAAAAAAGAGTGATATTAAATTACTAAAAGGAAATAAATAGAAACATCTACATGGTGAACCAAATGGTATTAAATAAGCCAAGGTTAACGAAAAATCATTCAGCAGTGGGTCAGAGCGAATGAACAAGCGTGACTGAGGGGCTGAAAGATATAGTGATTATTCACGATAAAAAAATTAAAAACAAATAATATATTTCAGCAATTGATATAATGATCTTAAAATATCATTGTTGTGAATTTACTTTGACTTTGTACTGTAGATATCAACAAAGCGAGAAATGATTCGCTTTTACGAGCTGAAAAATTACTTTGTCGTACTTACCGTTTTAAGTTTTTGTGACTAAAAAATGTTGTATTTTAAAATGGCGTATATAGAGGCGTAAATCTATGTATAAAATGATGTAGATAAGTGCGACCTGAGGCAACCCGACAGTAGGTTCATTGCTCGCTCAGTGAGGAAAGCTAGTGGTGGCAAGCACGTATACAGGAGAGACACAAAGCAGTAGGAAGAGGAAGCAGAAAGGAAACACATAAAGGAAATGAAGATTGAAAGATAAAAAGGAAGGAACAATCAACGAGCTAAAATGAGCACGAAAACAAACTTAACCAAAGGACACACATCTAAAACAAAAATATAAGGTACAGCCAAGTTCGATGTCGCCACGACAAAGGAGAGCTGCGGTTAGCATGAGCTTCATTAACTCCAAAGAGGTGGCAGAAACTTGGGAGAGAACGGGGAGGGAGAGGTACAGGGGAAGAAGGGATATGCCGCAGAGGTGGAAAACAGGAACATGACGACACAGACGAGGGTGCGGATGCCCGGGGCGCCGAGAGCGGTACAGTGGCAAACGCGGCGGCAGCGGCGCCCACGGCCGGGCCGTGGCGGGGGAGGGGGCGGGAGAGCGCGGCGGGAAAATCACACGGCCGTCGCCCAACAATGCGAGCGGCGGCAGGAAGACGCAGCACCTCTTCCCACGGCCGCCCCCGGCGCCTCCGCCGCCTGCCACCGCGCTGCTGCCGTTTCTCCGAGGCTGTTCCCTGTTGTTTTCTCCGGCGAGCTCCTTCCCTCAAAGCCGCAGCCCTCCCCCGCCACTGCCGGCGCCCTCTCTTTCCCAGCCACCGCTTCTCGACGAGCTATCGCCTCGCCACAGCGTTCAACACGACCCGCCAGGCACGCGCGATTTACGAACCAATCCAGATCGCACGCGAACAAGCGATCCTTCAACCTTCTTTCGCCGAACTCTTTCTTCGTTTTCATGTTGCTTCGTATTATTTGCTTTCCTACATCCGTAACATTTATGTATCACTTCGAAACCGTCATCCAATTTATTTTTAACAAGTCCGTTAACGGTAAACATAAGATTACTTAAAATTAGGAAGTACAATTTCAAAACAACGGAAACTAACCGTATTTTCTCCCTTTCGTCGATCTCTTATTTATATATGAACGTGATTCGTGTCATTTTTACTTTCCTTAGTATAGGGAAAGTTGTGTAATGTTGCGGAAAATAGATTTCGAGAATTCGACGGAAATACGTGTTTTATTTCCTACATTCGTTCCGCAGGTTTTTTATCACCTTCCAAGAACATCATCCCAAAATTTATTTTGAACAAAACGCATACTTTCAATGTAATGGGAAACGTACTGTGACTATTAAAACAAGCCCAGAAAAACACAGTCTGAATTGTGACAAGAAAAAAAAAGAAGTGTTTCCTTGCAAAGTTTACAAATGCAAATTACGCCACGAGTTAAAATGTAAAACATACTTGACGTCAAGAGTCACCTGAAGACAGTTAAGTAACGAAATATGGAATTTCCAGTAACTCAAAAACAAGAGGCGCGCCTTTTTCCTCGCTCGCGACGTCACTTTCCCCTCAGCCACCGGTGTTCGTCCTTTTGGCGGCAGCGGCCACCTCCGCTGTCCCTTGACCTCATCGCCCCCCCCCACCACCACCGGATGCACCTTCCGCCGAATTCCGCCCCTTTCTCTCTGCTCTTCCCTCTAACACGGCGACCGCAACCACCAGGCGCCGCCGCCCTCCTCCTGGGCGGGCGGCGCCGCCCGCGACAGCGCGCGCGGAGAAACTGGACCCGTTCCTTCCGTACACGGCGGCTTCCAGCCGGCGGCGGCGGGCCGGCGGGCGGGCGACCCCGGCCGGCGCGGCGTCGTGGCAGCCGCCTCGGCGCCGCCCGCAGGCGCCGGCCGCCGCCCAGTGCGCCCTATCGCCGCCACCGGCGGACAACCTCACTCCCAATGCGCACAAGCGGCGACTTTGCCACTGCCGTACCCCGCCTCCTTACAGCTCACTCCCCTCTTCTCCCTTGCCGCTTTACTATTTCACATACGCTCAAGCAAGTTGTTTTATTTGATCTGTTCTTTTTTAAAAAAAATATGACTTTTTTATTATAGATTTGGTAAGAAGGCCACAGAAGGTACCTATGGGTGATTCACAACACGATACGGTTAGTTTTTTATTGTAAATTACTTCACTGTAAATTACTATATAGGTATTTACTGATTAAAGAATGCAATAGGTTGTAAATTGTCGTTATGAGTGAAAAATAAAATTCCTGATTGCACAAAAATTAACGTGTCAGTTTCCTCCCTTTCTACGTCTTGGTGTCGGTGTTCAAATCCCGGCAATTCACGTGGAGGTTTCAGAGAAGAAATGGGTTTCGCGGCAGATTCTCGGGGTATTTCCTTAACCTCTTATCTCACAAATTCCTCAACGTCATCCAGATCATTCATAATCAAAAACGTTTGTTTCAGGTAATGCCGAAAAAGCTACGAACTGAGGATCATAATGAAGTATTCGCCCTAGATTAGAAAGTATTTTAAAATGCCGTGCGAATTTTCTCCAGGAAAGTGCAGGACCAGATAAACCATTAGCAAGCAATATTATTAAAATCAGACGGTGAGGAAAGCAATTTTGTTGTGTTATGGACAATATAAATGTAAAATATTTTACGGAGAAAATGTATACACGTATCACTTAAAATATATTAATAATTATTTTATTTAGTTTTCTGTCTCTACCTCTCTCCTACTCTCTCTCTCTCTCTCTCTTTCTCTCTCTCTGTCCCACTCCATTCCTCTCTCTCTTCTCTCTACATACCTCTCACCCTTCGTCTCTCTGTGTCGCTCTGCCCCTTACTCGTACAGTCTCTGTCCCTCGCTCCGGCCTTCTCTTCGTGTCTGTCTGTTTCTCTCTCTCTCTCTCTCTCTCTCTCTCTCTCTCTCTCTCTCTCTCTCTCTCTCTTTCGTCATGGAGTTCGTGGTTGCTTATTGGCTGCACGGCTGTGTATTTCACAATACTCTACAAGTGGTCAATCGTCTGCAGAAATTTTCTTTACACTCGTATTTGGTTGTCGGCCTCGGCACAGAGACTGTAAACAACTTTCAAGCACGCACAGCGGAAGACTGAGGCTTCGAATCCCGCGTAAGGCATAGCCGTTTTCATCACGGAGGAGAGGCGTGGTTGTCCAACATTACCCTATCCCAACAATATCCCATGCATTACCTTTACCTCTCATGATCACCTACCATCCGTCGTCGCACAGTGGAAAGCAAAGGCACACCACCAGTGAGAGCACCAATTCACAAGAGAAGAGTGCTTCCAAGCGTAAGCCCCCTCCTCCCTACTACGTTCTGCAAAGAGTACGGGACTCACCCACATCTCCATATTGGGTTGGAACGAAAGTTCTCGCATACCTGCGTGCGGTTCTGTCGGGAGCAACTAGCGGATTTCTAGTTCACTCTGCTGACAAGGCAACATTAATTCTTGCAATGGTATAGAAACAAACTCTTTCCAAAGATAGAAATAACTGAATGGCTGGAGAAAACAGAATGAAATTCCAATCCAACCAAACATCGTAGTCCTAACAGACGAACTGAAAAAATTTGATACTTTGAATAAGAAGAGCCCCCCCCCAAATGGTGGTATCGAATCAAGTTGGAGTTATGGTGGTATTATTTTAGCCACACAGGCCGCCAATTAGAACTATGCCTTTAATTTGAATATTCCCCTCGTCTCAAACCGAGGCGAACTGCGGAGCTAAAATAATATTACTATAGGCGACCACGTTCATTGACTTCGCTCTTGGGCTTTCACGAGCAATTATAAATTAATGCAAGGCTGCTCAACTTACGCCTTCTCTGTGCGCTATTCTCCAAGCGCTTGCAAAGGAGTCAAGGCTTCGGTGCTCGACCATCTCGCAAAATACGTCAGACCCGCGGTAGGCGTGCGGTGGGAAACTAGCGCTTGCGAGTTGAGAGCTCTGAAAGGGCGGCCCTTTCTGCCGTGCAGAACACTTTTCTAAGTTGTTTTGATATTTTTACATTATGCCTGAAATTGAACTTAATTCGAAATAATTTTACTGTGAGATAAATTAACGTTAATGCGTTCTTAGCTACAATAAAACTATAACGTACTTCTGATTTTTGAAGAATATAATCGTCGTCTCGATCTAACTGAACAAGCAGACAGGATAATTTTACTTATTATTCCACATGTACTTATAAATGTTTCTCAGAAACAAATATGAATTGTAGCTAGTTCCTTTGTATCCTTGAAAGTAAACACATTTTACAAATACACTTTATTACCTCCATTATTAAAAATATGTCAAAAAATTGAAGCAAATAATCATAAACTGCTCATAACGCAATGTTAACTACGCCGTCGTACACTACAACGTACTTACGAGGTGGGTCAAGAAAAACTCCAAGGATTGCTGTAAAACATACACTCGACTCCGATTTAATTATAGTGGCTTCTAGGGTTTGATCAGCTGGGACGCGGATATGAAGCTCCTGATTGGATAACCGCGTCCAGCTGATCAAATTGCAGAAGTTTCTATAATTAAATCGCAGTATAAAGCAATGAATTATAAAAACCTTGGTTTGGGAAGATCTATACTTTATATTTTAAAAAAATGTATTCTTCCTGTGCTTCGCAACAGTCTACGCAAGTTTATATTATTTGTAAGATGAATGGTGTGAGAGAAATTGGACTTATTGAACATAATTAGTCGAACGACATAGCTTCGTGACAGCAGTTTTCAGCAGCAGCGATTCCGTCAGTGCAGCGTAACGTTTGTGCCCCCCGCGAAGGCAGTTTCCGACCACTGCGCGGCGCCGCGCCGGCTCGACCGGCAGGTGGCGCGCGAGCGGGCAGGCGGGCACGCATGCATGCTTGCGGGCGAGCGGACGGGAGCGGGCCGGGCCGCCCAGCCGGCTGGCCGGCGGCGGCGGAGCGGCCGGCTGGTGGCTAGGCTGGTTCTCCAGGTGGAAAGTGGCGTTTACTCATGATTAGTCACATCGACGTGCGCGGCCGTGAAGGCGCCGCGCACCGCGCGGGGCGGGGCGGGGTGAAGACCGCGGAGCTCCTCCGCCTCCGGGCCCGCCCGCTGCTTCTTCCTGCAGCGCCGACACAAAGAGACCTGGAAGCGGAGTACCGAAGCGGGCAGCGAAGAGGAACAGGATAGCTTTTTCACTAACACTATCATTGCGTTTTCTTGGAGTCGTTCAAATACCATTAAGATATCCTTGAGCTCAAAGGAAAGTCCAACTAACCCGACGTACCTCTTTTCTTGGGATTTCTTTAATAGTAACACACGAGCGTAAAAAAAGAGGCATTGATTCCTAAATGATATCTCCTAACCTCTATTTTATTTATCTATTTGCAGAATCTACTCAGGTCCGGGTTTAGGTACCGAGGGATCCCGAAGCTTAAAATCGTGTTGAGACCCTCTTTCGGAAAAATATAGCCTCTAAGATACTACACTAAAGACTTCGCCACTAATTATAATACAATAACTTTTTACACAAACGCAAATGAAAAAGAATTTATTAATGTACAAATATGTTTTACAATTAATTTACACATTTCAACATATTTTATGTCTTTAGAAGTATTACATTAAAATTACTCCTCTATTGATGTCTTCCATTGATGGCGGCCCATAAGCAACTGCTCATTTTGCTTGTGAATAAAGCTGACTACATCTACGTTATTTAAATTTCCCTTGAGTATTTAATGCTAACACTGCTTCTTATCGTGTCATTCCAAAGAAATTCTTGGTAAGCGATTAACGCTGAAATTGTTATTAAACGCAATGAGAATTTCATTTTGAAAATATACGATTGCATTAATAACCATCCAATTCAACTTCGCCGTCCCTTGAACACAGATATACTTTTAAAAAAATGTTTATTTATTTCTAAAAATAGTTTTTATTGATTGGCAAAGCACTAATTTACCACATTTAACTCAAAGAAATTGTTTAAGTACGAAAATTTTGTAAAAACTATTGTTGGCAATTTAGAGTAAATCTCGAGTGCAATACACAGTTAATAGCAATAGATTCTTCTCATCGCATCAAATAACTTTTCATAGCAATTATACTTTGGTGCATGTTTCGTGGTTCTTGTTTTGTTAGTTTGCAATAATCTTTTGCAAATAAACAAAATACAAGTGAATATCAATGAAATTTACGATGCGAGTAGTATTTTTAAGTGCAGTAAGTGCATTTTTGACAGAGGGAAAGAAGGATATTTCAAATATCTTTCACATACGAAAATTTGTATATATAAATTCTATTTCTAATTCCGCAAAAAATTAAAATCTACCGTATTTTGGATGTATATTTTTGCTAGGTTTCAAGAATTCACATTATGTCCATCCACGAAGACACGTTGGGGTCATTGTAAGTCATTCTACATCTATTTTGGAGGTTAAAAAGGCATTCATGCAATAGTCAATCATAAAAATACAAAAAAAAGAAAGAAAACAAGAGAATGCGAAGTGTAGCCTCCAATTAGATTTGCAGATCAGGCGATATCGTAAACCCAGCTCGAAATAGAGATAATGGACTTTCTTAAATCATGCACGACAATGCCGCGAAATTGTTCCCTGACCCACTTCATTCGGCCCCTTTCCTCTCCCAACGGAAGGAAAAACAGAATGACTATCGATTCTCGAGACAATGCTCATGCCACCATAGCTGTTGCAGCGTAAGGCGTTTCTCAATGGTCGTTTGAAATCCAGAAAATTACTGTCTTTATTGCGGGACATAATGTCAAAACGCACTTCTCGCGTATCATTTGGCGACCTTCTTCAACTCAACTTTTCTCTCACACTAATGCGCGCAAGAAGAGACTGGAACAAGGTCGAGCATCGCTGATTTCCACCTGTCGCCCAGTACCATCACCGTGGGAATGGGGTTCATCGATGGGAATGACTCGCATTGTCAAACAACACTCCAGCGCCACCCGTGAATGAGAGACAGGCAAGCGGGGGAGGCAGTGAAGAGAACGGGAGCTATCGGATGCAGTGAACCCTAATTTCGTACAAGGTCGCACCGCAAACGACTTCTGCTGCGGACGCGCAAGTACTGCTAACGTGTGAACCGCGAATCGAGCAGCCGGCCTGCAACCTTGCAAGGCGCGTGAGTTTTTCCGGGCACAGTGAAGCAGGCGGGCGGATGGATGGGCGTGCAGAAGAGTGAGGGAGGTGGGGGGGGGGCGAGTGGGCGTTGGTGAGCGAGTGTGGCGAGTGGCGAGCGGGAGGAGGCGTGGCGGCGGGGGGTGGCGTTGGCACGCTAGTGCGGCTGGGCTGGTGGCGGCGCTCCGGAGCGGAAGTGAGGGTGGGTGGGTGGTGAGTGCCGGGGGAGGGAGGGTTTAGCTGCCGTTGCCCCTGAGGAGAAACGCCCATGTTGGGCTTCGAGCGGAGATGTGCCGCGCAGATCTTCTCAGGGAACTGCGTGCGACCACACATATCCGCCGCTCCCCATGCGTCGCTTATTGAGGGCACTGCAACCGGCAGGCAGCCAGGCAGGCAGCCAGGCAGCCAGGCAGCCAGGCCGGCTACCTTTCGCCGCTGCCGGAGAGCACGCTCGCTCTCCCGCGAAGCCGGCGCGCGCAAAAACGTACGTAGCGAGTGTTGCTTTGTGTTTCCAGGCGTTTCTACATACACATTTTTACGAGCTCATTACAATAATTGTTTCCTCTGTTTTAAGTTTGATCTTGCGATCTGGACATTGTAATTATTTGAACGTGTTTACGTCCTCCATAAACTTCAGCCATTTGTTTACAACATTCATTACTTACTTTACTCGCTCCTAATTTTTTCAATTAGTTTCATTTAGTTATTCATTCTTGTTTAATATCTTATTTAAATTTCAGAGCTGAATATCCAATTTGCTTTTTTTTATTTGCGCACTCAGAAAGTGCACTGCAGTTGACAAGAGACCTTAACACACTTGTTTTTGCAAGAAAATCTGAAGTACTTAATGCTCTGATACATTCAGACATAGTAAAACAAGATAAAAAATGATAAAACTATGCAAAATAGAATACAGAAATACATCGAGGGCTGTAAACTAACACTAGTTTCCGAAAAAAACGAGACTTTCGCCCATCCAATTCGAACTTTATCAGGAAATCAATTTCAAACCGGTCTGTTTACTCCCCTGAAACGAATGACTCGTAAAAAAGCACGCCGAACAGCCGGGCACAATACTGTGTACCATCAAATTTAACGTCACTCATCTAAACGTAATGTTTAATTTCGCCTTTTTTTATCTCGTGTCTTGTTTACAGTGTTTCGACGAATTGCCCCAGCGAGGGAGAAAACAGACGAGTCCAAAATTGATACCTTGCCGTACAAAGAGCTCATTTTCTCTGTGCTGAACTTTCGGGTGTTTACACCTCCCGATAAGTTGCAAATTGAGGCCCTTTAGGCGGCTCTTCAAGCGCGTAGCACGAGCCGAACTGCGAAATTAGCCCTCCGCGAATCCCAGGCCCGTGCTTGCCAGCGCACTGTCTCTTCGCTGCCGTTGCCTGCACAATGCACCGCCGCCGCCGCCGCCGCCGCCGCGCCGCAGCGTGACCGCCGCCCCGTGCATGTGGGTTCCGCCCCGCGCGTGCCCCCCAGCCTCCGCCCCTCCCAGCCAGACACCGAGCGCGCGTTACACAACCGACCGGAAATTCCGTTCCCCCTGGCGCATCTCAAATTAACGGTTGACTTGCTCACAATTTCACCAGCACCTCTCTCCGCTCACCGGGTGGCAACCGCGTCTAAACAACAAATACTCTTGCAATCGTATATCCATTCATTTCGGAATTTACCTAATCCAGCTGTTCGTTAAAACTGTCGTCTCTCGGGAAATCAGGGAGTTTAAAACTAAAAACTCGACCTTTGAGAATGATTACAATACGAAATAGCACTTTGCTTCCGCGTTTTAACTGTTTTAAAAGAGTAGTAACTAGAGAGTTGTGACTTTTTCCCTTTAGACAATTCTATAATTCTAATTGTGTCTTTCCTTCTCCGCTTACAGATACGTATGTATTCATATGTATTGCATGTCTGTCATACTTACAATTCAGTAAGCAGTACTTTCAAGGTTTTCAGATTTCTTTCCAAAAGGAATTTTGTCAGTTTTGCAGCCATGTTTCATTCTGCCTTTATCACAAACATTTATAGTTTACAGCCCATTACATCACCACGATGAAGTTGTAAACGACGAATATCGGACAACAGATAACTCTGCAAATCGTTTCGTTTACGAGTATTGTTCCTGTGCGGAAATAATTCATCACTTCATGCATTCCTCTTTATTCCGGCAATGAAAGAGTTTCAAGCGCGCTTGCAGCACCAGTATTTCGCACTTCAGCCTCCATATCACAAAGTGACGTTTGCAATGCCACCGTCATTCGACTTTTACACACTTAACACTTTTTTTTTACTTTTAACACACTTTTTCATAATAGTGGTTTCCCTGATTTTTTCTACTACGCATATATACAAAAACAAATATGATCGAAGAGAGAAAATAATTTCAAAATTGTTTCTTGTTTTGCAGAACTATCAAAGTACGAAAGAATAATGTCGGTACCGGCTTCTCAGGAATAGTAAGCATTAGAGAGAAAATCAACATCATTTAATAGCTGTAAACGGTTCAAAGAAAAACAAAACACCTTCGGCGGGAGTATGTTAAACTTAAAAAACTCCACAGTCACGAAAACGATCGTTATACTAACTGCCATGACACACGAGGCGAAAAGTGAGCGAAAAGAAACCTGGCTGGAAGATTGAATTACCCATGTAAAAGATCCAGACACGGAACCAACATCATATATTTTCCTACCCAATCTTAAATTTCCCTACCTTAAGACGGGAAAAGAAGAAAAAATCAAGAAGATTGGAGGATACCAAAGGCTAGAAGAATCGAGAGGCGCTGAAAGATCATTACAAAACAAACACCGTATATTTTCAAATCAATCTTAAATTTCATCCCTATGCAGGAAAGGAATAACGGAGAAGCTGAAAGGAAGAAAAAAATCAAGAAATAACGTGGGAGACGACGGACGCCAAGTTCTAAAAGGAATTGTGAAACATAACTAAAGTTGAAGAACTAACATCTCAAATTTTAAAAACTAACCTCAATTAACGCTAAAAAGGACGCAAAATATGTTATGTGAGACGACTGGCACCAAAATGCACAATACAGTTGGAGACTCATCACAGCAAAAGTTTCCAACCCTGACTTAAATATTACTACCTGCGGTTGGGTAAAGAGAATGAGGACAAAAAAGAAGAAGGAAAAAAAAAAAAAAATAACGTGGGAGAGTCTACGAACATCAAAATCCACAAGCCGGGCTCAATGGAGCGCGCCGTATGCGCTTCGTGCAAAGCGTTTATGAATGCGCGTTATACACTTTCCATCATTTGCCCTGGGGAGCGCGCCCCTGCACCCGCAGTGCACATGGCCGGCGCCTAATGCAGGGGGAGAGCGCATGCCGGCTGGGTTGGCTGGGCTTGCGCGGCCGGGCGGGCACCGGCAGCGCCGCCCTGCGCTCATTAAGGCAAAAGACCTTCAACAACGGCTACTTCACACAGACGCCGGATTGACGCGCGTCCGTCAAGGCCCGGGACGCTTTTCTTCCTCGAAGGGGAAAAAAAACTGGCGTCGGAATACAGCCCCCTGGCAAGGTGATGTGCAGCTGTGATTCCCACCGCCGTCGCCGTCGTACGACACACCGCGCTGCGCTGCGCCCCAGTTCCTAGATACGAACGTACAGAGTACGTTCCTCCTCGTACCGAGTAGCGTCAACGGCGCTATGGAAAGGCGGCTCCACACATTCGGTATTCGGCGAGTAGCGAGCGTCCGCCGAACCCCGTGTAGTGTGGATGGGTTGATTGCTATTTGCCGAGCAGCGAACATTCGGTACTTGCCTTAGTCACCGCGTGTCGGGGTTTTGCACACCTCAAAGAAAGCGAACATTCGCCAAGCACATCAACTGCTTGGGATTGGGCGAGTAGTAGCTCGCTCTTCTGCGAATGTCGAATGTGTGGGGCCGCCTTAATCTTCACACGTCGGATATGTCCGACAGGCAGAATTCACGAAGTGAGCATAAATTATTACAATTGAAGGCATGCTGAAGGTTTTCGAGAGTATTAATATTGTTTTTTGGGTAAATTGGAGGCTCCCAATACACAGTACATGACACAGTTCAACCACTTCGGACAAATGGATATAAAATGGCGGAATGGGCCGCGCAAACGAATGCGCCACCCTCTGTATCCAGGGACTCGACGCAGTGTCGGACGCTTCCGAGCGAGCGAGCGAGCGAGCGCCGTGAAATGGTATGAAACTGGAGCCGGCGTCGGAGTATTATATGCCCGACACGAAATGAGATTTTCCACCCATCAGACGATTCTGATTTTAAAAATATTGGAAAAACAATGCTGTTATCTCCGGTGGCTCAGGCGGGAATAGAGCCTCAGAACGAAGGGTTGGGAGTTTAAGTGGATTGATTGATTGATTGATGATACTGGGCGCGTCAATGGCTAAGGTCATCGATCCCGTAAGTGTAGTGTATACTTCTCGCGGGAGGTGGCGGTGATCTTCCCCGGCTGGATGACGAGATCCGGTGCCGACCTAAGTCACCTTGCGGGGATTTTTCTCAACAAGATATTTTTCACCAGCGAGACACCGCCAAGCCACAACAAGCTCTTGGCCCCCCGACAAGTGCGGTAGTGTAATGCATGCGCGTGTGTGTGTGTATGTGTGTGAGCACGAAAGGGGTAAGGGTCGGACAAGGAAAGATAGCTTACGGTCTATAGCCCGTTTGTTGGAGTACTGCACAGGCATTCGCGACGTGTTGATCGGAGAAACCACAGAAAACTATCGGTCAGAGCAGCCGACTGCTAGAATTCTCAAACAGTGGATGAATTTAACCTTGCTATCTAGCTAGTGGCAAAAATTCTGCCTGCGCCGGGTCTCGAACTCTGGAACCTCCGGATAAGAGGCATTGCACTGACATTAGTAGATGCCCTGAGCTATTTCTGCCACTAGTTTTTCTTTTGTCCCCTCCACACTTCAGCCCACTACTTCTGCCACTAGTTAAAGCGCACTTTGGGACTTACGAGCCCAATTTAAACTCAAGGGAAAAGTTAATTATGTTTCACCTCTTCGTACTTCAACCGCTAAGTGCATGATAAATTATTCTGGACCACTAAATACATAGAATAACGTTAATTAATTTACTATTGCAGTTACCATGTAATTAAAAATATTCCAAACTTCCTTTAGGTTTCCAATTTCGTAATTCAAGGGTTTGGCTAATATTAGAACGAGGTGGCACAGATTCAACAAGATGTGGTGAACATGCAAGACTGAATAAGACTAAGTTCCTATTATAAACTGTCGTAAATGTATCTGAAAGCTCATCCCAACTAAATTAATGGTGGTTTATTTCGAGTTGATTTGCTCCTTCTAATTTACTTTCTCATATCCTTCAAGATTTGGAACTTTTTTTTATTTGCTTTTTCAAGCATTTTTTATTTTCGGTAATTTGTTTAAATAAATGAATTACCCAAAGTATATCATTTAGTTTAACTGTACAAATGTATTAAATTATCGGTTTTACGGAATTATTAATTGGTATATGTGGTAAAAAACTTATCAATTTTGGAAGAGTGGACGCTGGTATCAATTTTCGTAGGTTCAATTTTCATGAACAACCAATCACTTTGAGCAAGCATTATTTTATTTTAATATTAATAATCCTAACGAGCAACTTCATAATGCGTGCGAAATTTGCCTGATAATCGTGACATATTGTTTCCTGTTAGAGGGAAACAAAATTATGATTGATAGTCAGATGCGGCTCATTTCCATAATGATTTTACGTCATGTTGGATCACAATGAGGAGTAACTACTATACTTCATCTCACATGTACTGTCTATCACCAATTTGAAACATAGCGACAAGTTAACCGAGTCATTACGAGCGGTTTAATAAGAATATTAAAATAGTTGTAATTTCCTCTGCCCTTTTTCCTTAGCGCGAGTCCGCAGCAGACGCTGGCGCGGCTGGCGGCGGGGCGTCCACGGAATTGCGTAACGCGTGGCCTGGAGGCGCGGGGGGGGGGGCAGCGTGGCAGCGCGGGGCGTAATGCGGCTGGCGTGTGGAAGAAGGGACGAAAGAAAGTGCTAGTCGGCGGCCTCCCCCCCCCCATCTTCCCACCTCACCCGATTCAGGTCACGGTCTCCCGCCTATCAAAACCCACTTTTCGATGCGTGGCCTACTCCGCCCGAAGGGGAAGCACCCCGAGCGGCGGCCAAAGTCTGCGCGCGAACTTATCCAACGCGCCGCGCATTACGCGCCGGGAGGCGACGGGGTCGGGTCGCTGCCAGCGCACGTGGCGCTGGGAGCCAGGCGGAGCAAGCGGCAGGGTCGCGGGAAGCGAGAGGCGGCCGGAATATGAACGATGTGCAGCGCCACCGGCGGCTGACGCCGGCGCAACGAAACCAGAGCGACAGAGATCACCTGGAGATTGCCGGGGAGCGTGGAAGGAATAGAAAGGAGAGAGGGTGCAGAGGTCGTCGGGAAATTCAAGTTTAGCGACGTAAACAGTAGTAGGTAATGCGGTTAGAGGGCAAGGAAAGAATTCAAGGGGCAGGGGCACGACATGTCACGTGGGGTTGGAATAAAGGTGTGAAGAAATGCTTTTCATTTTCGAAGTCAGAGTACGCGAATGTACACGTTGAAGATAAGACGCTCGGGATCGAAATGAGAAAAAGCGTAGTGGTAAAACATGGTCAAAAGCGGACAAAATTCTAATAGACTCGCGGATCAGTAAGAGATGAAAATGAAATGTTAAAACTCGACTCGAAATAGAACGGAAAAGAACTCCAGAAATTTAAGCCGAGCCGACCGTGGTATCGGTAGGAATCGGGACAAAGATGGGCAGGATGGGAATGAAGCGGGGGGAGCAGAGAGGAGCGAACTGCACAACGTTATATCAGAACGCTTTCGGGGTGAAGCAGTGGAGAGCGCTGAGGGCAGGCGCCGATGCAGCTCTCTGACGACCGGGGCACCGCAGCGTTCATTCGGCCCCTGCGCCGTGCTCAGGCCGCGCGTGTACCGCCGATCCTAATGGCCCTGACCGGGCTGCTGTAGGCTACGCCAGTTTACGACTCACTCGCTCGCTCTACCTCCGCCACCGCCTCTGCCGCCCGCCCGCGCCACCGTCGCGGCAAAGCCGCGAGCCCTGCTATGGGAAGCGGGGCGCGCCGCTCAGACTACCGAGCGTCTTGGATGACTTTTTCCAATGCATAAACGCCCGCCCGCTCGCCATCCTCCCACCCAGTGACCCTGCGGGAACCGGGCCGTCGCGACCTCGCTAACCCTGCGCGCGGGCGCCCGATATTGTAAGAAGCATAACTACGGAGCACAGCTATGGGATGTGATGGCGAGGGTAAAGGAAAGATGAAAGCGGATTGTACGCAATAGATGCTAGGAGCTGTAGTTGTGCTTCACACATTCTTTTGTCATGCACTAGTTGCGCAGTCGGAAAACACGGGAAACCAACAATCCAGGCAATAGTCCGGACACCGAAAGTGGGTTTTACTGCGCCACTAATTTCTGCTTGGAAAGCGTCAGTACATTATTACGTAATAAACTAGAAGAAAAAAGGAACATCAGAACATTGCCGTTCTCCAATGTCCACGACAAATTTCTGGTGTATTACTAATACCTACATATGCTACAAGTGAGAGATATAAAATAACAAATTATAACGCATGCTAAGCGTGAGTTTTTCTCGAGTTCAGGATTAACGCACACACTTCAAGTCTGTCAAGAAACGACATGTAGGGTCGTGTTTTTCTTTCCAATTTCATTCGCTCGCCTTGATCTGACATCGACTTTCTCTAAACCAGACATGCACTATTTTTAACTTCGGGAAAGGAGGACGAAGCGAATTAATGAACGGTCGTCAACGGGGGTGAGGCCAGTAATTTATTGTCACTATTTATATAATTCTATCTTTCACTGAAATCTCCTTGTTAATTTTCCATGTTATATATTAAGGTATCTCTTTATGGAAGTTAGTGTACGTACTTTTTTATAAGTAAATAAACGAGTAAATTAGTTTACTTCTAGTATTCGTCATAATCCCTAAAACATTATAAGGCTAGTCACATTTAAACAAGGCCGCACGTCATTGCAACATTTCTTGGAGTCCTTCCAATCCGAATGGCTATTCGCATGAACACGAAAACGCAATTCGCACGTACCAACAACATACTACCAGTGGGGATATATGGAAAAGAAAACACGCGTTGCGTATCGAAACATGTTTGCCGTATAAAAGCTTTCGAATGGAGCGGCGCGGTGAGTGACCGCCACTCGCATCAACAGTTCGTTTGGCTCGCACCCAAACCGAAAGTGAAGGCGGCCGAATGTCATTTGCGTACGGTTAACGTGGAAGATGGAGACGACGGACCATTCATCAGCGCTCGGCGGGAGGCGGCTGATGAGGCTGGGGAACTGGAGAGCACGGAACAAATAGTGAGGACAAAGGGGTTATTGAAACGGCGTTTAAAGATGACAAGGAACGACGAAAACGACCCGGAAATTGGAGTATGGAATTAACTCAGAGTAAAAATGAACACGAGCAAACTGTTGAGGGAGAAGTAGAAAGAAAGGAGTGGAAAAAGGAAGGAATAAAAGGAAGAATAGGAGACAAGTGGAGAAATAATGAAGAGAAGTATGTTCTGGCGCCGCCTGAACAGCAGGTAGTGAAAGAAGAGAAGAGATGGTGGGTGTAGAGAAAGACGAGGGTTTTAAAGCGTGCGTAGGCGAAAGACGGCTTCGGATATGAGGAAGGGTGGAGGGGGGGGGAGGAAGAGGACTTCCGTGCCAGGGGCCGGAGAGACTCCTGCTGTCCTTTAAATATGGAGGTCGCAATCGGCAGCTTGCCAATGGTCACGGCATTCTACCGGAAACGGAAACATGCAACCAAGTGGTGCATTTTTTTTTCTTCTGGAAACTACCCACAGTGTTTTGGGTCGCGTTTGTTACATCCACTTTACAGCTCTTGTCACGTCTGGTTGAAGACCGATATTACGAGTACGTTATGCTTTTGTATAGATACACCAACTTATCTATAGCTCAAATAACATCAGAAAAAATTTGAACAGTCAGTATTTTTGAATAGTTTTGTTTGATAACAAGCAAAATAGTTACAATTTTGTTCTCACTAAATAGGTACTGACTGCTGAACTATGTAACACGATTAGCGACGATTATATATAAATAATTATTCATAATTAAAATATTAAAAATGTAAAATTTCTACTCTACAGAAAATTAGAAGCGCCATTAAGTGAAAATATGGCACCTTTTATTGTAACAGTTCCGGAATACTGAAAATGGAATGAACACCCAGGAATACGAGAACCATTTCCTTCAGGAGAAAGCAGACTGAAAAGCTCTCGTGGGAGAAGTGAAAATGCTACTTATGACCAACTTTGGCGAAGTATTTACGATTAAAGGCTAGTTTCAACTTCACGTTCACTCCGCAGGGGTATTTGGGTATTTGTACACTTTGTATCCTAGCCCTATGGAAATGCAAAGAATATAGAATGCTATGGCCAACAGATAATGGAATTCAGCTTCAAAAATTGTTTATTTATGAACTGTTTCAGAAGATCGTAATATGGCATACTATTTCACAAGGACTTATAGAAAGAGCTTGGCAACGAGCCATAAATATCAAAAGTAATAGGAACTCCTTTAAATTATTGTCACAATTCATGTCAACCAGAGAGAAGTTTTCCAATGTGTTTCTACGACAAGAATAAATAAAACATCAAAGAAACAAAGAGCAATTTCATTCACATTGTCAATCTTGGAACAAATTCGAACTAGGTACATCACGTTTTTTATTTCTTAATGACAGCATTCTTTATCCACCTTCGACTTCAGAAAGGTAATGTTTTTGTACTCACGAAAAAAGAAGATTCATCACACCTTATCGATTTTTTCGCCAACTCACCTGAAATACAAACAACGTGTTAGCAACATTGCAAAGGTACACACGTTTGCAAGCAAAGTTATTAATCAAACAGCGAATAAAAGACAGACATAAAATATTTAAAAACAAATCATTACAATATTCAACATTATAACACTGAAAAGATAATGATTTATTAATGACATATTATATTAATTATGTAATATTGAAAATAAAAAGGTCTGTCTTTCATGAGTTTAATACTGTACGGAAATAAAACACAGCAAGCATCTCATGACAGCATAAATCATCGAACCGTTGGCTGCAATGACGCCGTAATAAAGTATGCTGTCATGAGCCATACGAAAGAGGAAAATGAGCGTGAATAATGAACTCTTATTAAATTACGAACATTGAAAAGAAGCACGAACAATTGAAGATAATTCAAGGTTTCGATAATGAAGCGGTTTTTGAGAATGACTTCTCCCACATAAGTCACACACAATTTTTATAATATAGTAATAACAAATACTAATAAACTGACAAAAAATGATGGGTGCGATTTTATAAAAATAAAACATGGAAAGAAAACATAGGCACACTACATAAGTAACCAATATTACAAACACATATGAGCCACGATGATAATTCTCTTCACTCCCCGAAACTAATTCTAGTTTATGTATTTCCTTCCGGTTGGAAAGTACCTACGCTGAGAAATTAAAACAATTGAACATACCATTTGAATTTAATAATGTAAAAACATTCCCAACGAGTACCAAAGAGTTTTTCTCCTCCCGAAAGGACACACACAATGACATTTCAAGGTACTCGTGCATAAGAAGACGATTGTCATTGAGCGCGGCGCCCACACGACGCGACGTTCCGTGAAGTCCGGGGGCCGTGGTCACGGCCCCCTCCTCTAGGCCACCCGCCCGCCCACACAATGGGATCGCCCCGCCAGATAAGCGACTTCGCGGACGTCTGCGCCGCGGCGCCGAGCAGCGCCCGCCTTGACGTGCGGCGCATGGCGAGCAGATCGCCATCGGCGCACGAATTCGAACATCCGGAGCCGCCAACATCCGGGCGTCGCGACGACGTGCTCCCGAGGGCGCAGTCGCAGCGGCCAGGGGTCGGCAACCTGCCCACGCGACGTTTTAAGCCAGCGCCCTACAGAATGACACATCGGGAGTAAATATCGCCTTTCCGCGGTCAGAGCGACCGCGGGAGCGAGAGCAACCGCGGCGGCGTTCAAGACGGGAAGGGAGAAGTGAACCGATATTGCAAACGTGCAGTTCATCAGGAAATACAATACTGAGTTGACGTAAGATGGCCTTAGACATTACCTGAAGTACGTGTACGCCTAACGTAAAACGAATGAAATACGCTTATTTGAATACAGAAAAAGAAACGTGTTCGGAGAATCTCACCAAGGGTTTTGACCAAAACATAACAGGAGCCACACTTTTTGGAAGGTGTGGAAATAGAACCAACCAACATATTGAATTTGATAGGCATTAGAGATAATAGGCACAAAAGAGGGCCAGACAAGCCAGGGTGCATTTAGTATCAATTGCTGTCACGTCTGCATTTCTTATCGTTCGGCTGCAAGATTCTCGTAGCGCTCCCGCTACGCCGCAGTCTTCTGATGGAGAGAGCAATGACTAAACAACTAACCACGGAACAAACATGTGATGTGCCCGCCATAATGTGGTGTGCGTCGGCCCCGTTGCAGAGTAGCGAGTTAATGAGCTGCGCGGGGAGGTCGGACATATGCCGCTCTAAATAAGAGGAATGATAAATATAACTACCTAACTGGCAAAGAAACACTGTAAATGCCTCCCAAAACGAACGCCGTGGAAGAAAAATAGAACGATTTTCATATTGAAGAAAATATTGTTCTTTGTGTAATTTTTAAGCCTCCGCAAGGTGTTAAAAAGATATACCTGAAGTACTGGAATTCATAGGTACGACCAAAACTAGAGTGCGGTCCAGAGCATGTGTGAATTCGTTTATTTTTATATACTATTTAATGTGTAGATAAAAGGTGCAGGCTTGGCGCCTGCAGTTGCACTTCGCAATGATTAAAACTACGCGGTATTTCGGGAAAGTAGGAAGAGTCCGATTCCTTGGAGTTCATTTGGTTTCTTACCATTCTCGTTTACATTTGCATAAATGTAGTGATGAGAAATTTTTTACCCTGTTATTATACCACGGCTTTGGATCATACAAGATGTTTTTAAGAGATACTTCAAAACTACGAAAAAAAATATTTTTCGATTACGTTATTTATCACTTTTTCGGTACCGGAAGTTGTTTTCGTACCCCGATTGTCTAAAAATAATGAAATTACCTGAATAATAATGAAATTGAGTAAAAGAAAATTAAGAAGGAAGATTGTCAATTTATTCTGTGACTGCTTCGTCATCCTCGACTTTAAAAGAAGTATCCGTTAGACAATTTTAGAATAAGAACCCTGAAGCCCCGTGGTTTGGGCTATCGCAGCTCGAATGTCCAGGATTAGACATTTGAAAAATTGCATTGTGGGAAAAAAAGAACCTAGTAAGGGGTGACGACTTTGGCACATACGATTTGAAATAAGAAACTATTAATCCTATCGCGGGAATCAGAGTAGACAGCACGCAATTCACGGTGACATAGGTATCTTAAAATTCGTTCCAGCTCGCGAGCCATGTATAGGTCAGTTTTCGGACAGACATCTCGCGCAACGAGCCGCGAAGAGACGAGCGACTCCCGTGTTCGATTCGAGCGATGGTCACCCCTGCGATAGCGAACACGCAGCGACCAGGTCCGATCTTATCCGGCGAAGGCGGCAGCGAACGTCGCGTCATAACTCTTTGACGCTTTCATCCCACGCCTCTCCAACATCCCTCAACACTTGGCGTGATGAATTATTTCTTGTGCACGACATCGTCTAAATGTATCCCGCCCTCGGATCTCCTCCCGAGGGCCACCGCGCCGCCTTTTAACAAGTTCTGAATCGGACACCGCGCGCCGTATTTTCTGGCAAATTCCACTTTTGTGGTAAGTTATGGGCCGCTTGCACGAACGCAATCCCGCGCTGCTGCTCGTAAATATGAAGGGAAGACCGTGCAGAAGCACAACAGCTGGCGGAGAAAGTACGTGTGTCGACTTATCCTTTCTGCCCCTAAAATTTCTACTTTACGCTCTCCACAAAAGCCGCTACGTACGGGCGCAAATAAAGTGAGTACATTGGCATCCGTACATTTCAGAACGTTTCGGAGGTAGCAATGTAAACTGAACAAAAGATTCATGAATAGAAAATTGAAAGAATAATTTAATTATTTAGATGTGGATATTTGGAGGGCCAACATTAATATTTTAAGTACAATTGTTAATAGTTTTAGAAAAAAATATAAACGAAACTTTAAGGCCTAAATTTTCCACTGAAGTCCACCCTCTTATTTTCAATATTAACATCCTTTACAGCAATTAATATTACTGTCTGTTACTGTATAACGATTGTTACTGTTATAACAGCTTCGTTGTAATCGATAAATCCATTATACAAAACACTAAAATCGAAACGTGACAAATTAAAAGTCTGTGTGACTCAATTTCAACATGTTGATACATGGCGCGTTGGCGTTTTATGAGGGTATCTTTTGGAAGTTTACGGTAAAAACGTTACGGGCTGTCTGTACAAACACAGTCTCACGCCAAGTCGCCTCGTAAAAGGAGAAGAGGGTACAATAGCTGACTCAAAGTGTACCCCGCATCTATTCACGTGTTCTCTCCTTGAAATTCCCGCCAAACCGTTACTCACTCAATCAGCGAATGCTCTGCTTTTCAGGTAGCCTCGAGAGGTACAAACAGGTAAAGGGAAAAGGTCGGAGGCAGCGCTACTGCGGGGGCTATTTGAGGACCCTTCTTTCGCGCCGCTATGCCTCAAAGCAGATGGGAGTGGTAGCGGCGAGACAGGCAGGCGAAGCGTTTTTGACAGATTCGGAAAATATTGAGCTCCGCCGGTCAGACTGGTGGCAGCAGCGCTGTAGAAATCAACTTCCTTGTGACTGCTAACTGAGAATCACTTGCAAGAATTTCAGTTCCACCCATCGAATACGACGTAGATTTTTCCTTCAAGTCTATATTCAAAATCAATAATTAGGCAAACAAATTCTTCGTCATTAATTGGGTTCTGTCTTTTGTCTGTTTTACCCGCTACGTAGAAAAAGACGAAACATTAAAAAAGTGGAATATTGCAAATCATCCATAGCTCTTCTATCTTCTAAATTATAGGGAGAAAACTTGACAATCCATTACAAAATTACATGGACAAATGGATTATCGGATTATTAATTATTGCATCTTCAACAAAAGTAGTGTCGACAAAAGTACAGCAGAAATGGATAGATTTTGCAATAAAAAACTGTCACATATTCCTGGCACAACCACGCCTTTCCCGTGTACTTGTTCTCTCGAGACGAATATCAAAACAATCTCCTTTCGAGTGTGGATATATCATACGTGACAGTCGCCGTCAGCACCATCACTGCCACCTCCCCGAGAACGCCTCTCCAAAGACATAGCCGGCGTCGCTACCTCCTCCGACGGTTTCGGCGGCGGGACGCCGACGGCAGCGACAGAGAAACGTCGGCATCGGAAGCCGCGACGTCGTTGTCATTGGCGGGGGCGGGGGCGGAGAAGGCGGCGGCGGTTGAGGCCGACGCTGCCTCCGCCTTTTGCTCGTTTGCGTCGCGCCTTGCCTTGCGGAGACTGTTGTGTCTTTACTGCACCCGAGGAGCTAATAAATCTAAATCTTCGATCGCACCGTGCGAAGCGTCTCGCCGTCCCGGCCCGTTACTCCGCCTTGTATTAAGCTGTCGTAAAGAAGAGATGCATTATAGATGGCAACACAGGCCGCTAGCACGTGCGCCGGCTGCCGAGGCGGGGCGACGGACGGCGGCGGTGGACGCACTGACTTCGGCTATGGACGACGGAGGGGAATCACTGCGGAATTAATAAAAGAGAGATGCAAACTGCGTTACGGTGAGTTGTTGAAGGAATGGAGATGAGCAACAACGAGTGGGTGCAGTAAAAATTAAGAAATGAAAAAAAATAATAAAGAAGGGAACGAGAAGATTAAATCTAAATCGCAAGCCAAATGAAGGGATGGACGTGATAAAACGTGCAAGATGTAAGAGCGCATTGAATTGAGAATGAATAAATATGTGTGTGTGTGTGTGTGTGTTAGTGAGAAAGGGAGAGAGAGAGAGAGAAAGGGAGAGAGAGAGACGGAGAGAGAGAGGGGGAGGGAGGAGGAGAGAGCAATTGAACGGCAGAGGAAGGATCAGAAATAACATGATAAGATCGTTCGAATTTGTTAACACAAACAACAGACACACTACTTAAAAGACGAAGATAACGAAGCGAAAATAGCTTGCGATACGAAAGTCAAAAGATCAGTCACAGACGAAACACTTCGTATGTAATAATAACACGGCAGGGGTACACATGATTATAACGCTAGAAAGGGCTAGAGTACGATCCACCAATGAAGACTGATTAATACGGCACCAAAGCGGAAAACGAGGCACAAGCGGCGAATGTAGGCGAAACACAAGCGGCGACAATTAGGCGGCGTTAGGACAGACAGGCTTAAGGCGAACACAGCGGGCGAGCGAGCTGTCACAGTCGCCAAGCAAAGCGTGCGAGGCAGCGGGGGTGGGCGAGACGACACGACGGCGGAAGGAGGCGCTGCGGGAGCAGGCCAGGAGTGGGGGTGTTCACGGAGGCAGGGGGGAAATGAGTTGAGGCAGAAGCCAGCGGATAGAGGAATTGGAAAAGCAAACGCCGGGTAAGAGGAAGGGGGGGGGGCGGAACTGAGGTTAGAACTGGGGGAGTCAGTAAGTACAGGAAATAGAGAAGTAAATACTGAGTAATAAGGGGAGATAAGGTAGGTGCTGAAGAGTGAAGCTGAAGTAATGATAGTGTCGACGAAAAAAAAAATGATGTTCGCAAAGAAACTGAAGCTGAAGAAAGAAACAGGTAAAACGGGGTGAAGGGAGAGTCGTTTATACTCAATAGGAAAGAAGTATACTTTCAGCCGCGGAAGAGGCAGGAGTTAGATGAGGTGACGAAACGATTTGCAGGAGATAGTTGTGCCGTAGAGGAAACAAGAACTTCTTTCCTCGACGGCTCTATGAAAGCGAAGCACTGGAGCGCGGCGGGGGGCGGGAAGGCAAGGGGTGAAACGGCGGTATGTCGGGGTTAGCGCAAGACGGAGCGAGGCAGAGGCGGGGGCGCGTCAGGAAAGGAACGGGCGGGAGCCGAGGGAGCGGGGACGGCGCGTGGCCGAAGCCAGCGGGAGGCGGGCAGCGCCGTCGATATCAGTCGGCGGCGCGGAAATAAACCGCCACGGAGCGCCGCGGCGCCGCCGGAGGCGCGAGGGGAGCGAGCGCACCACGCGGCGACGGAGGGCGAAGCGAGGAGCCGCTCCGCCCCTCCCCTCCCTCCCGCCTGCCCATCTCCTTCAGACGGCCCTCGCGCTCCCGCACAAAGCGCCGAGAAGATACGAAGATTTGATGACACGAACTTCCGCGCCAACTTTCAGTTAATAGAAAGTTACTGCCACACAATGAAGGCGGCGGCCGACGAGTGCAAACTGCCGCTCCCGCCGCCCGCCGTCCCCGTCGCCGCGCAGTTTCATCTCGCGCCGGCGAAGCACTCGGGGTGGCTCAGCTGCCGCCGCAGTCCACTTCGCCGCTGCAGCTCAGCCTCGAATGCATCGCTTTGCGCCGCTTCCGATACACACTGGTATTCAGGAGAGGCGGACGCGCGTGTGAATGAGGAGGGACTGGGGGGTTGGGGTGAAGGCAATGGCCAATGGGCAAACGGGTATATCCCATAATAACTGAAGCGTGTAACCAGAAAATCTGCTAGTTATGCCTTTTTGTACATTTAGTTTTATGCAACCAAAGCCTAGGTATGTTTAATCACCAATTCACCTCAGAAACGGCTAGGTTCTACAGGTTTCAGTTTACAGTTCTTGCACCGTATCCGTGTCTCCACTTGGAATAAGTGCGTGGGCGCGGAGAGCAACGCGGCGCACCAAACATTCTGCGCCCAACGCTTTGACCGGAAGCTACGCGTGTTACTTCCAACACCTCCCTGAGGACCTCACGCCCGCAGAGACCCACAGGGAGACCGCATGGGCGGAACACAATCTTTATCAGTAATTGAGAAGTACGAGTGTAGAGAACACTGTCTTTCAAAAGTGTTTTGGAGTTACTGATTACAATTCTTTGCGCTTGTCCAGTTTGGGGACGAGCTCCGCTTTTCAATATCTGCCTACAATACATATTGAAATAAAATCCTACGGGTACCAACAATACTCTCAGCGTAATGACCAACCACATAGAGATCTTGGAATAAATCCATTCATCATACAAATTACATAGCAGTTATCTTCCTCCTTCTGACGTCTTCCTTCACTTTTCCTTGAGAACTGACTGTATCGATCACGAGCTGCTTAGGAAACGCATCCCTCTGCACTGCTTTAATAAACATACTCTGTTATCCACAACAGTGAATACTTCTTCACTCTTAACTTCTCTCCATTCTGATTTATATATTTCGCCACCTGTAATTTAATCTCTTACTTAATAAGCGCTTCTATCCTTCAGATGACATTTCTTGGTTATTTCGTCAAAATATGTTTATTTTCATATACTTCGTCACAAAAAAAGTTATATTGGAACTTGAGATCCATTATTTGTTTACAAGAGAAATAAAAATGTAGTAGAGAAAAAATGAAAAAGAATTTTCCGAGAAAGAAAATAGATATATAGATATATTTATAAGGACTTAATTTCAAATTTAAGAGCAGCACTAATGAATCACGATTATCTCCTTGATAAGCTCCGAGGAACATTTTGGGAGAGTTATTGACAAAAAATCAACATGCATAGTAACATAATCGTTACTTCAATGCTCCTACGAGACACCTTAATTCGATACTCCCTTAAAACCTGTGAAGAAGAAATTTCATTTCTACTACATTATTCACAATTGCAACGCCTCCGATCATGGTCTCTGTCGTAAACTTCTTTTTCGCTCCAACGTATTTATGGGACGTGAAGGACTATCTTTTCCATCTGTTCACGACTTCTTCAACGATCCCGTATGCTTTTCCCTGAGTCAATACTTCTCAGGCTTACCAAAGATTCACTGATCGACTGTGGGATTTCTTTCTAAGATGAACTCACGCTTTCGCGTTTACTGCGAATACATTCTTTAGGGTGTGAAAGCCTGTTTCGTGTAATACAGAGAAAGACCTGGGTTAAGCAACGAGGTTACTGTTAACTACTAAAGTTCAAGAATTTAGCTTAAGTGAAAGAACTTGGAAAAATAGCCGAACTCGTCTGTTTGGACATTTCCTAAACAAGTTTCAAAGGTACTAGGCGTTATGGTAAAAAGTTGTAGTTTCGACTTCGTTCTGCATTCTATTCAATGAGAAGAAATGGAGACCATACTCGTGAAGTAACAGTTTTCAACACCTCAACTACGGGGTGACGCAGCGAAACGAGTTACCGGTGTCCGCCGGAGCCTCCTTCGCAGGAAACAGGCCACCAGCAGCCAGCCGCCTCCGCGGGCCTCAGCGGCGCTGCCGGCGCCGTCGCCAGCGCTGCCTCCGCCGCCGCCAGCGGCGCCGCCGCCACCGCGGCCATCACCGCCGCCGCCGCTGCGCCAGCGCCGTCGCCGTGCCCGCCACCACCGTCGCCACCGCCACCGTCGCCGCCGCCACCGCCAGCACCGTCGCGAAACTCGACACCGCCTCCGCCAGCGCCACCGTCACGGCCAACGCCACCACCAGCGCCATCGTCTCGCCCGCGCCCATCGACTCCGTGGCCGACGCCATCGCCCCGATCACCACGCCCACCGTCACGAACAACACGGGCGACTCCGCCGCCATCGCCCCCAGCGCCGCCCCCACGCTCGCTACTTTGTCTCCGCCGCCAACACAGGCCACAGCGCTCGCCGCAGGCTCACTCAGTTTTTCAGTTCCTACAAGAAGTAATAACACTACCGTCACCACTTCAGAAACCATTAGTGTAAATTGTTACAACGAAGAACGAAAAGGTATTCCAGCCTCACTATTTCTACTAATAACATTTACATCATAACTTGTCGCGTCCTTTACCATTTACACAAATGACACAGCCTTTTCGCAACAGCTTCCTTTGTTATTCAATCAACTATATCCACTGTTACTGGCTATTCTGTTCCATCACCAACACCCCCGCTGTAGATTGGCTCCTGTCGCTATTCCCAGGCCCATATACCCGTCACCGCCTGCGCCCGCCGTGTCACATGTGCCAGCGTCCTGGCCGGCGCGGCGTGGCGCCCCGCAGTCGCGAACGGCGCAGCTGGGGGCCGCGTTTTTGCTCGGAGGCCGGCCGCGTCACCCGCGCCGCGTGAGTCGGCGCGCGGCGATTCCGCTCATCGGCTCGAGGGCGGCGGCGACAACTCCGCTCTGGCGCCGCTCCCGCGTCGGTGCCGTCGGGACTAGAGGCGGCGCTGGAGGCGTCGATGACGCAGACGGACGGAGGCGAGGCCGAGGTCGACGCGGTGGCCGTAGAAAAGGTGCAACTGGGGTAGACAGCTCAGGCGGAGAGCGAGCGAGCGAGCGATCGGGGAGGCGGCTGCGACAGCGGGCGAGGGGGCAGGGGCGGCTGGTGCGGGGGAGGCAGCGACGCCGGCGGCGGTGGTGGTGACGGCACGAGCGAAGGCGGCGAGGTCGGCGACTGGGGACGTGGTGGTAAAGGCGGCGGGGAAGGGGCGGGGAATGGTTGGAGAGAGGGCGGGGCTGGGGTGGCAGCGTGTCGTCTTCCCGATTAATCTGCATGGCCTGTCAAAGCCATGCGCCCCGCGGCTGTTGCTTCGAATCCGATAAAACGGCACGGTCGAAAGGAAACAAACCTGGCAATTTCCAACTTCGAGGTCAATGTTACAGATAAAACTAATGGAGCGTAGAAGAGGGCATTAAGCCTCACATCCACAACGTAAAAATGCTTTAAATTGGCTTTTTCTATTCTGTTACTTCAGGAAAGAAATATAAATTTGCGGAAATGAGTTCGGGCGAAAAATGGAAACACATTTTGAAATAATTTCCGCAAATAATAACAAAGCAGATGAAGCAGAATATACGCCGCTTACATATCGTTGGGGAACTTTTGTCATGAAAATTGCATTTGTAATTTAATTTCTTTACGCGATTAGTTTTGTTTCCTAAAGCCTTGTTTCAAAATACTTTCACACAAAGAAAATACTAATTTACTGTACTGTTACGTACAGGGTGGAGCTGCAATTCCAGCAAGGGCTGCGGGCGTCATTGTGAAATGTCCGAGAACGTTAAACATGTGTACATCTACATAATAATGAATAGTTTACGTAAAACAAGGTAGCAGATTCTTTTAATACACCGGTAAAAGTGATTTTAACGGGTACATTTAAATGGTTTCCATGAATTAATTACATTTAAGATCCATTAGTTTGCTAAAATTGTTTAAAGAGGAGTAAATATTAAAGAAAATTCTTCAGGTAATTATTAAAGAATACAATTGAAGATGCGACTACTAATGTAAACTTTGTTAGGCATAATAATAATTTCAAAAGTTATTTTCATCAAAATAATTATTTATGCAATCTCCTGCAGTATTTTTCCCACGCTGAGTTTATCTTCTAAGAAAGGAGCCTCGTTCGGTTTTATTCGATAAACCGTCGTGTTCGTAGTGTACGCATCACAAGACACAAATTACTAGGCGTCAAGTTAAATACGGCTCGCCAGCTGTCGGGCCTCGTGTGTTTGGCCCCCTAGACGCGGCGGGGTTGACGACCCCTGGCATACGGGTTCCAGATTGCAGTGCGGCTGTGGGCGGTCAGCGGGCTCTCCACCCCATTTCCCTGTCGACGCAGCTGCGCCGCCCAACAGTGGTTTTCCGCAAGTTTTCTATGTTTGTTTTGAGTTTCTGCTGCGCTGGACTCTGACAAGTTCATAACCACAATCTCGTCTCGTGATTCTCTATGCCTTACGTAATGTTTTGAACATTAGTAGGTCACATAAACATAGATATCCGTTTCGCCTTTGTGTAGAAAAGGATACTTGCACAGTATGTTCATAAATAGAAAATGATGCATTGCATAATTATGGAATTATAATAAGCTTCCCAACGCCAAACCTCTTACTAGAATTGGGAGAATATCTGTTTCATACAGAAATAATGCATGCCTATTTTGCATATTCTCGTTATTCTCACACAAACCGATCCCCGGTAGCCCAGAAATTTGTGATACTCATCTTGCCTAAATTTAACGATTAAATCATGTTATTTGAGAATGTGTGTTACATTATTTTGGAGATAATATAATGATAAAACAGCAATTTATTATTGTTTCTATTCAACGTTGTTGAAGACGCAGTCATGACTCACAGCAATATCAATCTTTAATTTAAATGCTATCAATTTATTAGCTCAAAAATATATTCATTTTGCATCTCTTGCACTCACCCACTGTCACAAAATAAATATTTCATACTTCTAAAAAGTATTTCATTAACGTAAAGGATATTCTGATATGGTAGAAAACAAAATATTCTTTTAGTTTGCAACTGATAATAATATAACAATGCAACTTTCCAAATCTGATAGGTTATTAAAGTAAGTAACTTCATTGTTCCACAGCGATCTTAATATTTTAAAGCACTCATACCATGCGAAAGTGAAATTCAAGCAAGTAATGGACGTTATTTCATTGGCTAATAATACTTTTGCACCGGTTGAAGATGCCGTCATGACTCACAGCATCACTCTTGAATTTCAATGCTACTTCTTCAGTAGCATTTGAATATCACACTATAGGCACAAAATGAATATCTGCGTTTAACATCGAAACAAAAGAAAAGTGAACAGAAGGACGTTCGCGGAAACGGACAAGCGAAGTCGGAGGCGGCGACCACGATAAAGGAAAACAATCCGCATTACGAAACACCGCCCCCTCCTGGCCGGGCGCGTCCGTGAAGCCAGTTCCAGCTGAATGGCTGGCGGCCATCGCGGATAGGAATCTGCAGGGGCAGGTGAGCTGGCTCCCAGCCAGCGCCTCTCGTCTTCATTATCAGGCACGTGCGGGCGGGCGGGCGGGAGGCGGGCGGTGCAGGTGGAGCGAGCGGGAGAGCCTGCGGCGGAGGCGGGCGGCGGCGTTGGGGCAGTGCACGAGCGGGACGGGGCGGCTGGGAACGCACAGGCGGCGAGGCGAGGCGAGACGGAGGCGGAGGCGGAGGCACGGGCAGGCGGCTGCCGGCAAGGAAACGCCAAAGCGACGCTGAAGGCCTTCAGCCCGGGTTTGCCGGACGATGCTTGGGGTGGCTGCAAGAAATTGAGGTTTCAATTGAAAATGATAGCATTGAGCTCAATTAACCATTTGTTTGAGTGGTCTTTGTCCTCAATGACAAGTGGTTCTCGTTGCATTGTTAAAAACCTAAGGAGGTATTCATCGCTAGGTGCAAAAATGTAAACAGGATGTAATAATACTCTGTGTGTAGAATGAGCAATCTTTAGGTATTATGATGCAACGGAGTATACAAATCTAAAAGGGCAAAAATTTCTTCTTGGAAGACGGGATGAATCGGTAAGGGATATAACGGTGAAAGTATAATAGCAAGGCAGTTACATAATCAAAGATATAATTAATGTGTTAATCATCATATGAGCGAGGAAAGTGTATCACTGATGTCCAAAAGAGAAAAAAGTCGATAAGCGACCCTCGATCTCCCAATCAGATAGTCGCAGTCGTATTTGATAATGACTTCCCTACAACGTATTAATGGCAAGAGTAAGAAGAGACGTGGGTATATGTCTACAACCTGGGAATGACGTCATTAAATACAATAATGAAGAACA
The DNA here is from genome assembly GCA_017312745.1 of Gryllus bimaculatus. Taxonomy (NCBI): domain Eukaryota; kingdom Metazoa; phylum Arthropoda; class Insecta; order Orthoptera; family Gryllidae; genus Gryllus; species Gryllus bimaculatus. Next base: position 9,931,715 of record BOPP01000017.1, read on the forward strand.
TGCAATCATGTTTGCAGACTTATATGCTCACTTCAAAAAAATATTTTAGGGAAAGGCGGAGGAAGTGGTGTGGAGATAGGCGAACTATCGTAACGCTTTAATAAAAATATTTTTGAAAAAAATTCTACCTACTCATCGCAGGAGATATCAAACTCTAGCGGAGAGTAGAAATCACTCAATGCAAACATTTTCATGCTCACTCTTGTTTGCACCAGAATTTCACTGCGCCTTAATTATTTCCCAGACAGTTAACGAGAAAAGAATCCTTGAAACATAATTAGTAGCGCAGGCTTGAAAATAGACACAATTTAAATCCTCGAATTTAAATAAATCAGCATATTCAACTCGAAACGCGCCGAGGAGCACGAGTCGCGCGCGTCCAGCCGGCTGAGGCCCGTAGGGCAATATCCCGCTCCTCTCCGTTTTCATATCTGGTCACCGGCTTACGCGTGGAAGTTGCGTGGGCCGGGGCGCGGCCGACGGCGAGGGGGCGCCCTGCGACACCGGCGCTCAGCCGCCCTCCGCCGCGCCGCGCACCTCGCTCCGCCCCTCTCCCTGGCGCGGCGCGGGGTCAATCCATCATCCGGAACCCAATCAAAACCTGCGGCCCTGCGCCGGGCGCCGCGGGCGATCCGCCTTCCGCCCCGCCCCGCCCCTCGCAGTTGCGCTCCGCTAGCTCCCCCGCGGGCGCGGCCGGCCCGCCCTGTCCCCGTGCGCGCCGCCCAACCCTCTTCCTGCGCGCCGGGCCTCACCACCTCTGGACCGTGCGACTCCCGTTCGGCTCCATCTCGTACCAACCCGTTCCATTGCATCCCTTACCTTCTACCACTGTCCCGCTCCTAACCCGCCCTGTCCCGTTCCACATCGTCAGGTCCCATCCCTGTGCCATCCTGCCTCGTCCAATTCTATCATGTCTCGTTCCTTTCTGTCACATCTTGTCCCATTCCGATCGAACCAGACCCGTCCCGATTCACCCTGTCTTGAGTCGTCCAATTTCATCCTGTCCCGACCCATTCCGTTCCATCCTGTCCAGTTTCATCCTGTTCCGGCCCTCTCCATCCTATCCCTGTATGCCACGCCCCATTTTGATCCATCCCATCCTTTCCCGTTCCATCCTGTCCCATTCCGTCACGTCCCATTCTGACCCGTCTCGTTCCACCTGTCCCGTCCCGTACCATCCTGTCTCGTCCCGTCTCCCCGCGCACCGCCCACTTCCGTCCATCCACCTTTTCTCACCCCTCGCCGACCCCGCCCTCTTCCTCGCGCTGACTCGCCCGGCGCGCTCCGCTTCCCTCTCGGCTTGAATTTCATCTTACTGTTAATCACGCGAGTAGAACGCCCGATCTCTCCCCGAGGCCTGCCCTCTCCTACTTGGCGCGCACAGCGTGACCGCTCTCGAGGGAGTCCCACGCCCCAGGGCCTACGTTTCGTCTTCGCACGCCTCTTTTGCATACGCAGGGGAACTGTTCCTACGCCCATTAACGGCCGCTTTCTTCTTTTCCACGGGAACCGACAAGGACTTAATTTCACTTATCGCGGACGTGAGGAAGAAATTGTAATATTTTGAAATAATTATTTTCACCATGTGCAATCACAGATTTTCTACCCATTTCTGTCAACACTGAATAACGGTAAAACATTTAGTCACACGAGAAAAACAACAATAAAACATTCTAGTTCTGAGTTTCATTCATTCGAAATCCTCCACATGATGTTAATTAGATTTTGTCCTTGATGTGCTCTAATGTTCTCATCATGTTCCCATCCCACCCACCAAACCTGTCACATCCTGTGCCAAGGAACGTGTCCTTGCGAACGTTTTTCTTCTCTTGGCCTACTTACAATCGTATGCAAGTAACAATTTACTCTTCGACGCCGTTTTAAAATTCATTTTCTTCTCGTCTTCATTCTTCAGGATCATCATTCTGCTCATCATTTTCCTCTCTAGTTTTTCGCCCTATCTCTAAACTACCGTATTCTTGAACCAGGACACGAGAAAACCCTACAGAGTCAAACACGAATTCATTACTCAGTCTCTCAATCCCATCGAGTTTCCGTTGAACTACGTTCTCTCATCTCGTGCTGCATAATCACGACCTTCAATGTCAACTCACAAGTGACACACCCGTCGTGCGTGATCGCATCCTTTGCTCACGGCTCATTCCCCCTCGCGTGCCCGTCATGCCCATCCTGTCCGGGCCCTTCAGCCGTATTTCAGCTTCCCTGTCGCTTCGCATCCCCGGCGCTCGCCCTGCGCGAGGAGCGCACGCGGTGGACGTGGCCGGCGCAGGAAGGGGGAGGGAGCGGCGAGTGACACGGGTATTAGCGCCGGACAATGAGATCAATACAGCAGCCATAAAGCAGGCGGTGGGCGGGCTGCCGCGGCCGGGCGCACGGATCGAGGCGCGCCGCGCGGGCTAGCGGCAACGCCCGCAACGCAGGCACGCGGGCGGAATGCGCGTTGATGCAGCCAGCGACGGTGGCGGTGGCGATGGCGATAGCCGATGGCGGTGGCGGTGCGGCAGCGGTGGTGTTGGTGGTGGCTGCGCGGTGTGGCAGCGGCGCGTGACCACTAGCGGGCACGGTGAAATTATACCGGGAGCGCGGAGCTATGGCGTGATGTGTCAGTGTCCGTGGCGGGGATGGGCAAGGACGCTGCGGAGTAAGCGAATATCCTACTTCAGCCGTGTGTCGCTCGCACTGACCGTTGCCGCTAAGTCTGTTCCCGTCCGGACCCTTTCTGCCGGTCGTGTCACTGTGTTCAACTTCTTTGTCCGAGCAAGACAGCCAGTGAGTCAGTAGGGAACGCCCACGCCGACCATACAATAACTGCAGACTAATCCACAAGCGATAATATCTAATCTACGAAAAGTGTTATTGTTTATTATCTGTTATGTTTGTAGTATTTGTAAAAGTTTCAACAGGCGATGTTTCAATTCGCCTCCCACTGCCTCTGGCTCCACCCACTGCGTATCATATATCTCTGCTCCGCCCCGCTCCTCTCCGACAAGCTTCACTCGACCGCGTCCCGCAATGATTGCACCACCCCTCTGTAATCGCTCCTGTTTCGGCTCTGTCATTTCCCACGCCTCGTGTGCGCTGCTATTCAGCATGTCCTGTATCTTGTCTCCGCCTTATCCGATTTTGATTTCCGCAATGCTGACTTCATTCCCTTACAAACCTGACATGGTTTCCTCTTTGTCCTCCCCTTTCTTTGCGCTCGGCGTCGATTCGCTTCGTGAGCTCCCGTGTCCAGAATCTCCACCTCACGATCTCCATCTAAACTTTTGGCCCTTCCTCCACTTGCGTTACGTCTCGCCTCTCACTTCATTAGCACTTCACTCGCAACCCGTTAGAGTAAAGATTCAGTGATAAGGCAAGTAACAGAGAGGCAATATATTCAAGGCGCCAGGCGGTCGTTCTATCTTCCCCATAGCGCAGACCGTGTTATCTACATCTACAAAGGTTGCAAAGGCTCCCGCTTTGATGACCAAAGGAAGTTTCCACTTGGAGATAGAGTTCATTCTGTTAGTATTTGAAAAACGTAGGTGAGCGAAAAGCGGGTAGCGAGTGTGTGAAATCATAAATTGTATCGATAGAAGAGTGGAATATAACAGCAAAGTTAAATCAACGCTCCACGACTGCTTATTTGGTCAAAACTGTCGCTCCCTTCATTTTGTTAACTCCACTGCCAGTTTACCCCCGGTTACCTTTGCCTCTAGCCCCCACTTCGCTACACCACTGTGACACGTAAGCCCAGTACATTCAAGAAGAGTCTCTACAGCTAATGGCTCATAAGCCCTTGACCTGCTTGGACGCTTTTATTCAGCCCATATGCCCCGGCACGCAGTCATACTTGGTAGAGAGACGTGGGAAATAGATATTAGAGGTACAAGAAAGTAGTTGTACGAATAGTCCCCGCCATACCACAACACTAAAGCAAACATCTACGCCCAATCTCTAGATCCGAACCCGCAGACTACGCAACCTCCGGCTACCGCGTCGTAACCACTACGCCAAAGGACCCGGCGTTATTATCGCAAATTCCGCGTGGGCCGTTTCTGGCGGTGCCGTATCTCCATTTCGGCTTCTGCTGACGTCCTCCCCACGGAAAATTCCCAAGAATTTCCCGCCTCCCCCCCCTTGCCAGCCCGTTGTTTAACCGCTTTCCAGCCGCCCCCTCGCCATCCGCATTGCACGTCGCGCGGGCGCCGCCCCCTCCGTCCATGCCGGCGCATATTTTAAACGCGCGCCCGTTGATTCCGGTCCAGGGCGAGGCGCGGGCGGCCGCGCGGTTGTCGCGAATGTTCCGCGTTCGGCGGATTTCGCGGCTGGCTCGCGCTCGCCCAGCGCACGGCGCGCGTGCCGCTCTGACACGACCGATGCACGCGCGGGACGCGAAAACCCCCATCAGTACGCGATGTGAGATACGCCACAGACCGCACATTGTTCGGGGTACACATTGCTACCTCACGATACAACACGGATTTAATTTCGTCGGTCTTCTCCTGTGTGAAGCTAACGCAATACCAACGCTGGTTCATTATTGCCTGATACGGAGTCAGATCAACAATAATTTTTATTATTGTTTTGTTAATTTGCGAAAATTATCAATGAAAATAATTAAACATTACTTAAATTTCATAATTTCTACGTATTTTTAAAAATATTTCTTAATATTCTAAGCCTGCCCATAACACTACAAACTCAATTATTTTATTCTCATCAAGTTCAATATTCAATGAAGATACAATAAACTTATACAGTTTAACAATTATTTATAATAATAATAACAAAAGTAATAATACATTTTCATTTTGATCGTCATCCTAGCAGTCAGCTTACGCAAGTAGGCAATTACATGTTACAATACAAATAGGTTTTGATGTACGTCGTTTGCGATTACTTTCCACTTCTATGCGTTACACTGTTCTGAACGACTTGATTCTGCGCAGCGACACTACTACCAACGCGACTAATTGTGCAAACTAGACGAACTACAGCTTTCATTAAGAAAGAAGAAAAAAAATCTACTCGACATATTTAGAGAAAAGAGTGATTGTCCCGCATTTCATTGCATTTAATATTCCGTGGGTTAAACTGACAACGAACGCGACGGGCACTTTCATGAGCGCCCCCCGCCGCAATGCGCCCCCACCCCACCCTGGCTCCCTCGCCCCGGCGCCGCGTTCCGCTGCACTGCGCCTCCGCCCGCACGCCACTACGCATTTGCGAGCTGCCGGTCTTCCGCAACGCTCTCCCACTGACCCGCGGCGCACTGGTGAAAAGGTTCGGAAACGCGACGGAATTACATGTGCCGCGCGGTGATTATTCTGAACCCAAATCGACGCCATAAATGCATTTGGCTAATTAATACAGAGTTGACACTGGTGGGCGCGCTAATCCGACAATTTGCCTGTGTGTAACTCCATAGCTCTTGTTCGCCGGGGTGATTCAATGGCAGCTGCCGCGTCAAGCTGACAAGCAAAATAACAAGTTCACTACATTAAGAGTGTTGCTAAAATAAACGTCCCCCCTTTCTGTTGGTAGGTAACTTTAAATATTACGTATTCCTTTTCTTTCTTTGGTTCCCTAACCACCCTGAGCTATAAAACTTACGACACTCGCATATAAGCAGTATTACCGAAGTCCTGTACCATGAGGGATGTATTTTGTATTATGATATCAAGGCCCAAACCTTACGGGCGTACTTGGAAATGGGTGCTTTGATGAGTAGCCGATTATAAAGATATGATAATACTGATGGCGCGAGTTTAGAGTGAGAGGCAGAGGAATCTGGACCTCCGAGAAACGCTGTCCCGATCAGCAATCTTCATCAAAAATTCCACTTGCACAGACCTGGTCCCAGCTGGGAAAAGCACACAGACCGCTTAACCACGGATAGCTCCATATACAAGTAGTTGGGGATGGGCTACATGAGAATAAAGGATTAGCTCATCGCCGGCACGACGTGAAAGGAAGGAAATCGCGAAATGTCGCAAATCCTTGTTTAAGACACTATATCAGCATTTCCCTGGAACTGATACGATGAAACGATAGATCGGAACAGTCTGTCAATAGCGAAGCCCGATGCAGTCACTCAGATGATGACGAAAATCCTGCACCGTCGAAATTCAAAGCGAGGACTTGCCAGGTTATGAAGAAGACCAGTCGCGAACTCGCAACTACTTTCACGAACTAAACGGTGGAACTCCGTAGTGATTGCTACTAAATTAAAACTCGTTCTCGCAAAGATTCACGTTCACGTGGCGCCTATCAGCGCGCTGCGAAATGTGCTCACGTGACAATCCGTGATCTGCTGCTGCTGCTGCTGCTACCGCGCCGATCACGGCGGCGCACGTCAATTTAGGTTTGTGCGACGAGTGGGCACGTGCATGGAACTTTTTTTTATATAAACATATTTATTTGTTCTAAATGGTACTTTACAGAAGTGTTTCTACACATACGTTAGTTAAAATATTTACGCTAACTTAATCTATTCATTGGAGAGGATATTCTAGGGAAGAACCTCGGGGTTATATTTCATGATCGGCTAAGATTTTGAGAAAGGCTTCAAACGGGAATCTATTTTGTATTCGGGTGTGGATTAGATTTCGGGGCAGTTTGAAATGGGATGCTGCTGGGATGTTTGTTAGGTTTTGGTAGAAGTTATGTGATATATGGGCTATTTGGTTTATTAGTGTATTGATGTTTAATTTGGAATGGAGTTGTTGATTTCTTATGAACCAGGTAACATTTGTGATTAATCTGATAAATTTGATTTGAATTATTTGTATTTTATTGACTTTAGTGGGGGCTTCGTTTGTCCAAATTGGACATGCGTAGAGCATTAGTGGTCTTATTATAGCTTTATAAATTGTTGTAGTTCGTATATGAGAGGGATTTATGTTTGTTGATTAGTGGCCGAAGTTCGAATAATTTATTTCTTGCTTGCTTAATTTTGATATCTAGTATATGGGTTTTCCAGGTTAGTTGTGTGTCCAGGTGATGGGGGACGTGCATCACACTAAGAGAGGATCAAGACATTCACCTTGGGGCAGGTGGTTTTGTCGTGCTTCAATATAATAATATTCATCACTGTTATAATCACAATGGCGTTTCGGTGTCGGAAAATGAAAACCATTTTTCGAGAGTCAAATGCTGTTGTAGTTGACCGTAGGAAAGAGGTTGCAAACCAATCTCGCACCCTGAGTTGTTTATGTGCACTGTGTTGCAATCATCTAATTCTACATAACGCTTATTCCTCTCTTTTATTCTAGCAAAACATTTTTTTTTCGATACGTTCATTGGGGAGTGGAAGTCAAGGCCCTTTCAATCCGCCTGCCAGATCCGAGAGGGAACGCCGTTGCCCCTGCGAGGTTATGCAGCGCGAAGTGCGAGTTCATTCACCGATGCTTCGCGCATTGCGTAGCTCCTCGCGGGGTTCGCCCTCAATCTCATTAATTGCTCGTTACGCATCGCAGCAGATGACGCAGTTGGATGTTGTAACGTACGGGACAAAGAGTTGTTTCTTCGAATTCGGGGGAAGTGGTTAATTTATTGAATACGTCAGGTGTGCATGACACTCTCCGACCAAACCAACATGTCATTATTCATGTTATTGTAATTGGCTAATAGCAAACACAAAATTGATCAGGTCCAAACACGTAGAAATATTTTTAAAAAAGTTTCGTTCCTTTGGCACATGCTCTATCTAAAGATGAAAGATACAAAACGAACACATTACAATACTCATGATTAATTTTATTATTTTGAATTGATTTTTAGTTAAATCTGTTTTAATATAGTATTCAGACGCTGAGAGACATAGTCTTCAAACATACCTGTTAAAAATAAAAATAAATTTATTTCGTTACAGTATATTGAATATATTTGTAGTTTGAAGGAAGGGGGAAATGCTTGGCGAATATTAAAAACACTGAAATTAAAGCAGAAAGGATATTGCCACTAACTTGGTGTAAGAGTTGGTGAAAAACGTATGCCGCTGATTAGTTATAAATTAGTGAAGGGGATAGTTCGATTCTCGTAGCCAATATGCTATTATTCAGACTCGGAATAATGACATCTGATCTTGACACGAACGTAAATTAAATCGACCGTACTTTAAAAAGTTTCCTGCATCTTTACGCCACAACTATATGAACTGAACTTTCGATGGATATATTTATTCAGTTCGATTGTCAATTTTTATTACATACATCACATTATATCTCATTAATAATGTCCAGAGGCATGAGTCCAATGCGTTTACCATATGGAATTGACAAAGATTATGGAAAATAAATAAATAAAAATCAGGTACAGTAGAACCCCGGTAATCCGAACTAATTGGGGGCGTGGTCTGTTCGGATTATGCGAAAAAAATGTACCGTAGGCTACATATACAAATACATCTATAGGATTAAAAGGCAATGCAACGTAGCCTGCGATGTGAGTAAATGGCAACGTAGCGTAGCGATCGCGTCATCACATCACATCATCAAGAAGACTCAGTTCCTTACGGCAAAAGAAGATTAACGATTTAGCAAAGTTCCTCTAAATGAAAATTACATGTGATATGTAAACATGTGGTATACACCGTATTTTCCAGTGCAATAAACCTTTCATTTCGACAACTTTTGTTTCAATAATTAGTTGTTCAGTTTTACAGTAATTATAAAATCCTTTCTTTACACTACTAATAAGCATTTTATATATTTTGTCGGTTTTTCCTCCATTCCGATTTTTTTTTCGGATCATCCGAAATTTTGGATTTGCGGGGTTCGCATTAACCAGGTTTTGCTGAATATTCTTTATTAGAAAAATCTATAATCAAACTTCGATAAAACGTAAGGCACCTACAACATTGATTGAAAAATATCAGAGTATATTTTTCATAATAAGTGATTAGAAATAATGAAGAATATGCTGCAGCGTTGCACTATTGCCCCGTACGCAGCACCAAAATAAATCACATTACAAACTAAAATGAGATTCATTCTTATTCAAGCTAAACGTAAAAAAATGTCAATCAAAAATATATAATTTCATTCGTGGGTCATCTATTGGAAAGCAGCGCAAGTATTTCTCAGAGGAATCAATGATCAGAGCGCACAAATTGCAGCGCTGCACCCAGAGCACCACATAAATTAATTTATATTCTACAGAACATTCGATTCGAATAATTCCGTATTTAAATTAACATTAAATAAAATATTACAACCTTTGTTTTCGTTTTAAACCATACCTAAGACATCTAGTAGAAAGAGACACACGTACTTTCCGAAAGTATCATCGACCGTAAGCTCGATACTGACGTTGCTCCCATGCACCATGAGAAGCACGTAAATAAAAGTTACTTTACATAAATTTAGATTAATTTCAACAAAGTGTCATTGAAAAACATTTTTCAAATTTTATTTTTCTCTTATCCAATAGTCAATAAACAGAAAACGCAAAGCGGCGACCGGGCGCCTCCGACACTAGCGCTGCAGCGCGCGCGGCGCCTCGTCGATTCGGCCGGTGACGCGGGCGTGTTTACATTTGTGCGGTCGCAGAGCGGTTCGATGCGTGTGTCTCGACCGCACATTGGAAAAACATCGCAAAAAGCTTTCACGTCCGATGCTCCTCGCCGCGCCGGCTAAAAGCACCGCATGCGTTTGCGACGCGACGCGACGCGACGCAGCGGCGGCGGCCGAAGGCGCGGGTAACGCAATTGCGCACGCGCAGACCGCGCCCCCGCCCCAAAGGGACACCGACGCGTACATATTCATAGATACTTAGCGGCGCAACAGCGGTGCCCAAACAAAGCTGCAATGCCCTTTTTGCGCGCATTGGATGAAGTATATAGATAGCGGAAACTATTTCCTCCAGTCGAAAGGGAACAGGGGGAGTGATTGGATGTGATATTTCTTGCAGAACATGTTTGCATTGCGTGGCCCTGAACTACGCTACTAGGGCTGCTAAACAACATAGTTTGCAGCGATGTGTGTAAACACCAGCGACAAGCAACTTGCTCATGTTTGTTTTGTTGAAGTGGAACGTAACGAAAAAACCGTCAGCAAACGGTACGTTGCAACACGTCATAAAATAGTTAACATTTTAAAAGTCCCGGTTTGAGATACGAGTTCATTAACGCAGTGATAGATATTATAAAACCAACAATGGCGACATAAAAACTCTGGAATCCATTTGAAAATTTTATGTGGTCAATCGCATACAAGTGATAATATTTTTGTGGCTATTTTCAACAATCAGTTTATAAGCTATTACTGACGTTGCCATAACAGCGCTACATGTACACATCGCATTTTATTCAAACAGCGAGAGAGGGAAAGATACATACGTATTAGAAGATAAACATTCACAAACATACATTATCTGAACAAATAGATCTTCATACGTGTTCATAAACATTATTTGTAGTGGTTTTATTTATTCAGAATCAACAAAACTACTTCAAATGATTTACCTAAAGATATTTTGAAGAATGAAGAATGAAACCACTAGAATTATTTATGCGGCGATTCTATTTTAAACTGTTAACAAAATGAATTTACAGCGTAATACGTAAGAAAACTACTAGGCGGCATGTTTTGCAGGTTTTTTAATGCGAAGGCAGGATAAGTTGCTTCATTGTTCTGCGCTCCCGCCAACACCTGCTCGAAACCGGAGTTGGGAAGGTTTAAGGCAGTGCAGACCGGCCCAGAAGAGAAGAGAACAAAGGCGTGGAGATCCCAGAAGAAGCAGATAATGTAGAGATTGGCGGAGACATCGTTAAACAAGACAACATGCCAACGATAGTAATGGAAATAAACCAAAATGCGATTACAGAGGCATGATAATACAAAGGGTGAAGGGTCAGAAAAAACGGATAGGAAAATGTATACGAGGGATGAAATAGAATAGAGGAATATAAAGAGGCAAAAGAAATGAAATATTGTGACTGAGATACAGTACTGGCAAAGAGGCGAAACAGAAAGAAGGGGGGGGTGAATTAGAAGAGGGTAAAGAGAGAATGAACAAGTAGGAGAAAAATGAGGGAAAGATTAAGACGAGAAAGAAGTAAAATGAACGATGACGTAAAGGAGAAGGGAGAGACGTCTAATCGAAGAAAACAAAGGAAACGATATCCAAAGGAAGGGCAGGATATCGAAAAGAACGAAAGGATGGATGTCGTAAAGAATACTAACCAAGGGGACCAAGTGAACAGGAAGGATAAGCAAAAAAACGGGAACTGCGAGGGGATCTGAGCAAGAGGCGGAGGTAAGCCAGCACAGAAACTATTATCTCACGAGTACATTTCGCAGGAAGCGGATGGGACAGCAGCGAGCGACGGCGCCACAAGAGCAGATAATGTCAGCGGTGGCGCCGCCGGTGCCTTGCGCGCCAGGGGGAACGCTCGTGCCGAAGGTAGAGTGCGGCGCGGCGCGGCGTGGCGTGGCGCGGGACGGGGCGGGGCGGCGAAGGTCGGCCGCACCCAGCAAGAGCGCGCGCGCGCGGCGCGGCGGGCACTTTCGGTTTCGGCAATCCTCCTGGCCCCGGCCCCGGGACCGGCCCCGCCCCCTCCCGCGCCACGCCACTCGCAATGCCGCGTCACGCCGCCGCCGCAGGTGCGCGAATACGGCGCGCGCGGCAACACGGCGCGGGGCAGCCGGCGGCGGCGGCGGTGGCGGCGGAGGAGGAGGAGGAGGTGGCCGAGCCGGACGGAGACGGCGGCGTCCGGGCGTATGAGCTTGGGGAGGGGGGCGGAAGAGGAAACGAACACAAAGAATTAAGAGTAGGAGGACATGTATGAGCTCGTTAAGGAATTAGATGGAGTCAGATAAAAATAGTACATGGAGATAAGGAGGTAGCGCAAAACCGGTACCGGTGGGAAAGGAGGGATGTAAAGGGACTGGGGGTGCACCCGGAGACAAGATGGCGACGAGAAATTCGATAGAACGAGGAGGAAAGTTGAAGAAAAGGAGGAAGTTAAAAACCCAAGGATGTGGTAATAGTGAAACTCACGTCGAGGGGGGGGGAGGAGTATGGAAAATACTAGGATGTGAAGAAAGGAGTAACGACAGTAGCCGGTGGTGGCGGACAAAAGACGAAGACGAGCGAAGCGAAGAAGCGCGCCGCCGCGCCGGGGCGAATCCTGCGGACGGGACGTTGGCGCAGGAGGAGAAGAGACGCGTAGATTTAGGACGAAGTGACAGAAGCGAGGCGGTTGTGGGAGTGAGGGTGGAGCTGACGGCTTTAGAACGCACCGATGCAGCAAGCAGACGAAGCGAGGCGGGGCGGGGGGCGGGGCGGAGCGGGGCGGAACGCGGGCGGGCGGGGCGAACGGGGCGGGGCAGAGCGGGACGGGGCAGAGCGGACGGGCAGAGCGGGACGGGCAGAGCGGGACGGGCGGGACGGGACGGGGGCGAGCGGGACGGGGCGGAGCGGGACGGGCGGAGCGGACGGGGCGGAGCGGGACGGGCGGAGCGGACGGGAGCGGAGCGGACGGGGCAGAACGGGCGGGACTGGCGGAGCGGACGGGCAGAGCGGGGCGAACGGGCGGGGCTCGGGGGCGGGGTTGGGGAGGAAAGCTTCCCAAGCGCTCCATGCGCCGCCTGGGTGTGAAAAGAAAGATTTGGCGTTCGGCCCACGCCCTTAATTGCCGGCATCTGACAGCTCGACAAATGGGGCAACAGCGTGCTCGGACGGTGGCGACATCCGAGAACCGCTGTTGGGATAATCATTTGGACAGAGTCAAATCCATTTAATTCATATGCCCTGCATGCAAATGCTCAGCGGCAGATGAGTTAGTTCAATAAATTCTTTACTGACGAGAGATGGCGGATATAACATTTCAAGATTAGGTTTTGGGACGTCGTCGTCCATTGGTTCCTCGAATATTAGAACTTAAACCTCCTCCTGAAGAACAAAATTTCTTTCAAATGCCAATCTTATGACATTCTACGCAAAATCAACTTCGGGAGATTTTATTGGTGGTTACTATTTTAATTTTTTAATCACAAAAACTAGACACGAGAGACTGAAAATGGAATAGGATCCTCGGGCGGAACACATCAAAGCGATTTTGTGCCAAGCTAGAAATACAACAGGAAGGAAAGTTCAAAGGTTTGGCATTTCTCCCAATGAATGCGGTTACCTGACAGTTCGTAAGAATCTGCGTGTGCCAACCTCATCTATGTTCTGAAATAGAAAGAGAGTAGTTCTCTGAAAATGATAATCATCTTGCTTTTACTTAGAAATGCAAATAGGTCTAGAAATCATGATGGATAAAATCGCAAAAAAAGTTCATTTTGGGAATTTCTATTACATTTGCAAACGTTTCCTAGTGAAAGACAAGAGTGAAAGGGTGATAACAAACGTAGGTCAAAATTATGGGATTATAAATTCATTGCTCAACGAAACTGAAAATCTGAAAGCACTTACTTTGTCATAAATCATTTATCAACAGTGGAAATGAATCTTTGTTTTGACATTAAAATTTCATGTACATGAGGTTTTTAAAGTCATGAATCAACTGAGCAGCGATCATAACTGATATACTATATCTAATTGAATTCCTCATTTATGTAAATGTGTTGAAATTATTCAGGTACGAATAAATTATAAATTTCGAAATCACATCTTGAAATAATTAAATTTCATTCATTTTTTACATAACAAAAATTCTAGGCATCCTTCACAATCAGAGACAAGATCCACACCTAACCACAAAAGCATTTTCCGAAAGATGTATTGGAAGCATTACAGCCTCTTGGTGAAAAGGAATTAATTTGCCATGGAAAACGTTAAACCGTGGATAATGAAAATATTTTTTGGTTAAAATGTGTTAATTGAAGGTTAACTAGGAATAATTATGTAAAAATTTAGAATGTTACAATGTTGAACACACTAAGTAATTCATTTTCATTTGATACAATTCAAATTAATATATCTTTCGTAAATAACTTGCTTCCTTCATTTACAAAAGATAGTTGTTTATTAGATTCCCGGATACTCGAACCCCGGATCATGGAGGTTCCACTGCAAATTAATTTTAACTATCCAGATACAGTACATTTTAAACTTCAGAAACATTTGCCTCAAGATCTTCCCACGACGGGAAATGCCTGGGCAGGCCTTCCTTCCAGGCTCGCGCCGTCCTACTCCAGCCTTTCCGGAAAGGATCTGTCCGGGCGCCAGCGCCCCGGGCGACCGCCCGCCCGCCCGCCCGCCCGCCGCACCGCGCCACACCGCACTCGCGCCCGCCTGTCAACATCGCAGAGTAACACGCACTAAGCACACACAACACACTAGCACGGGCTGCCTAATGAAGTGCGACGTACGTCACCAGAGCTCAACCTGTTTGACCTCTACTGCTCAGGTATGACTCGGGCTGCGGCCGGCCGTACATGGCGTCACGGCCCGGAATGGGGAAGGACGCCACGCCGTGAATGAACAACAAGACCTCGCGCTCAGACAATAAAACACGCGAGTAATAAATCATACACGCCGCGCGAGGATCGATCCGACATGCAAAGAACATTTACATCCGGCGCACAACTTTCCACTGTTTGAAATGCAGTTTTATTTCATTAACCCAATCGGGAATTCGCCTATTGTTGGCATTATGTTCATTGTTCATGACTGACTTAATGCATTTAATTTAATTCATCCATGGGCGTGTATTTGGGCTTTCCCGAAGCGAATGAATGTTAAGTTTTGGAACCATAGTTCATACGTCCACAATTCTTTCTATACTGTAAACAAATCTCCGCCTCCATTTCAACCTGTCCTGCAACACAGTAGCCTCTCCGGAATGCTCAGCCGCGGGCACCACAAACAACACACTGCGCGGAGACAATACAACGGAGCAATTAATCATGTACGCCCCGCACGGATCGGTCCGTCAAGAGGGGGAGGTTTACATCCGGCGGATAAATCTGGACAGGAAAGAATGGCCAGTAAGGTACCATACAATAATTATTGCTTCTTGAATTATTTAAAACCAAATATCGTTTTCCGCATAAGTAACGAGGACGATGTAAGTTTCGCTTCTGTAAGTTTCCAACCATTCACAACATGTATATTTTCACCTGGATGTATTTTTACTCCCAAAACCTGAGATCCGCGATCAAAATTGAAGTATCAATAAATAAAAAAACAAATTAAGACTTACTCTATGAAAGTACTTCAACTGAATCCCAATTGTATGTTAAATACTATAAACTTAGCTCAATTTGAACAAAAATAATGTATTGTCTTAAATACTGCTAATTCATTTCCATATTTACGATTATTTATTCTCAATTAATAAGAATTTTAGCAAAATTCGTGACATTTAATGTAGCACTAGCTACTAACAGATCATTAATGACGGAGTATTAAATATATGCGTTAGTGAATGAAGAACCCACATAAAAATAAAGCATTTGAATTCCCAAAATAAAACATGATAAATCAATATTTAGGGCATCCTAACTAGAGACCTTGCTTATAAAGCGGACCATATGCAGCCGTGCTAGCCACGCTTCCATTCCAGTCGGTATTTTGTTATTCAAACACATTATGTAACCTCCAAGGTCGCAAAGTGGCAAGCCACTCGCCGGGGGCCCCGCGCAAAACGAATACGAAGGAAGGAATGCAGACGTAAGCACCCACACAGAGCCAAAGAACGCCCAAGGATCGTCCACGGCAATCCTCACGGGCGAGTGGGTGGAGACGAACCTACGTGTATGCCAATCTTTGGGTTGCTTGAACGGAAGGGAATGTTATGTATCGGTGCAGGAAGATGTACTGCCACGTTGGGCGTTTAGGAATTTTGTTGTATAGTTCGTCTGTGGCTGTGTTCTGTATCTAATGAATCTAATATTTATAAGCTTTTCAATATCTAATTTCTTTAAATTTCTTTCTATATCTCTTCCGTTCAATATCTATAATAGCGTAAATTACTTTTCAATATATGATTAACACAATTTCTGTACGATACGTTCTTTTCTGTACTTAATTTCTTAAATTTCGCAGGTTTTCAAAACCTCCAATCATACCATCAAATATAAACTCTATCAATCAATGGAGCTATTTTATCGATAAAACGTCGCGTCTATATCACTCTTGGGGATGGAAAATTCGTGTTCGCAAGAAACATTTTGGAAACAACGAACCATCAATTTCATTTTACACGTCAATGTACTTTGAATGTGGGATTTCGCATATTTTTGACAGTGATGAGTTGATTGCAGAAAGCAGTCGGTTTCATTTTTTTTTCCATCTAACCCGACGTTCGTAGAGATCGAACAGAAAATAAAGGAATCCTAATTGCAGTCGAGTAAACCTGATTGACATGATGACTGGTAACAAAAAGCTTTTTTTTTTCAGTTGTATGGCTTCTGTTACGAGCATTACAACTCTGGTCGATTTCACGAATCATATTCCAAATGTTACACGAGAATACTCTTGTTATTTCAAGCAACTGTTTTTCGTTCCATTTACCTACTGAAATCGGTATTTCAATAACTGTTTCAAGCAACCATTTGCAGGCTCCTACATAGTTTTATTTGTTGAGTTGCAAAAAAGCATTACAACGCAATAAAATAATTATTAGACATCTGCAATAGTATTCGATCCTCCCTCTTGAAGTGACTTGTTTGAGCACAAACTCAAGAACAAATGTTGAATCAATGTAATAAATATGCCTTAATGGATATTTGTTGTTTCTGAAAAATATATAATTTATGACTCCTTCATTAACTATTTCCGCGAAATCTCCGTTGCAGTTACATTTACTTTGTATTTCGCATATCCACGTTTTAACATATACTACTCGTACCACGTAATCTACATAGTTTTACGTACATAGCTTTGTTAAAAGCATAGAGACAAATTAAAACATTTTGTAGGCTTCTGATCGACGGAGTATCCCGTCCGACGCAAACCACGCCAAAATTCGCGAACAATAACACGATCAAATGCTGGTATCTTCGCCCGGATCGCCGAGATCGTTAAGGCAGTAGTGTCGTAGCGATCTTGGATTGAAGGATCACGGGTTCGAGTCCCGCCTCGGGCATGGTTGTATTTGTGTTCACCCCTATCATCACCACCATATCATTTCATCTTCATAGTTACATAACGTTAAATCCAATAGTGGTCGCTAATGACCTAGATGTTGACGCGACCTTAAATAAATTAATTAAAAAAAACAAAAACCTCGCAGCAAAGGGAATCGGCTCGTGCCCAGCGCCCACGTGTCTCCCGCAGCGGCTCCGGAGCAGCCGGCGGCGATGGTGGCGGCGGCGGGGAGCGGATGGAGGGAGGGAGGGCAGGCCGGCGCGACGAGTGACAGCTCAATATTCCGGAGTGCAGCGCGCCGCGATGCATCCGACGGCGCTCTCATTCAGAAACATCGGAGCCAAGGACGTGCGCGGCGCAAGAATGAGGCGGGCCGACCTTCTCCCCGATCCCGCAAAAAGAAGAAAAGCGACGCCAAACTAGAAGCGATGCAAGTTCCTTCAAGTTATCTCCAAGGGCGAGGGCACCCACTCCTTCACTCCTTGGCGCGCGGCCAACTATTCCGCGCCCGAGACGCTGACGGCGCACGCGGGTCGGCTCTTTAATAATAATAATAATAATAATAATAATAATAATAAATACGGAATGTTCTAGGGAGCCAATTCACTCTTACTCCACGATTCAAAGAGATTGGAGGAGTGAGGGGTTACCATATAATATATAGTGATTTGCAAGTGTGTGGAACTTGTTCTCCGAGAACCAGTAGAATCAGAAGTAGTTAAGTACATTCCTCTATCGGCTTTTATAACTAACGACTGTGTGAGTGACACATAAACTGAGTCACGAGCAATAGCTATGTCGCGAGTCTAAAATGGAAATAAAATAATTAATAAATAAAATTGTTATTGGTGGTGTTTATTTATGAAACAGATTAATGCAATTTTCAACTGCGGTAATTTAAATTTGTAGCTTGTAGAATAATGATAGAACGATTGCGTATCCTAACAAATTACCTTACACGAAATATGTGAATATAATTCTATGAAAACATGCATACAAAACGCAGCTGACAAAAACGTATCCCTGTTATTAAATCCACCTACTGAGTGTGAAAGTTGAATACTGTTTCCACTGCAAAATGCCACAACAAAACCACCCTTCGTGTCTACTAAACCAGAAACCTAGAGAAAAAAAACTAAATTACTATTAAATGGACTTATCTGATTCCTTATTCCTTTAGGTTACGTTAACTTTAAGGTCAAAATGCTTGCTGGGAAATCGTGGAATATGTTATAGCACCCTGAGTTGTATTTCGGCCCACTGCGCTGACACTGGCATGCAGACACGCACACGTGCGCACGCGGGTACGGCGCTGGCATTGTAGGGACAGTTTTTGTGCAGCCCCCTGGCATACTGCCTTCAACAGAACTCGAAGGGGGTAGGGGGATTTCGAAACAACGCATCATCGTTGGGCCGTGATACCGCCCTGCTGCGCGGCGAAATACGCACTCTGTCAGTCAGCACGGGTCCGATGACATCTCTGCGACCCCAATTCGAGATCTTTTAATAGTGTGGAACTGTATTTTTAGAAAAATGGATTGAAACGACGAAATAGGACAGTCATGCGATGTTATTTTATCGCTTTCTGTTTTTCGAAATTTCAATAAGAACAATTTATTCTTCGCTATACAACGCCCTTTTTAAGGTATCATTAACTCTTTTTCATATAAACGTCTTACATTATGCTGGCTTGGTTATTTCTTTTCAAATATATTAATTTTATTACCGCTTTTTATGTAATCAGATTTTCCACATTCTTTACGTTGAAGTGTTCACATTTATTGACACTTTCTGGGCGTCTATTCAATCGCTCCATAACGCTCACGTGCGCTGGTCTCCATGACCGCATTCCTTTGTCTCTCTAGCGGTTACATTTCGAAGATTCTCTGCGAGTTGTTCCGTAACGATCTCCTCTATGACATTCAAGAATCCTAACAAATTCGCTTACATGAAATATGTCAAAAAATGGACGTGTAAGTTTAAAAAAATATATACATAAAACAAGGCAAAATGTAACCGTGATCCCGGCTTCAAATAAAACAAAAACGAATCGAGGATATTTCGAGTAGGCATTTTTTGCCTTTATTTGAAATATAATTACAAACTAAAAGACACGAGGTATTTGATAATATCACGGCAAATACAGAGATAAGAATATTGATTCAATCCAGAAAATAATCTGTATTCTTATCCGAATGCAAACCAACAGGTATCAAATTTTCGACGAGTTTGTGTAGCATTTCACCATCATTCTCCCTTTATTGTATGGCAAACGGAAATAGAACAAGAGACGTCGTCTGAAATTCCAGCATTAACAAAAGCCTAAACATATAAATGTACACTAATCCCACTTCTATTTTCCTCCCACACTTTATACTAGCGTTGATAGTGCAGAGCCGGAAACAGGCATATAAACATCAAAATATCCAACGGCCGGATGCAAACACTGCCGTTGTTGATTCACGCGGAAGCGCACGTGGCTGGTTCCCAGCAGAGGAGCTCTCAGGAGACTGCGGGGCACGCGGGTTCGCTCGCCCCTTTTCCCCCTAGGAGATGGAGAAAGGTCTGCTGCCGCAGACGCCGCTGAGATGGGAGCGGAGGCGGAAGCAGAGGGTGAAGGCAAGTTAAACGAAGGGTGGAGTGGAAGCAAGGGGGTGAGGTGGGCGAGAGCGGGGTGGAAGTGAGCATGGACGCGGGAGGCACGCGGTAGAAGCAACAGGAGCAGGAGGTTAATTGGGGGGCGGGAGCAGATGTGGAAGTAAGGGAGGAGGCTAACTAGCGGAAAGATGGACTTGGCAGTGAGAGGTGGTGAGCGTGGAGACGGTGTGGAGGTAAAGGCAGGTCGTATAGCTAGTGGATTTGTTTCTTTTTTAGGGGCACGCCAACTACAAGGGTCATTAGTCCCGTAAACGTAGTGCGTGTTTTTGGCATGGGAGGTAGCAGTGATCTTTCACCAGCTGTGTGGCAATATTCGCCGCCGACCTACCGTTGGCTAGAGGGACTTTCGTTAACCAGGTATCTCCCATCAGCGGGACACCACCCCATCCGGGATAATCTGTAATACGGAGGCGAACGCGCGGGCGGGCATGGAGAGTGAAGACGTGGGTGGGGGCGGTGGAAGCATGGAGTAGAAGCAAAGCGGGAGTAGAAAAAGCGTGGTTATAGGCGATGGCGAGGGGGCTGAGGGTGGAAGCAAGGGTCCAGGCGGGCGCGCGGCGAGGTTTTCGTGTGGGGGGTGGAAGCAAGGCGTGCTGAGACCAGTGGTTCGGTTGGGAGGGGGAGCCAAGGGCACCGGCGTAGGGTCGGAGGGCAGGTCGCAAAGAAAACAATGCGCTGCCTACCTGCGCGCCGCCGGTGGTCGGGGTGCACAGGAAGGGCACAAAGGGTGAGGATGAGGATGGAGATGAGAAAGCCAAGCCCCTAAGCGGACTTGGTCTGGATGAGACGTCGAAATATGTAATCGCCAGGGAGCGGGGAACTGTGTTCAGTGCAAGAGAGGTACGTGAAGACGAGTAATGAAGGTGTCCCTACGATAAGTGAACCTGACAGGTATCGCAAATAGCTTTTGTAATAGCTGTTAATGACAGCTATTAATTTACTTATCTTCACGCCTTAGAATCACTGAGCTTTTATATAAATTAAGAACAGTTAGATTAATGGTATTTAACACTGTTAATATTAAAGCACACTTTTTATCATCCATCGGCAAATACTCTCGTGTAAAGAATAGACAACATTTCGACAAAATGGAATGTTTCGGTTATTTGTGTAAAAGATAAAAAGAAATTAAAGGGATGACGTTTTATCTTGAATCATATGACAAATTATTATTAATACCTTCATCATTGTTTTCTGTTTATCACGCTATCGGCTGCAAAGATATGACATATCAACAGAAAAATGTGCAGTCCTACTAGACACACAAATATTACTTTCCTCTTTAATTGGCGCGTTCAGTAATTTATTTGACGCATTCATGTCCCGTAATAAAACTCATGGACAACAACAGGCTCACGCGATAAAGGTTTATCGAATTCTTTTTCTGGTTTAGTCGTATTTCGTCTCTGTCAGGCAATTTGTCTTTTAATATTTCCATCTTTCGTAGTTACAATTCAACACGTTTTAAACATCTGCTGCTAAAGCAGACATTCCTGTCGATAACCGCTGCAAAGTAATTTCATTCAGATTTATCACTCTTCCAGGCAATGGCTGTCATTCAGATTCGCAGCCGTCCGGATTATAAACGTGTTGCTCCAGCGCAAGTCTGCCCAACAAATCAAATGAATATTTTTCAGATTGTAATAATAATGAGAAAATCAAATAATAAATTAGCTGAAGCCAAATCCTGAAAGGACACGTCTGGCAAACTGGAGATGTTGCTGAGAGACAAGGCCACGGAGTAATTTACTATTTAAAAACAATTGGAGACACGGAATTAATAATGAGCGATAATGAATAACGTGTAAATTAGAAATTATTACCGTATAATATTGTTAATTTGTATTCCTTCTTGGTGCTGAGTCGTCTTTCACGATACGTTCATGAAGGACATATTTCAAAATGTCCCGTTTTCCTCAGGAAACACTGGCGGGCGGGGACCGTTAGGACGACTAGTCGGAACGAAAAGAATGGGCAGCAACTGGCTGCGTGGGCGCAGTGCATGAATGCACCGCTCGTACGACTTCTGGAAGTTTCGCTATCAGATGCCGATGAGTCACGCGCTGGAGAGGCTCTCTTCGGCCGATAACGCGACACACCGGCCGCGCGCCGCCGCTCCGGCGCCGAGGCGGGGGCGGGAGGCGGGCGTGTGGGCGGTTGGAAGAGGAGGGCAGCCGGAGAGAGGAGGCTGGAAGCCGGGCGGCGGCGGGGCCGTAGGCGGCGGAGGGAAGGGAGGGTTTTGCCGAATAGCGACGCGGTACGGCCGGCAAGGAGCGGAGTGAGCCACGGGCGTGAGAGTGTGGTGGCACCGTTGACAGAGTTCGAGGTTAGCGGGGCAAGAATGTGGGGGGCGGTGGGGAAATGAACAGGCGGGGGGCGGTGGAAGGCAAGTTTTTGGGGGGGCAAAGGAGTGAAACGGAGGGGCAGAGGAAGGGGCGGTGAGAATTGACTGGCCGGACCAGGTGGCGGGGCACCGGACGAATGGGCGGGGAATGGAGGACCAAGAGGCGTGGGGCGGGGGGGCACAGAGGGGTAGGCGACGGTGAGACAGTATAATGAAAAGTAGCCGGACAGATGGGGGGCGGCGGAAATGTGTCGGGAAGTGAGGGGCAGAGGAGGGGGCCAGCTTGGAGAATGTAGCGGACCGGCTGGGTCCAGAGGCGGGGAGCGTTTTGGAGACAGCTCGGGGCGGGGGGAACAAGTGGGCGCGACTGAAAAACGGGTGGAGAGGAGTGGGCGGGAGAAGATCAGGGGGCGACAAGGCAGAGACCGGGAAGGCGAAGGCGGTGGAACAGAGGCGGAGATGGTATGACAGGTGGGGTGGCAGGACAGAGGCGAGGGTGGCGGTGCAGTGGCAAACATGGTAAGACAGGTGAGGTGACGGGACAGAGGCGAGGACACGCGGACAGAAGCGGGGCAAGCGAGACAGAGGCGGAGAGATGGTCGGCGGCGGCGGCGGGGGCGATAGAACAGAGGTGCTGCCCGATATCGACAGCGGCGGCACTATCAGAAGCGCCGCGACGCCGTTACAGCGCGTGGCCCTGTTTTGTGCGGTGTACTGTTAGCTGGCACCTGGCGGAGGCGGCGCGGCGCCGCGCCGCTGGGCGGCCCAGGTGCCGTGATCGACCGGTGAAGCGGACGACATCGCGCCGCGCGCTCGTGGCACGGGGCGCTCCGCGATGGAGGAGTGCAGCAAGGAATAAGCGGACAACACAGGGTTATTGGGGGCCACTTGTGATGGACGACCCCACTCATTGTGCACAAGACGAATGGTTCATTTTTTATACCGATAAGAAAACAAACAAATAATTAAACTTATATCAACACCTCTTTAACGTAGTCAATAAAAACCAAAATATTCCGAACAATTATTAGAATGAACATTACGTGTATATTGATTTTAGTTGTCAATTTTTTCAACTAACATTTTCTCGGTGACATGATTTATTATTATCTCCACCTGTAGAGTGGAAGTTTGCAGCATATATATATATATATATATATATATATATATAT